>JAWWLV010000100.1:27421626-27432074 GCA_035041135.1 Platyrinchus mystaceus | reverse complement strand
CTGTTTTTGTGCACTACTACTAATAAAATATGTGCAGTTTGCATAGGAATTCATTCATTTTTTTCCAAACTATAGTCTGACCCCCCACAGTGTTTGAGGGACAGGAAACCGGTCCCCGACAGTGTCTGGGGACAGGGAACCGGCCCCCTGTTTGAAAAGTTTGGGGACCCCTGCTTTAGAGGATGCAAAACTACATGGCTCAGTAAACCACCACATCTGCAAAGATGGAAAGTTGCATAAACACCTCAGCTTTTAAATGCCTCTTGCTCTAACAGAGGATGGATTCAGACTCCAGATTCCCACTCTCCTCGTCTCCTGGGCAGCCCCAGCAGGCACTTTTTCCTTGGCCGGGTTCCTCAGGGTCCTTCTCTAGAAGGGTCTTTGCAAGAGAGCTACGCATGGATGAACGCCTGCCCAGTGTAAAATAAGATTTGCTGCTTCTGCAAATGAGGCACTTTTGGAAAACTCCCATCCTTGTTTGGAAAACATTCTGTTCTGTCCTGCAACGAGAAGGACCCATCAGACTGCATCTGTTGATCAGGGCTGAATGTTGAAACAACATTTTCTATCTTTTGCTGTTCCTAAAGCCAAACACCGTTTGAAAGCTCAGCAGCCTCAAGGCAAGGACACGAACAGACTCTGAATGGCCATGAAAACATCCTGAAATGACTTTTTTTCTTTCACTCAAGCTAAGACAGACATAAGCAACCCAAAGCTTTGGTTAGACCTCCTGCCTTTGCAGACTGGTGCTACCAAAACACAAGACAAGGAAGACCATGGTTACTCTGTAGATAAAGCTGTGAGAACTCTAAAAGACAAGTTTTTCTTTTACTAAAAAGCAAATCTAAGGAGGACAAACATGGTGAGCGCACTAGCCCTGTGAAAAGAAGGCAAATCATGCCCAAGACAGTAAATTTAATGCTAAATGAAATACATGGCTGATGAATTGTTTGTAGTCAAATCTGATTAGCCAGGTCATTAGTATCTGACACACAGAGGTGTGATAGAGAAACAGGTAAGGGCAACAGACTGTTTTGTGAAATACAAAAGTCAGCCTGAGATGTCATCCTTTGCAAGCTGCTAAGTATAAACCTACTATGCCAGGCAAAATGGATTTCCTTGTAAATCCAGAGCCACATATGAAAGGCTCATGGTGGAAGGCAGCTCCACATGCTGGATACTCATAGCCGCCCAGATCTACACTGGAATTCAGTGCATCTCCCTGTGGCTTACTCACCAAAATGAGGGAGATTCCCCTTGTCCCCTTCCCTTTAGGGTGCAACGTAGATGGGGGCAACCCTTAATTTTGCACAAGAAAGGCATTGGCTGATTCTTGCTGACAATCATTTTAGTCATGGTGTTCAGGCTTCTTTAACAGTATACAGAAAGTCTTTGTAAGAAGAACACGTGCAGCTTGTAAGTATAAAGCATTTATGGATTGGATAGCAACACAAAATATTGCTAGGATTTGATGTGCAATTCAGACAAGCATCATGCTTGCCATCCCTAGAAGAGACCTTAGGAGTCACTGGTGGCTAGGAATGCATCAGTCAGATAGGTTGCTGGCTGGCTTCTGAGGATCTCTGGGACACAAAACCTCTGTGTTGCTTTCATTTCCCACACCAGTGGGCACAGTTAGCTCTGATGACCCTGTCAATTACCAACTCTGGGTTTGTTTTTTTTTCACTTTAGGATATTATATTTTTCCAAGTTAGTGTTTATCCCTTTGAATGCTTCAGTACCTAAAAAATGTGTCTTAATGAGCTTAGTCCAGAGTGTGATTTTTCTTTTCTTATTTTTCTGTGGACATACTTACAATTGCTTCAGCCACAGCAACCAAGGGAACAAAAGGAGCAGCAGATGGACAGGGCCTCTGGAGGCAGGTTGTGGTTTACACAGAGAAAGGCATGCATTTGCTGTCCCAATTTTGGGAGCAGCAGAGACAAGAAAGGCAAATATATGAACAGTATAATGATATAAAATCGCATCTGATTTTTGAGTGCCATCTCAGAGCAGCAGAAGCAGTTTAGGCAGGTCACAAGGGGACTCAACAGGAGGTAGTGTAATAGACAATTTTGTGTGCATCACTATGGCAAAGACCTGTTTCACGCCTGAAATTTACTTTCTGTGGGGACAGGAACCTGACTGCAGCAGATAACTGTGGCCACAGTGCCAAAACAACCAGGAATCCTCCAGATCAATGATGTCTCCCTTTCTAGGTTGTGGTGTTTCCGCAGCTTCAACAACCCAAATGAGTGAAGAGAGTAGATCATGACAAAGACAGGGTTCATGCTAAGGAATTCAGCAGTACCAGGGGTCCAGTGTCCTGTGTGCTGGGGAATCAATAATAAGGAGGCTTCTCTGAATGGTTTTCTTTCATGCATTAGCTTGGGAGTCTGCAATTCCTGCATGGGACACTGTGGCAGCAGCACTCCAGAGTCCTGCATCTGCAGGCTGACTGCAGCAAGCTGGCCACCTTATGAGTCTCAAAGCACTTGGGCACCAACTCATTGGTGAGGGCATCTTTGTTTCTGTCATGAGTCACAGCTGCTTCCTCATGACCTCTGCACACAGGTGTTCGAGTTTACAGACTCCTGCTCTCTGCAGGTGCCATGAGAGCTCCCTCTCAGGCAGCATTTGTGTCCTTTTTACCATGTGCTAGCTTCTTCCCAAGGCCAGCCCTTTCTTTTCTTTCAGCCTGAGCTAAGCTACAAAGTGCTGACACTCCAAAAGAACAGCACTTCCAGCACCATTTCACCATTGTTTTGCAGCAAATACAACATAAAATCTCTTCAACTACTTATTTTCATGCTGTGTGATACTGGAAATCATCTTGTTTTGACCAAGTAGCTAAAAGCTAAAACTGATGCTTTTGGTAAGGAGTTTGCTTGTCCCCAGCAAAGTAAGAAAAATAATCTATTATTTTCTATTCAGTTGTTGATTAGTTCTGATAAATGCAGGAGGTCTGTAGGTTTAAAGGATAGCAAGGAGTCATTATTGTCTGGACCAAATAATGCAGTTCAGTGGTTTTGAACTGAGCTCACAGTCTACTTCATAAAGTTTGGTTTATGTACCCCAAGAGTCTGGGTTTTCTAAAAGAAACTCTTCCACCTGTCATCAAAATGTACTTTATCATCCTTTTTTCTCTTCTCTTTCCTTCCCCCTTTTGTTCAAAGGATGAGAAGAATCAGGTGTTGATCACAAATGCTTGGCTGCAAATGGTGAGTAGCCTGTGTCAATAAAGAAAAGATATTGTGTCTAATTGAAAACTACTGATTGTGATTTCTTAGTTGAAAAGCAATACTGATATCTTTTAACTGGTCTATAATGTGATACAAGCAGGCGTTTTAAGTCCTTTAAAATTTTCCTAGGGCTCCTTTTAGCATTGAAAATTAAATTCAGGAGACTACACTAATCCTTTGGGGAGACCTGTTGACCTTTGGAGGATGAAACCAACTGCATTGTTAGGCCAGTGGGTGTAGGAATCTAATAACAAAGAGCCCAGAGTTGGGGTCCCATCATGGGTAAGAAGAGATTCTTCAGGGGGCTGAAGGCCCTCTCCATAATCAGTGATGGGGATTTGGGAAGGAACCAGACACCCAGTATGACCCAGGCTCCCTATACTTGCTGCTTCTGGGAAAATCCCCACCTCTGTCTGAAACAGGGAGCCAGGTCACAAAATTCCCAGCACTTTTCCCTGAACACAGAAGTGACCCAGCCACACCGGACCACATGGAGAGTGCTCTGACTGGGTGGTGGAGTGGCTGGGGACCACAGACAGCTCCCTGGCACATCACAGGGCACATTGCCTTCCCTCGTGCTTTACAAACCTCATCCATAAACATTCCTTCTCCCCCTTCTGCAACCTGAGGATTGACCTGCACATGTCATGAAGGATAAGCAAAACGGATCTTCACTAAGGGCTTTGGGGAAGGGAGTTTCCCCTCTGGTCTGCAGCCCTATGGTGAGGGATACAGTGTTTTCTTATGGTGCGTAAACAGATCTCCGTAACAACTTGTGCTCAGTGAAGTCGCAGCTCTTGAGGAAAAAAACAGTGGAAGACTTGAATGATTGAACTAATTTGGTTTTCATTTCCACAGCCAAATCTATCTCATATTAATGTGTTCGACTGAACAGGCTGTTTCTTCCTCAGCTACCTGCTGGGATTGCAGCAGGAATGAGTGGTTTTCTACCGCAAAAATTAACTCAGACAAACCTATACCACTACAGGATTATTATGACAGACCCCTGGGTGTCCTGTCCCTTGCAACAGTATATTTATATCTATATAGATATAAGGGCATGTAGATGCAAAGATATCAGCACCAATTAGTGTTTCCCTTGCAGCCCCGCCACTGAGCTTTGCTGTCAGTCACAAAGTTCAGCCTAGAAGTTGTTCCTTTCTCAAATTACCTGTTTGTGTTGAGGTGGAAATCAGAAACAACCCCTTGGCACGTAAAGTTCTCTTGCCTACCTCTCATAGCAAGTTGGTTATTAAAAGAGTCACTCAACCATGGTCCACCTACCAGTGACAGTATCCAACTCATTTAAACCACCTCACCTCAGAACCAGTGTGCCTGCCAGCCCACCAGGAAAGGTCTGGGATGCCTGGCTTCGGGCCACAGCGTGGAGAGCTAGACACTAATGTATAGCTCACAGCTTCACTAGTCACACTTATTTCCTCTGTATGTATGCCAACCTTTCTTAATAATTAAAGCCAAGCATTAAACTATTATCATACTACTGCTATTGCTACTGGCAAAATCCATTCTGTTACCATAATATTCCAGACAACTTAGAAGAGTTTTACAAGCTCATATAATCTCATGTGTGTGTTTGCCAACAGTCCTGGGTTGATGTTTACCTGTCTTGGGATCAGTATGAATACCCAGGGGTGCAGAACTTGCGATTTCCCGCTGACCAGATTTGGGTACCAGACATTCTGCTGTATAACAGGTAAGCAAGATGTGCAATGGCTGGTGGGAGACTAGAACTGGGTGCTGAAAATCAGCTGTTCTTCACTGATATTCTGGGCCTTTTGCCATATATGGATTTGGTTCTAACACATGAGAGAGTAACAAAACCAAACAAGAACCAGAAAACAGATTTTTCTAATATCTAAGTCTTCCTTGCTGTAGTTGTGCAGATGTTTTCTTTAACTTATTCTCAGTGAACTCAGAGAGAAAACTATCCACATTCTCTTCATAATTACTGTGTCTCTCCTGAAAAATTATTATCATGTATCTGTCATAGTATTCCTGATCGAAGTAAACAAATACATTTTTTTCTCAGTTTACTCATTATGTATTTTATAAATCTCTCCATCATTCCTCTTCCACTCTGAACACTCTCTAGTCTGTGCTTCCTCCTCCAGAGCTCAATCTAGCTCTCTAGCCAGTACCTCTTCAGTACTGAATGTAGTGGAAGCTCTCTAGACAGCTGTTTCCTTAATGCTTTCCAGGAGGAGATGATTTTGGGTTTGCATTTAGTTTTGGACTTATTTTTCCATCTATGGCAAACTCCAGATGTTGTACCTCAGCTCTGCTGTCTCACTAGATTTTCACTGATATGTCTTTCTCTGACAGTTTTCAGGGTAATACTTTCTAATTATATGGATTAAATTATAATTCTGCTAGTTTCCCCAGTTCACCAAGATCCATCTTCCATTCCAAGCCCTCACTACAAAATATCCAAAGGAGGCTTGGAGATACCTGGATTGTTTCAGTGTTCTTCTTTACTTCAGCTTCACTCCTTATTGTCTGTTCATTTCTTTTCAGTCTCTAAAAAGAGGCGTACAGCCTGGTCCACATTACTGTACTTTATAAGAACATGCTGAAGTTCAGATATATCACCCACCTCCTTTTAGTCAGTAAGAAAATTAGATCGATTTGATGCATTTGGCCCTTCACAAATCTGTGCCAGCTGATTCCACCTCATTTTCTTTGAAGTCAGGATGATGTGTCTATAATTTCACCTTTAAAAAAAATCAGAATTTTCTTTGATCTTTCTAATTCACTGTGCTATTCCCTGTTCTCCACAAGTCCTCACAGATAATTTTTCATGCTTCAGAGGGTATTTCGGCCAGTCCTTTCAGTTCTCAAGAGTAAATTTCATCAGCTCTGCTGAGTAGAATCTGTCTTATCTACATTTCTTTTACTTGTTCCTCCCATATTCTGCCATTAACTCCTGCCACTGAGCAAGAATTAATTGTGAAGAGTGAAGCCCAGAGGGTGCGGGATACTGTAGCTCTCTGCATCCTGTTGTTTTGTTTCCTTACACAGCAAGTGATGGATCTGTCTTTGTCCTCTCCTTGTTTCCTTGTATTTATAAAGCCCTTTCTTGTTGCCTTTTATGTCTTTGATGATCATCATTCATTCTGCAGCTAGCCTTTTCAGTTTTGTCCACTTTGTTTGGTTCTGGGGACAATAATGAGGATTGACGACTCAAGACATGGAAAAAGAGAAGATCAGAAGAGGAAAGGAGGATCTAAATTTTATATATCTGGTTGAGAGACAGAGTATGTAAGGTGGTGCAGTCATGTAATATAGACCCACACATAATCTCCACAGGCAGGGCTCCATAAACCAGGGGAATCCTCTGTGGTTAATCTGTTCCCAAGAAACCCTCTGAAAGAAGCCCCTAGACCTTGCTCCTTTGGAGAATTCTTGTCATGCTCTAGCTTGTTATTCCCTTAGTTTTCTCAGAATTGCTTGGAATAGTAAAGAAATTCTGTTTTCTTGATCCTTTTCATCTGGTTTTTGCTCTTAGAGTCTCAATGAATCTCCTTGTACAAGACCCCTAAAGCAACTTCTCCTCAGTGCCTTCCTCCAATACTGCAAACAAACTCTCAGCCCTCTGCATCCCAAGAGACTGCAGAATTGTTAAGTCAGGCGACCACTGCTGTTACAACAGATATCTGGGTAGAAGATAACTTGATTTATATGGGTGAGCTGCCTCATTCTGACAGCTGCCCTAGAAAAGCCTCATTGTACCAACTGTCCGGTTTTTAGATTCACGTAGTATGACACTTTTGATCCTTTCCCTTCTGCCTGTGCTCTGAGACATCCAGCATGATGACACGACAGCATACAACCAACCTGCCCAGGCACAGGCCAACGGTGTCTATGGGAAACTGAGATACTGGTCAAGGGTAGACTCTTCACCCAGCTGTAGGAACTTAATTCAGACATTCTGTGTGTTAAATAAAGACAAAAATTTTTTCCATGTTGACAGTTTCTGCTCTGTTCTCAAACATCAGTTTTCTTTTTTCTTTGTTCTGTAATGTTTTGTTTATATTGTGTTACAGTGCAGATGAAAGGTTTGACGCGACATTTCACACAAATGTGCTGGTGAATTACTCTGGATCCTGCCAATATATTCCTCCAGGTAGGGCACAGAGGACATTTATTTTCTTTTAATCACATTAATACAAGCGGGTTTCCTTCATGAATGAACCAAGGTGTTTTAAAGCAGTTTGTGGAAATTTTGCAAGCTGGGTAATTGTGGGACAGACCCACTGAGGTAATTTACGTCCATTATTAGTGGTGTATTTCCACTTCACAAATCAATAAAACATTCCCCTGAGCAGTTTGCTTAGAACTTCCAGAGGCCCACCTGAGATGTCATCCAAAGCAAGGTGGTGTGCATCATCACAGCACGTTTCATGTGCAGCCTAGTTAGGTCTTTGTTGAGTGGGGAGGTGTGTGACCAGAGGAGACCCTGAGAGCAGCACTCACTCTGCATTGAAGTCCTCCTGCCAGGCTGAGGCTACAGCTCCAGGTGAAAAGAAAAACTGGGATTGGTCTCAGCCAGCTGGGCCCAAGTCTCAGCCTCTTTTCCATTTGTACTGCTGATTCCATGCCTGCAGGGTCCAGCAGCCAGAACCCACCAGCAAACACACAGGCTGCTCCACAGTTGCTCACTGTGGTGGACAAAAAAACCTTTGTGTCAGAGCATAGTATAGCCCCCAGGCACGTCCACATGGCCCAGCAGGGACTTCCCTGATGGCCGGTCCAGTCCACTGTTGTTCCCTACCTCTGAGACTCCTTTAACTGGACTGGACACTTCCAGAGTAAAATTCAAGGCTCAGGTTAACACAAGTCAATAAAGGCCTGCACTGAGCAAAGTTTAGCACATTAATGTATTTTCAAGGGACTGTGTGTCTAGGGCAGGGCCTGACCAGGAACTCCTTTCAAAGAGCTGATCACAATACAATCAGCCTCTGTGAGGGTACATTTGTGTATTCTGTCCTCCTGTCAGCACTGCCTCTTGTCTGCTGAGGCCAGCCAGCACTGGGAGACAGGCTGGGCTGCTCCTGGGCAAACTGCCTCAAGGATGCAGTGAGAGACAGGTCTTCACTGGCAGAAGAAGAGAGGTTATTCCCCTCGTGGCAGCACCTTCCACCTGCAATACTTGTTTGGTTACCCCATGACTGTATCACACAGACTTTTTGGAGAGGAAACTTGCTCACAATCAATGAGACAGATGAGGGTAAGATGAAATGCATCCTTGCACATGCTTGATTGTGACTGATTTCTATCCACAGGCATTTTGAAGAGCACCTGTTATATTGATGTCCGCTGGTTCCCCTTTGATGTGCAGAAGTGTGATTTGAAGTTTGGCTCCTGGACTCACAGTGGCTGGTTGATTGACCTGCAGATGCTCGAGGCTGATATGTCCAACTACATCTCAAATGGAGAATGGGATTTAGTGGGTAAATTGGCCAGCCTGAAAGTTTTCAATAGGTTAATTTTCAAAGGCTAACCCCAAATATATAGAAATGATCAATCACACTGGGGCATGAAATACAGATATTAAAAATTTATATGGAAGAAGCAGCAAAAAGGGACAAAAAAAATCAGATCAGAGGCAGCCTTTCAGCCACATTCATTGAACTGTGTCTGAAAACACTGTGTTCTGATGCAAGTGCCTGCCACTGAGTACATAAATGAAAGCCACTAGTCTTGATGCATCTGAACAGTTTGTCAGTGCTAAACTTGGATCTGTCTCATGTAGGTGCACGGAACACTACTGTCACATTTATTCTAACTCATCAGCAAAATTGATTAGTGTAAAAAAATACTTCAGCAGAAAATACTTCAGCAGAACTTTTACATTAATGAATCTCTCACCCAGAAAACCATCCAAGTGTGTACCAGTGTACAGAAGTGTTCATCATAACTGCATATTAGTATGTTTCTCTTTTCTTCTGTGCTTTGGAAGACACCTGTATTTTCAAAATAAGAATCTATGCCCAGATCTGGGTATTCAGAGTGAGTTTCTAGTGAGTTATTTTGAACTCAGTTATGCAGCTGTAACTCAGAAGCAATGCTACAGAAATTTATGGAACTCAGACAACTCTAAGGAGAGGCTGCAAAGAAGACATTTTATCTTCCAGTCTGGATAGGTAGACAAGGAAATAACTGCCCTGACCAAATGCATGCAGTAGTTTTACCATTCAGGGAATCTTAACAATTATATTCAGTTTGATAAGAAGCCAGAGGACCCCATAGTGAAGTCCTCCTAAAGTGTAACTTAGTGTTTTAGTGCTTATTTCAGAGCACTCCTGACGATCCAGTGCTCCTTTACGGTGCTTATTTCTGACCGATAACTTTGCATATCTGATTAAGAGGCTGTGGTTTATCTGCCTTCAACTCTGAACAGGGGAGAACAAAACAGGGACTTAGCTTATACAGCAAAAGCAATAAGTAACACCTCAGGCAAGCCACAGCCATCTCCTTTATGAAGGCTTTGCTAGGCTCCTGCCAAAATATGCACATCATCACATCTTCTGTCCTGCTCACAGAAATGAAAAAGAAGTGAGCAATTTTTGGCATGAAAGACACAAGGTGCTGAGGTCTTCTAGCTCCTCTGACATTTTCTGTGCTGCTCCCCATCATGCAGCATGTCTGGCAATCTACTGCAGCAGGGTCACCATGGCCAACCCTGCAGCACAGCCATATTGGAAAACTATGTCTCTTAACCCTCAGGTATGACAGGCTTTAAGCTTAACATAATATCCTTTTTGAATATTAACCCATATCCTGTGTGTTTTTCTTGACCAAGAAAGCAAATGTGTATCAAAGAATGACAGAAAAATAAGAAGCAGTGGCACTTGTCACACAGAAAATCTGCTGCGTGTGCTAGTGAATGTGACATCAGCACTGTGTCAACACTCACAGAATCTAGGAAGGCAGAATGCACATTTTTCATGTTGAGGTTGGGATGCTCAGCACTGTTTTGCTCTGGCTCAGATGAGCATTCTTGGCTAAGTTAGGTTCAAGCAACTCAGAAGGCATGAAAGTCAACCCTAGAAAACACAAAAGGTGGATTAGGAACAGCAGATGGTGGTGACACTCATTGGCTCATAAACCATCAGTTCTTGACCGAGTGCAAGCAGATAACTCTTGCAGCTCTCCCCACTGCTCTTATATCCCTCTCTGTAGGAG
>JAWWLV010000100.1:27411223-27421526 GCA_035041135.1 Platyrinchus mystaceus | reverse complement strand
TCCCAGGAAAGAGGAATGAGATGTACTACGAATGCTGCAAAGAACCATACCCAGATGTGACGTACACGATCACCATGCGTCGACGCACCCTCTACTATGGATTGAATCTACTCATTCCCTGTGTTCTCATATCTGGCTTGGCACTGCTTGTATTCCTTTTGCCAGCTGATTCAGGGGAGAAGATTTCTTTAGGTAAGTGCTAAAGTATTCACTTATTTCATAAGCATCCTACAAAATAGAAAATAAGTACCTCATGGTGCTGTGGTGCTTGATGGATAAAGCTTTCACTTAGGAGAGCAATAGAAGTACTTGTTTGGCTGCAGAAAAAGGATAACAGCTTTCTGTATGGTGTTCAAACACCCTGTTCTAAACACTTCTAAAATCTTTTGGACTTTAACATGGATGAAAAATAATCTGTTGGCAGCACGGGCAGCAGTGATAGTATTCTGTCATGCTCATTGCTATGTTCTTTAGTACATCTCAATGCATTTCATAGCTGATTAACTTTGTTTTTCAGACAGGACATACTAAGATACAGAGAGTGAAAGTTTTCGAGCAGCAGCTGCTGGGCACTGGATTTTTACCTTTAAAGTTCAGCTCCCAAACCACCTAGCCACGAATCCCCTATGAATGCAAAGGAATGACAGGCAAAAAGGGATAAACTATATTTACTGTTGTATTTGTTTTGATAAAAATAGGAAGGGTTCTTCCAAGAGAAGACAGAGGAAAGCTGTAAATACAACAGACTGGCCCAGATGAGACCTTAAGAGTTAATTGTGCATGATTGTGTTTTGGGACAGAGCTTTTTAAATCATATGAAGTATCCTTAGTGTTAGTAAGAGTATCTGAGCAGCCTGTCTTACAAGAGGTAAAACACAGGCTATGGAGGTAGCAACTGCTATCTATGAAATACAGGATGGAGACAAAGAAAAGAGTAATTTGAACTGAAGTGGAAGGTTGACACAAAAATACAAGCGAATGTTCATGCATTGACCTTGTGATTTCTCAGTAACAGAACAGTTAGTTTTAGCATCAGCCTTTCCAGGTAGAATAAAGTTCTTTTAAACAGGCTGTATGTCTTTGAGGGATGTTACATAATATGCAATAGCAAAACCTAGACTTCTGTCTGTGGAAGCCTCTCCTAGCCCATAACAACCATCTGGGCTTTGTTTGTGCTATGTTTTGGAAAAGAAATGTAGTTCAGCAGTTCTGCAAGCTTTGTTTCACTCAGCAGGAAAGATTTCTCCATTACATTAAGAGGAGCAAGGTTTTGTGTGTATTAGAGAAAAGTGAAAAGACAGCAGATAGAGTTGCATCCAAAAATGCCCTCACTTTGTGGAAGTTCTCATCTGCATTAACAGACGTGAAGTCGTGGGTTTGGCTTTTCTGTAGATCAGGACAAAGCTATATTTAACAGCAAAGACCTCAGAGGAGCAGCTGCAGAGTTCATGTGCCTCATTCTTCCTGAACATGTTCATTCCCTGCAGGTATCACTGTCCTTCTTTCCTTGACTGTGTTCATGCTGCTTGTGGCTGAGATCATGCCTGCAACTTCTGACTCAGTCCCCCTAATAGGTAAGTTGATTTTCTCTGCTTTGTGCACAGTGTATGATGCCTCTCAAGAGCTGTCCAAAGCTGATTTGAGGGCTGACTCTTTCTGTTACTCTGGTTTTGCATTCAGCAGTGTCAGGACTGAATGTCAGTCTGGACTTTATCATTTTGCATGTATGAAAAGAACCTACACAAGGGATAAAAAAAGGCACTGGAACTATCAGATATGCTGGTAACTGCAAGGATTGAGAGGACACAGAAACAGCACTGGGGAAAATTCATCTTTCTTCTTCTGCATTGCCCTCCCTCCCTGCTGTTATGCAACTCTTCCCCGCCTTCCCCCTTCTCCTCCTCTTCTCAATCAACAAAGAGCAACTCAGGATACAATAGGCAAAATTCAAATACATGGCTGGAGCATCTTTAGTATATACTGAAAACTGTGGGACAGATCATCATCTTGGGAACACGGGCTAGACAGGCATTGTTATATCCTCTGTTTTTATAGGACTATCCCTTTACCTTGATCTCATGGGACCTCAGTTTCTCAGCTGTGAACTTCAGGCATCATCGCAGGGTAGAGAAAATAAACCCGTTATATTTTACTAAATAAAAGAAAACCTGTGAGTACAAATCATTACTAAAGTACACATTCCAGACAGCAGAAATTAACACAATACTCAACAATACATCTAGGTGCTGATGGAAGATGCACCTCACCATTGTACAATGAAAGCCTCGCAGAAGTTGTATCATGAATAGTATGAAAGAGCATTTACTCAGCCAACCTCATGATCTCTCTTCAAGGATTTAAATCTAGACCTACCTTTGGAGAAGGAGGATGAGCATGCTACATTTAGGACAATGACACCCATAGGCAAGGGTTTCTGAAAACCTCCAAAACACTTAGTGTTTCATCTTAGTGAAAATCAGCAGGACTCTTGACTCTGAGTCATACAGGAGCTTCCAAAAAACTAATAAAACACCTTTCTGAACATACACCTATGACACATTGTAGAGAGATACAATTCTAAGGGAAACTTTGTGTGGAGGGGGGAGACACAAGGCATCTTGAGCCACTGTTCACTTATTTTTGTTTTGTGCAATATCTAACAAAAACCATTTAGAATTAATAAAGGAGTACACTTGCCTATGCCCAGTCCACTATCTTTAACCAGAAGAGTTTCTATTAATACAGTCTGCTATCACAGAGGGTAAGATTTAAATAAAAAAAAAGGTATGAATAGTTATGTATTATTACAGACTTTGATGCTGTAATAACAGACCAATTTCTATTTATTAGAGCATTGCTAAAGCTGATGTAAATGACATCCACTGCTCTCTCATATCTGCAAATATTGTAATTATAGAAGGCAATCATATTGGTTGGACACGATTTATCCTTGTTATATGCTGGATGGCTGTTCCCAGACCCCAACCTTTTCTTCAAATTCCAAGCAATGTTCCTTAAGGACTTGCTCCCTGATTTACCCAGGGACAGAACTCATGATGCCAGAGCTGTAGTTCTCTGGATTGCCTTTTTGGGCTTTCTGGAGATGAATGTAACATCTGTCTTTCTCCAGTTGTCAGGGGTCTTGTCCCATCTCCACGGTCTTGCAGTGATACCATTAGGACTCTTGGTGACACCTATGTGATCCTGTGGATTTGGACATGTTCAGATTCTTACAATCAATCCCTCACTCCCTCATCCACGGCACTCAAACAGCCATTGTTCAGCAAGTGCTCCAAGCTGGGCTGTGTGGTTTTACATGATCTTGAGTTCTGAAAACCTTATTCTTACTCTAAGAGGATGACATAGCATAATCTCTCCACAGTGATCTTACAGGTATTCCCAAATGGGCTATTTTAGCTGCTGAAGTGAATATATTGGGTCATGATCACTGTTTTCCAGTGTTATCTCTAGTCCTGTTAAAATCCTCAGAAATTAATGTGAGGAAAAAGAGTAAATTTGGGCAGCTCATTCAATTTTTGGAGAATCAGTATGACTAGCATGAGGTCAGAGGAATAAAAAAATCTTCTAAAGCATGTGGTTAGTGAAGAATGCAAGTAATTTGATCTTGAAGTAGGAAGATTCATTGCTGGTCACCAGAAAAGCCACTGTTGCTGGTCTTCATGCCTGTTGGAGCAGAGATACTTCAAAAACATGTCTCCACACACTTTAAAAATCTGCATTATATTCTTAGAGTCTGAGTTTTTAAAAATAAATATGTATCCACACCTACCTGGACCTGGATGAACCCCCGCAGCCTTTGCTATTTCTAAACCACTAATGCCTAACAGGCTGTAGTTCTTATTTTCTCCTTCTTCTGACCCCAGCTTTAACTGGTGAACTGTAATAGCATGGGAAACTCTCACAGCTGATGTTTGGAGTGTTTTTGAGGGAGCAAAGGAGAACGGGTCTAATATGATACTAAGAAAAGTATTAGCTTCTGCACTCTGGAACATTTTTACAAAGAAATGTGGAAATCACACCTCAGTTCAGTCAAGGCCACTCTCCCCCGACCTCAAATTATATTAACAATAAAGGAAGCACCTCTTAGACTAAATAATCAGAAGGATGCAAGGGGGGCAAGACAGTTTTTTTTTTCTACTTTTGCAGAATGGGTCCCCCCTTTCTTGGTACATCCTCTGCATTCTCTCTGTTTGTAAAGCTGCCCAAAGCAGAGACTCTCTTACTCCACACACCCAACTTCCCTGGATGATAGACTCCCGTTTCTCACCAACTGCTGTGTTAATACGTGTTAAAAGCAAGTCAACCTCTTTTCTGTAAAGAGCAAGTGATAAACTTGCTAAAAATTTGATAAAACTAGGAATCAGTAGCAGGCTCCTCAACATCTTTGAGCATCAGGAATCTGTTGCACCTCCACACTGCAGGTTGTGCACAGAGCTTTCCTTTCCACAGTGAGCCATCCACTTTCTGCATCAAGAAAATGCTTCAGTTGGACAGGCTGGCCCCCTGCTCCCACTCAGCTCCTTGCCCAGCAGCATGTCTGCTCCCATCCTTCTTCATCACATCCTCTTTTTGGGAAACTAGATATTTTGAGAGAGGTTTTCAACAGCATACATCTATGTGAAGCAGGGCACCACAATATTTCAGAAATCGAATCTTGCCCTTTTGCAGAGATGCCAAAGAAAGGAGAAAGCTGAACTAGAGAAAGATGCTTCTGTTTCTGTTTAAAACATTAACCACCCATAGCACAGCAATCAGCTCAATCATTTAAATCAAAAGCATTTAAGTCCCATGGCATCTACAAACAGAACATTTTAGTCATAATCCAACACAGAATTCAGAAGTCAATTTTATGAATAAGTCTTCTTTCTCTAAAATGTCCTGGAAGTCCCTCCAGGCACTTAAAATCTCTAGAGTGTGGCTCCTAAAAGACTTCCAGAACATGGCTACACAGCAGCAGCTGTGTCCTAAACTTACCCTTCCTGCTATAGCTTAATCATGCCTCGCAGGAAGGCACTCGTGGTTTTACTCACTTCTAATTTTTCTCTTTAAAATTACTTTTACCAAGAGTCTATGTAAGTAGGCAGCTGGAGTTCATTACTTGA
This sequence comes from Platyrinchus mystaceus, assembly GCA_035041135.1. Lineage (NCBI taxonomy): Eukaryota > Metazoa > Chordata > Aves > Passeriformes > Tyrannidae > Platyrinchus > Platyrinchus mystaceus. The sequence goes on along the minus strand of JAWWLV010000100.1, from coordinate 27,416,403 downwards.
GGAAAGTATACACAGAAATACAGAGAACTCCAGATGTGTTACACACCTTAATTGCTAGTCTGAGTGCACTAATCACTGGGTAAAATCAGAAAGTCTGTATGATACAGCTCAGGTATATGACATTTTTTTTCTCTCTCTAAAAAGCTATGAAATTATGCACAAATTGTTCTTGTACTATACATACCAGTAATTTCATGGGAATTTCATGCACCTCCCCATCCATGCTATTGCACCCAGTCCAGTGCATTAGTAGGAAAGGATATCCATGTCCCACTCTGTTGATTTCCTGGTTCAATGACCAAACCAAAATTACACAAATACTGTTATTGACAAATACTGTTATTTTTATTAGAGCTTTTGTGCAAACTCGGGCCCTGCCCCTTGAAACTAAAGGTAATTAATCTGAGAACTACGTTCAAGGCATTCAGATCTGAACTGTAAGGACTATTTTATTTCTATGAAGACAATGTGATCCATATTAGGTAAACCGCTGCACTCAATGATATTAGAGGTATTTGCAAACCTAAATGATGCTATGATTCTATGTAAATAGCTGTGGATAATCAGATCTGGGATTGGTAATGGTTATGTGACCATCTCTGAAGGAAGAATGAATTTCTTCCTTAGGCAAAAGACATACGCCTGAATTCCTTTAAAGTCTTCATATCCCTGATCTTTTTCATTAAATGCTGTTTTCCATTGGAAAGCAACCTTGTAGTTAAGACTAGGAAATCATGCATTAAGAAGTCACTAAGGAACAAATTCCCCTAAGTCAATAGGGATTCCTACCTATAACTTTTCCCATTCATGACTATCCTTTGACTGGAGCCTGCTTAAGATTACACAGTTGGTGATCATGTGGTCCCACATTCAGTGGCACCAAATAGAGCAGTGACCAGAATCAAATTTATCACACACTGCTGCAGGAATATCTTAAAAAATGTCTCAGGATAAGCTGCTAGTTTGGGCTCATAGACTTAAAAAAATTCATCTCCTAATGTCATGCTTAGTTCCTACCAAAACCGGCCAGTTTTTCAGAAAGACAGAACAATCCACAGCCCATGTTAAAGTCAGACATGGCCAAAAACCATTGCTTCAGAAAATTGAGATCAACCCAGTTAGGAGCCTAACCAGCACATCATCTTTCTATCTGCTTGCAGTATCACTTCCAGAAAGGGAAAACCTTTGGAGCCACATGGCACTGAGAAGTTTTTACCTGTCCATATTCCCCTTCTTGCTGTGATCCTGTCTTCTTCCAGCATCAGGTGTTTTGTTTTTAAGAAAACATCAGTCCCCACTAGTAAGCCACAGGTTCTCCTCTTGTTCCACTCTGCAGTGAGACACAGGCTGTGTGGAACCTCCTTCACCCACCCACGTCCATCTTTACTTTCACCTCTGTTTTACTGTGCTGTGGTCCCTCGCTGTGGGAACAGAGTGACATTGCGTAGACACGGACCATAAAGTGCTTGCTTTGAAAATCCCACCCAGCTCTTTACACTTGCACTGGTCCAAAGCTCTGCAAGCTTTGAGTTCAGGCCCCAGGCGGCACAAAGTACAGTCACACAGGGAAAGAGCCAGGAGCCCCTACAGCAGGAGTCTTTCAGCTTGAGACCGAAGCTGCAACAAGCTCCAAACTGGTTGCTCTTCATCCATCCTAGCCAGTGCTATGAAGAACTATCACTTTCAAAGTACTTTGTCAAAGCAGATAAGGCATGCTTCTGCGCAGAAGTCAAATTTCGAAATTAAATGCTCAGACCCCTCAGTCCAGTCAGATGATTTGTTTCTTCCATAAACACTTTTTACACCATTCAAGGCATACCTTTCCACAGGAGAATTGGTTAATAATTTCTGATTGGTTTCCATGCCAAAATAAGTTCAAACTGCTGCAAATCCTTATTTCCTACCAGCTCTTTCCAAAATAACACTGCTGGTTTGGGATCAAAAATCTGTATTTTGCTTTAAAAGGAGCTCATGGCAGAAAGTGTGGAACATCTGGAAGCTGGTCATGGACAGTGTTTGAAAGGGGAACATGAGGCTCATGAATATGAGGAGCTGTCACTTCCTATGATCAACATCCACATGATGCTTGACATTTTGGCTGGACATACCAAATAGCGCACAATAAGAATAAAGTTATCTTCATCTCCAGTTAACAGAACTGCATTTCTCTCTGTCTTATTTTGCTGAGCTTTTCTGCTCAGATCTTTTAAAAAAACAAAACATTTACTTGATGCTTAGGGCTTTGTTACGATGACATTTTTCAGCTGTATCCCCCCGTTACCATTCCTCATCATGCCTACATTATTTCAATAGGCTTGAAGGTTTTACACTGTGAAAAACTGAGTTTGCAGCAGAGGCTTCGGGTGATTTCTCACATTTAGTCATACAGCAAATGAGACTGTGAATTACTAAGACAGGGAAACAATGGGGTGCTTTGCCACCTCCAGGAGTCACAGATTGTTTTAAGTTACAAACATAGGGCATTAGTGGTCCTAACTAGAGAGAGAAAATTAGATTAATCTCTTGTTACATTTTCTGTCATCTTCCTACATGTTCTCAGCTGATGCCATTTCACTTTGTCTCTTTTTGAGTTTTTGGAATATTTCTGCCCCCTCACTTACATGGTTCTGCCTGGTAACTTGCTGGTGTCATGACCCTGCTCAGTCTCTTCCACGAAACACAAATTCTCATTCACAGCAGCTCTTACAGTTTCATGCCCCCTGATCAGTGGTGCTTTTCCCAAAGCCAAGAATCTTGCATGCCTTTTTATTTGGGGCAGGGGTGGAGGGGGAAAGAAAGAAAGGAAGAAGAGTTTTACTTTTCAAATACCCAGTTCTATTCTTCGAAAACCTGTGGGAGTAGAAGAGTTTGAAAACACTGTGAAAACACTGCCTCTGTTCCCTCTACAAGTACTATAATCAACAGGCAGACACAGACCTCAATTCTGAAATCTCTCACTCTTTTAAGACATCTCATGAGGGACCATCTGGGCTAAGATAATGCTCTTCACTTTCTACTGTCCTTGGGAGCTCATGGAGCGCAAGGTGTGTCTGCCACAACTAATCTAGCCAATTCAGGAAGTTGTTTTCTTGCTAATGCCCTCTGTGGTTCTTTGCTGTCTGTGTACAACAGTAACTCAATAGGAGAATTTCTCCTCTACCTCTTGGCTTTCTTGGTCTCCAAATAACTGTGCCATTGCCCATTGTAGACTGCCACAGCATCTGCCCAGCACCAGGCCTGGTCCCTGCCATGGGAGAAAAGAAGAGTGTTTGGAAGACCCCCTGATGGTGTCTGAGATTTCCAGTATCCTCCACAGCTTCAGTTCATTACCCTGGACCATTTCCTGAAGGAAGAGCAATGAATATCTCATTCTGAGGTCACAAGAAGCACAAAGCACTTGGAAAGACTGAAATTACCTGACTTAGTGCAGCTCTAAACCAGTCCATCATTTCACATGCAAAACCTGACATTTCCTGCAAAGACAGAATAGAAACAGGAACACCAGTGGGAGGTATCCAACTTGATCAATGTGTATAACTGGGAACAACACTCTCCTCCTTCCCCCACTGTTTCCCAGGAACGAGACTGTAACTGGTCACAGTGGAGATGCTCTGCCTTTCCTGTGATTGACAATGTTAACAAATCTGGATATGATAACTGCTTTCTCAGTTAGTGTTCAGTGATAAAATCAACAAGGCATAGCATCCATCTGGAATCATCTTGCTCCTCTTCAGGATTCTGTTTTATTTACCTTGTTCCTAATCAGTCCTTGAAGTTAATCCAGTTCCACTTCAGCAGTGTGTCTTCAAAAACATCTCTAAAATAATCCTAAGGTGCTTCTCTAACATCAGATAATGGCACAAAACATCCAAAAACGATACTTAATGCCCTTCAAGTTATAAATTGCAAGTCATTGCAATCCCTTTGATATGGGTGATGTCAGAATATGCCTGCAAGAACAAATAGGTGTTCTTGCTGACTTTTTAGAAGACCTTACTGACTACATGTGCTTTTATTAAAGCTATATTTGCTGTGAAAACAGTATCATCTTATGATAGTGATGAGACAGAGGCTGACAACTCCCAGATGTTAAACAGATGCCCAGATATTATATCATTCCTCCTTTGGTAAATAAAGGGAAGAAAACCAATTGTAGAAGAGCAAGTATTTCATACTGTTTTAAGGAGATGAATCAAGCATCCAAAACAGCTTTTTTATTCACACACAACTGCTGAAGAAAACATCACACAGGTTTTAAAACATATGAAGGGCACTTAGAAATGACCAGCACAGACTTCAGCATCCCTGAGGAATGGTGCTGTGTAAGTCAGGGATACCAAGGGGCTCCAAACACAGGTCTTCTGGTCCATTTTCCTGGCCTGTGGCAGCTGTCCATGGCAGAGTGCAAATGAGCTAATTCCCCTTCAGAATGTGTCAGTCACTTACCAGCTGTGCCTCAAGGCATCTGACTTAACAGCAACCATGTCCCTGGTCTTTCAAATGCACCCTAGTCCAGGATGGCTGTTCCTAACACACTTCCCAGAGCAAAGTAATTTGTTAAAGACTCAAAGTTGACCTAGTAACCAGGAGTAACAAGTAGGACACAGAGAGATTGTTAGTGACAGTTGCTGAGCATTTCCCTCCTGCAGTTTCAGTGAAAGGGCTTCTTTGTAGAATCAGATTTGCATTTATCCCTGCCAACAGACACATGTGGGGATAGGATTTTGGGGGAACAACAGCTTCAAAGCCCCAAATGGATAAGTGATTAGGATTTAGGATGGACCCTAAAATACTGTCAAAAAAAGTCTGGTGACTAAGCAAGAGCTGCTGCTTGGGAGACCTATTATTTTATGTAGCTTGATTCTTTCAGCAGCAAGGCTTCTCTGCTCACAGGGTTGCTGGAGAAGGTTGAGTCATGGTCATATCAGAGGGAGTGCTAGAGGTGAGTCATGGAACAGGTCCAGAGAAGAGCAACCAGGCTGGTGAAGGGACTTGAACACAAGTTCTATGAGGAGAGGCTGAGGGAGCTGGGGATGTTTAGGCTGGAGAAGAGAAGGCTCAGGGGAGACCTCATCAATCTCTACAACTCCCTGAAAGGACGTAGTAGCCAGGTGGGGGTTGGTCTCTTTTCCCAGGCAGCTATCAGTAAGACAAGAGGGCATGGTCTCAAGCTCTGCCAG
>JAWWLV010000100.1:27384552-27402856 GCA_035041135.1 Platyrinchus mystaceus | reverse complement strand
GAGATCTGGGATTGTTTGATAAAGATGGGACTTCAAGAACCACTCTGTATAGTATGATTTTACATCTCTTTTGCTCTATAAGCTAATTGGGCGTTGAACACCTCTATGTTCAAAACAGATCCAGAAAAAGACCGTCCTTGGTAAGAAGATCGACCCTCAAAAAACAACAGAAATCCATCAGTATTTCTTAAAGGCAATACATGATAGTCACAAAATATTCCAAAAACTATTAAAATGCTGGAGAGTTCCCTGTATTTCTACCCTGGTCACTCTCTTTCAGGTCCGTGTCATCCTGCTGAATTGGTGTGCTTGGTTTCTGCGAATGAAAAAACCTGGGGAAAACATAAAGCCCCTCTCCTGCAAATACAGCTATTCCAAGCACCACCTGAGTGTAAACAGCATGGAGGTGAACGTCCTGCCCGGGCACCAGTCCAGCAATGGCAACTCGATCTACAGCTACCATGCGATGGACAGCCCATGCTGCCCCCAGAAGAACGATCTTGGCAGCAAGGCCGGGAAGGTGACTTGCCCCTTGGCAGAAGACATTGAGCTTGTCCAGAAGAAAGCTTTAATGGACACTATCCCAGTGATTGTGAAGATCCTGGAGGAAGTTCAGTTCATAGCGACGCGATTCAGGAAACAGGACGAGGGCGAAGAGATCTGCAGTGAGTGGAAGTTTGCAGCTGCTGTGATAGACAGGTTATGCCTGGTTGCATTTACCCTTTTTGCCATCATTTGCACGTTTACAATACTCATGTCTGCTCCAAATTTTATAGAAGCTGTTTCAAAGGATTTTGCGTAAGATTTTCAAAGATGAGCATGATAATTTGAAAGTGAATATTGCCAGTAATTTTGCTAGATAATTTAAATCAAATAGAGAAGTGTACTTATATGTGCTAACATACACTGAAGGGGATGAAAATAATTTCAGGACATAATTCTTCCTGATGTTAGTGATTGTAGTTACTGAATAGTAATCATACTGAACTCTGTTACTTATTTCATAGATTAGTGCCACATGTAATTATGTCATGATCTGTGAAAAGTGGTAGACAAGAATTCAAATCTACAATATATTTGTTACAAGTTAACACTCATATCAATGTGTTATTATGAATTTTTGAACTTTTAGATATTGTTAAATTAACTTAAATGTTCATTGATGACTATAAGTTTTACAGAATTTTGTTGTTTTCAGTATATTCGTGTTTTATCATTTTTGTTTAGTGTGGTTGTGACATGCACTTATCAGATTTGAAAGACCTATCTCCACAGTCTCATGATACTGTATATTGTATATGAAAATAAACCATCATCATATAAGCTCATCGTAGCAGAGTGACTGGAATGTTTTCCTGGTAAAAACATTAACAGAATGTATCTTTCACAAGAAAAAACTTTTTTTTCCCCTTTTTTTTAATTAGGAAATATTGGTTGTGATGGAAAGAAAATTCATTCTCCATGCTGACAACAATATATATCATTTACAGTGCCTTCTTAGCTGTCTCACTGCTTAACTGTTTCTGTCACCTTGAAACTCTACTTAATTTAAAATATCTCTGTTCTCTTGGAAGACAGCTGGCAACCTAATATGCAAGCCTCTGTGCAATTAGGGCAAAATCTTGGGTCTGCATAATATGTAGGAAATTGTCCACTGATTTAGTTGGGCTCAGATTTCGTATCTAGTCTATATTACCGAAGTAGTGTTTCGTGAAAATTCTATTAGTACAGCCTCCTTTCCAATTTGGTTGGTAGACTTTGTTAAAAGGAGTGTATAAAAGACTTAGTTTCCTAAACTTTAATCAACTTTTATTATCTATTTGCTGTCCCTGGGTGCACTCTAATAATTATATATCTATTAATAAAACATAATTGAATCATGCCACTTCCTGGAATACAAGGGGAAAAAAAGCACTATTCTCAGTAGCAGCTTCTTTCCAGTCACTACTGTGGGTGGGAATGACACCTCTGTTGGCGTGATTTTATTTTCCCTACTGATCACAGCAGGGCTACAAAAGGACATGATCTGAGGCAGATACCTTTTCTCTTGGGGTAACATGAGACTTCTCAGAATGTTCACTAAAAGAAAATAACAGCCTATTATCTTCTCTGTCTGCCTTTCAACTTCCTATTCTCCCACTGTTATAGTAAAAAAACCAACTTTTCCCCTCTCTGCATGAGAGATTTTCCCTCCATCACTGGCAGAGGGAAAGAAGATGATCATGGTGCCGTTAGTCAACAGAGAGTGCCTCCATCTGAAAGGTGATGGTGAAGCTGGTAGTTCTATGGATTGAAGCAAGGTGTGACTATTTCTTTAAGGATAAGGTGCCTGAACTTTTCCCCTGTGGCCTTCATTAGGTGGTGATAGCTCACTTTAAACAGAGACCTCACTGTAATGACTGTTACCTCTGTAGCTGTAAGATTAGATCACCACACCAGAGGATTTATTGCACTGCTTGGACTTATGTTCAGAAAAACACCTAAGGAGGTTGACCTGACAAGGTTCTAACTGCAATGACCTGTTTTTTATTTCCCTTAACTTTTGTGGTTACTTCCTTTCTAGGTGTAGCTCCAAGGGGTAAAAATGGCTTATAGTAAAAGCCTCTACTGAAAATTCTGTCCATATTTCAGAGAGATCTTCTTTTTCTTCATAGGAGCATTAGTGCTCTAAGCAGCTCTTTACAAGCCCACAGGAGAAAACTCCCATGATATGTGATTTTTCTCCTGCCTATATTGTTGCTTCTGCTTACAAAATTGTCCTTGCTGATGAACCAAATGTAATTCAAGAGGGCTTTGCCTAATAGAAACATCTCGATGAACAGCAGAATTTGTCTGGGGGTTAGTTGTACCAGGCTCCTCTCTTGGACAGCAGCTGAAATGCTCATTTCATGTATTCCTTTAGATATGTGGACAAGCAATAGGCAAAAAGCCTAAATATCTAATTACTTCTGCAACTTGTGTGGCAGGATGTTAAATGAACTTCAGAGCACTTGTTCAAGGACCACTAATATTTTTGCTTTATTTTTGAAAATAATCTCCAGTGACAGGATAAAAAGGTAAAACCTAACATTAAAGCACACAGTCACAATAACTTAGCCTCCTAATGCAAAGCATGCTTCATTAAATGTTCTGGTGTAAGAGTATTTTTAACCGGATTCATGCTTCTTAGCATCAGATGGAGGATGGAAACTATTTGAAAACGACAGTGGAAAATTAATTGAAATCAGCTTTTTAATCCATAAGAGCTGGTGTAAATAAAAAAATCCCATGTATAGATTACTACCTCATAGTGTTAGATTGCCAAGGCTGGATTGTCTCTAGTAGAAATGTCCTAAAACTCAAATTGTACGAGTGGTACACAGTGCGCTGGACTGAAACTGCTTGCTGGTTACTTTTGCAGATCACATATAAGGCAGATACTTTTGATATCCACTTGTCACTTGGCCTTTCGAAAGGTAACAAACCACAAAATTTATAGAATGACCTAGTGTAAAATAGCACAGAAAAACGGTTACTGTACATAGAGAACATTGCAGAATAAAATACGAGTGAATGTAACATATACCTGAGAGATGTAGTACACTTGGAAAGATTGGTACATCCTGATTCACAGCTCTTCATGGCATCAACAGTTAGTGTCATGGTGTACTTAACTCCAAAGGAAGGAAAAATTCCCAGACTTATGACAAATATTAAATGGCAGCAAGAAACTAATCCATAAAATCCTTTACAAAATCCAAGCACTTAAGGAAATGTTACAGAGGAGTGTTGATCTTACTGTCCACTGGCAACAGAGGAACATGACAGTAAAGGTCCTTGTGCACTTTTTCTTGCTGAGGAGAGCTTTTTTCCCAGAAGGCTTGGTAGATTTCTGCTATGAAGTTATTCAGCATAAGATGAGAATCTACCCTGGTTTAATCATCAGACATAAAGAATTGTAGATATAATCAAACACAACCTTAACTTTTACACATGAGTTACCTTAACTTTGGTATCTAGATATTCCCAAGACAATGTGGATTCTTTGTTTTTGTTAGAACCTTTTTGTCTTGAAAGTTTGCTATTTTATCTGCCACCATGAGAAATACAGCTGTATAACTTCTAACAGTGAATATAAAATATTGACATACTACAGTGAAGCTACATAGTTCTTTTATTTAACATTAACTTTTTAGTGTTGGCTATAATAAAGAAGAAAAGGATCATGATCTAAACCCATTATTCTAAATTACCATGTGCCTAGGAAAAGAGGATGGTATAAATCAGAAGAATGTTAATGAAGAACAGGACTAATCTGGGATTTTAGACAAAAGAGTGTCAAATACTGTGAAATGCCCAAATACTGTGAAATGCCCACAGAAATAAATAGAGGCAAAATCAGCTGAAATCCCTTTTCTTTTGTGAGGCTCCTCTTGGCAATATTTGGAAGAAAAATTTGAAACTCTGTAAAACACTTGGTGAGGTTATCTCCGGGTTAAGGGATTGGGCTGAGCGATCATCTGACTGAAAGACTTCCTCCTTCCTCTTCCCAGAATTGTACGTCCGCTTTGGAATTATATGCAAAACAATGGTTTCTTGGTTTTGTTTTTTTTTTCTCCTTGATGACAAACGGGCTAAGGGAAAAAGGACATGAAGCTTAGGAAATTCCAAGTTTCAATGTAGGTAAGAAAGCATGTGCTCAGAAAGTTGGCTCCTTTATTTTTCCCTTTTAAATAAGCTAGAATATACTTAGGGCCTACTTATACAGGCTTTACACAGGTGAGAGTAGAAGTGCATCTTGGGTGTATATCTGTTACCACAGCTATTTAAAGTAGACTCTTCATCACAACTGTTTTTTGTCACCATTTCAGGTGGTCTTCAGATCTCCAACTCCTTGTCAAGTCTGCTGGATCACACAAATAATTCACATAATTTTTCTCCTCTCCAGTGTGGGAGTAAGAGCAGTTGTGTTTCAAGTGCTTTCAACAGGTGTTTAATCTTAACATCCAACAACAGAGAATTCAGTTTCCCTAGTATTGACATATTTATCACTGCTTGTTAATCTCTAGCACATAAATGAACCTAATAGACTCAATCACTTATAAAAAACACATTTTGAAGCAAAATGTTAGGATTGCGTGTTATCACACAAAAACCAACCAACCAAACAAACAAACCACACAAAAAAACCCCCAAACCAAAAAGCCAAAAAGCAAAACACAACAACCAAGAAACCCAGAATCCACTTGGCATAAAATACTGAAGCTCATGAAGGAAAAGATAAAGTCAAAGTCACAGGAGCTCTAAAGAGAGATTTACTAAATTTATTCCGAATTTCATTTTAGTTAGAAACAATTCTGATGAAAAACTGTCACTAGTTTTTATGAACTATTAAGGAAGCATATGAACTGTAGTTAAGAATTCATTTTTAATTGAGTTGCACAGTCAGTCTCATTGTGTTAAGAATAATTACTCCTTGATAACTCTGCTAACAAGTACAAAAAGTACGTCCAAAACCTGCAGATGCCTATTTTTCCCGAGAAAAAGCTCCTCTAATTTCCATCCAAAAGCCAAGGTTTTTCGTTTTATAATCAATAGAAGAGCGGTGCATAGAACCTTTACATCTCTGGAGAGTCTGTCAAGCCATGAGATTGCAGGTGCTAGCTCCTTTTTTTCTCCTCTTATCTAGGAGCAATGAAGAGGAGACATCCTGACAGAAAGAACAATCATCCCTGATTCAAAACTCTGTGGCAAAAAAAGAGTATTTCCTCATAGGGCTTTGGCATTTTGTTTGTTTGTTAGTTTGGTTTGGGTTTTTTGTTGTTGGTGGGTGGGTGGGGTTTTTTGTTTGTTTTTGTTTTGAGTTGTTGCTGTTGTTGGGGTTTTTTACCTGTCAAAAATCCTCATGGAAAAGAAAAAAACGTGGAACAGGAAGACTTTGGAAAACATTTTTTTGACCAGGACACTACAAACCCTGAGTATTTTAGTTAATGTTATTCACAAAGTTTAACATTGGATGCTTTAATTGTACTTACTAAACTTAGACTTCCATGGCTAAGTTCAGCTCATCTGAAGCACATGTACCATACCCATAGTGTGGTGATGGCAGATCCTTCTATCCCAGTACCCAGCTTCTAAGAGGACCAGCATTTTCTGTGATCTAACTATGCCTTCCTAGATTGAAAGTTGTTTCTACAGCTTTGCAGCTAACAGTACTTAATAAATTAACAGGCCACATGGTATGTGTTGAGAACTGAGAATATAAAACTTGTTTATCATTAATGTGAACTTCTCTGCATATGACCAGAGTATTTTAGTAATGCACTTTCTAAGCACTGTGAATCATAAGATGCTTCGACTTCACAAGGAATTTAGAGATGAAGCACCAACTATTTGCCAGTTCTGAAAGCTTCCAGTTTTACAATTGTGTTCAACCAAATGTCAAACTCCCATTGCAAAAGTGTGTGAATCTTACATAGCACAGGCTATGAATGAGCAGAAGGAAGTGAAACACAAAAGGGAAGTTTCTGCATTAGTTGTTGAGGGGATAAGATTCTGAACAGGAGAAGTTGAGGGTTTAGGACTATTTAGCATACGCAATCTCAAGAACCAGCCCAACTCCAAACACAACATTTGACATGCCCTGTTTGTTGAAGTCCCTTGGGTGTTCTTTGAAGATGTGTCCACTGCATGCTACCAGTCTAGCAAACCTCTCCACTAAATTCCTACTGCTGCTGAACTTAAAATGAATGTGCCCTGAGACTAAGTGACCCAGCATACTCCCCCCCAAACAGACCTAACATCAGCAGAAAAGACTGCCAGAGTTTCAGGCTGTGAGGAGGGGATTTTTGAAAGGCAAGCAGTGTTTGTGGTAATGAGGAGGACACCTAGAGACTTAGTTCTCTCTAATTATCTTTAAATGTCCTCAGTGTAAATTGAATACTGCTGCCAGAAACCTTCTAGACCTCGGAAAGCGGCCTTAAGCACAGGATATTCAAAGTAAAATGGGAAGCAATAGCTCCAGAGAGATCAGACAGATGAATGGAATGACCCTATCTCAAAGATTGATGCAGTGCAATGACCTGGAAGGCTCAAGCTGTGGAAGTGCTGACTACCACAAGATCCATAAGGACTGTGCTTCAGCACATTCTTCCCACTGCCCAGAAGTCTTTGCCTTGAAGAAACGCTGCAGATTGCAATCAAGTGTCCAGAAACAGACTTGACTAACAGACTTTTCAGTCAGCTGTGTGAATTTTAGATTTTAATTCCAGATTACCTTTGGAGAAAGGGCTATGCATAAAATTTGGGCCAGCCTCTTATTTCATGGCTCTGCACAGGTCTCATCGTTAGAGCTGAGCAAGGTCAAGTTCAGTGTGACATTCCTATACCATCTACAGTGGCTATCTTGAAGACAAGATCTTGCACAAAGCTTCCTAAAGCCTTCAGAGGATTTGCTGCACTGGCCTACAGAGCAGGATTGTTTAGAAATCTACTGTAAGTGTTCTCCATCTCTTCTGACACACTCAAAAATACCCCAGCAATAGCTTTCTTCAGGGTTTTCATAGAGCTCTAAAAACAAGACTTCACATTGTCACAAAACCAGGATTAGATAAGTTACCCCTTGTTCACAGCTGTGTTTTTGTAATGGTTGCTTCTCTAGCATAAGAATAACATGCTTTTCATTAAAAAAAAAAAAAAAGAAAAACCTCAGCTTTTGATATTTTTTTTATTTGTGAGAGCTTGTCAATACTAAAAAGCAGTCAAATCTACACCATGGGCAAGACTGCCAAATAAAAAGGGCTTTTGGAAAACTAAGGGTTGATGATTAGCATCTGCAAAGCACTGAAGATTTCTATGAACCTGGCAATTCAATAGTGAGAGTGGAGGAGACCTGTTTGTAAGGAGAAATGTCTTTTTGACAGTTCCTGGGGATGCATGTCAGGCATAAAGACTGAGAAATCTTTCAAAATTGGTTAAGACAAAAAATCAACCATATACTTGTCCATGCTTTTCTTCCACTGCTGTTAAAAGAGAGGCACTGGAAACAGAGGCACTGTTGATGATCAAACAGCAATAACTTTGTCAGTTTAGACAGGTTTTGATGTAAAAATAATATATAGTGGCTTTTGTCATTGCTTTTTATTATTAATTTTGGATGTGAGCGTCTCCCATGGACACATCAAAAGAGCTTGGCTTTTATCCCATTGACCATTACAAAATAGTTCTAGACTTTGTAGCTCCCACCATATGTTTTCTACCACATCCTAGTAGAGTCTTCTTGGCAAGTTGACAAATGCTTTTGCTCTCAGACAGACTGTGTTGCTCTTCTGAATTGAGATATGGTTTGTTTTCCAGGTGGCACAACTGAAGTCTGTCTGATGGAATTCCCTAACAAAATAATGTGACAAGTAAATGGGGAATTTGGCCAGAGGCAGAACCAGCTGTTCAGGGTTCAGTCTTTGTCACAGGCAGAATTTTGCCATAGTATTCACCACTTTTGACAGAGGGCAAATAACCTTATTGCACCTTCCCAGAAGTGCAACATATTAGTAGCCTTACAGTAAGAAACCTGGGTTGCTCCTGATGTTTTGCTCTGCATCAGGAGGAAATCCCAGTCAGAGGTCTGTATTATCTCGAGCCCAGATCTAAAAGTATGGCAGATACTTGACACAGGAGTGTCAAGTAAAGACTACTTATTTATTGCACAGTGAACATTTTAAGCACAGGGCACATTACATTTAGCAATGAGTATTCAGCAGGGGTTCACTGCGCTCACAAAACACTGCACCCATCAAGACAATGACAAGCCTGCTTGTTTGACATTGGAGTTTATGCATAACCAAGCTCAACATCAATATAACCACTGTAAACCTTCTAAGGAGTAATGGTGAAAGTTTCCTGACATGAAAATTCATTTAAAAACTAAACATCTCTAAAAATGATGATCTGTAGTTGCATCTGGTTTTCCATTCAGCCATCATTTCTAGATACCCTCTGAGTTTATGAAATAGTCTCAGAAATAAGGCTAGTGAATATTAGTGGTGGCTGTAATTTTAGTATTTTTTCTAATCTGGTAAGGGAATTCTTCTACTCACAACAGGAGTAGAATACAGACCTTCCTCTCTGCACTCTAGGACTTGGTGCTGGCTTTTGTGCTGCTCAGTTTGTACTTAGCATGTGTCAGAGACTGGATTTGTTCCCTTACTATAGCAATGCTTGCTAGTTTCAGTAATCCGTTGCAATGCTTTTGGAAAGTTGCACGATATTTCTGCAAAATCTTTTTTGCCAAAACCCCTATTTTCTCACCAAAGTAAAAGAAATCTCTTAGAGAAAAAATGTGTAGTTTTTCTCTGGATGCGAACTTAAGGTATCAAATAATCAAAGACTTTGCAAGGGTTCATGTGGGTGTAATCTCTTGAAGTATAAAATTTACAACCAGTAAAAGCGTGGAGCTTCTGGACCGGGGTGTAACAGCATGGAGGAGGTAACTCAGAAAGACTCTGCCGTGGTAACCAATGGTGAAGTTTTAATGGGGATGAATCCCTCCTGATGGATGGGGAAAAAAGACTCCCCTGTCTATACTCAAGGCAGAATTAGGTAGTCCTCACTTTAGTAAAATGACTACAAGTGTTAAGTTACTTTTGTGTACTGACTCAAGGAATGATTAGGCTCTCAATACCAGAAAATTTATTCCTGAACTCTTCTATTCCAAGAAACACTAATGGCACATCTTCCCTGTGATTCTTAACAATAGCATGGATGTAATAAAATACTAATGGTTTTGTTGCTTACCAGCAGCTTTGCTAAGCAGCTTTGAGGTGAGGAGGTCCAGATACCAAAGCACAAACTTATCTTGAGTGAAATCAAGGTGGATCCTTGCTTTCCCTTCTCCAGGGCACCACAAGGGTAATTTCAAACCGAGAGCTTTGAGTCGGGTGTCCATATTTACACCCCAGTGTCTAAACTCATATTGTCATTGTTTTGAATCATCTTCAGAACTTTTGCTTTCCACAGCAATAAACTAGTGGTTCAAGTACTTTGACGTCCTTAATATGTGCTGCAACTTATTTATAGTTTTGTACAGAAACAGTTGTCTTGCATTTTCAGCAACAACTTAAGGACCCCATGCAAGTTCACCTTATAAAATTAACCTGGAACATTCAGTGAGTCACTACAAAGCACAGATTAAAAGATTTGTGTAATATGAAAACATAGACTAAAATCTTCCTGTACTTGCTGTGCAGAGTAGCTGAAAAAACTCTTGATGTATGATGGACATATAAGTTGCTAAGACAATTATTTCTAATAACTACAAGCAGCAGCAAGATTTATGTAAAAGCAGAATAATACAAAAGTAACTTCCACTTTCTGTTTTGTTTTTCAGCTATTTCAGAGCTATTGCAAAAATAAAAGATATCCTAAATAGTCAGAGAATTCTCTTAAAGAAAAAAAAATATAATACACTTGAGGGCAATTCAGATTTTCGCTATAATTTAGTAAACATTTCTACCATAAGGATTTAACAAAAATTATTAACTGTGTGATTAAGGGTAGCAGGGAATAACCCAATCTAATAATCATTATTTGCGATTCAAACCCAGAATTTAGAGATTTATCTCCAGTTTATGACACCTATAGCAGCTGTCACCCAGTGCAGAATAATCTGCTCGATTGCCATACTTTTAACATTTCATGCAGACTGATGACTCTATCCACCTCGTGCCCAGGCACAGTGGCTGGTAGCTCAGAGGAGGACCCTCCTTTCCATCATACATGGAGAACAGCTGATGGAACACCGAGCTATCCACCTTCCAGCCTTGCTCTGCCTCTGGATGTCTGCTCAGTATCTGTGTGCAGAACCCCAGCATGCAGCAGGGACATCTTTCTGATGTGGCTGTCAAAAGCTATCTTGTTGCAGGGATGAACCAATCTCTGCTGAGAGATATCAATCTCCCTCACATTATGCATAGTAAGACAAAAAAACACTCCAGCTAGTTCTCTCATGCTGTATCTGGCTAAACAGAAACTCATGGAGTCATACCAATTTATTTATATGCACTCTTGAATTGCATTTAACACTTTACAAGTTACACAGTGAACAGAGAACAGGCTTTAAAAATTTATTCTCTAAATAAAAGATAAGCCTGAAGGAGGTTTCCTCAAGGCCTTCTAAAAGCAGTGCTTTTCCTCATGTTCTAAGCAGAAAACACTGAACTGTTTAGATTACATTCTTTCAAACATATTACAAAACAGAAATGAATTAAATGCCTTCAAAATTATGGTATCAATAACAGTATTCCTATAGGCAAACAGGAGCAAGTGTTCTTGAGAAAAACAGCATGAGAGTGACTGTATCAGTTTTGCTTATGTATCAACTGCACAATATTGACTACAATGCCCATCTGGGAACACAAAGCAGTATTTCTAAATGGATTTGGAAGTCTTGAGTGACTAGAAAAATCATGCCTATTGCTCAAATAAATTTTCACGATGAGGTATTGTAGCAACAATATGAAACTTTTGTTCCGCTAGAGAAAATATCACTTTTCTGGTGAACAGCTTGTATTACACATTCCTTAGAGGTTATGGTAATTCATTTGCTAAAAGAAAAGTTTAACACTCGTGTCATCAAAAATGCATAAATCTCACACAATGTGATCTATGTGATCACCCATAGAAGAGAACTGTGCTGGTGAAATGTTTTGTTTGCATTGGTTTGCACTGACATATCGAAAAGGCTTGGTGTTTGTCAGCATCCAGCCTCATTGGATTGGTGAGAATTGTTCCACTGGCTTGCCTCAATCCAGCACTGAAATTTTCACTATTTTACCATAAAATGTCCAGTGTTTGCTCTGGCCCCAGGAGTCTGTTCCCCCTTCCCTCTCCCCGTACAGTTGGTGGGCCCATCAAAGAGTAGCTTCTGGAAAACAGAAGAGATGGGAGGAGCTCGGCTGAAGAAGGAGTTGAACCCAAGTTAATCTCATTTTTTCACACACTGCGTTTTCCTAAGAAACATTTTCTCAATGCAAGATTTTTTTTTTCCTAGTTAGGAAAACTGATGAAATCCTAAAAGTAGGTGCTTAACAGACTGAATTTACCATGCACTGAAATCCTCTCCTGCTGCATTTCTGAATTGTGGCCACTGCATTCCCCGTTGTGCCTGCAAGGGCAACAGGAGCCAATGCAATGGTTTATCTCACCCACATATTTTGATGTCTAGCCAGATACACTGTTTGCAGCACGGGCCAGCATGGGGCACTTTGAAAGGGGCTGTAAACACTATAATTGTCCCAGTAGTATGTTTTTAAACATCATTCTTAACAATGATTACTGCTTAGTGGTCTTACTTTAAGTATTTGAGTTATTACTCCCAAAGGTTTATGCCATGTAGCGCTTGTTTACACTTAGCAAAAGAACACTTCACTTACAAAGAAAAAACGTGTTTTGATTAAGCTTCGGTGTTTTACATTCATTGGTCAAAATCCCTTTGTGAAGATGTTCAAAGCACAAATGAGAATTTGTTGCTCAATAATAATTTATACAACAACTTCCCTGGGTCAACCATGAATTATGATCAGGGTTTTTCTCCCCCTTTATAACATTCAAAGTACAGAAAAATTTCATGAGTATTAGAAGCTTTGGCTTTTTATGTTATATATGTATACTTACTATTTCCTTAGGTAAGACTTTATTCACAGCAATTTTATTACAGGTGAGTTTTTTTAAAGAGACAACCAATTTTCACTCTTTTAGCCAATAATCTGCACAATATAAAACAGCAGCACCAAGAAGGATGAAAGTGAACTTGTCATACCAGGAAGTTTGGACAAGGTGAAGCTATGAAGAATTTCATCACTGCGTTTTCCAGATCCCTGTGCTGTTTTCACAGCTGTGACTTTAAAGATTATTATAATTATGGTATTTATCTCTTTACACTGTATAGAGGGGAGAAAATAAAAAATATTCATCCTTCAGAGTACTTTTCATAAGCTTCATCCTGTATTTCTTCTTTTTTTCTTTGTTCATAGGAAATACTTCCACAGAATATTTGGGATTATCATCCTATTTACGAGGCTCACTGCAAAATCTAGTTCTCCTATTCTGCACCAACTTTCTAGTTGCTCTGGGCTGCTCACTAAAAGAATAACTACACAGAAAAAATATATTTCCTAAATTTCATTCCCAGGAATATACAGTATATTTTTTTAATTCTGTGTTGTGGTTATTCCATTGAATTGCAGACTATGAATACTATTTAAATTCAAAATGGATGCTTAAAATCAGATTAAAGTGTTTATTAATACTTCATGCTGATCGTTCTAAAGACAATTTTCACTGATTTCTACATAAAGAAGCTTATTCTTCTTAGTGTGTTTCTAATTTTGCCATTAAACTCCTTATGTATATTACTGAATGAGACCTTAAAAATGAGGAAATGAGTTAAAATTTTAATGATTTTGCTTTACTACCTTAGTACTAGATGTTATTAAATCCTTGTTGCAAGCCCAGAGGAACAAAGTTTATTAAATATTGAGTTATTTACCTTCCTTATTTTCTACGGGAAGGGATCATCTTTATTTTGCTACTACTTGAGCTTATTGCTATAGCTTATTTATAGCTTTTATAATTAATATTGTTATGGACACGCACTGGGACATCTTTTTTCCCCCCAAATAGAGAGCTATGAGACCAGTAAATTGATTTGGTTCAAAAACTGCTTCTAAAAGCTGAAGTTGATACCATCTTTGCAAAAGGGTTGGTATGTGTTTGGCTGCCTAATGGATTTAGAATAGAAATGTAAATAATTAGAAGTCATATAGGAACCAGTAGATACATGGTAGAACTATGATTTGTAGGTCAGGTTACTCTTAATGATACAGGGAGAATGAAATGGTGTTTCTAAACTCGGGGTGGCCATTATCAAGACACAGGTGCACTCCAAGAGAACAGTCAAAGTTAGTTTGTTATGTGCTTGACTGTCTATCATCTATCTGAAGAGATAAAAAGAGATGTAAAGACTTAACCAGGGGATCTGTGGCACAATCAAGAACTGCACAAAATCACTGCAGTTCTACCCAAAAACCTTAAGCATAAACTCATATTTTTGTTCTTCCTGTTTATGCACCCATTAGTTTGTGCATAAAGTCTCAAAATTCTTATCCTTAGTGTTTCTAAGCATATAATATTACTTTGATTCAGCTGCTATAAATGTCCTGCTTAAGCAGATTTTAGAGGATTACTAGGGTCCCCGTAGGAAAAACGAATAAGATTTAACAAATATAATATTGAGAATTTGGATCTGAACAGCTTCTTAGTATTCTTTTAAAGCGTTCCTTTGTAAAATCAGAAAGTATAAAACCACTAGCACATGAAAAGTGATTGATTTGTGCAAAGTCATGGATAACATATATGTTAGTGTAGAGCATAAAATGTATAAATAATTAGAAAAAAATTATTAAAAGCTGAGTTGATAGAAAATAGGCTGAAGAGAATATCCAATAATCCTTTGTTATGTAAGAGAAACAAGGTCTAACAAGTAGTACAGCCATTCCTCCTTATTATTTCTGCTTAACAAACTGTGATGGTTAAATCAAATTTTCTCTTTAATCTACAAAGTATAATTCATTTAACATTATTAGTTTAGAAATGTATTTAAGAAAAACCTACAAATCTGAAACATTAAACTGGCATTCCTATGCATTCTAAGGAATTCTGCATCAACAGTCAGAAGGTTTCAGTGTATTACTTAAAGTCTTGGAAACTGCCGTCCAAGCTTTCCAATGGCTGGTTAGGCCAAAAGCCAGACAGAAAAAAATCAGCGTATATATCTTGATCACTCATCTGCTTTGCCTTCAGATCAGCTACATACAACAGGTATAGTATGGATAGGGAAGTTTCTGAGGGATGGATAGGGAAGGTTCTAAGAGATGGATAGGGAAGTTTAGGGCACCTAAGTGCCCCAATACTGGAAGACATGGATCTAAAACTGTTCCATCTCAGACATCCTGGATAACTTCATGAGCTCAGAAGATACAATATTTAGCAGCCTCCCAGGTAATGGAGTTTCCTCCTTGGCCATCTGTCATTGTTTATTTTCCCCTTTTTCCTCTGTCATCCAGTAGCACAGGCTGCTGTCCTACCTGTTGTGTCAGAACAACTGGATGTGTTACAGTTATAGACTGTCATATCAAAGGAAAAAGTCATTCTGGCTCATCAGATGGTGAGACCTGTAGTGGATCTGTAGCTCCTACACCAGTGCCTGGGCCGCCCCTATAGCAGGCACTCCTCCATAGCATTGCCATAGGAGGGGTACACAGCTGTGGCAGCTGCTTCAAAATAAGTAGCTGCCTTCATGATCCACAAGTTCTGATGTTCTAGGCATGTATTTCACATATAAAAAATCAACAGTGTGTATCGACTGCAGCTCCACTCTCCTTAGTCCAACTCAGCCAGATACTGAATGTGATGTTTTACATGTCACTGGTTTTTGGTGCTTAAGGGCATCACCTCCCTCTGAAGTTGGCCAAATCAAATAATGAAACAATCAAACGAATGCCCTGGTGGTAGGATTCAAGGAATTCCCGAACCTTGCAGGAATATGTAAGCTTCATAGTTGAGACAAATCCAACAGGATCTCTAAGGACTGAAAAGGATGTGTAAAATAAAATTACAATATACAAAATATACTCTTAAGTATCCATATAACCTGTATACCTGTTAACTTCCCTGATTTTCATATCAGATTCTCTCTGACCTGGAAGGCTGGTCTGTAAAACCATTGGTGCAGTATTAGCCCTGCTGCACACCCTTTCGATTTTTTCTAGAATATGTAGTTTCAGAAATGGAAGAGTTTTTCCCCGTTTACCAACCCACCTGTTATTCTGGAATACTCTGCTTTGACTATGGAGGACAATATGAAGTTTGACACTCTGTCACGCACACACTGTTCTGCAGACAACATAGAGATAAGCTAAAACATGTAGAAATCCCAAATCTGTTTCAAGTTTGAGCACTAAAAAATAAATCCCACGGTGCATCCAAGCTAAATGAACCACCTGAGAAGTGGTCACTGAAAGGGAGGGGGCTTATTTTTTGCTCTTCTTCTCTCTGTCATGAAAAAACAATTAAGCAAAACAGTAAAAAAGTTTATCTATTTGTGAATAATGCATTATGAGGCAGTGCTCAAAGAATCTACAATCAAGATTCCTGATAGAAAACTACTCGATAGTGCCAAGCTTGAATGCCTCAACTGCAACTCTGCCTGCTGATCAGAAAGCTTTGCATGTGGGTGCGGAGGGACATTAACAATCTCATTCACCATAGAAAATAAGGTTTTCCATATAACTACTTGTAGAGACTAGAACTGAGTTTCAGCTATTGCTTACATGCATGGAGTAGTCTTGATGTGAGTTGAAGTCTGTTGCTTCTCTCTATCCCATAAAACAGACACGAAAATACAGAGCCACTTATATTCACAGAATGCAAACACAAAGCTTGAGACTGAATGTATTATTCTACTCAGATTTTCAGACAACTGAAAAAAATTTTCACCCTTTCTTTTAAATATATGTACCTAGTTCTGCATATTTGTCATCATCTTTCAATGTGCCAGGAGAAAAAGAAATAGCTTTACAAAGACTTTTTACACAGACTTTGCAAAGGCATCTCTCAACCTAGCTGCCAATAACTTGCCCTGCTGAGGTTGTTTCAGATGCAGTATTGACAGATTTCTACCAAACACTAAAATGCACAAAGAGATACTATTTTATATATTCAAATATTCTGAATATTCTGTTTTATTGAATCAAAGAGAGATTTCTTTTTTTTTTAATGTCATGGATACAGAAGTGGAAGTGCTTTTATAGGATAATCTGTTTCTTTCAGTTGTTATAGTGTAACTAGTACTAGTAGTACTAGAAAAATATCTATGCCAAGGAGTAAAAATGATGTAAATATTGAAAATTTGACATCATACAGAAGGAATTGCTTACCTGATTTGAATATAGTCATTGCTGCAGTTGCATATGTATGCTTTATAACTTTTATTTTTCTCATTACCCACATGAACAAACAACTAGTTTTGGTAATCTGGTTGTATATGTGCTCAGTTTTCTATAAAAACAGAATCAGTGCATGTGAAAAACAAACACTTGTTTTCACTTTTTTCACCTGAAACTTCAAATTATGATCTTTAATATGATTGTCAACATTCCTGAACTACTTTTGATAATGATTGCAACTTCAGATAATGATTGCAAAGGTTTCAAATTCTATATGGAAATACTAGTTTCTTAGTAAGAGATAAATAAAACTTCCTAGATGGGTAAACCTTCTAAAACTAGTTTTTATCAGCAGTGTTTAATTACATGTATGTACACAAAGAGACTCTCTCAAAGATATCAAAAAGTATTTTCATTTAGCTTGTCAAATTAAAAGTGAGAACAAGGGAACATAGAAAATGAAGAAAGGTATTATTATGTGCTTTCAGTTTTATCTCAGAGGGCAAATATCTCTGATACAGGAAGAAAACAAGAAGTAAAATAAAGAAGTGAACATGAGAAGGCTAAAAAATGTTTTATCTCCTAAATTTGATGGAATTAAACTGTTTTCAAGATGAGTGCTAGAAGCAGAAACAAAATAGAAATAGAAATCTTTATACAGTTTGTACTGAATGACCACACAGATGCTTTGCAGAGTTTGTCTCAAGGGCTGAGACAGAATCTGCTTCTGGTAGTTAATGAAATGGTCTGGCAGTTAATGAAAAACCATATTAACAGAGCTGATATTCTCATGGATGTCCCATTTCTTTAAAATCCTTGGGCAAAACCTAGGAATAAAATCTATCTTTTTTTCTCTAAACTAATTTAGGAGTCAGGACTATAGAATACCAAAATAATCCTCCTGGACTGTTGTATTTCAAAAGGGAAAGGAACAAAATAAAAAGAAACAAAACAAAACAAAACAAACCCCAACAATATTTTAATATTTGAACCAAGGAGACAATTCACCCTGCACAAAAAATATAATTAGAAGAATAAAATAATCATGTATATGCTCTCTGTAACGTAGTAAAAACATTTTCAAAGACAGTGTGGCCTTCAGGAAGGGATGCCATCCAGAGGAACTTTGACAGGCTCAAAAGGTCTGTGCAAACCTCATGAAGTTCAACAAATCCAAATGCAAGGTCCTACACCTGCATTGGGGCAATCCCAAGCACCAAATCAGGCTGGGTGGAGAATGCATTGAACGCAACCATGAGGAGAAGGACTTGGGAGTTTTGGTGGACAAGGAGCTTGACATGACCTGGCAATGTGCACTTGCAAGC
>JAWWLV010000100.1:27345402-27375907 GCA_035041135.1 Platyrinchus mystaceus | reverse complement strand
CTCCCTCCTTCCTTCCTTCTTTCTTTCTTTCCTTTCTTTCTTTCCTTTCTTTCTTTTCTTTTTCTTTCTCTCTCTCTCTCTTTCTTTCTTTCTTTCTTTCTCTTCTCTACCTTCTGATCAAATCTGTAATGGCTTGCCACTGCTCTTAATAGGTTTCCACTATGCTAATTTTTCTCATGGAAACTTTCTATCAGAGGCTTACTGGGATGAGCCCTTAAAAACCTGTATCTTCTTGTAGATTCTCCCTTAGGCAGATGCCAATCTAAGCAGTCCCTCCAGATTGAATGCTCTTTCTTCCCTTGTTCTCCAAACAACCCCCCCCAATAAGACGAACCAAACTTCTCTTGAGAGCCAGAAGGAGCAAGATGTCACTGCCAAAAGAAGCCTCTTCATTTTTGAGAGGTTCATTTTTGCTCTCTCTAAAGCAGACTCTTTAGCTAGAGCTGATGCTTACTGGCACAGTTTTGTTGATGGAGTATTTCAGGGAGGCTCTCAGGGCAGCAGCCTGAGCAAGAGTGACAGCACAGTTGCAGAAACACTTGTGTTATTCTGCTTTAACTCCTTCTGGACTAGGCATAAATACCCAGCTCCAAATGACCTTTAAAAATTTTACTGAAGATGCTATCCTGGTGTCGCAACTTTGTCTTTTCCTACTTGGAGGACCCAGGAAGCCAGATGGAAGGAGTCAGGATGGCTACTTTGGCAATATAAATCTATGGTTATAGGCAGGCTCTGTGCTTAGCTTTCCATATGCATTACCAGGGTGCAGAAAATTTTAAGTCCTTTATTGTATCTCCATTTAGGAGACCAATATCACCAATACTGGGTTCTGAGTACAGAACCTCATTGAAGAAGTTGAAGAAGATCAGAAATCTGTCAAGAGCATGAGGAGAAAGAACTTTATATGCTTTGCTGAAAGCAGGGCAGGAGCTATCAGTGGGATATATCCATGTTCTTCCAACTCTGGGATCAAGAAGGCTGACCCATATTAATCCAGTCTGCCACTGACTTAACCCACTCTGAGACTCTGTTAGCTCTTCACTCAGGCCCAAACATAGCACTGTCACACGGCAAAGGCCCCTGCGGCATTGTCAGGCAATGATGCTTGAAAGCATCTTTCTACCCTAGTCTATTCTCAAGTTTCTTTCTAATAGGAGCTGGGAAGCTGAACAGGACCTACATACAGACCTCAACGTTTATAGGCCTATTTCTCACTGTACTCTTGTTCTCTTTTCAAACAGTATCCTGGAGAAACACGAGCTTTGCTAAACAGAAGTAAAACAAATTCAACTCAAGAGCCTGGCTCCAGCCACAAATGGATTGTCTTTGCCAAAGCAGGATTCTGAAGTACCTGTTAAGTGGCCTAGACTACAGCATTGCACTGAGCTGTTTCTATAAGGTCTTATACCCTAATATTATGTAACACAATCCTTTTTTTTTTCTTAAGATAAAGTTATTTTCTTGTGACAGTGATTGAAATTGAAAGCCAAGAGAAACACTAAGGAAAAGCCATAAATGCTTCAGAGAGGGGAAAAGAAACAAACCAATCAAACCAAAACACAAATAAAACCAAAATCCTCCATCACTAAACAATAAGAAAAACACACACACATTAAAAAAAAATAAATCCTGTGTGCTGCAACTGCACCATGGTAGACCTTTATTAGCCTTGAGGAAATATTTTCTAATGGCAATTACAATGAGATCCAAACACTGCCTGCCTGAGAAAGGATGATCCCCATTAGAGAAGGTAGAAAGAGAACATTAGACGAACATTTGTCAGGAATGCTTCAGAAAGAATCAATCCTGCCTTGAACAGCTACGGGCTCAATCAGTTCTCGTCTGAACTTATACACCAAATATCAGTCATCCCATCCACATGCCCCAAGTCATAATTTTTTACACCACAAGGTAGACCATGACGCAGTTGTCTTGGAGATTTAACAGGGATATAGGAGCTGCATTTCACACTGGGATGGCTGTCTGATGAAATCTTAGTACCTGTCAGCACTTCCTGTGTACACACATGCACAAGCCAAATGCTTTCACGGCACACCAGTCTAGACAATAATGCTCTGACACAGCCTCATCTCGTGGCACTACGGGACTACAGCTGCTTGTTTTGCGTGGCCAGCACCAAGCAAGATAATCCCAGACTTCCCTCCACAGTGTGTGCCTTACCCCTGCAACCTCCAGTATGGAACTCAGAGGCAGACAATGCAATTGTGGCATCTGCATTGTCAACCCTGTGCCCTGTCTCTTATCTTCCCACGCTTGTAGTCCTCTTCTCAACATCCTCTGTCTTAATTTCTCAGGGTTTCTACTATCACACCAAATTTGTTTTCTCTACACCACATCATTATGTTAGTGACAAAACCATACAAAGCTAAGCAAAAGTAAGAAAAATAGCATCTGCTAAACTAGAAAAATCCCTGTTCAAGCTGAATTAGGTGAAACAAGCTGCAGGCACACCTCTTGAAGTTCAGACAAAGCAGGCACGGCAGTAACGTCCTATCAAAGGTTAGTAGCAATGGCAATAACAGAGTACAGGGCTACACAGTAACAGAGCACAGCATAATACCCCAAAACACCTCTTTATCAGAAGGTCATCTGGCCCAGGGTGTCGTCTCATATTATGGCCAGAGGACAGTTGAAAAAACAGGGGAAATAAGGAGCAATCCTTCCTCAGAACATTCTTTCAGTCACTTAAAATGTGTGTTCAGGCTTCCAGACATATTTAATAAAACCTACATGTTCTAAGGCTACTGACATGAACAGTAAGCTTCCCCTTTCAGGAAGATAGCTAAGGATGGATCTGAAATTTGGCATGTACAATCCTTTCAGGGGTAGAAAATAAGAGAAGGTGTGTGTCACTTCCCTGTGTCAGGGAGGCTGTCAGTAGAGGACCTACTTGGAGTTCTTCTACCCCGTTTTTTTTTTAAGTATATATACATACAGAGAGAGAGAGAGAAAGAGAGAGAGAGAGACCTAGGCAGTGCCAGAAGCTGCACACAGGCTTTTTGATGGATTTATGCCATGTGCAGTTTAAGGACAAAGTGCTCCCAACAGGCAGTAACAGCTCAGCAGAGAAGACAAGCAGAAATAGCCAGGACCTATATTTCACTGCTAATCTGCAGATGTTCACAGGCAGGATAACCAAAGTCTCTAAAAAAGACCTGAATTTCAAGCAGATGCATTATGCAGACTCACCACAGCACTTGAATTTGACCTAAGGTTAAGGTGCTATCTTTCATACACATTCTGCTCTTTGCTTCATTAAACCACCCCTCTGCCTCTGCCACCAATTGATATTTGCATTTTTCTACTGAATATATAAAGCAGGAATATAAGCTATGTAGAACCCAAGTTGCTGAAGTCCCAGTCTCCTCTTGGCATTTTTAGACAAAGTACATTCAAGGTTTCAAAATTTGCTTTCAGAAGGAATCTCTTTGTGGGACTGAAATCAAAAATGACCTGAGTGTCTTTTATTTTGTATCTCTGTTCTCAGGCAGCAAATAGTGTCCTGTGAGGAGCACAACTTTTAGTTCTTACATAAGCAGCTTGATACAGTCCATGAATGAGGTGGTTTATATCTAAAGGAATTTCACATATCAACCCTAATATCAAAAATCACAACCATAGCAGGATGTTAATGCCCTTGATACAAAAATACAATAAGGTGTGGTGGTTGTCATGGTGACTTTCCATCACACTGGGCACTTGCAGCAACTTGAGAATAATGATTCAGAAGTTGAAATGCAAGGTGCTGTTTCTGAGCAAGATATTTTTAAAAATCACTTTTTCTTTGTGTTAAATAATTTTTTTCAGACTTTCTCTTTTGATTTACCATTGCAGCTTAAAAATAATAGACTGAATGTACTTGAATCCCCCTTCTGTAAAGAAGAAAATCCCCTCTTTGTACTTTCTGCCAAGAGATCTCATCTTCTTGAGTCTATGAGTTTTCAGGAAGTTTACTTGCCAAAAGACTTCAAGTATGTCTAATATTTCTTGGGCACAACATAACAATTGAATTCATAGTTCACTTGAAGAATATTAAAGCATTACAAATAACAGTTCCTTTTGAAAGAATTGTCAAGATTTTTTAAGTTGGAAAAGTGAGAGGGACCTGAGAACAAACTATTAAAGAGAATTAATTAGATAAAAGATGGGATTCGTGTACAGTGGCATTAGGAATCAACAACAGTGTCAACTGTACTATAAGGGTGACCTTTACACTCATGCAAACCTTGGTGACGATGCATCTCCTTGAAAAATTCACAAAGTTGTTAGATACCCTCTAAACAATTTCACTGTAGATATATGTCCTTCTCCTTCGATATTACCAGAGCTTTCCAAGGGGTGATTTTGTTTCCTGACTGGCCACTGAAGGATGACCAGGGCTAGTGTTGCAGACATGAAGAGGCTCCTGCAAAATGCAAGTTTGCACAGCCAGGAACATAACAGCTGCACCTTTCTCTGACATTTGCCAGCATGGGTTAGGACATAATCCATCCACATAAGCAGACCACTGCTTTTGCCTTGTACCATGTCAGGGTGCTGCTACCAGGAACACCAATACAACATAGAAGTCTCTCAACAAACAGAGGAGTTAAGGTCACTATTTCCAAGCTGTTGAGGAATGCATCTAGTGTAGGTAGCTGGTGTGCAGCTGCAGTGCCAGCATTGGTTTAGCCAGATCGAGCCCTGGGTGGGAGCCCAAGGCAAGAGGTCAGGAACTGCTGTCGATCGACCCTTTGCATAAAAACAGGCACGGAGACCTGTGGCCCAGCCAGGTGACCAGACACTGAGAGACAGAGTGGGAGCCAAGGACTGTAGGAAGACCCCAGACTTTTGCGCATAGACTATGAGGGTATAAAAGCCCAGGGTTTCCTCTGTTCGTGGTCCCTCCTCAAAGGCACCAGCTTGCACTGTTATTCTGTTGCTGCACCATGATTATGGTATTTTGAGAATCCAGACGTCTGAGACTCTGCAGTGGGAAACCGGGGGTCAATCCAGTAAGGAAACCTGGTCTGACTGTGTAAGAGTGGGGTATGCAGGGAGTCAAGTGGGGCACCCATGAGCTCACTGGAGCCGCCCACTGTGAATGGACCTCGGTCTCAGCTCACGTGGTGTACGTGTGACTATCACAGTGGCTTCTGGATGATCAGACAGGAAAGTTTCCTCAGCAAAGTCAGTGGTAAGCTGATGCTCCGTGTCCCAAGAGTTCTGCACAAACAGGTTACTCTCCTGTGCTATGATGTGATGAGTGGGAAAATGAGAGCCTCACCTTGTTGTGCTGTTTCACCCAGTGCTGGATGACCAGTGCAGAAATGAAAGCTGACCTGAGTCCTTCACAGAGTTGTTATTCTGATCCTGAAGACATCTTCAATACCCATGTCCTCTCCTGGCAGAGACGAACTCAGGGACATACAACAGGTTGTCAGCATGTGTGGGAGCAGATGTTTCCCAAAATATCCCCAAACTGAAACATTCACACTTGAGTTCCTTTGGCACTTGACTTGTCAAGATACAAGCAAGAATCCAAGGAGATTTTTCCAGGCTCCTCGCAGGAAAGTAGAATAAACATCTCCCATTGCAAAGTGGAAGCTAAGGGAATCACCCTCCCACAAACAAATATCTCAGACTAACAACAGAGTCAGACGGCAGGAAACGAGGTCATCCTAGAGCTTCCATACTGGAATACCATTCTGAGCCCTGTCTCAGAGCACTGACCATTTCACCAATAGCTGAGTCACAGATTGGTGCCAGGATTACACTTATTTGAGAAGTGATTTGACAGGTCCAGCACTTTGCTCTGGCTAGTGTCTGGAGAAGGAAGAGGCAGTGGGAACACAAGCCTTCCAGGAAAGTCTCAGAGATCATAGGACCACCACTGCAGAAAACAGGTTCCAATTCAGCAGGAAATAAACAGTGACCATATTACAGAAGCATAGAATCATCAAGGTTGGAAGAGACCTTCAAGATCATCTGTCCAACCATCAACTTAGCCCCATCATAATAACCCCAAACCATATCCCCAAGTGCCACATCCAGACACCTCTTGAACACTTGCAGAGACAGTGACACCATCACCTCCCTGGGCAATCTATTCCAATACCTAACCACTCTTTCAATGAAAAAAAATTTCTTGTATCTAATCTGAACCTCCTCTGGTGCAACTTAAGACCATTTCCTCTTATTCTTTCACTTCAGACACAGCAGTAGAGGCCAATGCCCCCACAGCTACAATCTCCTTTCAGGTAGTTGTAGAGAGTGATAAGGTCACCCCTCAGTCTCCTTTTCTCAAGGTTAAATAACCCCAGCTCCCTCAGCCGCTCCTCTTGAGTTGTTTTCTAGACCCTTCACCATCTTTGTTGCCCTTCTTTGGACATGCTCCAGCATGCCTAATGTTCTTCTTGTAGTGACGGGTCCAGACCTGGACACAGAACTCAAGGTGCGGCCTCACCAGTGCTACGTACAAGGGGACAATCACTTTCCTGGTCCTGCTGGTACCATTGGTTTTCTTGGCCACCTGGGCACACAGCTGGCTCATCTTCCCCAGCCTGCAGCACTGCATGGGGTTGTTGCGACCCAAGTGCAGTACCCAGCAGTTCACCTTGTTGAATCTCGTACCACTGGCCTCAGCCCATCAATCCAGCCTGTTCAGATGCCTCTACAGAGCCTTCCCATCCTGCAGCAAATCTACACTGCTGCCCAACTTGGTGTCATCTGTGAATTCACTGAAGGTGCACTCCATTCTCTCATACAGGTCATCGTTAAAGATGTTGAACAGGACTGGCCCCAATTCTGAGCACTAGTGACCAGACACCAACTGGATTTAGTTCCATTCCCCACCACTCTCTGGACCTAGCCATCCAGACAGTTTTTCACCCAGAGAAGAGTACACCCATCAAAGCTATGAGTAGCCAGTTTTTCCAGGAGAATGCTGTGGGAGACAGTGTCACATGCTTTGCTAAAGTCTGGATAGACTATAACTACTATATATCTATAGCCTTTCTTCATCCATTAAGTGGGTCACTTTGTCACAGGAAGAAACGGGGTTGGTCAAGCAAGACTTGCCTTTTGTAAATCCATGCTGACTGGGCCTAATCCCGTGTTTTTCCTGTACATGCCAAGTGATGGCACTCAGGATGATCTCCATAACCTTCCCCAGTATCAGAGAATCATAGAATGGTTAGATTTGAAAGGGACTTTAAAGATATCAGATTGCTCAAAGCATTATCCAGCCTGGCCTGAAACGCTCCCAGGAATGGGGCATTCCCAGCTTCTCTACGCAACCTGTTTCAGGGCCTCCCTACCCCCACAGTAAAGAATTTCTTCCTAATATCTAATCTGAACCCTGCTGTCTTTCACTTTGAACCCATTCTGTTTTGTTCTGTCACTACATGCTCTTGTAAACAGTCTCTCTCCATCTTTCATCTTCAAGGCTCTGGAAGGCCACAATTAGGTCACCCCAAAGCTTTCTCTTTTCCAGGCAGAACAGTCCCAGTTCTCTCAGCCTTTGCTCATAAGAGAGGTGCTCTATCCCTCTAATCAACCTGGTGGCCCTTCTCTGGACTTGCTCCAACAGGTCGACATCCTGTGCTGAGGACTCCGGAGAGGGACCCCAGAGTGTTCCAGGTGGGGTCTCACCAGAGCAGAGCAGAGGAGCAGAACCACCTTCCTTGACCTGCTGGCCACGTTGCTTTGGATGCAGCCCAGGACACAACTGGCTTTTTGTAAGCACAGCAAAGTCGAGCCACTCATCCACCAGCACACCCAAGTCCTTCTCAGCAGGGCTGCTCTCAATCTGTTCATGCCTAGCCTGTGCTGATACCAAGTGCAGCACCTTGAACTTGATCTTGTTTAACCTCATAAGGTTCCCATGGGCTCAATTCTTGAACTTGTCCAGGTCCCTCTTTATGGCATCTCAGCCTTCATAGGTGTCAGCTGCACCACTCAGCTTGGTGTCATCTACAAAATGCTGAGAATGCACTTGATCACTTCATCTAATGAGTCACTCATTAAGATATTAAATAACACTAATCCCAGCACGGACCTCTGAGGACACCAGTTTTTATCTATGTCCACTGGGACTCTGAGCTGTTGAGCACGACCCTCTGGATGTGACCATCCAACACTTTCTTATCCATCAAACAGTCCATTCAGCAAATCCATCTCTCTCCAATCTAGAGAGAAGGATGTTGTGGGGGAATGTGTCAAAGACTTCACAGAAGTCAAGACAAATGACATTTGTAGCTCTTCCCTTGTCCACTGATACAGTCACTTCATCATAGAAGGCCACCAGGTTGGTCAGGCAGGACTTGCCCCTGGTGAAGCTGTGCTGGCTGTCCTGAATCATCTCCCTGCCCTCCCTGTGCCTTAGAACAGCTTCTAGGAAGACTTGTCCTATGATCTTCCCAGGCACGGAGGTGAGGCTGACAGGCCAGTGGTTCCCGAGATCCTCCTTGCTACCCTTTTTAAATATGGTTACAAATGTCTCCCTTTTTCCACTCACTTTCCACTTCACCTGATCAGCACCAAGGTCAGGCCTGGTTCCCTGGATCACACTTCTGACCCTTCTTGTCAGCAGAGTCCAGCTCTACAAACTTGTAACCTGAGGCCACATCTCTGCAGGTGTACTTTTCAAGGCCACATCTCTGCAGGTGTACTTTTCAAGGCTACAGAAACAAGAGACACAAGCAGACTTCCCTGGTCATCAAAATCAATCCAGCTACCATGGGAAAACATACCACTGAATCCTTTTTAATGCTACAGAAAGGAAATGATTCTTCTGTTGTCTTTCACTGTATTCTCAGCCATGATCACAGTATCTAAGAACTGGCAAGCTAACTGTCACAAGACATTGCAGAGAGAACAGATAAGCTTGGTTCAAGGTCTTCATCACAGTCAAAATATGATCAGAGTCTGGAATGAAATCTGATTATGAGATCATGTATCAAAATTGGGGCTTCAAAAGAAACTGCCTATTTTCTCCTTCCTTCTATCATCACTAGAACTGTCTCCTTTGTTGTACCAGCAAAAAACATGCTTTCAAACACACAGAGAACTAAAATTTGGAAGGGTCGCCTGGCTTAGTGTCTTTGACAACCTCTTCAGTTTAGAGTCCCAGTCCACCCTAGCTTCATGTATTTATGAAATTACAGCCTAAATCTCATGTGTTTATCTAACACAAGAAAAGTCTGTACAAGAAAGACAGGGGAAAAAAGACAGAATTGAAGTCTTTATAATAGGTAGATGTAAAAAAATCAATTCACTTCAACAAATCCAGATGCCAATTTCATACAAGTCCTGGCTCAAGGCTGTGTGATGAAGCAAACATCAGAACAAGGCCATCACAAAGACAGTGAACGCCCTCTAAACAAGGACTTAGATCTGCACCAAAGTTCCTGATCTGCTGTGTTGAGTTTATTCAAATTCTACCTTCACATGGAAAGTGAAAGCAAAGGATCACAGAACAAAGGTTTTGATAAATCTCTTCTCGGTTTTCCTTGGACCTCATAAATTTTCGTAACTCTTCAGTCATACAAACTATGTGCAAGAGTTCCAGGCATGCACCCTAGCTTCTTCAAATAAGTTGGCCTCAGGTCATTGAGGTCATGAGTTATTAAATCACTTTTCAGTGCACTGCTTTTTAGTTTTATCAGACAGCCTACAGTAAAAGAAAGAAATCTACTAAAAGAAAGAGATCTTTTCTTTCTTGAAGTCCATTTTGACTTTGTCAATTTTCATCAAGCGATTTAATTCAGCTGCAGCATCTCACTCCTGAGTATTCCTTGCTTTCTGGGGATTTTCTCTTTAATGCAGGTAGTTTGACTGAAATAGTTGGTTTTTGCTTTCCTGTAGGTTTAAAACATCGATGACTAGTGGTTTCACTGCACTCCACTTAGCCAAGCAGAATGTGTAAGGAGAAAAAAGTATCTTTGATTAGACCATGTAACACTGCAGGAAAGAACAGGGAAATTTTAGGAACAAGTCCTTCTTCATATTAGGACAGTCATTTCAAGAGATAGAGAAAACACCTGAGACAGGAAAAGGAGAAGGGGCAGAGGGGTGCAGGGAAGGGGTGGGAGGGGAGTGAGAGAAGAAAGAGAGGGGAAAGATGGGGGGCCAAAGAGTCTGAGAGAGGCTGACAGAGGAAGACAGAAACATGGGTTAGGAAGAGCGAAGAGAGAAAGACAAAACAAGACAGGCTGTGGGTGGGAGAGAAAGGCAGCAGACAGAGAGATCCAGAGTGAGAGAAAGTGAGACAGAAAATTAATATGCCACAGCAAATATTTTGGTGTTCCCTTTTTATCAAGTAATATCATCTCTACAGTTTGCCCACATTTCATCATAAATGCCTGAGACTTTGTTATTCTAATTATTTCTCTATATTTCAGCATTCTTCCACAACACATTTTGTGTAAACCTACTAAACTTCAACCTCTTTTTCCATAAATACTCCTGGCCAGCCTTCAAACTCCATTTATGGAGTTACTTTTACAGGTAAGTATCTATATTTAGTTCCCTTTCCTTTCAGAAGTCAAGCGTGCATATCGTCTGAAATTCTCACAAACTATTCATTATTTAAGTCACCTGGGTAAGAAACTCAAATATTCCTATAGGGCCTTCAGGACTGATCAAAGAGGGTTGTGAATACCTACAATGAATAAAGATTACTTACCTACCTACTGCCAAAATAATGAGGTTTTCATTATCACTTCACAGACAATTGACAAACTAGAGTGGGGGGAAATGAGTTTACTCTGTTATATAGATTTTACACTGTAAATCATAATTTACTCATATCTGGAAGATACAGCTCTGGCAGGGAGAAACAACAGGCAGATATTAAAGAGCTTTAGAAGGAATATCAGCTCCCTCTATGGAGCACAGCAAATAATTCAGAGTAAATATTATAGTTGATATAATAAAGCTGACAACTTTTTTTTTCTGTTTGCAAATTGCTTTGAACAGTTTACAATTCCTGTGCATCACTTTCTGTTTGTTCTCTCTTGTCCTAGTGCTTGGCACCACTGAGAAGACAGAACCAAGCTTTTTCAAGTGGTGCTGGCAGGACAAAAGGCAATGGACACAAACTAAAACACGTGACATTCTACCTGTACCCAAGAGCATATTTTTTTGCTGTGAGGGTGCTCAACCATTGGGAAAGGTTGTGCAGAGAAGTTTGGAAACTCAACCCCTGAGAGTCAAAATCTGACTGGATGCAGTCCTGGGCAACCTGCTTCAACTGACCCTGCTTAGCCAGAGAGGTTGGAGTGGATGATCTCAGGTGGTGTCTGCCAGCCTCAACACTTCTGTGGACAGCTGTAGGCTAGGGAAGTTGAACAGAATCTGCCAGCTTTGGCTGTAATTTTGTAGAAAGGTGTTCTCCTGCTCGCATGTATCTCACAATTTTCCCAAAGTGGAAAGGAATAGGAATAAAATCTACTGATGATCAGACCATCTGTGGCTAAATATTTACTGGATACTGCAAGGATAAGCTGGCCTGTGTACAGCACACTATAACTCCTGTCTTCCTCCAGGTTTGCCAAGATGTTCCGGGCAGCACGTGCTAGTTACAAACGTGATGGTTACAAATCACCATCATTTCAATCTTCTGCTACTTGTCAGGGATTATTAACTCGGTACAGCTTATTTAGGGGAGTAATTTCCTTTGTACACACCCTGTTCTTAGGATCTGATCTTTCATCTCCCAGAGATGTTTTATTCTTATGTAGTGTAGCAAACACAGCTGGCACTTGATTCCACAGTTCTCAGGTGACCAAAGAAATCTGCTGCTCGTAGTTTGTCCTCGAGAGCTGAGAGGGGTGAAAAGGAGCTGAAGGAGTCTGTCTGCGCAGCTTGTGAGTATCATGATGCTGCACCCTGTATTTAACGTACCTTCAAATGCACCAAGGGCAGGAAAGGACGGGATGAAGGTGAAACTCACTAAATAATCGATTCTATTTAATGGCCACCGGGTGTCACTGCTACTCCGCCAGAGATGATCGCCTGCACAGTAACAAGGGCCGTCAATTCCAGCCGGGAAATTCAGTTGCCCTCCTGTTGTCACCGGCAAAGAGAACAAGGAACAGGTAATTAAGGGACTTCTGCACCTGCTGAAAGCGGATATCTTTTCTTTAAAAGGATGTGACAGCTTGATGAGGGGTGAAGGTGAGTTGGAAAGGAACAAAACCTTGCAAAGAGAGCTCCTTGTGAAGTAAGAATGGGCTAGGGAGATTCCCAGAGAGCACTGGAGTTCAAGGTGGGGTAAATGTTAACCTTGCCTTAGAGAATGGGGATTTCAAGCAAATAAGCAGTGGAAAGATGGACAGTCCCAGACAGACACACAGTTTGGGAGTCTGTAGCCTCGCTGTTATCACTGTGCAGTGTGGTGTATGTACTTGCATTTCCCAGGACAGCACAGGATGTGCAATCTCTGAGACGTACACACTGCAGCCATGCTATTGCTCAGGTTGGCCTCTTCAGCACAGGGAAGCAGCCTGGGTCTCCTCAAGCCCAGCTCTAGCCACTGGACCAGCCTGTCTGAGCCACGCAGCAAATGGTCCAACTTGCTGCTCAAGTTCTGTCATTTCAACTGACTGTGGCTGAAGGCCTCACAAGATGCTTCTGGCATTGCCAATTAGCCATTCCTACCACCTTCTTTCAATATATCCTTCATCAACTGCAAAACATCCCCTCCTTATGTCAAACATCATAACGGGGATGCCCAGAACTCTGCTACGTTTTTGGGAGTGAATGGGTTGTAACAGTCAGGAAATGCCCATCACTCAGATAAGAGTGCCAAATCAAGCATAATGGTATGCAGGACAGCATTCATGCAACCAAAATTTTAAGTTGTACCACAGCAGCTCTCAACATGGCATTCAGTTAGAGGGAGAGGGTAGAATTTGCTTGGGTGGTGAATGAACTCCAGGCTGAGTGCTGTTTCTGTATTCTGTAATGTGAGAACTTCAACGTGGCTGACCACTGGCATGTATGGTGGAAGCTCTTTTCCCGTCAACAGTTTAGCTTCGCAGCTGTAATATGTTTTTTGGAGGCCAAAGGCTATGGGGGATCAGAGGTGACAACTCTATACTTAGTAACAGACCATAAAGAGGCAGAATAACACAAAATGTAAGACTGAAATTCTTGATGGAACACATAGAGACTGTCACTCAGTAGGAGCCAGCATAGCTTCAGTTTCACTACTTTGGATCAGCTCAGCTATTCACTCCAGCCCCTCTTGAGTTTTATTTACCTACAGCCTCTAGCAGTGTATGTTTGTCTTCTCTAATTGAAGTGGCTTGACAAGTACTTCCACTAAGAAAAGAAGGAAAATGGGAAGGGAGATAACTCCATTTCATTCCTATTTACAAAGGAGACACAAAGAATACCTATCCTGCATCACAACAGGAGGTGAGAAATGGGAGCTTTAACCAAATTCACTCACCTCAGCCAGCACTTAAACCATAATCTTTCAGCTTCTTGCTTCATTATCCTCACCCCTCACCCCCCTTCCAAGACAGGAGTCTGTGCACAGCTCTGCCTTTCCCAGAAATTGCTGCCTGGGCTGTGGGTCAAAATGTTCCCCTGTCCGTGTTGGATGCCACTTTTCTTCCAGTTTTCTGACTCCATCAGTGAGTGTGCGGCTGTCAGACAAGGGTGGTGACCAGAACTGCCTTGAAGCCCAGTCTAGCCATTACATGGTTTGTTAAAAGCAATGCTCTAAGTAATGTATAGGCCAGGGGGCCCTCCAGGATGATTGGTGAATGAAAGTCTACTCTCCAGACTCTCTCTTTACTCCACCCCTTCTACAACAGTTAGCAAACCAAGGAAGAAAAGGGTTCTTGCTGGACTGAGCTGTCTGGTTTCTGTACCCACTTCATCTTGGTGCACTGTCTTATTGCATTTCTCAACCTTTGGTGTAAGCTGAACCCTCCTGCTCCTCTTGGATGCAGAAATGAGTATTTCTTGCTTTTTCCTTCTGGCTGCAAGCCAAATGAGGCATCTCCAGGCTCAGTATGCCAAGGGAGGGTTCCAGCTGACAGGAACATAGTGAGTGACTCGTACTTTCCTTGGCTATTATAAGAGCCTAACACCTCTCCCAGTGTCTTGTTTGCTGCTCTGTCCCATCCAGGAGTCCCCTCCCTACGACTTAAAAGTTCCCTCCAGATTTTTCCCCTGGCTCCCCACCCTGGCTCTGTAATCTCTGTATTGTTCTTTGCACTCAAAGATAGCTAACACTTGAAGGGAACAGAACCACCCTTCCCAAGCGCAGAACTAACACACACAGAACCGCTTAGGCTGACCTGTCCTTTCTCTTCTCCCTGGACAGGCTGTATTTGTAATGGGAAATCCTGAGCACATGTGACTCTTCTGTTTTTCCCCTTAAGGAGGATTTCACTATGCTGCAAAAGGGACTGTCACTTCACCTCCAGCAGGAGCCCTGCCCTTCCAGCCTAGGGCATCAAACTTTCTGTTTCCTGTCCTTTCAGTACTCTGTCAGGTGTCTGCTGGAATCACACAGAGCAGACAAGAGCCTGCTCTAGACAGTGCTGAGAGGTGTAAGGGCTACAGGGAATGCTTATTTCCTGAAGGTGAATGTCATGTTATTCCATGTGCTTCGCACTCCCCTTGACTTTGTGGACACAGGAGTGTCTCGGCCTGGCTGCACACAAACCCGACCAGCCACCTGTCTGGTCCAATGTTTTCCAGAAGTACAAAACACTGTCGTACTGTGGAGCTGCTGAAATAAGAGGAGGTGGGTTGTGAAAGCCTTGTATTCTTTGCATGTGCCAAACATGGGAGTTTCTAAGCAGAAGTTTCTGGTCCCATGGGCCTGGCAGCAAGGGAAATGAATCAGAAAAGCAAAGTTCAGTCCTGAACTCAGCTTCTGCAAAACTGGCCAGGTTCCCTCCTCTTTCTGCTAGGGAAAATGTTACAGAAAGGCCTTTCAGTTCAAGTAGGGAGACATACTCATATCCTGCGTGGTCCCTTAAAACAACATTCATCTGTCTGCAACTGGTATCATAATACTGTGAATTTTTAAGAAAATCTCAGGTCCAGTTTGGAGAACTACTCTGCTTTCTTTAAAAAAGAAAAAGACAGTATTTCTCACAGTTGGCTATGGAGTGTAAGTTTCTGTGGGATCAGAATTAGGTGGGCTGAATGTCTTCTTTGAGCTCCGCTCATGGTCTCAAATTTTGAAAGGCTGGAGGTGGGAAGAAATACATGTTGCCAGCTAGGCAGGAAGTTAGCTTTCCCAAAACAAAAAGTTTCAACTTCATCAAAAACAAAACAAAACAAAAAAAGTCTTGACTCATAGCAACAAACTGAAAAGGGCAGAAGCAAATTTGCAATCAGTCTCATTTTACTAGAATTACCCTTTACAATTATTAAGAATTCAGCTTATGTACATTGAAGCAATCTTCCTAAAGAAAAGACCAAAGAAATCTCCAAAAATGTTCTCTCCCTCTAGTTTACAGCACACAGGTTTGCTGAGTCTCCCTCTAGGTCTAGCATTTCTCAGGTAAAACCACAGCGAACTGATGAATCCCCTCAACTTTCAGGGTCATTTGCACTGAACACAGCTGTTTGTATCCCTCACCTGTTCCTCTCAGCAGGGATTTGTTTACGTCCCCGAGACGGTAATGTGGCCGAAAGCGGCACCACTCCCTCTAAACCACACCCCACCATCAGAAAACTAAAACAGCAAGCATTCAGGAGCTTATGCAATTTCCCCATGCTTGCTGAACTGAAGTAGGCCCAATCTTCCCTCAACACCACATGCCTATTGCCCATCGCCTTGTGTCCGTAGAGAAACATTTGTGTTGCCACATGGGCAGCAATGGCCATCCCTGGTGGTACCTGCCGGGTTAACAAAGACTGGATTCAGAGACTATCACAGTAAGAAACCATTTTCTGGGAAACATCACTGCTGTTTTCTCTCTCCTTGTGTTGG
Source organism: Platyrinchus mystaceus (assembly GCA_035041135.1). Classification (NCBI taxonomy): domain Eukaryota; kingdom Metazoa; phylum Chordata; class Aves; order Passeriformes; family Tyrannidae; genus Platyrinchus; species Platyrinchus mystaceus. The sequence goes on along the minus strand of JAWWLV010000100.1, from coordinate 27,359,937 downwards.
GACTTCCAGATGTCATGCAGGCTTCCACTAGTCTGCTTCCTTAAGGTTTTTGTCTTATTTTGATTAGATTAAGAGAGCGTTGATGGTATCAAAAATGCCCAATATTTACACCAGGCTATCACAGACCAGTTGAGCCAGTTGAATTACAAGTGACAGCACAGTGCATGTGATACCCTGACACATTCTCTGCACACACCTCATGCTTTTATCTTTGTTAAGGCATGTCAGAATTATTTAAAGCATTTTCTGCAATATTGAGTACAACTGCATGCTTTTTCTAGCCTTAAAAAACCCACCTCAAGTTTCAGACACATTTCTCACACAAACCTGTCACAGCAGAGTAGTCTGCTGACTGAGTAGGAGAAATGAACTGCAGGAAGAGGTGAAGAAGGAATAAAGTATCATTAAAAATAAGACAAAGAAAATGAAAATCATTATCTAACTTTGACATAATTTTCTTTTTAAAATTTTGGTATTTCATGGCAAAACCCAGTTTACAACAGAAAGGTTTAGCCTGCCAAGGAGGACAGAAGTTTTGAAAGAATCCCACTACTCCACTTAAAGAGAGGAATGGGATAAAATCCAGTGAAAATTTAGATGTCTAGCTCCTCAGGACCCCCTTGAAAGACTAAAGGTGGTACCTACTAAGTAGGCTGGAACTGTCAAGTGACAAGATAACTGTGCATCAAAAGGTGAAATAAGCCTTGTCTGATTTTATCTCAGGTCCACCAGGATAAAAGCTGGTGTCCTGCCTACAGAGGTTAGCTTTGCTCTGTCCCTATTCCAGATAACCAAACATTTTCCCTTACGACTTCTGTCTTGATTAGACATGAGAAATACAGTGCTTTCCTTGGGGAAAAAAAAAAAAAAAAAAAAAAAAAAAAAAGAGAAAAACAAACACTTTTTGGCCCACAGAGGACCAGCTTAGTTTGCATATCAAGAAATTATTTATTCATACGAAGATGTGGGCTATCTGCAACAATTCCCTGCTGTTAGCCAAAGAACACTAACATTAGGTTACTAATCCATCCCCTTGCACAGCAGGAGGTCTGCTGCTCTTGCAGTGATGTTATCTCTGCTGAGTTTAACTTAATTTTCAACCTTTGGACTTCTGTAATCACTTGAAGAAGCCTGCAAGCTCTAGCTTCAACATACAGGTGCAAAACACAAGAAAAAGCTGTGCTGGGTTCAAGTGATAAACCAGCCTTCCCAGACCCGTGGTTGTCAGGATCACCTAGAAAGATGCCCCAGCATCAGCTGAGAAATACTACCCAGGTTCTACAAGCATGACAGACCCATCATGTTTGCACCATCTTCATCACTGCTTTCAGTAGAACAAGATAACCAAGGTCATCCTCATTTTCTACATGAGTAGTTGGTTGGAAATTTCATGCTGTGTGCTATTGCACAATATTGTGAATGGATTTTGACAAAAAAAAAAGGAAATAATGCTGTGGACACAGGCAAGAAAGAAGCATCAAGCCTTGCTTGAGTGCTTCTCTCTTTATTCAAAGGACTTAGCCTTTCAGGGCTTAAAACTTAGTTCTGCATTAAGCATTTCTTGCAACATGCAACGGTTGTTGCAAACTTGCTGTTGTTCTAACTTCTGTATGACAAAGTGTTTCACTGGACCTCCATTTCTAGGAAGGCAGGTGGATTTTCAGGGTACACTGCTATAGTGAATCAGACCTGCAATGGGACGAAAACTACAGGAAATGCTCGACATTTCATATTTAGTGGGTTACTTTAACTCCCTTAAACTTTTATTTCCCAGAGGGTATTACTCTGATGGAAATGTTCTATCAAGTTCTACTCAATGGTCTAACAGTAGGAAAAAAAACAGATCCACAAGTAAAGGTGTCTCTCTTCCTGCCTAGTCAATACACAGTTACATTCACCAGGTAACCTAAGCCACCAAAAACACTGAATTGATTCAACAACACAACTGATTTCTTAAGGTATATGATTATAGTGGCTTCAGACACAATCTTAACACAAAACCATGGGGAAGCACAGTTCAACAGAGACAGTGACAAGTGAAGTTTAGAAACCCAGGACACACTTCTGGTGCGATCACTAAATTTTTGAGAGGATGGTTTAATCTCTCTATGGCTTTATGTCCCTCCCGCTGTTCTTCTTTTTTTAACTCTCTTTTGAAGTGAAGCATTTTCAGAAGGGTTGGTTACACATATTTATAGCATCTAGTACAATACTGACAGACTTCTGTTACAGGCTTTCATAAAAATATACTGCAGCACTGGAGATGTTCATAAAATCTCCTATATGGTTTGCTGGACGTGGCTGCAAATTTCTCACACGGCACATTAGGGAACATTTTGAAGGGAGTTCCACTTATCTTGCTGGGAAAAGGCCCTTTTAACTGATATATTAATGAGGTTGTCAGTGAAGAATGCAGGAGGAATGAAGGCCAGAATTAAAAGGTCAGAGAGTCTAGTCCCTCCTCTCTACCCCCACTAGCCTCTGCCTACCATCCCTACTATGTCTGCAACAACATAGTACCTGGGGGATGATAACAGTGGAATTACAGGAATGAGACTCAACTTACAGGAATACCGGGGGAGCAATAGAGGAAAAGTTGGCACTATTCTCCAACTGCCCTGCAGACTAACCCTTCACTGTCTCACTGCGTAGCTTAGTCTCCAGAACAGCAAATCATATGAGATAACTGCATAGGCTTGGTTTGGTTAATTACACATGGTTCTTTGCAGTGTTCAGAGGGAGCTTTTTATATTGCATCACCCTCCCTGAATTTAGAGAGACTGGAATATAGTTCAACAAACCCTATATGCCATGTTAGGCAGGATTTTAGCAGCTGTTCCCAGAAGGGGCTTATGAATGTTTTCTTAAGCCCCAACTGAGAAGTGGAATGGAACAGAAATAGCCAACTGACTTTTTTCATTTTCTAAGAAAGGAAAAAAGAAATTGTTTGCTTGAATACAAATGTATATGGGCTGCAAGAAAGAAATGTTTTGCTTTTCTCCCAGAATGTCATATATTTACAGTTAAAAAAAATAAAATTCCATAAAATTCCATTTTCAATCTGTAGTAAGGATTCATTGCTTTAGTTCAGATGAATCTTCAATAAACAAAAAATGAGAGACATGCTGTGCTTTTGACTGAAATTTTTTGTCCCTGAAGAAAACTCTTAAGGGTATTGGGTGGTCAGCCAGACAGAAATTTTTATTTGGGTGGTGAGATTTCAGTCAACATAAAATGAAAACATTTTTCAGCTTCGCTGGGTATATAAAGATCTCTGTTAATTTGCGAGGATGAGAAGTCATTTCACTATGAGATGCTCAGTTTCTGGTAAAGTTCATGAATCCCAGGTCAACTATGGTTGGTCATATACGAATCTGCAAGCTAAAAATAAATTACTTGCTCTGGAATCTGGACTCCAATCTGCTAATTCAGAGCAATATTAAGGGGGCCTCAAAGGAGCTATAGTGACTACAGTGGGGATCTAAGTGTGAATCGAAGACAGTCCAGATAAAAAAATCTCATCAAACGGCAAACCAGACATATAGGAATAGATACAACAGATGAAAAGGGAAAATACATGCCCTGGAGCTTTAATGATGTAGCCTCAGCCAGCTCTGAACACCCCACCAAGATGTGATCCAAGCCAACATGGCAAAAAAGCAACATCCAACATTTCTGACTTTAGTAAGGACATGCCAACCTGGGTGTTCCCCATGTGCAGCCAGGCAGCTGCAGCCTATGGCCCTTATCTCTGCTCTGCATGGCATGAGACAGGAGCTGTCACACTCCTGCCTTCCTAACCCCAGCACAGGTACAGGACGTGAGAGGGGACTGCTGCTTGGTGGCTGAGGTTCTGCTCTCTGCCTAACATAGTCCTGACACCACCTCACCTCTCTGAACAGACAGGAAACAGATGACAAAGAGCCAGGTTCAGAGCCAGAAACCACACTTAAACCTTTAAACAAATATTTACACAGATATAATGACCTTTAAAGACCAGTTAAGGCTGGATTGCACAGAAAATGTGCATGCATGACTGCCATCTGCCTGAGAAACACCTTTTAGTTGGCAAAGAGAGATGGTGTTCTCGGAACTACTGCAATGGTGTGTTTATTTGTAACTCTCAGAGTTCAATAATCAGCTGCTCTGAGCTGGTGTATAGGAAAGTGACAGTCACAGCAGCCACCAGGACTATTTATTAAGCACTTTGGAGCCTGGACCTGCACGGGCTGGTAAACACAGGAATTCCTGTGGCACCCACTCTTCAGATAGTTGTGAGGCTGACCTAGATCATCTCTGTGACAGCTGAACACTGTTCAGTGGTGGGAATGAACATTCCAAAATGCAGCATTTTGGAACACTTTTACACTTTCTAGACAGCTGATCATGGTTGCCATTGCCTCCTGCCAAGGTCTGTGTGTTGTTTCATTCTCCTGCCCTCACCTCACCTCTGGCCTATCCACATGATGTCAGCACTAATAATGAGCATGATTTCTGTCTGAGGCAGGAGCTGTGCCCTGAATTTCCAGTCTGTACCTTGCACCACAGGACACCATCATCATCTTCAGAAATACGAGACTAGTAAAACCCAGAATGGAAAACAAATGTAGTTCTACATTTGCAAGTAGGACTGACTAATCAATGCAAAAAATACAGAGCCAAAGAAACATCTGAAAAAAATCAAGAAAAATAGATTTTATGGAGGAGGAAGCCTCATTGCTTCAATGTATTACAGTTTTTAGCACACACTAAGCAAGCATATGGGTCCACAGGCTCACATGCAGCTTTTTGTATGAAGCACTCTGCTTTGCTAGCAGATAAAGTGGCAGTTCCTGTTTGCAAGTCCAAGCTACTTATGAGAGCTGAATTTATCATCTATCCATACAGTTTCATCTTTGTGTTGCTCATTAACTGCTCTGGAAACAGAAGAAAGGTGCTGAGGAAAAAATACCTAGACCCTACAGCCCATCAGTTTCAAGCACACATTGTTCTACACAGAGGAATCCTCCAAACCTTGAGCCAGTATCACTGCAGCTTTCCAGTTGTGCAGTGCTTGCAGCTGGAGATGGAACAAAACCTTGGACTGGCAGATCAAAGGAGCAGTGGTAGAGTACTTGAGTTAGTCCACTCCCAGTATGCAAGCCCCATAGCACACTGCACCTCTCACCTTACTTACAGTCTCACCATTCTGCCAGTGACACAGAGCTGCTGTACACCCGGACTGTATGATGTTTCTTCCACATCAGAAGTACACATGCCAGAGGTCCAAAGGTATAGCAAGTGGATTTTGATTTCATCTTGAAGGTTAGTATTTGCTTCCTTCAGGACTGGAATATATGGGTAGGAAATGAGGCTTAGTCACCCAGGGATGCAAACAGAATAGGATCACAGATTTTTTTAAATTATTTTCAGTCCTTTTAGGTTTTACCTTCGGAGAACATTTCTCAAATCCCAGTCCCAAGAGCTACAAATTTATTTTGACAGTTCTTTGAAGTCCAAAATCAGATACCAAGTACCATGAGACTCACATTTAGTCTTCTAACACTGACAATACTGTGCTTCTTGGTGACTCTCCTTGGAGGCAGGCCTTCACCAAAACCAACCCAAATTTCCCAAATGTGAAAGACTCAGCGTGATTTAAGTAAAGCTGCCTACAGCTTCCCTTGATACCCAGCTTTCTGTCCATAACCTATCCTTTGATCTTCTGGGGAGGCCATGCTTACATTGTTGTGTCATGATACCCATGTTGGCTTCAAATGCTGTGCCCATAGTAGTGAAACATAGAGCTGTGGTGAACTCTTCCCATTCGCCTTCACTGAGCTGTGTTCAGCCACATCAAGAAAGAGGTAACAGTGCCAGAGCCAGCCAATTTAAAGGGGTCTCGGCTTTCTCTATTTAAAACCATTTCTTCCTTCACTGCTGCTGTAGAGGAATTCTGGACACTTGCCTACAGGTTATTCTTGGTCCTTGCACACCTCAGCTTGACTTTGACTTCTTACATCCTAGCACAGTTTACTTGGCAAGACCTGAATGAAACACACCATGAAGCTTCTCAGAGTGAGACAGGTGACACACATGAGTACTTCCCCTGCTGCTTTGCATCAGCTTTACTCCACTAGACCAGTTGTTGAGACTAGTTAGAGAGTACTGTACACTGACAGAGATAGCTATGCTATCACAGAGTACTTATGGCAATTTTTTCTACAAAAGGTCATGGTAAGGTATTCATGTCCTTCCTAACTGTCCCTAAGCTTAGTCCATTAAGGAATCACTAAAGAACTCCCTTGTTCTTTCAACTGTAGGTGTGCAGACTTTCAGGATACAGCACAGGTTTTCCCTGAGAGTCTGCTTAGATCATAGGGTACTCAGAGTCTCAGGAAATGTATTTCCCAAAAAGAAACAAGGCACAAATGAACGGAAAGAGAGCAATGGAAAGCAGAGAAAGCAGTGAGAATCCCAAATACTTTATTTTTATTCTCTTATTCCCCAAAAAGATAATGGAGGATTTGGATAAGATAATGGAGATAATGCCACGTATTTCAAATTTGCTTAATTTGACCTGCTCACCCTGAATGTTTGAGGCAGGTTCTGTGACCTATTTTTGACTTGTTCTCATCTGTGTTTTTCAAGAGGAGAAAGACTGGTCAGGTCTTTCTAGGCCAGGTATTATATGCTGCAGCTTTTAGCCAAACACTGGAAATCTTGAGTTGGTTGCATGCTAGGCATGCCATTCACACATATTTATTACAGCTTTCCCTCTCTGACTGCAGGTTTTTGCCATACAGCTTATCCTTTGCTGTTCCTTCATGGAGAGAACTGTGCACCCTTGAGTCCTGCAGTATTAACAGAGTCATAGGAAAAAGTCATATGCAGGAAGTAAAAGCACACAAACACACACATCCATTTTCTCTAAGCCATTAGACTGGCTGCAGAACATACAGCAACAGTTTGCTAAGGAGAGTACTGTGGGACTACATACTCAAGAGGGTGGAGTTGTGGTTTGGTGTGAGAACTGTACCTCTTTGTTATGTGACCTAAAGACAACAAGGAAGCCAAAGATGTGCTGGTCACCATGCTCTGCCTCCCGCTGGGCCGTGACGTGGCACCCCTGAAAGTCCTCTGACACAAAGCAAGCAGCAACAGCCCACACAAGTGGTGCCACGTCCCAAAGTCCGGCCAGCCCTCCTGCAGGTTTGGTAATACTTTCCCCGTCTTCAGCCAGGGATGAGGTCAAGAATGACTGCAGTCTCAGTTTCCTAACAGCTTCAGACCCCTCTGATTCAGGACAAAACTGGACATCACACTGTCAGCTTCTCAAACACACTGTGGTCTCTATGGGCGGAGGAAGGTCTTGGCTGAGTTAGTTCCCAGTTGACCATGTACTAGAGGGAAAGGGAGTTCTGAATCTCGGTCCCTCCCAATGCATATCCAGAATTTCCCATGGTGCCTCTCTACATTTTAAGTGCCAAAGTACTTTTAAATAGCTGGCCTCCTTCACCTAAAATTCAGTAAAACCTAGATGTTAAAAATGGTTTCCAAACTAGGCTGAGAAGAATCCAGCTAGGCTTACTACAAGTTCGTGACTTTCTTCATTGTACATAACTTGTTCAAATGAAATCTCTTTCAATCTGCAATGTTCCAGGCTACTCTCTCAGAGCTGATTTATTTTCCTTCTTTGTGAAGTATTTCAGTTTGGCTGTTTTGGCATAATTGAAATAGAAAGAACAGAACATTTTCAAAAACATTTCAGACACCAGAAAGCCCATACACGAGTAACTGACAAACATACAAAGCACTAAAACTTTTCAGTGGGTTTAATGCTAGGAATTCTTGAAACTTTTGCACTCTACACAAGCTTTCTTATGCTTCCTAGAAGCATGCATGACATTTATGAAGATGGATACCCTGAAGCACTGCAAATGAGCCTTTGAAGGACTCTTGGTGCCCAGATCTGTACTGTAGTGAATGTTACTGGAAAATTTGTGAAAGAGGTGTCACTTGAACACTACATTTCTGCTTCCTAAACCCTTCCTCTATAGCAGGCTGTTGGCCTTACCTAAAGAAAAGAATCTGCTAGGGTCCTCATCTGGAATAAAACTCCAGTAAGAACAGAACATAAACTAGAATGTCCTCCAGGGATTTTCTGTCTCTCTGTAGCCCAGACAGGTCAGATTTCACTCAGTTCAGTGGGGTAGTCACAGCTCTGGGGGCAGGAGTGTGCCAAAGAGCATTAATAAAAAAGAGCATTATTAACAAAGCAGTTAGATACCATGGGAGGAGTTCAGCTGTCACAGAGTTCTGGGTTTTCACTGGAATACCACATCTTGCTCTTGGAGCAAAAGGAATACAAGTGTATGGCATGTTCACAGAGCTGCACTGATACAAAAGCACTTTTCTGGTACAGCATCTTGTAATTTTGGGTGAACAAAGTGCTGATGTAAGTAGGGATCTCACTTGTTCATCCGATAAACTAAAAAACCCTAGCTTCAGTATGTAAGCAAGATTTGTCTTTTCTTTGCAGAAGAGTGTGAGCCACACAGCTGACAAATATATTTGCCAAGAACAAAAAGTCCTGCTCTGTCCCCTGTTCGTGTCAAACATAAAGTATGAACACACCTTCAGGGCTGCCCTCACACAGTACAATCTGTGTTGTTCCTCTTGCATTTAATGCAAGAACAGTGACTTGTAAGAAGATGGCTCTGCCTTTTTGCCTTCAAAGGAAAACTTGCTTAATAAATACTCCTTTGATTTGGCTGTATATGTTCCCCTCTGTGATGCCCACAAATACTTCTTCTCTATCCATTATATATAGGAAATCTGCATACTTTACGTCTTGTTTTCCTACCCCTGGATTTTCAAAGATCTGTTGTAGGTGTAAATCCAGCACATTTCATATCCAACACATTTCAGATCCTCACTTAAGACTCTCATGACAGAATCAGGCCTTTTGTTTTTGGGACAGTAAAAAACGGTCCTGAAAGGAAGGCTATCTTGTCAATCATAGTTTGCACCAGGAAAAAAAATCAAACAACTATGTCAATTTCTCCACAGAGAAAAATCCAGTACAAGGGTATCTGTTCCAGTAGCTTTCTGTTTTAGTCTAGCTTACAATCAGAAACAGGCAGGATGAGATTGCAGGTGATTTGGGATGTAAAGGTAGAGTGCCTGTAGGCAACTGTAACACAATCCTGAAAATTTTCTATCATCAGTAAAGGGGTTTTTTTTCCTGCTACCCTAAATTCCAAATAGACTCCAAGCCTAGGTCTTCAGCTCAAAGACAGCAGTGCCCAACCCTGATTTCAACACTTCTATCAAGGTCTTGCAATGCAGACCTCTCCAGAAACACCATGTCCCCATGCACTTGGTTCAGAACCACCAAGATTGTAATCTCCACCTCTGAAATATCAAGGAGCAAGGCCCAATTCAATAGTTACTTAGGCTCCCACACCCTTCCCACCTCAATACTTGAGGTCACATGTTTCAAAGTGTCCCTTGCCACCATAAAAGTTAAGCACAAACCTAGTCCTACAAGCATACAAACTGCCAAACAACAATCAAAACCTGACCAAGAAAAAAAAAATGGAAAGAAAACAACTCTAAAAAGTTCATGCCTGGGGAAAAAAAAAGAAGGAAAGAATTTCTGTGATTGTCATTTCACCAAACAAGCCAACACCAGTAATACAAATATCTTCTTCCTGTTCAACAGGATCCACATCCTGATCCTGTCCACCCCCAGATACAACACTGAGTGGAACATGTTTGCTGTGTGGAAAAGTTACTGCCAAGACATACCAAGAAGTAATTCAGGCATTTAAATATAGGCATCTGATATAATTTTAAAGACATTTAAGCATTCCTCATGGCCTGCAGCTGCCAGTACATGACCTGAAGGATCTTTTACATGTCTTCAATATTTTACAACATCTATCATAGAATCTTAGAAGGGCTGAGGTTGGAAGCAATCTCTGGAGTTATTCTGGTCCACCCATCCTGCAAAAACAAGGCCATCTAATGCTGGTTGACAGGACTATGCCCAGATGACCTTTGAAGATCTCCAAGGTGGGAGATTCTATCACCTTGATCACCCTCACAGAAAAAAAAAAGTGTTTCCTGATGTTTGTAGGAAACCTCAAGTGTTTCAGTTTGTGCCCATTACCTGTCACTGGGCATCACTGAAGAAAGCCTGGCTCCATTTTCTTTATGCCCTCCCTTCAGATATTTGTACCCATCGATGAGATTTCCCACTGAGCCTTCTCTGAGAGGGTACACTAGCTCTATTGGCCTTTCTTCATATGTCTTCCATCATGCAGATCATTAATGAAGATGCTTAAAGAGTATTGGACACAGCATTGATTGGGGTGCACTACTAGTTACTGGCCTCAAACTTCATGCCACTGAACACTACCCTCTGGGCCCAGCCATTCAGCCAGTTTGCAATCCACCACGTTGTCTGCTCATCAGGCCCATATGTCAGCAGCTTAAAGAATCTTATGGGAGACATGGTCAAAAGCCTTACTGAAGCCAAGGTAGGCAACATCTACTGCTCTCCCCTCATCTACCAAATGAGTGACTTCATCATCGAATGTTATCAGCTTCATTAAGCAGCCGTCCTCTTTGTATATGCATGCTGACTAATCCCAATCACTTGCTTTTCAGGAATGAATAGTTTCGTGGAAGTTGTTTCACCATCATGTCAGGAGACATAGAATCACAGAATGGGTTGGAAGAGACCTTAAAGATCATCTAGTTCCAACCCCCTGCTCTCATCAGGGAGACCTTTCCCTAGACCAGGTTGCTCAGAACCACATCCAGCCTGGCCTTGAACACTCCCAGAGACAGGACATCCACAGCTTCCCTGGACAAGCTGTTCCAGTGCTTCACCACCCTCAGGGTAAAGAATTTCTTCCTAACAGCTAATCTAAACCTAATCTCTTTCAGTTTGAAGCCACTCTGTTTTGTCCTGTCACTATATGCCCTTGTAAAAAGTCCCTCTCCAACTTTCTTATAGACTCCCTTTAGGTACTGGAAAGACACAATTAGGTCACCCCAAAGCCTTCTCTTCTCCAGGCTGAACAATCCCAGTTCTCAGCCTCTCCTCCTAGGAGAAGTGCTCCATCCCTCTAATCAGCTTGGTGGCCTTTCTCTGGACTTGCTCTAGCAGGTCAATGTCCTTCCTGTACTGAGGAACCCAGAGCTGGAACCCAGACTGTTCCAGGCGGGGTCTCACAAGAGCAGGGTAGAGGGGCAAAATCCCCTCTCTTTCCCTGCTGTTCACACTGCTTTTGATTCAGCCCAGGATACAGTTGGCTTTCTGGGCTGCAAGTGGACATTGCTGGGTCATATCCAGCCTCTCATCCAGCAGCACCCCCAGGTCCTTCTCGGCAGGGCTGCTCTCGATCTGTCCATCCACAGCCTGTGCTGATAACGGGTGGTTAACCTGGCCCAGGTACAGCACCGTGTACTTGGTCTTGTTAAAGCTCTTGAGATTCCCATAGGCCACTTCTTGGGCTTGTCCAGGTCCCTCCTGAAGGCATCCCATACTTCTGCTGCGTCAACTGCACCACTCAGATTGATGTCATCAGCAAATTAGCTGAGGATGCACTCAGTCCATTTGTCTAATTAGTCAAGATGAGGCTGACTGACCTGCAGTCCTTCAGACTTTTTCCCAGTCTCACAGACATTTCAACAAATTAATTTCTACCATGCTTGACAAGCAAGCAGTCATATTGTGGCCATGAGGAAGCCATCATTTACTGAACACAGACTAAGAAGATGAAGACACAGGCTTGCTTTCTGACTGTTGGCAATACATCAGTGCCATTTTCAGTCTCCCATGTCCAACTCGGAACTCCTTAGTTTGTTACTCAGCACCCAAGCGAGATAGTTTTTATTTTTCCTAAGAGCTAGGAAAGTGCACAAAACCAGTGCCATCAACAACTCAGTTAAACAGCAAGAATATGAGAATAGGAAGGGTTTCTTGTCCAGGCCTGTGTTTGCTCAGTATGACACTTTCCAGATAGGGCTGGGAGAAGGCTCATTGCTAACTGTGGAGTGACCACCGTTCTTCAGAGATGAGACCCATGCAAATTTGGATTACTGATGTTTTCTGATAAGAGCATGTTTTTTCTCCTGTCTATCTGCTACTAAGAAAAAAACCTGCACACTTTAACCCTTGGCTGTCTTCTGCTGCTCAGGTATTTTGAGCTGTGGAAGAAATTCTCATGTTTCCCCTGTTCTGACCAAGGGCAGGGAGTGAGCAGTTGTCAGGATCACACCAAAGCAGCTGGCTAAATTTTCCCAGGGCAACTTTCAAACCTAGACATATGCTGACACAAGGGTGAGCAGGCACCTCTCTGAGACTTGGGACAGAAGCACTCTGTGCCTCTCACGGCTCTTTTAGGAAAGACATAACAGGGAGCTCTGAGAGAGCGCACCAGCCAGAGCTCTCTCATGCTCAGATACCTCACCATGGTGTTCTGTTCATAAACAGCCAGCTGTGTGAAGAACCAGGGTTTATTGGAAAGTGCTGTGTCTTGACTGACCCCCTTGCTATACCCCATCACAGCATGGCAATAGAAGGCAGGTAAAAGTATTTTTTCAAATTTGATTAAGGGCAGAGGTTGTCTGAGGATCACTTCTAACAGAGATGTTCTGTCCAAAGCGACCAAGTGCTCTTTTCTGCCAAAATTCAAATCTGAGCTGGCCTAACAATCACATGGATCTGTTTCCTGAAAGATTAATAAGATCCCATGACTCCTGCATATATGGTCACAGGCTACCTTAGAGAACTTTGAGTTCCGCGTGACTTTCCTGGAGCTAATCACTCATCTTCCTCAAAATACTTGTTGCTCTCATTTCTCTTCTGTAGCACCAAAAGAAGTGTCAATCTAAGTCACCAAGGGATCTGCAATCTTCCCAGATAAAAACCTGTAAGCCAAATGTGATCTTTTTTAAATACAGAACATCAGATGGGCCTTTCTTGTTTTCTAGCTAAACATCTCATGCCATCTCCAATGAATCTCACTTCCACCCTGCTTTCCATACATATTTAGCTACATAAACCTAGTGCTTCCAGACTCCTGCTTCACAAGAATGTAGCAGGGATTGCAGTTCATTTCTGTCTGAACAGTCAGAGGATGATCAGCTTACAAATACTTCACTGAACTCCATCTGTGCAGGATCCCTCAGGTACTGCAGAGCTTGAAGCTTTTGAAATTAGGAAAGCAGGAGTAAACATGCTTTCCTCTGGCAGTGCATAGCTTGTGCACTAAACCGTTACTCCGAGAGCCTGGTTACAGCCACGTTATTGGGATTACAACAGAGGACTTAGCCAAAACATGTCTCAGGAGTAAGGTCTGACTTCACTGAGTGTTGGAACAGGCTGTGAACATGTAAAGAAATGTGGTGTTGCTCCTGCTTGCAGAGAGAAATTTTTAATGAGTTGTGATTAACTAAATATATTAAGCATTCACCACATTTTATGCCACTAGCTATAGAAACTCAAGGGCCTTTACCATGCTTGGACTTTTAGATGAAGCACTGATCTTTTTTTAAATATCAGCAAGACTTTTGAATCACCTGTTTGAATCTGATCAAAATACTGGGTCTTACTAATCCTGCAAGCCTAGGGTTTTTCCACACAGAGCTTTCTCATTCGCTTCCCTCTTGACCCACAGTATCCACTGTTCTGAGTCCAGGATCCCTTTTCCACTTCTGTCAGTCTGGTCGGGCACTTACACAGTGCATGAGAAGGGTCAGGGGAAGGCGCCAGCTGGCCTGAGATGTCCACAGTCCCTGACTGCAGTGGTTGATAGAAACTACCTGTATTCATGTCATTCTGGAAGTTCAAACCCTTCCTTTCTCCTTCAGCAACTTTACTGTCCTAACCATTATACTGAATTCCTTCAGTGTTTGTGGTGACATTTTTTAAGTGAGCCCACATGAACAATGTGTCTGCTCTTTTCTGAGTGGACTTTCTTCACATGCTTTTTTACAGGAACAGCCTGAAGGCAAATAAAGGAGGTTAGAACAAGAAAATCTAGCATAGCAAGGTTAATTGTTTATTCAGAGATTGCTTGAAAAGTGCCTTCTATTCTTCCTTGCCCCAAAGCAGAGAGATGGAAATATATCCTAGAAGGGGTCAGAGAACTTGACATTTACTCTCAGCTTCCTGCAACACTGGCTCAGGGCTTTGAATCCCCACGCAGGAGCAGAAAAAATATCCTGCAAATCTTCCATGTCCACATTTCAGCCTCCTCCACACCTAATGCCTCCTCACTTGGGCAGGGCAGAAAACTCCAGACTGCATAAACTGCCAACTGGAGATCAAGTGAACCTGTAAGATGTTGTTGAAAGCCCAGGCAATACTAGCAGGAAAAGGATGCTACCTCCCTTCCAACAGGAAAGGTCAGTGAAGGTGTGTGGAGAACAGGCACAGATGTCTGAAGTCATAAGTGTAGGTGGCCTAGCGGTTAAGATGCTGGTCTCTCAGCGCCAAGGCCGCAGGTTCAAATCCCGATCCTGCTTCAGGGTCCC
>JAWWLV010000100.1:27332995-27344526 GCA_035041135.1 Platyrinchus mystaceus | reverse complement strand
CTGTCCCCAGCCTGTAGCGCTGCAGGGGGTTGTTGTGGCCAAAGTGCAGGACCCGGCACTTGGTCTTGTTGAACTTCATCCCGTTTGTCATGGTTTTGCTGGCTCTTAAAACTAAGTAGGAATTTTTCTCTTCCCCCTGCCCATTGTGTGAAAGGGATGTTGGATGTGGCTTGGGCAGTCAGATAACACAATAGACCTAACCGGTAAGACCGCATTCCAAGTTAATGGTCCTCAAGACTTTGTCTGTTGGGGGAGTTCGGCTGTTGCCGGAGCTATGGGGTAAGAAGTTCTTTACTTTTATTTTCCCCTCGTCTCCTGGGAAACGGCGGGAGGAGTTTTTTTTTTGCTGTGGTAGAAGGGACGGGGGAGTTCTCGGTGGCAGCCAGCGGTGATGGAGTCCGGGCAGCAGCAGCTTTTTTCTTGAAGAGGAACTGTTTCAGGAGAGTTGGATTTTTTTTCCCTCCTCCGTTCCCATTTGTTTTTTTTTCTTTCTTGGCAGCAGTTCTTGTGCATATCAGAGGAGAGGAGGTTCTGCACTGCACGATTTCAACCAGAAGAACTGAGTGAGTTTTCTGCTGAGAATGACTTTTTGTTTTGGTTTGGTTTTTTTCTTCCCCTCCTCCCTCTCTCCCCTTTCCCCCTGGGAAGTGGGGGGAAGAAGACCTCCATTTTTCACCTTCTCCAGCACACCTGGGGAGACCCCCCCGCCCTACGTGGTGATCACCAATGATCCAACAGCGCCCCTTGCTGGCTGGTACAGGGCATTACAGGCTCTGCATCTCCAGTGATCCACGAGCACCCCCTGCTGACTCTGGTTAAGATTGCACCAAAGGGCACAAACTTAACGGTTTACCTTTTGCTGATTATTTGGTTATTTGTGTATTTTGAAG
The DNA here is from genome assembly GCA_035041135.1 of Platyrinchus mystaceus. Taxonomy (NCBI): domain Eukaryota; kingdom Metazoa; phylum Chordata; class Aves; order Passeriformes; family Tyrannidae; genus Platyrinchus; species Platyrinchus mystaceus. Next base: position 27,343,636 of record JAWWLV010000100.1, on the reverse strand, counting down.
GGGATTGTTTTGGGGTATTGTTGCCTAAAAGGCTGTGGATGAAAAAAAGACTCCAGGCCAAATTAGGTAGGAGGTAAGATGAGGATTCACAAGGCTTTAATGAGTCCCCAGGTTTCCAGGAATACCATCCACTGCACCCCCGAACACAGGTGTTTACCATTTTTATAATGATTTTCACTCAATCCCCATCCGGCTACTGCCCAGGTTCTGCCCCCCGACACGCCTTCTGGGAATTGAGTCTGGGGGAGTTTTGAGACTCCCTCTTCTTCATCTTCATCTTCCTCAGGGCACGTGCTGTTCTTGGAGGTCTTCCAGAGCTCTGGGCCTGAAGGTTGTTGTGTCTATGGTTATATCTTCTTGCACAGATTTTAGGGTGTTCTCTACAATTCTACCTTGAAAATGAGACTAAACAGGCTAACGGAATTTAGGGGAATTGATATGGGAATGGGTAACAGGGTTTGCTATGTGTGGTTGCTGTGTTAAAGGGTAAGGGATAATGTGCTGCTACTTTAAAATCTACATTCACTATATAACTACTTCTAAAATCTACAAAAATTAAAAAAGATTAAAATTCCAAGGCATCAGCTGCTTTATGGTCATTCCTTTTGTTCTGGTGCTTTATTTAGCAACTTGCCTTGTAGATATACAAGGATATGTAGGATAAAATGAGCAGCTAGAAATACACTGTGCTAACAAAATGCAAAAAATTATAAGCTGCCATGGCTATAAAGGGATGAATCAAAACAGATACCAGCACAGTACATTGACCTCAGGCTAAAAAAAATTCCACTGCAATAGTCACAGCCACTGCTCTTGAATTGTTTGCATATAGGCATAAACCTGGTCACAGAGGAAAGTAAGTAAAATTCACAGGTGCTGTATACTGACCTGCTTATTGGAGTAGAGTTCTGCTATAAATTTACGTGATATGTTGAACATCTGTGTTCCAGGAAAAGCAAAAAGGAAAGGAGAGAATGGCGGGAGACAAGTAATTTCCCTGGAAACTTGAAGGCCCACATGTTAGAAATCAAACAGCAGTTCGGAAAGAATTGCAAGTACTCCAAGCCAATCTAGATTAAGTCAGGGGTCACAGCAGCGTCTAGAGCAGCTTGGGCCTCTGCATGAAAAGGGCGAGCGCAGGGCTCCCTTGGGATAGGGCACACATGGAGGCTCCAGGACTTGAAAGGGGTCAGAGGTACAGCTATAAGTAAGACACAGCAAAACACAGTCTTGTCTTGAAGACAAGGAGAAGCTGGGACCAGACTTGTAAAGTTCTCACTGTTGCTGTCTTCCAGACCTTTGGAAGACTCAAGTGCTTGATGCATTACACACTTCCCAAGTTCCTTGCCTTGAGACAGCCTCGGGTTCCTGTTTTGATCGTGGTAGTCTTGGTGATGCTAAACTCGCAAGGTGTCATGGATATGAGAGGGTAACATCCACAGAGAGGCACCTCCTCTCCGCTGTGCGTGCTCTGGGGGTACCCGGCAGGGGAAGGGCTGCCTGAGACACCGGAGGCCACCAGAAAGCAATACCGGAGGGTACGCGGAGCGCAGACCCCGCTCCCCACGCCGCCCTGCAGGGATGCCGACACGGCCCCAGCGCACGCAGTGCCAAAGCCTCGGCCCCCCGCACGCCTGGACCACCCAGGCATAGCCGGGAAGTCCCCGCACAGCCCGACATCCCTGGGCCCTTCCCCGGCCGCGCGCGGACCCCTCCCGGCGGAGGGCGGCGCTTTCGGGGCGGTCCCGGCGTGTTCCCAGCCCCGAGTGCCTCTCCCGCGGCGTGGCCCCGGCTCGGCAGCGGCGGAGCCGCCCGGGCAAGGGTCGGGGCGGCGGAGGCTCCTCCGGCCGCCATGGGGACCAACGCGCCGCTGCGGCGGGAGCCGCTGGCCCGCGGCCCCCACGTAAGTCAGCGGTGCCCGGGGGGGGCGGGCGGGGCGGGCACGGGGGCCGCTCTGCGCGGGAGGGCGAGGTGGGAATGCCATAGCCCGTGGGGGGAGCTGCCCTGCCCGCTCGGAGAGGATGTCACGGCAGCCGCCGTCTCCAGGGCCAACGCGGGACCCGCCTCTGTACCTCCGTTTCTCCATCAGGCTACACGGGATTTGGGGCCGTGCCGGCTGATGTGCCGGGCATTCAGAAGTTCTCGGGAGACCGGTGCTAAATGGTTGCCCATTTGTGCCCATTCTTTCTGGATTTTCGTATCATTAGCCAGTCCACAGCAAGCTGTGGGAAGCCGGTGACCTTCCCAAAGCTAGCACTCTGTTCCTTGTCACCGTGACTGTCTTGGCTGTTACTTGGGAGATGAAAAATTAGACTCACCCACATTAGGGCACTACCTGGAGGGTGGTCTTGGCAGGGCTTTACCATTGTTAATCAGTTTTATTTCGCTGATGTACCTGTGTCAATGAGGAATGCCCCCACCATGCCAGATGCTATACAGGCACAGTGGGAAGAAAGGCATGCACCCTCCAAGGATTCACTTTCAAGCAGAACATGGACAGGTTTTTGGAGAAGAGACATGAATGCAGGCAGGCTAACAAGGGGAGTTAAGCTCTGTGGGGTTATTTTTCAGGTAGGTTTTCTCAGAAGGCATTCAGCTAACACGTGAAGTCAATGCAACATTGAGGAGAAGGCAGAGGAGAGGCATGCAGCAGGGAGAAGGACAGCAAGTCCAGAAAGGCTGGGAAGGTGGCACTGCAGAGAGAGCCAAAGAGCAATCCCAAGACCCACGGAGGTAGTCTTGACTCCTTGCCCCTTGGCCAGCACTCCCACTGCAGGCAGTAGTTCTGCTGATGCTGTTGCCCCGGGCCATTCACTTTGCCACCTGTAGAGCAGGTTTTGTGGCTGCCTGTTGGCTCTTTTAAGCTACTAGGGGCTATAGCTCTGTGCATGCATGAAGGGTGTGAAAAGGCATAAGAAGTGATGTCTGCCGAAGTACAAAGCAAAAGATGTGTGCCTATTATGCAAAGATGGCCTGTTCCATTTGAATCTGAATGCCTCACCATTCAGTTCTTTCTCTGAAGTGTTTCTTTACATATCCTCCCTTTCCTCTTGTGTCCCAGCCAGCTTTGAGTTCATATTTGGCACCAGGTTTCCCTGAAATCTGGAGGTGTTGAGAAATATCACCTTGGATATTCACCAGTGAAGTCAACCATCTAGGACTCAGATTTAGGCTATAAAGAAATGGATTTACAAGAAGCACTGAAAACATATCTGTTGTACTTATTTTTAAGTAAGAAATTAATTGACAGTTTTTGCCCTCCTATTGCAGTGTTTTTCCTGTGGTGCTGTGAGTCCAAATCTGACACCAGCATGCTAAAGAGTAAACCAACTCAGGGACAAAAGTGAAAATTATCAAAGCTTTCCGTTCATGTTAAGGAATCAGAGGTGCTGATGAAAACTACAGAATGTTTGCCTGTCCCCAAAGACTTTAAATTAGAATGTTAGTACACAAGAACTAAGTGGACTTTTTGACTTGGGAGCACTCTTTGTACCAGAAGATTTCTCACATCTACTGCATTGCTCCGTAAGTGCATAACACTTAACAAGTCTACCTCCAACCTGGAGAATTTTAGCTGGTAAGAAGGCTGGTGGCCCACACTAGGGGAAATAATTAAGGAAAGAAAGTTGATTCCCATCAACACTGTGCTGCCTGCGGAAGGGGGATTTCTGTGGGCTATGTAAAACTGACACTAGAGCAGAGTCAAGGACCCCCGTAACCTCTTCCATAAACCAGCATGATTTCATGTGGTAGAAGCCAATCATAGTGATTTTTCCACTAATTACTTAGCTTTCAAAATATGAACATGTCCTTATCAAAATCCTGTTCAAATTGTATGTTTTTTCCTACAATTTCATTGTAAAAGATTGAGATGGATCATAGAACATTGTATGAAAGCATGCTAAAATGTTAGTATTTCATAACTGCCTTTCAGAGACACACAAGAGGGTTTCAGAAAGCACAGGAAAAGTAAGAGGGAGAGCCTCTCACAACATGGATTCTCATTAACCAAATGTCTGGGACGTTCAGGCTGAGTTTCGTATAAATACTGTCTCAGCAGCCAGGCTGGTCAGAAAGTGATCTGTATCCATATGATTTTGAGTAACCTCCGACATGTGATTTTGAGTAACCTCTACCCTGGCACATAGAAGGCCTTGGAGCTCTCTTAATAGTGTATGGACTTTCCTGGAGGGACTCAGCACAGCCTATGGACATGTGTGTGAAGTCAGAACATGTATTGGAAGAGTTGCCCTTCCTGCAAAATCAGGGAATATTTTAGCAGTTACTTCTATTTCTCTGTAATTCTGAACTATCTTTCATTATAACATCCAGTATTAAATCAAAGCTTTAATAAAATAACATTGATAGCAAATCCAGCTGAGACTATCCCGGAATAACAGCTGACTCAGATGCTCTTCATGTGACTTTTTTCCCAGATAAGTATCAAAAAGAAGGAAGGGAAGAAGCAAATGGCAATTTATTATGTGGGTTGTTTTGTAGGTTTTTTTCCCATACATCATCGTGCATTCCAAAGATTTAATGCTCTTCGTCATCATCAAAATCCTGAATTACTGTCCAAGTAAAGCATATTTACAGAAGGTTTGTTGGTTAAGGGCTTTCTACGCACTCTTTAGAGTTAGCACCTCTTTTTAAAATTGTGTTCTTGTTTTTACTTTTCCTGGACTTTTGTTTCTTCTTTGGAAAAACTAAACTGTTTCTGGACATACTTGTAGTGAAAAAACAGATATAGATACTCCAAACAAAAAATTAGGACATTTTAATTTTGACCCAGAATTAAAAACAAAGATGTGCTTCTGTGTACAGAATGCCTGATACTTTTGACTGGTGCTTGAGCCTTCTGTTACGTCTCTGCAGGCTTCTTCACATGGAAAACCTGAAATTGTTTCAGGAAATTATAGTAGCCATGTAATAGTTTAGGATTTGTGATTGCTCTGAAAGTCGCATGATTAAAGAAGACATTTTAATAACTCATCTAGTAATACCTAGTGTGTTACAAGCTTCCAAGACAGGAAGATTTAAACTTAGTGAAGGGTAGCTACATTTCTTTGCCCATTTTATGTCCTCTGTCTCTCAGAATTTCCCCATCTGTCTTCAAAACTTTAAACTGACTATATGTTTTGTACTGTGACTGTAACTTTGCAATCACACTTTCTTCTTTCATCACGTTTTTTGTCTTAATGCAGTTAATAGCCAAAGTCCACAAACTACACCCAAAAGTAATTATTTTAATATTGAAAAAAGGTGTAAATAAAGGTTTAGTCCTGACATTAGATTCTTTCTTAGCAGTTTTTTTTTTAAATTATCTAGTAGCATTAGTAGCCCTTACAATTAGAAATTAGCAATTATTAGTGAAGACACAATATTTCAAATATTTGTCATCTGATGGTCACATTGAAAATGCAGCTGCATACAAATAGGATGCCATAGAACCTCAGAAGGGATAAGAGAGATGAAAAAGAAAAATACTAGTTGGACAAGAAGAGCAAAGAGGAACTTCTAGACCTGTTCGCAACACAGGAGGTATTTATTAATAATCAAGCAGCTAGAATTTGTTGCAGTATTCCTGCCAGACATTTAACTTTCTTTTCAACCTTTCACGTCAATTTGAAGTAGAAAAAGTAGGCAGTCTTATCACCAGAACTGAGAAAGCTTAGGGGAACTTCCTTTCTGGACTTTCACATAGGAGAGGCATTTTGCATGCTTGGCTGTTGCGAACTTGGCGGTTTCTTTGCGTGGTTTCCCCAGCCAGGTTTGCACAATAAATAATTCTCCCACCTGTAGCTGAGTTGGAAACTGGATGTGGTATTTGGCAAACTTACCCAATGTCTTACCTCGTGATGACAGCTTCCGATGAAGTTGGTTCCCTGCTGGCTTATGTCCAAATACCCTGAATATGTACAGCAGCTCTACTCTTTCCTTTTGGAACATCCCCCAGGTCAAACCACATTGTCTGCTGATCACGGGGTGTAGATGCACAGCACCATAAGAGGAAGAATTACACCACAAGAATCACCGTAGCCTTGGCTGCCATCATTGTTCAAGACCAACTGGTTTGAAACCAGCTTGAGTGTGTTGAACTGAGTTAGATTTCCCAGAGGATGTCTGATGTGTGTCAGCATTCAGCAGCAGCAATCATAGTTATTCCAGCAGGACTGAACAAGGACTGGAGCCTCAGAAGAAACACACAAACCATAACCTTAACAGCTTTTATTACAATAAAGAAAACAGACCCTTTTGAGGGATTAAACCAATCACACAAGCAGAGTGAGTCACACAGTGACAGCAAAAAGTGGGTCAGTTTCACTATTTTTAGAGAGGGAGTGGGAAAGAAAAATTTTGTGGTTGTTTTTTTTTTCAGCTGAAATTAAGATAAAGGCTTAAACTGTTAGAGATTGAATGAAATGAAAAAGAACCCTGTTGAGGTTTCCAGCACTCTTTCCAGTCCTTTGTTTCCAGTTTCAGATGGATATTATCCCACCCACAACACACCCATGAGCAAGGAATCCCCTAGAACGGAAGTTGCTTTTTTATGCCATGCATCTATCACATCCTACAACTCTGGCTGCTTGTGACAAACTTGACTCAAATTTTATATGCTATAGGCAAGTGAAATTATATTGTAACACAGACACCAGAATATGCCATCTTTCCAACAACAAAAAAGAGACTGTTAATCTGTTACAGAACATGGGCAACTCTAAAGAAAATAATGTGATTTATTATATTTATTATATTATTACATAATTCTTAGTTATGTCAATGAGATTCACAACTCTGCTTGTTACCTAGGTTTTGATGCACCTGATTTTAACATATAATCATAGAATTATTTAGATTGGAAAAGAACTTCTAAGATCGAGTCCAGCCATCAACACTGACAAGTCCAACACTAAATCATGTCCCTAAGTGTCACATCTACATGTCTTTTAAATACCTTTAGGGATGGTGACTCCAGGGCTTCCTTGGGCAGCCAATTACAATGCTTGATAACCCTTTCAGTGAATAAATATTTCTGAATATTCAATAATAAACCTCCAGTGGTGCACACCTTGAGGCCATTTCCTCTTGTCACTTGTTACTTGGGAAAAGAGACTGATCCCCACCTCACTACAACCATTTAGGTATATGTAAAGAGCTTCTCATAAGGAAGCTCCTTTCACCAGCTTCATTGCTTTTCTTTGGATAGTATCTTCCCAAAGACAGGGAACAAATTTTCATATAGTTTTTGATTTCCTCTCCCTTGGCTGGGAATTCTGTGCCTAACAATCTTACCTACATGTAGATCCGCATTTGGTGTTAGTGTAAGACCATGAGCAAAGATATGGGAGACCTGTGTTGTGACTGAGGAGAGAATAAACCCCCATACTTCCCTCAGCATAGCATCTGTGTCATTGTCACCTCTTCTGTTTCTCTGGAACATCATATACAAGCTGTGACGTGGTTGCTTACAGTTATTATTAACTGCATAGCATATGGAAGACCAACCAGGAAAATGCAGGAAGGGAAAACTTGTTATGCGTTCCCTTCTGTGTGTATCTGTTTATGTTCTCCTTATCTTGTGTAGTATGTGTTACTTGGTCTTCTCCTATAAGGGATATTTATACTGGATTGCCTTCGCAGCACTGAGCGCTACTGTGCCAGAATCTTCAGAGGTTATTGGTTTGGCTGTGCCAGAGGGACCTGCTCTTCTGAAGGCACTGTGATCCTTACCGTTAAAACTGAAGTTGCTTTCAGGTGTTTTAGGCTGGACAGTACAGAATTGACATGGACAGCTGCTTTTGAAAATCTTAGTGTTAATTCACTTTCTTACACTCAGCAGCTGTTTTGACATATATAAAACGGATGTAAACAAAGAGGGAGAGAAGTAATTAAAAATCTGCTTCATGTAGATGTTGCTTTTAAAAGTCATATTCCTTTGCTCTCAGGAGGGCAGAAGTAACACAGTGCTTAGCACGAGTGAAGAAGATCACAGTGCTACTGACTCTTATCTGTCTACACTGTCCATCTCCTGGACATAGTCATGCACAGACAGTTCTAGTTCAGCACCTTTCACCTCTTTCAGGGTGGCTTTCCAATGAGTCCAAGCCAAATGCAAACCAAACCAGTTGATCCTGGTTCTTCTGTTCAAACCTTAAGTAACATGACCTCTCTTTAAAGAAGTAAGCTCCTCATCTCCAGCATTTCCCAACACTTTTTGCACTGCTGTCGGTTTAATCTCTGCAGGGCCTTTACCATTTCTGCATAGATTTTCGATAAGGAGAGGGCCAATGAATTATCTGGATGCTGAGACCCTACTCCTCTGATGAACTCCACTACTGCCATGAGGACAGAAGGCCCTCTTCATTCACAGTGACTGGAACAGGCTGATCATGGGCTGAGGCTTTTCCCATCTTACCTTTCTGCACAGCATTTCTCTCTCTGCTGGAAAGACTTGAGGCAGGGCCCACTTAGGAACAAGATAAACTTCATTTTATTTATGGAGTATGTGAGGTCTATGGGGGAGAAATAACCAAAAGGAGCATAAACTTTCTCCTGTCTTCTGCACCTTGTGCTGCAACATGCTGAAACACCATTATAACATTTCCAGAAAAATCACATGAAGAGTTGCACTGATGCTCTTGTAAGAATAATTAACTCTCAGCGCAGTTGCTCATAGCTGTGGTAGTACTAAGTGTAAATCAGAATTTGTTCATGTGTTCACACTTCCATACGCTTATGCTCAAATATGATTCAGGCCCTTCCTCAGCATTTTGTTTCAGTGAAACCAGCTGTAGATACGCTGGTGAGCTTATCATAACCTGAAAGCATTTACAGGAGACAATTCAAATTAACTTATAATGACATTTCCAGAATGCACATAGGTTTTTAAGCAATGTGCAAGATGCATAAAGGAAATCTAGTGATGCAGAGAACCATGAAAACAGCTTAAATGGGACATGAATTATACCTAAGGTGCCTCCCAATTGCTGTTACTACCTCTGGTCAGTATTTCAAGTGAAGATCCCTGGTAATTGAAGAAGTGGGTGTGCTGTGATATTCTCAATGAGTCTTTGAGGAGGTATGACTCACTGAACCTTAGCTGTCTGAGGACTTTCTGAACATCACAATAAGATGTTCTTTCTAGCTCTCTTGGAAAACAGTCAGTTAATAATTTTAAATTCCCAAGAGCAAGTTTTAAAGGGTTTTTGCTTTAATAATCCCTATTTAAGATTTTTTTTAGTTGAAGACTTCAGTATTTGTTTCTCAAAGCCTTTCTAAACAAAAATTTGCAACTGATGAAAAAGTCAGCTTTTTCTCCTTGGTGAAAGCCAGGAATTCAACTATCCCATTCCTTGCATCTATTTTCCTTTGGGTATGCTGGACACAGGAGTTACTCTTATGGCTAATTTTTCTAAGAATTTAAGGGCAAAAGTAGAAGGGATTTGAGGCCCTCTGGCATTACATGGATGAAAAAAAAGATAAAATGTGGACTGAAAAACTGTGTCAAAGTGCAGGACCAAATAGCTGTTTGTTGCACAGGCTTGTTCAGATGTAAGACCCTACCACATTAGACTGTCAGCCACACAAATATGACATCTATCAGAGGAATAAAAACGGGTGAAGAATTCTCATTGTACTAGGATGGTGTGACACCAGCTACCAAGATGTTTTATTTAGGTGTTTCCATAGCATAATATAGGGGGCCTAGGTTGCTGTTGTTGCACATGATACCTGGGATGTTGAAGTAGGATTCAAGTCATAATCATCTTACTAATGCGAGACCACTTTGACCCCAAAACGCACCCAGCTTGAGAAAACAAACCACACTGCTTTTACAGTCAGCTGGAACACCAGCAATACCTGACAGCTCATTTAACAGCTTTCTCGATTGTGCCACATGCCAGCAAAGTCATCATTAAAGAAACGCAGGCACTCTTGGCTGAATTACCACCAAAGTCACAGAACCCTGCATCACACCCAGACACTCTTCATGAGCTACGGGCAGGTGCTCTGACTGTGGAGGGCTGCAGTTCCTCACAGCCTGTGCCTGCAGCCTGCCTTGCTCTTCCATGCACTGCTGTGGGCTGCGTCTGTCCTCGCTGTGCATCCCCCGCAGCAGCCCCGCGGTTCTCTGACAGCCCTCACTGTGAAAGCTCTTAACATGACAGCAGCCCCCACTGAAGCTGTGAGATCATCCAGCAGTTTTTTACTAGATTGCTCAGATGTGTATTGCGGGATATTCCATATATAAACCCACAGGACGGGGCTGTCCTGACTGAAGGATACGGTTTCTCGTTAGGAAGGATTTCTTCACATTTAGGAAGAGTTTCTTGACAAGAAAGGGCGTTCAGATACTGAAATGCATTGCCTGGGGAGGTGGTGGAGTCACCGTCCCTCTGGAGGTGTTTAAGCAAAGACTGGACGCGTTAGTGCTACGGTCCAGTTGACATCACGTTGTTCAGTCATAGGTTGGACCGGGTGATCTCGGAGGTCTTTTCCAACCTAATTGATTCCGTGATTCTGTGGAGGCAAACCCGCATGCGGCCCTACGGACAGCTCCGCGGGCCCGGCCGCCGCAGGGGGGGCGCGGACCCGACCCCGGCCCGCGGCGGGAGGGGCGCGGCCCGCGGGACGCCGCTC
>JAWWLV010000100.1:27317411-27331966 GCA_035041135.1 Platyrinchus mystaceus | reverse complement strand
TATTCATTCTGGGGGTGGTTGGGCACTGGAACGGGCTCCCCAGGGAAGTGGTCACGGCACCAAGCCTGGCAGAGTTCAAGGAGTGTTGGGACAACGCTCTCAGGCACAGGGTGTGAGTCTTGGGGGTGGGCCTGTGCAGGGCTGAGGGTTGGACTCGATGGTCCTTGGAGATCCCTTCCAACTCAGAATACTCTATGAATCCAAGTGTATCGATATGCTGGAGAAGCGAATGGGGGTGATCCCTCAGACCAGGAAGGAGTCCGGTGAAGAGGTCAATCCCACCCGTGAGGGAAAATGGTGGGAAGGGTTTCTTGCCCTGACACACGCACAGGGCGATAAATGCTTCCCACCCACACAGAGGTGTTGGAGGGCGTCTGAAGGGTGTGTAGTCACCTGCACCGGGATGCAGGAGCAGGCCCCAGGTGTGTGTGCACGCAGGCAGTGTAGAACTGACGCCTCCGAGAAGGGTGGTGGGAATACACATACTGGTGCATGGAGTTTGGGGCAGAATATCCTGTTTGCTTGCTACACAGCAAAGCAAGTGGGAAGTTGAAATGACCCCAAAGACACAGGCTTATGCAGAGTGTAGAGACTGTGGGAGTTTTGCAGGCTCTTTGATTTTGAACAAGATCACTGCAGAGGTGCAAATGTAGAATATACACATGGTGTCATTTGTTTATGAAACACTGATCAACGTGTATCTCATGCACTTCAGCCTACTACCAGAAACAGTAGCTCCCTTGATAGCTTTAAAGTCTGGCCCAGAATTTCCCAGTCTCAAAAAGTCCTTGAATTTCTAATAGTCTAAAAGCCTTAGGATGGGATATGGAAGAGCAGTAAACGAAAGGCATAGAGATTAATTATTTGAAGTAGATCTTCATGGAGCACTGTTTTATTTCTCTTCCTTTCTGCTAAAGATTGTTAGTCACTGCAAGTGGAAGAGGAAGTTCCCCAGACTAGAGAATGCTGTGTAGGTCAAACTCAGTATATCATCAAACACCTGGAAACTCAGAGGCAACTGTAATGATTAATTATTTCAAGTAGTTTTGGTGAACAGTTCTGAAAATAGATGATTTGCCTGCAGAAGGTGTTAATAAATTCTAAAATATAGTGGTAACAAAATTATGTAGCTAGGATATTAAAGCTCTTCTTTAAGGAGTTTACTATTAATGGCTGACAGGAGTTCGACATTACTTGTTGACAGAGAATGCTATCTGAAAATACAGAATAATTTTTGCATTAGGTTCAGAACAGGTCAGAGCCAGGACAGAATTATATGTGTTGTTGAACTGTGATTGTAGCAATACATCACATGTTCCTTTAGAAAATGTCCAGCTTAACCTGAAAAGCAGTAGACTGGTTTAATTAGTGGTAAATTTCCATATGGAGTTAACACTTACATTGCATTGTTACCTTCCTTTTGCTAGGGTAAATATTGTGGTTCCTCAGGTAACCAGTTGTTTAAAAAGAACACCAATAGAAAAACTGCACCAAGGGCAGTGCATGGCTTCCTTGGCAGCTTTTTGAAACTACTGTGGTACAGAGTTATAAGGCTGTACTAAAAATAATTCTGCTTTGGGGCTTACTGAAACTGTAATTTAGCAGAAGTTGAAATGCACAAATACCAGGAATTGCTTTTGATTCTAGTCAGTTCATATGTATTTGAAGTGTCTCCACATCGACCTCCAAAATTATTTCAGGAGACGATTATTGCAGCCAGTACCAGCTGTAATTGAATGTGATCTGTGTGGCTGGAAAGATGTGTGGTCTCATGATTCAGTTCTGTTGGATCTGTAGGTATGGCGCAACATGAGATGTATTTTTTTTTACAACTTAACAGACTGTTTTAGGAGATGGTTTTTTCTGGGTTTAGATTGAAGGATTCTAGAATTTTAGGCAACGTTTGAAGATAAAGCTTCCCTAGCTGACAAAACCAGTAGAGAGTGATACTGCTCTGAGTCAGAGATAAGCAACCCTTGTGCATCAATCTGGAAGAAGTTTATTTGCCATTAAAGTGGAGTAGAAATCTGACACAACATTAGATTTCATACCAGAAGGATGATACTTACTTAAAATACAGTTCCGTTTGAAAAGAGAAAAAAAGAACCCAAAAAACCTCCTCCACCTTATAAGTGGTGGGTCTGATAAACTCCTCCTAACACCTTCGTGATTTCTGTTCACGGGGAGAGGAAATTTGGGTTATTTGGGGGTATTTGATATATATATTTTATATATATATGTATCCTTTTGTAACAGGTTTATTGTAACCCAATACTATATTATTGAATTTCTTAATGTACTTTGACCTACAAAACAATTTGTAAGGGTTTAGAAGTCAATGTTTAACTTGCCTTACCTAACCAAAATATGTTTAACAAAGACATGTAAACCGACTCAGTCAAAAACTTTCTCTTTTTCATTCACGGAATCTCTCAGTGGACGCATCTGAGCAAATTGTTCCATTCTGTGGTTTTGGAGTATGAGATTTTTTTTTTCCTTCATACTAAGGCACAGTAATTTTTCTACTTATACAGAGGTTTCCATCTGAACAGGGAATATTACTGTTTAATTACAGCTGAACTTCATAATACTTAAATATGGTTTATACAGATTTTTTATATATTATTTATAGAAATAGAGATAGTGAGTTTTTACTAAAAAAACCCCAGTCTGTTATTTTCTAAAATTTTCTGATGACACATACTTTAAGGTATTAATTGTCTGTTATCAGTGGATTGGTTACTGTGTCTCCACAGTTCTGGGCAGTACTTGTGTACACTGTTCATGAAGTGTACCATTTGCTGCAGGTAAATGACACTAATGACACACTTTTTTTTCACTCTTACCCCAGGAAGTGTACTTCAAGAATCTTTCAAAACAGAAACAAAAGGAAGTCATGGAGAAGAACGGAAACAACCACAAACTTCGTGTTTGTGTTGCTACTTGCAACCGTGCTGATTATTCAAAATTAGCTCCCATTATGTTTGGTATTAAGGCAGAACCACAGTGTTTTGAGCTTGATGTCGTAGTGCTTGGTTCCCACCTGATTGATGATTATGGGTAAGGTGAATTTTTGTCTCTCTACCAGTCTGTTTCTGGGGTGTTTGCTGTGATACCATAAATGTTAGGTAAAAAAAGTCTTGGCATTGTCAGTTCAGCAACAAAGTTCTAAAATTTTTTTTCAGATTCCATTTTATTTTGCAGCTCCTTCTGAGATTGCATATTTCTGGGATTTTTTCAAGCAGTCATGGAATTTTAGAAGGTTTTCTTTAAATGCTGTAATTGAGGTCTTCAGGAGGATCACAGACTGTATGAAGTGAGAAACTCAATTCCTTCATTTTTCCCTAAGAATCTGGTGATATATCCAATGAAAATGTGCTACAGCTTTTTAATTTTCACAGAGAAAAGATAGTCCTCAGTCATTTTGTTGAGTTGCAGCTCTTCCACTTTGCATAGTTATTGGACAAAATACTTACATATTCCATATCCCAGGGGAATACTGTTAATTCTCACTTTCAGGAACGTGGAGGTAGGAAAGGGTGGTTATCTCTTTCTGACAAAATGAACAACTGATAGATGTATTAGGTATGGTCAGGCAGGGAAGATTAGGGTCCCCCTCCATAACACTTCATCAGTAAGCAGTCAGATCACCTCCCTGGGAGAATGAAATGTCCTGGTCTAAATTCCTTCCTTTGGAAGGGTTTCCCACATCCCAGGTGAAAGGGTAGAAGGAGCAGCATGCATATTCTTGCTGGGATTGTGGTTGCTGGTTTTCTTCAGGCTGCATTTGCCAGACTGGGCCCAGTAAGTGAAATAGATAGGAAAACACTTACTTTGCAAGACAAAAACAGACTTTACCTTAAAGTCTGCAGCATTTCAGCATTTCTGAACTTCTGGAAATGTATAAGCATGTCTTCAAGTAAAGACACTTTTTGGTCTTTCCAATGAGAAATTTTGGCATTTTGTAAGTTGGGAGGAAGTTACATTATCTCAAACTGTTAAGACAGGAGATTCCACTGGTGACCATTCTCTTTCTGCACGTTATAGTGCTCTGTTCCTTGCTTTTTACTGGGAATTGTTTCCATCCAATAACATGGTAAGGTGAATTCAAGATCACAAAACTAACCTGGTTCAAAACAAAACCAGACAAGAAAAAAAACAGTCAAACATCTTGATAACGTGCCTAGTACGTTGGATTTCATCCTCTCTGATTGGAGAAATACAATAATACACTAATCCCGTTTCATTTGCTAAGGAGGAAAAACATTGCCCTGATTTTTCTGTAGTCCATAATCCTTTGCTGTCTGCAAGATTTGTGCAAAATAATATGAAATACTCCTTTCCCAGTTCCAAGGTGTTTAACACTTGTTTCTGTTATAAATGGTTTGTAATGCACAGAGCAATCAATAGAGATTTTGATCTGACAAATGATGTTGCTGTTAGTTGCTTTGTGATGAGTATCCTAAAACCCAGGTATTGCTTGGGGGTTTTGCAATCCTTAATCTGGGTAATCCTAGATATGTGGGATATGTGTTGTAGAGATGTGAGGGGAGTAGTCAACAGCAGCATAAGTCAGATGACAGTGATCCTGTGAAATGTTTGTTATTGAAATGTGTGGAGGATAGTA
Organism: Platyrinchus mystaceus; assembly: GCA_035041135.1. Taxonomy (NCBI): domain Eukaryota; kingdom Metazoa; phylum Chordata; class Aves; order Passeriformes; family Tyrannidae; genus Platyrinchus; species Platyrinchus mystaceus. The sequence continues at coordinate 27,327,339 of JAWWLV010000100.1, read as the reverse complement.
AAAGAAGCAAAACAACCAGAAATGCACAATCATTTGTTCCCTAGATTTTGACCTTTCAAAAGGCAAAGAATATAGAAGCAAAGAAAAGAAAGTTTTTTTGAGATAAATGCACATAATAGTGAAAAAGGCAGGTATATAAAGGGTATTTGTAAGTGGAGTTGGAAATACAATGCAGTTTATGCTATAAAAATCTGAGCCACTTCACTCAGTAAAACAAAACGGATTTGCCTTTAAAAAAAAAAAAAACAAAAAAAAAACCAACCAAAAAAAACCCAAAAAGAAATACAAATTACCTGACAAGTTACTTATAGGCAGTATATCCTGTGTGTTACAGCAGTGAGCAGAATCGAATAGATAAATAGATAGGGGGTTTCCTTAAGTTATGCAGAATGGGGATCACTTCTTTACATGAGTTGGAGCACTATATAGTCTTTGCTATCTTGGCTCAGCTTGCAGATTGTGAGATACTAATTTGCAGAGTATGAGTAGAAGAGTAGATTTCATGAAAATTAAATCCATTTTAAATCAGTTTAAAAATGTAATCCTTTGAATAAGACAGTGAATGTCAGATGGATTGAAAACAAAATTGGAAAACTTCTGTGTTTTTTCTTTCACAGTCCAGACAGCAATTCCAGTAGGTGTGCAGACTACTAAGCTCAGTTTTAGTGAAAGTTGTAAACAGGTAATTTTGTACAGATGTGTGATCTCTTCTATTTCACATACATAACTGTAAACAATAATAATTCTCAGTATTCAAGGAATGCTTTAACTTTCTTATTCTGGACTAAAGCTGGTAGTATGTGTGGAAAAACTTTTTTTCTTTGGTGTGAAAGCCTGTTTCCTCTAAACTTAAGGCTTTGTGCAGAGGTTGCTCAAGTCTCTGAACACAGAAGTCTTTGATACAGCTCAAATACAGAATGTGAATGATATATCCTAGCTGCAGGATATTTTCCTTGAGCATACAGGCTTCAGCTTTGTGTCATCTCTGTTGTATTTATACAGTTGTCCAGCAAAGTCGATAAACATACCTTTTTTGAAAGGGAATTGGGCCACATCTGTTCTCTGAAAGGCTCTGCAAACACATGAACAAAGAGTTTCATTTTTGAGGATTTCCAGAACATGTTCAGCCAAGCTCCTCATTAAAGATGTCCAGAAAAACTTGATCCTTGGAATATGAGGGAGGATCTTCACATGGATGAGAATATTGTGTTAAAATCTTAAAACCTAATTTTTCTTAATGAAGGAGATGTGATAAGCTAGCCTTTGTTCAAACCCCAGTGCAGCTGTTCCAATTTGCATTTATTTTGTCAGGCTGTGTTGCTGTAAAACCAAGTTGTGTTTCACTTTCGCCCTTTTTCTCTTAACTTCAGCAATACCTATCGCATGATTGAACAAGATGACTTCGATATTCATACAAGATTGCACACCATCGTGAGAGGGGAGGATGAGGCAGCTATGGTGGAGTCAGTGGGCCTCGCATTAGTCAAGTTACCAGATGTCCTCAACCGCCTGAAACCTGACATAATGATAGTTCACGGGGACAGGTTCGACGCTTTGGCCCTGGCCACATCTGCAGCCCTGATGAACATCCGCATTCTCCACATCGAGGGGGGGGAAGTCAGTGGGACCATCGATGACTCCATCAGACATGCCATAACCAAGCTGGCCCATTACCACGTGTGCTGCACAAGGAGTGCAGAGCAGCATTTGATAGCCATGTGTGAAGACCACGACCGCATCCTTTTGGCGGGCTGTCCCTCCTATGACAAGCTTCTCTCTGCCAAAAACAAGGACTACATGAGTATTATACGTGTGTGGCTGGGTAAGCAGTCCACTTTTTATGTTTTTCCTGTGACTTTCAACACTAGACAGACTCAGTAACTAGGTTAGCAGTCCAAAAAACTAATATATTTGGTAATAATACCTGGTATTTCTTTCTTTCCGCTTTGGTTTTTCTTTTGCTCTGTAGTCTGCCTTGTACAGCCGAAAAGCTCCAAACCTGTCCTAGTGAATACTTCTGGTCCTTTTGTCAAGTCAGAAAAGTAACTTCTTAAATGGGTAATTTATCTGAGCTGAACAATTTAAAAACAGCTATTTTGATGTAAAGGATGTGTTTAAATAGAATCAAAGCTCTTCAAGCCTAATATTTAAAAAAAAAAATCAAACAATTTGTATTATGAACTTTTTTTTTGAGGAATGCACTGCAACAAGTCAACATGCACCAAAGGCTTTCGGTGTTTCATATTCATTGACTTACAAATCCTGTAAACAATGGGGAGTTGTGTTTACTTTTTATCTTTTACAAAGCAGTCTCCTATAGGGCACACTAACCTGTGTAGTTGGAAGAGGGAGTCTTTTTTGATGAGTGTGTTTTGCAGATAAATTTCTGTCAAATGTACTAAAACAAGTATGACTGACTATTTTAAAGAAATGGAAATGAAGATCACCCTGTAACTCCCTTGAGTTTTACTGTAGCGTTGATACTTGTTGGATACCCCATTCAGTGCCTTCAGTTTTCAGGCTTTCACATCAGTATTTTCAAAAATATGTTCTTCCTTCCTCTTGGTATTCTGTGCCAATTTAAAAAAATTTTTCTTTTCCTCTATTTGGACAGGTGAAGATGTCAAAACCAGAGATTATATAGTTGCTCTGCAACATCCTGTGACCACAGATATTAAACATTCCATAAAGATGTTTGAGCTGACACTAGATGCACTCATCTCCTTCAACAAGAGAACACTTGTTCTGTTCCCTAATGTGGATGCAGGTGAGTAGAATACCCTCATGACAGAGAGACACAGAAAAGGGTGCTTTTATCCTAGACACTCCGACCAGATGGAAATAGCTGTATGGTGTCAGCATCATATGTGCGTCTGCTGCAGCTGCATGTCCATGTTGCTGGAGGACATTTCAGCTTTTTGGTGTGGGAAGGAAAATGAAGGGAAACCATGTGACACGTAGGAGCAGTATTAGTGCCTCTTAAATCACCTTCAAACTATGAAGAGGCTTTTGCAGTGAATTTTTGCGTCAGACATTGGCTCGTGTCTTAGCTATGCAACTTACACTGTAAGAATAAAAAGAGAACAAAACTTAATCAGAGCTGGCAACTCAGTGAATGGCTAGCTACTGGCTCCTTTATGTGTCTGGACTTCCATTTTGGAAGTAGAACTTGAATAATTTGTTCTCCCTTGGTTTTCTGCAGGAAGCAAAGAGATGGTTCGCGTGATGAGGAAGAAGGGCATTGAACATCATCCCAATTTTCGGGCAGTAAAGCATGTCCCATTTGACCAGTTCATTCAGCTGGTTGCTCATGCTGGTTGTATGATTGGTAACAGCAGTTGTGGTGTCAGAGAGGTGGGAGCATTTGGTACACCTGTCATTAACCTGGGGACACGTCAGACGGGAAGAGAAACAGGTACGTGTTTGCTTGACTGATTTCCTTCTGGTTCTGCGAGGGTTTTTTTCTTTCCCAGGATAAGGTCAAATGAATGCTTAATAGAGGCTATCTTGCAGTATCAGTGCAACATGATTTTTCACGCATTTTAAAGCTTCACTTGCTACTCCTCTATCACGTTGGTCCTGTTACGTGTGATACATAAGATAATGGGGCTTTTACCTATAGGCAAGTGAAAATATATCTCCATTTGCAGGTGATTCCATTTAGCAGAATAGGTAACTAATTGTTTTCCTTCACAGCTAATTTGATGTTTGATAAGTATAAAAATTTCACTTTCAAAATATGAACTCTTCACCACTTCAGGAAGTAGTTGTATTGTGGGATTTCAGATAAACAGACAAGACACAAGTAGCCATTTATCCCGTTTTCATTTGTGCGTTGTTAATAATAGAGTTCTGTGGAAGACAAATACTCTGCTTGCTGCTGTTTTGTAATGCAGGACTTTGTATCACAGGTGTCACCATTGCTTTATCGGGAGGAAGGCGAGCCACATAATTGATACAGAGCAGTGTTCCTCTGGTGGGCATCTTTCCTCCTCAGAGGAAAGAAAAATAATCTTTTTTTTTTTTCATTTCTAAAGCAGTTCTTATACTCTGATGTAATTTGAGGAGCTGATCTGTCCTATTACGTTGACTTTTGTCATCTAGGTGAAAATGTCCTTCACGTTCGTGATGCTGATACACAGGATAAGATTCTGCATGCTCTACAGCTTCAGTTTGGTAAGCAATATCCATGGTGAGTACAATTGTCTTAATTCATCTGAGGGTATGTTAAAGCAATAGAGTAAAAAGCATTTAGCCCTGAGATGGTTCACTGTATTTGATTGGAGTGCTTTTAACATGCTAATCTGAGGTTACAAATTATTTTTCATTTCTGAATCATAGTGCAATGTCTAGTATGCAGATTCATATTTGTAGAGCAAAATGTTACTTGTAATGTTTTGATACAACCAGTAATTTAACATCCAACAGAAAGTCAAGAGGACAAAATTTGTGTGTTAACTTAGCATGATTAAGAGAGCTTGTTCCACAGGAGCAGTGTGGGGGGAGAACATCCCGTGTGCCTACATGTGACTTGTGCTAGAAGGATACTTTTTCATGTGGGTACAGATGATGCCACAAGTCAGAAAACGAGCAGGATCAAGGAAGGCCATAAAGGCCTGTCAGGGCACGTGAAAAACCTTAGTGTCGAAGTCTTATCTTCTCATGTGTCCTACTGGTTAGAGAAATGGGCACAGCCAGAAGCAGACATAGTGCAGCTCAACGTTTGGCATTGTGGCTGGTGCCATTGAGAAGGTTCTGGCTTTTAGGACAGTGGGTTGTACTTTAGTGATTGTATCCTATTAGGAAGTGATGGGATCTACCTGTCTAAAAATGGCAAGAGAATCTTTGGCAGCAGGCTGGCCTGTTTGGTGAGATGGGCTTTAACTGAAGGACTCAGGGGTGGGGTCCAAAGTTGCAATGCTTGTGCCATTGCTTCCTCCTGGGGAGTAGGTCATACCAAACAGTGCATATAATGAGATAAGAATCATAGGGCTAAACACATTAAGGGTGTTCATTGCAGTGGTGAATCCTCTTATACCCCTTCAAGCAACCCCAGTGCCTGATCCTCTCTGAAGTGCCTGTGTACAAATGTGTGCGGCATGGACAATAAACAAGAACTGGAAATCTTTGTGCGGTCATAGACCATGATCTCATTGCAATTCGTGAGATGTGGTGGGATAGCTCACAACTGGAATGTTGTCATGGAGGGGTATGGACTCCTTAGAAAGAACAGGTCAGCAAAGTTGCTCTTAATGTGAGAGAGCAACTGGAATGTATCGAGCTCTACGCAGGGACAGATAAACAAGTTGAGAGTTTACAGGTAAGAATTAAGGGACAGGCTAATAAGGGTGACATTGTGAGTGTTTACTATAGGCCACCTGGTCAGGAGGAGGAAGGTGATGAGGCTTTCTCTGGGCAGCTGGAAATAGTCTTGCAGTCACAGGCCCTGGTTCTCACAGGGGACTTGGACCAGCCTGGTGTTTGTTGGAGGGACAACAGAGTTAGGCACACACTGTCTGGGAAGTTCCTGCAGATCACTGAAGATAACTTTGTAATGCAAGTGGTGGAGGAGCCAATGGCTCCCCAGTGAAAGGCTGGACCTTGTACTAGCAAACCAGGAGGGACTGGTAGAAGATGTGAAGGTTGGAGGCAGCCTTGGGTGCAGTGACCATGAGATGATGGAACTCAAGATCTTGCATGGGAGAAGCAAAACAGTAAGTAGGAACAGAGCCCTAAACTTCCAGAGAGATAACTTTGGTGTCTTCAAAGACCTATCTGGAGGCTCTAGAAGAGAAAGGAGTCCAAGAGAGCTGGTCATTGTTTAAGCACCACTTCTGCTGAGCTCAAGACCAGTGTATCCCCATGAGCAAGAAATCAGACAAAGGGGGCAGGAGATGTGTATGGATGTGCAACAAGCTTCTAGTAAATCTCAAAACAGAAGAACAAAATTTAAGGGATGGTGGGAAAAGGGACAGGCCATGTGGAAGGACTATAGGAACATAGTCAGAGTATGCAGAGATGCAACAAGAAAGGCCAAGTCCCACTTGGAATGGAGTCTGGCATATCAAGGGCAACAAGAAGGGCTTCTACAAGTACAGCAGCAGCAAAAGGAAGAACAGGGAAAATTTGGAGTTGCTGCTGATCAAATGGGTGTCCTTGGTGACAGAAGAAACAAAGGAAGTGGAATTACTGCATGCAGCCTTTGCCTCAGTTGTTACTGCTGAGAATGGCCCCGAGGAATCCCAGACCTCAGAGATAAGAAGAGAAGGCTGGAGAAAGGAAGACTTCCCTTGGTCATAGACGTTTGGGCTAGAGATTGGCTAGGCAGACTGAACACCCATGAAACCATGGGCCCTGATGGGAGGCACCCACGGGTGCTGATGGAGCTGGCAGATGTTGCTCAGCCACTCACCATCATCACTGAAAAATCATGGAGACTGGGAGAGGTGCCCAAGAACTGGAGGAAGGCCAGTGCTACTCCCATCTTCAAAAAGGGCATGAAGGAGAGCCTGGGAAAATACCATCCAGTCCGCCTCACCTCCATCCTTGGAAAGGTGGTGGAACAGGTCATTCTGGAGGTTGTCACTGTGCATGTAGAAAAAAAAGGAGGTAACTGGAGGCAGTCAGCAATGGATTTGCCAAGGAGAAATCAGGCTTGACCAATCTGATAGCCTTTTATGAGGACATGGTTGAGGGGAGAGTAGTGGATGTTGTCTGCCTCGACTTCAGCAAGGATTTTGACACCTACTCCCATAACATCCTCATAGATAAGCTTAGGAAATGTGGATTAGAGGACAGTGAGGTGGATCAAAAACTGGCTGAATGGCAGAGTGGAGGCAGTGGGGGGCCTGTAGTCAGTGGTGTTGCCCAGAGATTAATACTGGCTTCAGTCTTATTCAACTTGTGTATCAGTGTAGGGGTGGACTGTACCCTCAGCAAATGTGCTGATGATGTGAAACTGCAGAGAGTGGCTGATACACCTGAAGGCTGTGCTGCCATTCAGTGGGACCATGATAGACTGAAGAGCTGGGTGAACAGAAACCTAATGAGGTTCAGCAAAGGCAAGTGTAGTTTCTACACCTGGGGAGGAATAACCCCAAATACGAGGAGAGGTTGGGGGATGATCTACCAGAGAGCAGCTGTGCAGAGAAGGACCTGGGAGTCTTGGTGGATGACAAGGTGACCATGAGCTGGCAGTGTGTCCCTGCAGCCAAGAGGGCCAGTGGGATCATGGGGTGCACTGGAAAGAGTGTGGCCAGCAGGTCAAGGGAGCTGATCCTCCCCCTCTGCCCTAGTAAGGTCACATCTGGAGTGGTGTGTCCAGTGCTCCTCGGTTCAAGAAAGACAGCTACTGGAGAGGTTCCAGCAGAGGGCCACAAAGATGAGTAGGGGACTGGAGCATCTCTCTTACGAGGAGAGACTGTGGGAGCTGGGCCTTTCTAAAGAACAGAAGCTTGAAGAGGGGATCTCATCAATACATACAAATATCTCAAAGGTGGATGTCAAGAGGATGGTGCCAGACTCTTTTCAGTGGTGCCCAGCAACAGGACGAGGTGCAAAGGCCAAAACACAAGTGTCAGCTCAATGTGAGGAAGAACTTTACATTGAGGGTGGCAGAGCACTGGAACAGGCTGCCTAGATAGGTCATGGAGTCTCCCTCTCTGGAGACATTAGAATCCCACCTGGATGCCTGCTGTAAGTGACCCTGCCTTCGTGGGGGGGTTGGCCTAGGTGATCTCCAGAGATCTCTTCCAACCCTAACTATTCTTTGATGCTGTGACACAGTACTTCATAGGTGAACTGACCTCAGGTATGGTATGTAGAGAATCCTGACTGCAGGCTTCCAGGGAAGCTGCAGAGTTATAGCAATATGCTTTTCATTACCTTTCAGCCCTACAGTATTGACCCTCATTTCTTTAATGTATAAGTTCTTGTAAACTTCAGGAGAGAATATTTGTCCAACTAAGGACAAGAATCAAAAGTATATTTCTTAAGAACCTAAATAGAGCAACAGAGCTTAATTCTGTAATACGAAATGACTGACAACACATATGATGATATTTTAGAAACAGATGTACATGTTGAAAGCTGACACGAATGTACAGTTTATTATTATGTAGTTGTCATGTGTGTGATAAGTACATCTTGTTTTGGGCCTGTAGCACATACATAAACTGTCTGTAATTTTTATGTTGTTATTTTGCTTTATGATGTGGGTTCCTTCATCAAACTCTTAATTTTACAGGGCTTTTTGGCATCATTAATTTCCAGTTTTCTACATTCCAGTTTCATATTCCAAAATGGAGCTAGTGCCAGACTTGCACAGTCTATTGTGTGATTTTCAGTATCACTCTATACCATATCTTGTGACAGTCTTGAGTAGTGTGAGCTGCAGTATTATCATAGTAGCCAGAGCATAATTTTGTGATGACACAGTGTTACAGTCTTCTGTCATATAAAGAATTTTACAGATTGCAATGTTACTTCCAATTACATGGATTTTTTTAATATATATTACAGCTCAAAAATATATGGAGATGGTAATGCTGTTCCAAGGATCTTGAAGTTCCTTAAATCCATTGACCTCAAAGAACCGTTGCAAAAGAAATTCTGTTTTCCTCCTGTCAAAGACAATATCTCTCAAGATATTGACCATATTCTAGAGACACAGAGTGCTCTGGCTGTGGATCTAGGTGGAACAAATCTCCGAGTAGCAATTGTCAGCATGAAGGTAAATATTCTGTTGTGTTTCTAGATATTCTGCAAACTCCATTGGGCTTTGTTGTTCTGTTCCCGCAGTGAGGATATGGGCTTATGATGCAAAAGAGCTCCAAAACAAAGTAGACCTACTGACTTTTGTTGTTGAGGGATGAAGATTTTTTTTCTCCTCATTTATTGCCCCTCTCATGCAGTCTTCATGCAATTTGTCGTCTGGTTTGCTCTTCTAAGACTGATGTTAAACCAGCAAAACTCGTTTACTGGTGCAAGGTCATAGCTGCTTCCTCTCTGTGGATTGACTACAGACCCTGGAGAACAGGACAACTTTCAGATGTGTTGATTCCCCTTAAAAGTTGACTCAGTTCAACCTGCAACTTCTATGTCAAGCAAAAAAGTGAAAGGCTCCAAGAGTAGACTTTTTACTTCCCCACTGCCTTACACAGCCTTTTAATGGACACACAGAACCATTTTGAGCAGTGAACTAGCAAAGCAATTTACTGAACTCTGCAGCCCTTCAAAGATGTGAATAGAATTCATGACGGGAAGTCTTAAGCTTTTATTCTCAGCAGTTTTGGACAGTTAGTCCTACCATTACACTACATACTTCCAGATAAGTACATCACTTAGATACCATTACCCAGAGAGCAAAGTAAGATGCCTGCGGGAAGATGAAGGGCTATGTAAAGTGGCCTGATACCATCTAGGATTTTCACATTCATTTAAAAGATGTCTGACAGATTTTCAAGGTCTTAAAGACAACTTCTAAAAGTGTAATTCTTTTAGAAGTAAAATTGACACATTTTCTGTCAACACAGCCTGGAAGAAAATGAATTTAAAAAATTCTGTCCACTTTGCAGAGTGTAGTTTGAGGTGGCATTTATGAAAGTTGAAATGCTAGCAAAATCAGAGGGAAAGGGATCAGACTGTCATAATAAAATTTACATAACAGATGTAAACATTCAATAGCAAATGGCAGAATCTGAGATGTAATTCTCACAAATAACTGTGTTTTCAAAAATTCCTTTTAAAAGCTGTTTTGTCTTCTCATAATGTTTGCTGCAGCCTTGTCTTCCAAAACAACTTCCTTTGATTTCCCTCCCCCTCCAAACTAAAAATGAAGAGGGGGGAAACGAAGCATACAAAATCCCCAAAATCTCTTGCTCACATGATGGTGAGATGGTGGGATCTAATACTCAAAACCATTGACAGT
>JAWWLV010000100.1:27200795-27317311 GCA_035041135.1 Platyrinchus mystaceus | reverse complement strand
CAAAACAACTTCCTCTGATGTCCCTCCCCTGCCGAACTGAAAGTAAAGAGGCAGCTAAGAATACAAAATCCCCAAAATCTCTTGCTCATGTGATGCTGAGATGGTGGGATCTAAAACTCAAAACCATTGACAGTTCTTTCGGCAACAGTGACTGGGCAGTGTTTGTTACTGCTCTTTGCGTAGCTGCATTAATGTAGTGCAGTTCACTGGATATGTTGTGCAGGGGGTATAACGGGGAGGGTAACATTATTAAGCAGTGTACCTTCTGCAGATCCCTGGCTTAATCCTGCAAGATGAACATTCCATTAAGGTTAGTTTCTTATAGGCATGCATAATGAATACTTTTATTACCACTGCATGACTCCTAGGGTTAAAAATAATCCTTTCCTCCTGGATCCTCCCCACCCTGTCCAACGTGTTTATGAGGGCACGTACTGACAGGAGAAGGGGTAACAGCTTCAAACCGAAAGACAGTGGGTTTATATTAGATATTAGGAAAAAATTCTCCACTGTGAGAGTGGTGAGGCACTGGCACAGCTTGTCCAAGGAAGCTGTGGATGCCCTGTTCCTGGGAGTGTTCAAGGCCAGGTTGGACAGGGCTTTGAGCAACCTGGTCTAGTAGAAGGTGTCCCTGCCCACAGCATGGGGCTTGGAGCTAGACGAACTCCAACCCAGAACTGTTCTGTGATTCCATGATAATGTCACAGTAGATGGTATTCCAGAAATATTACAAGTGACTCAGAAGTATAATTGCTTAGAAGGAAAGTTATTTCTGAAAGGATAGTAAATTTTGCCTTGAAATTTTTAGCATTTCTCTTAGGCTGACTCTCCTTTTGCTGGTAAAATAGGAGTGTCTGTGACATCACACAAACCTTTTATGTAGTCAAACTGGAAATATTTTATTCATAATGCACTGTGTTTTTTCTCTCCTTTTTAGCAATTGCTGCTCTTTTTTTTTAACACTTCAGTGTTGAGCTTAAGTGTGTTGCAATATCGTGGTTTATGCCCAACAGCAGTTCCAGTAGGTAGCTCTGGTGATATTTCCTTATACAAGCCATGTGTTCCTTAAAATGTGTATTTAATTTCAGACAGGGGAGGTTGATTACAGGAGTGGAATGTCATGCCTAATCCTGCAAACTTGTCCCCCAGAGTTGTCAGGTATCTTGCCTGTGGTCCTGAGATCTAAAGCATAGCGTCTGTTTTCTGGGGTTTTTTAAAGAGATGAGTTATAGCTCTCTATTTTCAAATTGACCTATAATTTAAATTAAAGAGACATTTCATCATGAAGTACATCTCTCTAAAAACAACATTTCCTTTGTTGTTTTTAATTTCTAGGGTGAAATAGTTAAGAAGTATACCCAGCTGAACCCTAAAACCTACGAAGACAGACTGGAATTAATTCTGAAGATGTGTGTAGAGGCTGCGTCAGAGGCAGTAAATGTAAACTGCAGAATTTTGGGAGTAGGTAAGTTAACAAATACTAACTCTGTCTTTTCATCTAAGTTTTTCAACATGAAATTAAATTAGTTCTCATTAATTTAAAACATCTTTCTAAACTGAATCTCTTGTAGTTTAAGCTCTTAAATCATACAAGAAACAAGCTTTTTAAAATTACTGTGAAAATGAGAAGCTGACTATGAAGACTGAGGTTTCTCCAGTTTGTAACAGCCATGAAAACAATCAGCCAAGTTATAGTAAACTATATCTAAAATGTGTAGTACATAGATTTTATGGATTTTGAAGCTCCCTGCTATCTTGGAATTGTGAATCAAATGTATATCAAAACATCTCTTGAAACCTGCAGCTGAGTCAAGTTTCTCTTGCCATCTGTAAGCCTTTCTTTAGGGGTAGGATCAACTGTGCAGCAGAGTCCTCAGTTATGCTAGGACAGACTAAAAGAATGTTAGGAATAAATTTACTGCTAACAGAGACAAAAGCAGCCTTTTTGCTGACTTCCAGTTTACTTGCACTTGCAGTAGAGTTCCACATTAAGCTGTTTATACCAGACAGGACTTCTCAGTTTAATGGTGGCTGGGAGGTTTGGCCTTACATGTTACAGTTATTTATTACGGTGTTGATTAATGTATCCTGGATTTTTAAGGAGAACATAGAATCTTCATTTTAGCTGAGAAATACTCTGTAAGAAAAGTAGTTTGTTCCAGACCAAAACTTATTTGAATCACACAAGAAAAGTTAATTTGAAGATACTGTATTCTTTAAAAAGTGTTAAGAACACAAAGCCGTAAGAAGAAATGTTAGTCCTTCAAATTAGATCTTTCTTACAAATTTAATGTTCGATTCAGCTGCTTGTCTTAGAAGTTTTGTGGCTGCTTTCCATTATAACCTTAATCTTGGAACCATCTATAGAGAAGTAGCACTACAATACAATGTTCAAACTTCACTGTCTAGAGCTAAATACCTCCATAATAGTGCCCTACTTTTCAAAGGTCCCGAGAGAATCTATCAACTTTGGAAGCCTCTTTAACTAGGGAAGACTGGTTTGGCTAATAGTGCCTCTTACTGGTTATTATTCTGTTCAGTAGACAAACCTCTGAACAGATTTGATTTTTCACAAAAACATTGTGTTTTTAAGTAGAAATCACTACTCTAAGTCCAGTGATTCTTTTCAGTCATTCTAAATCTGTTACAGCAGATTTCAGTAATTTGTTTTGTACAGTTTGCTATTATGTGTTTCGTACATGACTAACAAGAAACACAACTGTTAAGTGATTTGCTGCAGTCTTGCCTGAAGTAGGAACATTAATTCTTTGACAAACTTTAACCAATAGCTATCTAGTTGGGTACTTGGTGTGATTAGAGCAGTGGCATTCTATGAATTACCTTCTTTACTTTAAGGGAAACACAGTGCCTGGAGAGGTTGTGGAGTCTCCTCCTCTGGAGATACTGAAAACCCAGACACAGTCCTGTGCAACCTGCTTCAGGTGAACCTGCTTTTGCAGAGGGGTTGGAGTAGATGACCCCCAGAGGTCCCTTCCAACCACTGCCATTCCATGATTCTGTGTCTTTACGTGTAAGAAGTTGCACTGCCAGTAATACTTAGGAAATTTTTACTTACCTGCTCTGCTTCAAAGCCTAATACTAGAAATAAAAATTCTTGTCCTGACAAAAGCAGGTCTTTTACTCAAGTATCACACAGACTTAGTTTTGATTTTTCTCTCCTGTGTTTCTGGTACTTAGGTATTTCCACAGGTGGACGTGTAAACCCCCGAGAAGGAATTGTGCTTCACTCCACAAAACTCATTCAGGAGTGGAGCTCTGTGGATCTCAGAACTCCAATATCTGATGCTCTACACCTGCCAGTCTGGGTGGACAACGATGGAAACTGTGCTGCTCTAGCAGAGAGGAAATTTGGTCATGGAAAAGGAGTAGAAAATTTTGTAACACTCATTACTGGTACAGGTGGGTGTGTTACAGTTCAATGAAACCCAAAGTCCAGCACCATCACTTAGAGGCTCAGCTGATCTTGACAATATAAACACTACCACTGTGCTTAGAAAACCCTAATATTTTAGGTTCTTAAACCAAAAACCCTTTTGCTACTCTTGTGTCTTTTAGGGTACTTTTTAATTTACTCAGGTAAATGAAACCTCTTCCATAGTTTAAGCTTCTTGATAAAAGAAGTTCTGCTTGATACAGCTATGCAGGCAAGTAAGGAAAATCTAGGCAACTTTAGCTGGAATAATTTTGCATTTTTTCAGCTTTATAGCTTAATTCTCTTTCAGAAATACAAGTCAGATCACGAAATGTATCTAGAGTATAAGCACCTAAATATGAGAGATGATGCTTAGTGTATCTCAAATGCAAATGTTGGGTAACTCATTTGTTAAGTATGTAGTTCTTTAGATGGTGGCAGTAATACCTAGCTGATCAATCCATGCCCAGGGTTTGAGAAGGGGCAGCAGAGGCCTGCAGGATTTAGTGTCCTGGCTCTTTAGCACACAGGTTTAACTGTCTCAATACAGCATTAAAACTTCTCCTCTGAAGTGCAGAATTTTAAGGCCACTTGGAAGGCGTAGTTTTCTCCTTAAAGAGCATGACTCACAAGCTTAAAAGATCTGACATAGTTCAGTACCATCCATAGGCTTTTTAAGAAAAGATAAGCATTATATATAATGTTGATACATACATGAATAGGAGGGAGCTGTGAGCTTGCTGATCAGGTGTGTAAATGGAGTTCTTTTAATAACCAGTAATTTTGGGGTTCCAGTGTAGATCATCACTGATGCAAATTATTTTATCTTGTCTGTATCAGAATAAGGAAATACCAGTGTCCTGCAGAACTGGGGCCTTCAAAAACTGTTCTGGGGCAGGGCAGGTGTTTGTCTTTTTTCTAACCGTAGTTTTCATACCTTTGCAGGAATCGGAGGTGGAATCGTTCATCAGCATGAATTGATCCATGGCAGTTCTTTCTGTGCTGCTGAGCTTGGGCATATTGTCGTATCTTTAGATGGACCAGAGTGCCTTTGTGGCAGCCAAGGATGTATAGAAGCATATGCCTCAGGAATAGCATTACAGAGAGAAGCCAAGAAACTGCACGATGGTATCTATTTACTTTTTTTTTGAAAACGCAATTACTGAAATGCAGTGTAGGAAGAAGTTTTTAAAGGTAGACCTGCCCTCTTCTTCTGTGAGGAAACAAGAGTAGGTGTACTGGTAACCTGCACAGCACATATATTTTTCAGTGGCAAAGAACATTTTGAACCACTGGTCTCAAAACTACCAGAAGCGCAGAGAAGAGTTTAGACTCCTTTTTAACCATGCTGTAAGGTAATCTGATATTCTGTGCTCTTTGGTTTCACAGTGATTGTCTTTCAGCAAAAGCTTCTCAGTCTTAATTAAGTTTGAGAACATTTATATTTTATTAACTTCTGGGCCTGACAAGACTAGTGAATTACTACACTGTGAGTTTGATTCCCTGCTTCTACAAGTAGTTCCCTGAATAATATGGGTATGATTACTTTGGCTAAACTCAGGGTTGTGCAGATTGTTCAGGATTCATTATGCAAGTAAAAAAGATGTAAAGACTTCAATTGCCTGGTTTTTCACGTCTCTTTCTTGACTTGCCACATCACCATGTTTTGCTCTTGGCTTTCTCTCCTCCTTTTCAGATGATCTGCTTTTAGTAGAAGGAATGTCAGTGAAGAAGGAGGAGATTGTTAGTGCTGCACATCTTATTCAAGCAGCTAAGCTTGGGAATGCAAAAGCAGAGAGCATTCTCAGAACAGGTAAGAACATAGCCCAAAGGGTGGAACACTCCCATGATTATATTTTTGGAGATACAGAAATAGTAGTGCACTGTAACACCACAAACACACCCTACACATAGAGGAACATCCTATATTAAAATTACTAATGGTAAAGAAATTTCAAGTATAAATGATGGAGGAATTGTCAGCAGAAGTGTATATTTAAGGTATCTGTTCCAATAAACATGATTAAAAGCTTCTGCAAAGATACAGTTTGAAAAAAAGTAAAGCATCAACATTCTCATATTGGAAAATTTGGGGACTCTTCATTGTAGGCAAGTGAATGGCTAGTCTGAGCTAACAAAGACAATTTATGTATTGCTTTACACAACATATTTTACTGTTTTATTAGCTTTAAACAGACTCCTCTCCCTCACATGTAGCTGATAACAATTAAGATGGTAGAGAGTAATGCTTTCCTGTTTTTGCTTTGCTTATAAACACAATTAATGTATCATTTTGTATTTCACATCCATATAATTGATTAATGCATTATTGTGCAAAAAAAACCAAAAACTGCCCCTTTGTTTTTCCTTTTACTTTGGAAAATAAAAATTAATGGCAAACTGATATTGTGCGATAACATAAAACTCTGCCCTGTGGAACAGAACACTTTCCTGACAGTGTTATTTACTGCTACCAGACCTATTTCAACTACTGATGCCAGAACTGCTTTGAGTATTATACTTAATTTCTTTTTACTTTATCTTTTCAGCTGGGACTGCATTAGGCCTTGGAGTTGTGAACATCCTACACACCGTGAACCCCTCTCTTGTGATCCTTTCTGGAGTTCTAGCTAACCACTATGTTAATGCTGTCAAAGACGTGATAAATCGACAGGCTTTGTCCTCTGTTAAAACGGTGGATGTGGTGGTCTCAAATCTAGCAGATCCTGCTCTTCTTGGAGCTGCTAGCCTGGTACTGGATTATACTACACGTAGAATATACTAGGGACCTGGAATATCATAGAAATGGACTGTTCAAATTCCTGATGGGTGGAGGGAATGCTTTGCCCCAAATTTTAATTCGATGAGAGCAGCTAATGAATCAGAGTAGTGTTCTGAGTAGTTAGTGACCACTTCAGCCTTTCCTAATAGGAGTATTATCTTTTTGTAGTTTTCCTAAACTTCATCTGACTTCATAGGAGGTGATGTGCAATTGTTTTTTTAAGCACTTCTGTTGGTAAGCCTATACGTTACTTTTGAGTGTAGCTGAATTATTTATAAGCATCTCTTGATGTATGGTGGGGATTACGTGTATGGTGTGTAAAATTATAGGTAACACTTGGGGATCAATATCGCATTTCCCAACTATGTGAAATGAGACGTTTACCAGCTCTTCAGTTTCTAGGCTTCCACCCACAAAGTGAATGTGATGTAATCACCAATAGCAGGTAGTCATTTCAGTGGGTGGAAATGAGAGAAGCAGCCTATTCAATAAAAAAAGGCTACACCTAGAAACTGTGGTTCATGAAGGACTTGGTAGAGGCAACCAAGTTTTTTTTAAATCATCGCTAAAGGGCAGAGTCCCATTTTAGAAGCTTTGCATATGAAAGAAAAAGACTACAGTCTAGTGAGCATACAGCCTGCAGAGCAGTGCAAACAAACTCATGAGTTAGCATCTCTTTGTCTTCTGGCTATGGCCAACAGTTAATTGTTTGAACTTTATTCTTCGGGGATTTCTCAAGGGACTTAATCTACTGCTTTGTCTGCCAAATTAGCAGAGAGGGGTGGGCAGTTAGCTGAAATTCAGCCACGTGGCACATGTGATGATAAAGACTCTACCTTGCAAGAAAACTCTTCCACTGCAGAGTCACAGGGTGCATCCCTTCACGCATTCTGGTGGCTGCAGGTACACTGTTCTTGTCCTGCATTCACCATCAGCTTTCAGGATGGAAAGTCAAATCTGACCCTCATCGTCACCTTCAGGACATTCAGATGCCTGAGAAGCATACACTTGTATGTCAAATACCAGTGAAGACTTGCCTACGTAAATCGTATTTTATATTTCTTTAACTAGTCCTTCTTGATATACATACCTGCTTTTTTAGCACACTTTCGAAATACTGGAGAACGTCAACCGAAATGAAACCTTCTGCAACCATTGCCCTCTGCTATACAATTATCTTGGACTGAATAGCTCTTAGCATACTGGCTAATTCTGGGATGTTATCTGTAGTCTTCATTTCATCCTCTCTTCCACAAGGAATGTTTACTGAGAACTCACGTCTTCAGAGCAGATTTCAGAACCAACACATTTTGTTCCTGATGTTTCTAGGAACAGTTGTGCAGCCTCTATACCATAGTTTTTCTCAAAATCAGCAAATACTGGTTCTTAACTATTTTCAAAGTTTTAGTAGGCTTTATGTCACCAGGGATTTTTAGTTCCTTTTCCTACATGTCTTGGTTTACTTAGTGATTCTCACTAATTTCAATACCATTAGGTCTATGAGCAAGTCAAGGAGAAATCAGCATTTCTCTACAGTGAGAGTAGCTCGTATCAGGAGTAACAGATCAGGATTAACTTCAGAGTACTGAGGTTCTAAGAGTGAGGAGGCCTGTATTTGACCTTCCATCCTCTAGCATCACGAGGGATGCCTGGCTGGAATGCCTTGCTACAAGTGGGACCAGGCTTTTTGCTTTCCAGACCCTCTGAAGCTCTGTGTCATATCTCAGACTCCAGGTATGTTTTTCCATAGCAGCTGAAGAGAGGGTGCAGGCATAGAGAAAACACAATAGACTAAAATTTGTTTGAAAAGTTTTACTCTAAACACCTTTAACATCTATTCCTGTTAAAAAAAAACAACAGTTCTTAAAATGCTTTTTCTGTCAACTGGCTGAGAACCTGCCGCATATGTACAAGTGGTGCAGAAGTCCTTGCAGTTTCTCCCTAAGAAGTTTGTGTTTATAAAATCAGAATAAAAAATCGTATTTAATAGCATAATAGCGATTTTGTTTCTCCTTCCTTCCCTGTTCAGAAACCTCCCTTGCTCTTTAGGTACTCCAGTGTGGTCCAGAGGTTTCATGGACACTTCCCAACTGTATCCAGTCTCAGAGGGAGCAAACATCAGATGTTCACAGAACATCAGCAGTACTGTGCTTACTTGATGCTGGCCCTGTGTCCTTTAGATCAGCTTGTATCATGAGGATCATGGGTTCCAGTGAGGGCAAACCAGACTTTGTATCAATACTGGAAAACAAGTGGGGGAGTGAAAGCCCTCTTTCCCCAGCTATTATCAGTACTTCAGTGTGTAAAGCAGGAGTGCATTCTCATCATCTGCACTGG
Source organism: Platyrinchus mystaceus (assembly GCA_035041135.1). Classification (NCBI taxonomy): domain Eukaryota; kingdom Metazoa; phylum Chordata; class Aves; order Passeriformes; family Tyrannidae; genus Platyrinchus; species Platyrinchus mystaceus. Next base: position 27,308,759 of record JAWWLV010000100.1, on the reverse strand, counting down.
CAGCATCCGCTTATACTACTTGTTGTGTAAAGGCTGGTTTTGCAGTGTCCCTGCTTGTGGTATTTTAACTGCTGAAGCCTGAGCACGAATGCCACTGTCCAGCCCTCTAAACAGAACTGCATATGACATCAACAGCTTGGGTAGAAGATTCCTCATGAATATGGGTGTTTATAATCAGCATTACTTAAGCAGGCAGCAGCAGTAGGGTACCAAAAGGTTGGAAAGTGAATTAAAACGAGTTCTTCGTGTTCTAATGCGTAATTCATGCAACCACTATAAGACCTCTACTTGTTCCCATCCCACATTGCTCCTTGTCCTTGCAGCTGGTGCAAAATGACTGTTTTGTCCACAACACCCTAACCACAGAAGCCCAACCAGCCAGGACTTGGAATCATGAGGAGGCCAGCTGAGCTGTCTTTATACAGATGATTGCTGATGCTTTGCAAACCATTTAGCTGATCCATACAGCATCAAGGCTTGAATTTCTTTTTTGTCTCCTGAGCAGCAAGTTTAGTTATTCAGTATTTTGAGTCTTTGATCTGCCATAAAGCCACTCAAAATTAACAAATGCCTCCATTTTCTGGTGGCCTTGAAGTACTGTCCCTCCTCCATTTAATTGTAAGAAAAGTGTCAGAAACTCATAGGTATTATCAACTGAGGCAATGGCAATTTTGTATCACCAAAACCCATCACAGAGAGTAAGATGCAGACAGAATTTATATTCTGATTCAGTGAAATCTGATTGCTGTGTCCCTTTCAAATGCCATGGAAAGGTTACAGGCAGTAAGTGTAAAACACCTGGACTGTACACCCCTTGGGCCATTCCAGATAATTGTGTTTGTATTAGAACAACTGTTCTGCAGAGGAACAAGCTTGCCCACAACAGGTACTAATGAAGGAATCCTCTATGGCGAAGACAGACACCCATCTCATTCATTCTGAAATGCAAGCCAGTAAGCTGTTTCCCTCTTACTCAGCTGCTCAGAAAAAAACACCCCAGCAAGAAACGGGCAAGCCATAGCACATTGTTCTATGGCTACTTAAAACTTACCCATGTTCCACAGGCTCAGAGGATGAATGCACAGCACTGTTGTTTTCAGGCTCCCTGTCTAATGAACCCATGACCTCTCCATCCCCTTTCTTTACAAATGCTCATTGTAATTTCAGACTGCCTTAGCTGCTGGCTGCCACCTGATCGCAAGCTAAACAAAGCAAGTTCTATACCAGGATGTTATTCAGCAGGAGTGTGCAGCTTCTCTCTCAGTGCTGCATGAGATCTCTGCAGACTTGAAGGATTAGAAGTGTCCAGGTTTTCTTCCAGTTTCCACAGACTGACTCAACTTTCTATGGAGTTAAGCAATAACAGTGGGAAGTTAAAGCCAGTAATCAGAGGAATGAGTTTGCTCAGTTAGGCCAGAGGTAGCACAGAATTGTCACATGAAGTCACAAAACAAAGTGACAGATGCTGACTTCTGAAGAAAATAAGTCAACGTTCAGAAAAAGAGACAAGGGCTTTGATTTGCCCTTCAAACCCCAAGTATTCTTCTGCTCACTGCAACAAGGTCTAAGTATCAAAAATAATTCTCAGACACAATAAACGTCCAGACCCCAGGAGTGCTGGGTATAGTTCTGGGCTCTCCCAGTAGAAGAGAGACACACTGAAGAGTTCAACAAAAAGCAACTAGAGCATTTCTCCTGTGATGAAAGGCTGAGAGAGCTGGCACTGTCCAGCCTGGAAACAAGAAGGCTGAGGGGGATCTTATCAATGTATATAAATACCTGAAGGGAGGGTGCAAAGAGGACAGAACCAGGCTCTTTTCAGTGGTGCCCAGTGACAGGACCAGAGGCAACAGGCACAGACTGAAATGCAAGTTCCTCCTGAACATTAGGAAACACTTTTTTGCTGTAAGGGTGACCAAGCACTGGCACAGGTTGCCCAGAGAAATGATGGGAGTTTTGATTCTTGGAGATCTTCAGAAGCTGTCTGGACACGGTCCTGGGCAACAGGCTCTAGGCAGTTCTGCTTGAGCAGAGGGGTTGAACCAGATGATTTCCAGAGGTCCCTTCCAACCACAGCCAGTCTGTGATTCTGTAACAGCACTGGTAAAGGAGACAGTGAGCTAGCATAACTTGAACGTAAAATTAAGGCAGAAAAGGTAATCTAGAAAATCTCAACACAAGAGCTGGAGGAAGTAAACCAAACCCACAGAGCTGTATTTTAAATGTTCCAGCTAGGTGAAATACGTAAAAAAACTGCAAAGACATTCATAGCCTCTGCAAGCCCAGCTTATAAAATACTGCTTTAACTTTTGTAATATTGCTTTGGCCTTGAATTGAGCCTTTGCCTATTTTCTTGGATTGCAGCTCAAAGCCACGCCTGAAGCCAGATAAAATGTCCTATAAGACAGGACAATGGGGTGATCAATAAATTCCATAATTAATTGTGCAGAAACCTAATACATTTTTTCAAATCCTACTAAATTCATATTAACACTTTAAAGACTCTGTATTTCACATAGTGGAAAAATTTCTTTATTAGATTATCAATTCATCTTGAAAGCCATTGTTTTTAGAGCCTTGGAGTGAGCAGAAAAAAAAGGAAGTTTTTAGTCAAGGAGTCAGCATAATTAAGTCAAGACTAGCAATGGACGTGCTCTGTGTTTCAGAACTATTAGACTCACCTGTGATATCCATGTGCAGTTCAGCAAATACCTTCCTGCTTTAATATATTCCACAGAATCAAGCCTCCAGACCTGTTGACAGCAGCAGACTACAGCAGGTAGTTCCAGACTACCATTCTCAGCAGCAGCATGTGAATAACTTGCAAAGATGAAAGTAGCTCCAGTCAGTACAAACAAGAGTAAGGTACAGCTTAACTTCTGAAGCCCAACTGGAAACCATTTATTCTGTCTTAGCCACCAAAGGGGTACAGCTGCTACTAAGACAGTTAGCACATTTTAGTCTGCATCTGCAACCCTTTTCAAGCTGCCTGAACCAACCTTCCAGCTAGTGTGTAAAAGGGGTTAAAGCAGTTATGCTACACACTAGTTAAGATACTGTGTCTATGATAAAAATGGTGGAATAATATAAGAGACTGAACAGATTATTCTGACTGGAGAGACAACTAAGGGAAGCCGTAACAGAGCAAGGCCAGAATACAGTCCCTGTGAATGCTGGGCGAGCCAAGGAAGCAGAACAGTGATTTTCTGGAACAGTTTGTTTCAGATTCAACCACCTTGGCAGACAGAGTTCCAACCCACAGATGAACAGCAGTAAGAGCACGTCTTCCCTTCTCTTGCTCTCCAGCTCTCCAGTTCACCACCCTGGTGGGAGAAAGTCTCTGCAAAAGTTAGTAAGGACAAAGACACAGTTCAAAAACATCCAAGCAGCCTCTGCACAACAGATCTTTTGTACTGAATACCAAACAGAACAGAATATGCAGGAGAGTATCAAAAGCTTTAAAGTACTCAGTGCCCTGTAGTATATGTTGAGCCTAAGATGGGCAGCCAGAGTGACAGCAGAAAACTACACAGAACTGCTTACCTGCATAAGTCAGTGTCCTCAGTTCCACTGCAAGAGAGATAAGCTTCTTAACAAGCCTGCTGCTGCAGTTTCCTAGAGCTTTCATCTAGTGTGGTAAATTGGATAGGGGAGCAGTTTTTAAACTAAAGCCTTCAAGAGCTTTAAGAAAGCTTAATGAAACAGGCAGGACAGCCTTGCAGAGACCAGGAGCATTGCTGTCTGGACAGTAACCAACAAGGTGAAGTCACTAGGAATTAAGAGAAATGTTTGCTCACACCCAATTCAAACACCATCTGTCAAAAGGGAGCAGGACACCACCTTAATTCATCCAAAGTCAACAACACATTTTGCTGTTTAACAGATCTTTAATATCAGTAATGTGGGAAGTGACACCTCAGTGCACAACAGCACAGAGACTACAGTTTTGGAGGTTCTCCCATTTCAGACACAGAAAGGAAACATTGGGAAGAACATGCAATCAAACAATGATCAGATCTAGGTACATCATGATGTTGTCCAAAAAAACACACTGAAACAATTAATCAAATTACTGCAAACATAGCTTCTCTGAGTAAGGTTAAGATATTGCATTTGTAGTGTTTCCATTGAGCTTTGCTTCAGCGAACCAGCGGAGCCTGCTTGAGTGAGATGAGGACTGAACGCATGCGGGACACGTCTTTTGCCTGCTTACTAGACTTGGGATTAAAGTCACAGAGCTGAGCCACACGTTCCCACTCAGTGCCTGGAAAAACGTCTTCTGCATCATTCACAAAGGCTTCTTCAGCTGCCCTAAAAGCAATGCAATGCACTTTGTGTTAATGCCCAGCATATAAGGCACTCCTTCCCTCTTACAGGATGCAGTTTCTCTCAGCATGTTTCGTAAGAAATGTGACCTGACAGCTGCTTGTGGACATTATGGCCACTTAAGATCCCACTGCCCCAGTCCTGGAGATGAAAGTAGATTGCAGTAGTATGCTATGCACAAGCAGTGCTGAGGTTTGCTGTGTAAAATGTTGGAATACAGGTGTTTGGTTTTAAGAACAGTTATTGAGTCTTTGCCTAAGGAGTCGTCACACAAGCTGCCAGGAAGTAAGGTACTTCTATGGAGGCATTCTATTTATGGAGAAATGCCCAGGTCTTAACTAGTTAAGACCCTGCCACTTGATGGCTTATACTGGACATTTGCCAACTAGAAATTTACAACTGCCTGCGAGCATATCTTAAAACAGATTCCATTTGAGGATTTAAATCAGCCCCAAGGCCTACAGGCCATCATAAAACTATCTGCTGATGATTCCCAATGCTGCAGTGAAGCAGCATGAATCATAAGAAATTTGTTATGAATCCCATGCTTGTGAGTGCTATAGACTACAGTGTATTTTGGCAGAGGAGATGACCCATTTGAGGTCAGCTCACAGAATAAATACATTTCCAGTGCTCTCACCCTACAGAGACTCTAAGGAGACTTTGTATATTATGTACAGGTTAGTGCCAGTGGCTTCCAGCTGTATTATTTTAGCATTTCTATGCTGCCAACAGCATTGCTTCAACACAGGGATAACACCCCAGCATCTAGTTTACATGAACTGTGGGGCCCTGGTAGCTGCCTGAGTGCAAGAGCAATAAGCATCAAGAGATCAAACCAAATCCATCTACTCCAACAAGCAGTACAGAGAAAGCAGTGAAAATGACTCTCCCATGAGGGTTCAGCACTATTCACAGGGATGATAAGGTTACAGACACCACTGAAGACAAGGATCACTACAACACTGCTACTTCATGTGACATGACACTTTTAAGGGGCAGTGAAGATTTTTTTACTTAACTGTTCTAGGCTGTAGCAAGGATGATTTATGTTTGTGCTTAAAGGTGAAGAGAAGAAAAGAAACAAGGAGAGAAAGTTTAAGTCAGATATAGAAAATGAGAATGAGTTTAATGCAGATGATTAGCTGGCTGAACATGCACTACTAGCTTAGACTACATTCAGGAAACAGGCAGCCAGTTTTATTATGCAGCACTTGCACTGCACATTTGCATTGGACATATGAAAATAAGGGTTTTACTGAAAAAAAAATAACAATCTAACAAAATCAACTCCAGGAGACTTGAGAAAAGGTAAACACCACCTGTAAATCCATCATTTCACAAGTCTTGGTTTACATCCACCTACAGTTAGCTAATGAATTCCACACTGAACCTTCAGTATTAATCTGGTCAAAGCCACAACATGGCTCACCAGTATACCTTCTAAAGGTGTCACCTTACAATCTGTGACATGTCCATCTTTCAATTCAAGTCTACAAATTAAGGGAAGAAATTAAAATACATGAACAAGCCAATGAACATTGCATTCCTTCTACCCCTTGGAAACAAGCATAATCACTGGGGCTTGAAAGTCATGGCTGTGTTCTTATTGACCCATTAGGCTGGCAAAACACCTACACAGAGCTGCTCCTAAATGTTTTCCCAGCAGCTTTTGCTGATTTTCCAATACACCTTCTTATACTTTTCATCTGTTCTCTAACATCCCCCTATTTCTGTATGCATGCACCTCTTCTACCCTGATTTACGTCAGGTGATTCCTTTCTACCTTCCTGACTTACAGAGCTTTATGTGCAAGCATTGCTTGAGTACTTTTCTGATTATGTAGGCAAATGAGCACAGGTCAGGTGCTCAATGCGTATTACAGACTTAAACACTGCTTTTCTGTGGAAGGACTAAATACAGGACCCATGTGAAACTGCAGCCACTAACCCACATACCCAGCAAAGCATCTTGCTAAGTAGTGTTCACTGGCCTGGAACCAACTGTAAACCCCTATATCTAATGACTACTTGAAATCATTACCAAAATTCCAGTGGTATGTATAGTAAAACACTTTATCTGGAAGTGCTATTTGTGCAGTGTATACAAGAAAACTGTACTTAATACTGCAGATCAGAGTCAGTCCAAAAAGTAAAGGCTATTTACTTATATTAGCTTGTACTGTCCTGAAATATTCAGAATTCACCTTAAGACACTCAGCACTACTTCTGATCCTCCTTATTATCTTGTTGACTAGCAAAAAGAATTAGTAGTTAAGCAACATACACATAACCAATCACGTCAGCGAAGGGTTGTTTGTAGAAAGCTTCATCTGCAACCCTAGGTAGCAAGTAGTCCAACAGGCAGGCAAGCAGGCAGGAGAAAAGAGATAAGGATGAGAAGTACAGAACACAGCTGAAGGCAGTTTTAACAAGCACATTAGCCTTGCATCACCTAGACTTACTGTTAACAGGAAAGCAATTACCACATGGAATGTATTAATTAAGCCATTGATCAGAGGGGCAACACAAAAGTTCTGCTACATCCTAGAAGTCCGGACCAGCTAGTTGAGGACTAGAGCTCTGTTAGACTACTTCCAGAGACCAGAAACTACCATCAGGCAAGAGATCTCACCAGGCTCATGAGAATGCCAAACACTCCTGCACAACACTTGTTTAATGGGCCCTGCTCCAGAATCCATATCCTGCACTCAAACATTGGCCATAATAAAGCTGTGGGGGTATCATGAGCTCTGGCCCCCAACCAGGAGAGTACCAATCCTGTTTACCTTTCTTGGCCCAACAAAAAGATAGTGGATTCCTCAGCGAATGGAAGTGGCAAATCCATAATTCTGTAGGCATTGTAAGCCTCCCTTCTTCCTTTAGAAAGAAGAGTAGTCTTCCCAGGACTCTACTTACTAAAGACAAACCTGATGGCCATTTTCATAAGAAAAATGGTGTTTCAAAAAAAACCCCAACCAACCAAACAAAACAGCAGTTCATCTTGAAGTCTGTGAGTTCCCAAAGTATAAAGCAGTCCTGATGATTACCTGGACAGAATGAGGTAGAAATCTAAGTGGTGTTATGTGTCAGTACTATCACATTTACCTGTCTGTAGGCTTGAAGTCAAAATTCCATAGGGAACCTCAGAAAGTGTAAGAGCTTACTGGACCAGCAGCCAAGTCATTCGTTTCTGCCACAGGGCCCATAATTAGACAATTCAAACCACCACAGACACAGAGTTAGCATTTAGTTTTTCACTAGTAGAACTGACTCATGGTATTTCTGAAACACTTTCAAAAGGAGCGGCAAAACATTTTAACATATAAATAACATGCAGCAGTGTGTAACTAGAACGGCACTTTTACGTGTTCTACAGATGGCAAATAAGAATGGTGGTCTCAGGGTTGGTAAATGCTGAAATCACTGAAGGCCTGTGCAGCTAGGAGCATGCCAACAAGTGGATAGAGTAAAACATTTTCTGGCCATGTTCAACCTTTGTGTCTTAAGGAATCTTCAGTGGTTCTGGATCATTCTTAACGCCTCCTCTTGCTATTCTTGGACATTTAATCTAAATTCCTTAAGAAAACTTAAAAAGATAGTAGAAGTGTTTACTTTAATGATCTGAAGGACTAGTGCCTTAGGACATACCAGAAGTATTCTAACCTCCCTCCCCAATTATTTTCACACCCAGTACTGTAACTTTTCCAATAGCTGGAGAAACTTTACCTGTTACTGGCTTTTGTTTTCTCAAGCTTTTCATCTTGCCTTGCATACCACTCTTCCAACTCCTTTATTGCTTTCTCTTTCCATTCTGCTTCCTGCTTTCGTGAATTTGCATCTGAGGATTTAAGAATTGATTAGTCAGTCATGTTTTTTCCAGACGTAACTTATTAACATTTCAAATGATGGCTCAGGATGCACTCTAGTGCAGACAGTTGCTTCATCTACTCAGATAAAGGTAAGAAGATTTCCTGATTTATGGTATGAGAATTCTAAATACCATGAACATTCAAAGGATTAGCTAAACAGAATTCCTGTGCTGCATTAACTGGGACAGTCCAGTTCAGAATAGGCATCTGTAGACTAGTTCAGATTCAGTAAGTCTGTTGGTCTGCAAACTGCTCAAACCTTGCTATGCCAGTACTAGAACAAAGCTGAGCAAAGCCTCTTTGCTTAGATAAAGTGAGGGAGTCTGGCACTCAGCATACTTTTACAACAACCTGCAGTTCAAGACAAGCTAATCTGCTGTAACTAGCCCAAAAGAGGAGCAACAGGGTCAGCTCTGTCCAGAACCACATTTTACAGAAGTTTCTGTCCTAACAATTTCAAGCAAAGGCTCCTCCACAATGCACGTGAAAAGCATACCAGTTTATAGGCTCTTAGATGGGTAGGTGTCACTGCATTTAGTTTTTAATAATCCACTACTGTCTTAATCTAGCTATCAGATTAAGATCCATGTGGCAACAGATAGCCTCAGCAATTACAAAATAAGCAATCTTTATACTTTGGAAGAAAGTACTGAGAACTGCATTATTTATTTATTATTATCTTTTTTTACTTAAAAAATCTGTTCATTTTCTGTCAGCTTATCTGTAAGTACAGGTTCAGAGAGGCACCTGCTTGCTGACTTCCACACCAATATTAAGTCTGCTTACTGAAACACTCATCTAGACTTGCTGCTCAAACTCAAGAAGCGCGTAAAGACTTTGAAGAGGCAGAGCCATGGCAGAGAAATCCACTGCTTAAGAATCACAGAATGGCTTGGGTTGGAAGAGGCCTTAAAGATCATCTAGTTCTAAGTCCCCTGCCCTGGGCAGGGACACCTTCCACTAGACCAGACTGCTAGAAGTCCCTTTCAACCTGGGATGGAGCATCCATAACTTCTCTGGGTAGTCTGTGCCAGTGCCTCACCACCCTCACAGTAAAGAATTTCTTCCTAATAGCTAATCCAAACCTGCCCTCTTTCAGTTTAAAATGGTAAAAGTCCCTCTCCCACTCTCCTGTCGGTTCGCTTTAGGTACTGGAAGGCTGCTCTAAGTTCTCCCCAGTCTTCTCTTCTCCAGGCTGAACAACCCCAACTCTCTCAGCCTGAGAGAAGCTGACGCCAAGTTACTCACAAATACCTTCCTTACCAAGTTGCTCCAGGCGTTCCTTTTGCTCCTCTCTCCACTTACGAATACTTTCTGGTTCTGACTGCAGTCGATCTGCTTGGGATATGGCAGCATAGCAGTCTGTAGGACCATTAGACTCCTCAGAGGAAAGGAACAGTAAAGTCATTTATACACAACAACTCAATATTTCAGATAACTGCCTACAAGCTACACAAAAGTAGTCTCTATTTGAACTGAGCCCATTCATCTGACGTTATAACACACTTCCACCATTAACAGGAAAAACGTCTTGCCACAAATTACAGCAGGACTGAAGGAAATTAATACAGGATTGCCTCTAGAAATCAAACAAAAATTCAAGATGACTGACAAGACAAGTGCTCCACATGCTTAGTAGCAGAGCACTAAGCCTTAAGAACACAGAAGACAATGCCTATCACCTTACTACACAGTTGTAAGCCTAGATATTATCCAAGTTCATTTCTCCTTAAATATGTGCTGTGAAAGTAATTTTTTTTATTATTTTGTGCACAGGAGTTTAAAACATTCTCTGCAACTTACTTGTCTACTTCAGAGATATTTGCAAACCTAACTGATACCACATTATAAAATTTTGATTGCTGTGTGCAGCTCGTAACACTAGAGGCATTTCAATATTTAAGCATCAAAACAGGGTGAGCACTAGCATACTTTTTACTATATAATAGCTCAAAGACTTGCAATGAATAGTGCTATCACTAATACACCAAATTCACAAAGCTAATTAACACTGTGCTATTTGCTATAGAGAATACTCCAAGTTTAACAACTTCTATTGCTTCATCCTACCCTTAACAGAGCTAAGAAATACCTCTCCTGAGAGTACCAGATCGATTGCAGACAACAACAGATTTATTTGGCTGTGCCTTGCCCTTCTTTGGACCTCCTGTAGCCCTCAATGAAGGAATAATACAAGGAGAAGGAGCTAGCCTGGTGCAACACCACCAGGCTTCACATTCCATCCAAAGCAAATTATACTGGCCAGCTGCAAAGCCAACTAACAGCTAAAACAAAAGTTATGTATGGCCCATTCAGTCCATTCTTCCTCATAAAGAGAAAGCTCTATCAACCAAAGTAACTGGTCTCTTGGAATTTCAAACACAAAATCAAGGTATTTCATCTACCCTCTGTTGTATAAGGAAGCACAAAGGGCCAGTAAAATAAAATTTTCCCATCAATCTCACAGCAATGCTGAGGATATAAAAATATTAGTAGCAGTAAAAGTGGTTGTGTCTCCACAAAGCTCAGCATTCACTTAAAACTCTAAGGAGAAGTAAGTAGCTCATATGTTGCTTCCTCCCCAAGCATTCATTTAATCAGGGCTAACCAGCCAACTGTGACACCAGGCAATGACCATGGACAAACTAGTGTGAAATTCAGTTACAACACAGTGATAGCCTTAGCATGCCTCATTCCTCCCTGACACTAATAAAGCAGGTATCTCCTCCTTTTGTCATTGCCATGGCTGTCTAACATGCTTTCATATTCTAACTGAGCTATTTAATTTCATGCAACTCTATGTCACTAAGATGTCTATGATGTTTTCAGTCAGCTCCTTGTAAGACCAATCTTACTAAGACAACCAGGATCCATGAATTATCTTTAAACAGCAAGCAAACCTGAAAACTCTGCCTTAAACTAGATAATCAGAGCAATGCTTTCAGCTTATCAGTGGCAAGTCACTGTGAAGCCATATCACAGAGCCTGGCAGCCTGCTCTACAATGCTTATGTACTACTAAGCCACAATTCAAAACAGAGGCAACTGAAAGCAGCAGTCAAAGTTCAGAGGAGGGGCATATTAAGGGCACTGTCAACTTTATGAGACGAGCTACTAGAAGTTCCTTTTCAGAGATGAGACAAAAGTACATTAGAGACAATAAATGGGAAGTAATTTAGTCTACATTAAGGTAAAGTTCTAAGAGTAGAACAGTACATTAATTCTCAGTACGGAATACTTCTATCTTACCTGAGTGACATCTCCGTTAACCACTCCATCAACGTCATCTGCAAAGAGGTGACTTGTTTAGTCATTTGAGAAAAGACAGAACAGCCAGATTTACTGATTTCAGTAACTTGTATGGAAAGCTTTACTAAAGTATCTAATGTGAGAGTTGTGAAAATGAGTGTTCCTTGATACCCTGCAGGACACTTCCTTTTCCCTTGCACTTTTCTGGACAGGCATGAAAAACCAAGACGGCCATCATTCTGAAGAACCAGTAATACAAGGGCATTTCTTCATAAGATCCTACTTCAAACTGTATAAACAGCAGAGCTGATACTGCTGAGAAGCTCCTTCAGTGTTCCAAAGCTACTCCCAATTTCTCCTCCCAGTCTTACAAGCTGACTACTATACAACTGTTCTGAAGTTAAAATGGATGACTGTCACTGTTTCAGTGTCCACCTGGAAGATTAATAATCCGGCAGCCAACACTCGGTAATTCTTATCCTAGTCTGGTTACGTCCTAATCAGCTCAAAAGATATAGCCAATATTCCTAGCAGCCACCTCTCTGCTACCATCTGTGATGACATGCTTGATAGCTTCCTACTTCAGCTGCAGTATTATTATCTCTGAAGTGACACTGCCAATTGAGCTTCACGGATAAGCTACAGAACCTTAAAATTTCACATTATTAAAACACAGACATGGGGGACACATGTCAGCTGTGAGATAAACTTTTAAGTTTGTGAAACTATTTAAATCTCTGGACTACACAAAATACACCAAGATTGTCAAGAACTGCTAAATCTCAGCAGGGCATCTCTCTGCAGCAGCGTCACGTAACATCTGCCTGCATGATACACCAAGTATCTCTCACCCATAATGCCACCATGCATAAGCTTATCACACAGAAGTATTTCCACCATCTTAATATACCCTTCAGTGAAAGAAGTGACTGTACCAAGCCCACATCACAGTAAGCAGAAACATCAAGTTATTTTGCACCACCTTGTTAAAAAAAGATAGCTGATTCATGTAAAACTAAGAGGATTATGCTGCTGTATCTTTTATTTCTTTATGGGTAGGTATGTACCACTTTCATGCAATCAGCGTTAATGGCATATAAGAAGATCTTCATACTCCCTATCAGGCAAGTATTTTAAGTCTTTATCCTAAGCCCTGAATAGCAATCATTAACTGTACTAGGTAGAGGACTGTAAATTCATCAGTTCAAGAACGCAGTTAAGTTGGAAGATACATAGTCACTAACTGCAGTAGGGAAAGACTCAAGTTAACAAAAATTAGCTTTTCAGTTATTTTCAGAGAACCTAGTACTTTATAAATAGTCTCCTGTATCTGAGAGATGATCACTACTTTGTCTGATTGCTACTCCTCTGCAAGGTACAGAAGCCTTTATGAAGACTAAAGTCACCAGATTGGCAAGAGGGCTTGCAAGTTTTGAAGATGCTTCCAAGAACAGTGGTAGTACAGTGAAGTTTTCTTTTCACACCAAAAGACACTCATTACAGTCTTCACTACTCAGGCTGGTAGACTGCTGAGGTAAAAGGAACAACATCATTGCCAAGGGCTGCAGCTCAGATGAAACAGACAGTTTGTCTTAGGGCCATTCTTCTTCTGCATAGAAACAGCCAATAACTGGCACTGAGCTGCTTCCAGAGGGCACCCGGGTCAGAGGCATTAAAAGTATTAGAACAAACTTCCCATCTGTTTTGAGCTTCCTAGAACTTGTGATTAACATGCAGAGTCAGCATGCTGACTGAGCATACTGCAAGGAGAAGAGGAAATGGAACTCCACCAGCATGCTGTCATATGCCAATACAAGTATGGTAACTGGAACAACACCAATAGTCAAGCACCCCTTCAGCTCTCCAGTCTCAGTGCTTGTATAATTAAGAATGAATTCTAGAAAAGCTATCTGTTTGCCAGCCTTCATATCAATAATTAATGCCAGTTGTGTATCAGATATTTTTGTGCCATTTCATAACTGACTTCCTGCAGAAAAAGCTGGTACTGTCATCATAATGTTTTCATCAGCCATAAATGAGACCCCTCTACCGGCTTCAGAGTTCATCCAGTTCTATTACAGTACTGCACCCTGGAGCTCCTGAAGGTAACATTCCACATTTAGAACTATCCCTTTGTAAGTAATGATCAATATTCCTTGTTTCTTACTTCTGAACTTAAGATAAAACTTTATTTCTAAGGACATTATTGCAATTAACATGTCCAACCTTGTCCACGTTTATTACAGCTTACAAAAGAAAGGGATGGGTAGTTTGAAGATAAATACAACAACCATTTTGTCACTTCAGTCCTAGAAGTCCATGTATGGCCTCAAAGGCTTATCACAATGATGATCAACTACTCTGAAGGTTACCACTTGCATTAATACCACTCGGTACCACCAGACCTAAAAGGAAGTTTGCTTAGCCTTGTTCACCTGCCTCTCTGAAGTCTTATTCTCAATGCAAAGAGGACTGTTAGAAGAGTCAGAGGCAGGGCTTTGCAGACAACTAAAACACTTTTCTTGTGCTCTTTTAAAACAAAAGTATTTTTTATGTGTTACCTTCAGCATCTCTTTAAACAGTAAGTATTCTACTTCTTCATTTCTACTTTCAGTGAACTAGTAGCTGTAGTTAAAGCAACAGAAGAACATAATCAAGTGTAATATAGTCTGACATAAGGTTAAATAACTTCACCACTCAAGGTCTACTTTCCCATCCTTTTTCTTCTGGGCACAGTCATGCTTCCCCTTTACCTACCTCTCACCCATAAGACAATAAGAAAGTAGACTTTCTACAAAGTTTTTGTTTAGATAGTTATGCAAGAACCTGGGGAAGAAACAGTTTTTCTATACATAACTCACTCGCGTGCCGATGTGCAAAATAAAGGTAAGCAGCTTAGGAAGAGTGCTTCTTTCCTATGTTTTAGTTCTAACCTGCTGTCATATCAAAACCCATTAGAGTTCCCTCATTTTCACAATAATCAATAAGCAAGCACTAAACCACACCTGCAGTAACACTGTGCCATAACACCTTTTATAATCTCCCAGTAGATGTAGTATTCTCTTGTGAAAAAAAAAATTGGTTTCTCTGCCCTGAGCTTCATAATAAATGCAGCATCACTAATACAAGTTAAATAGATACCATTCCTTCATTATACATTTCTTGGTGCTGCCTTATGGTCCTCTGAAGCATCAGATGCTGATTGCATAGCAAAACCTAGAAAAATGGCTGTTCAAACGATTAAGAAAAAATATCAATAGTCACAGGCAAGTAACTCTGTCTGTCTGTGGTACTTATTACAGAGACAGGAGGAATAAATTCTTTGCCAAATAATTTTCAATTAAACTGATATTCAGTTCCATAAACACTATTATATGCAGGTTTTTCAACTGCTAGAGCTTCATGAATGTCTTTGATAGATGGAGAAACGTCATTCGGTCAAGTTCGTGTAAAACTAACAGAGCTTAAAAATGTGAAGGCAATGAGACTACTCAGCCTACATTAAACTTGTGTTTGCATAATTGTTAACATATATAACTGCTTGTCTCTGAATTAAATTCTCCATAGGAAGCTACCCAACAAACTGTCACAATGTTTTTATACTGACGTACAGGACCTAGAAGCCACACATTTCCACTTGAACTCATTCGCTCCGGCTCAGAGAACATAGCAAGTGAACTGATATAACCTGAAGACCTAGCATGGTCAGACTGGAGAGAAATGAAGAATTTGACTGTAAGTATGTGTAAACATTGATTTATCACTGAAATCTTGTAAGACATCAAGTTACTAATAACTAAGCAACAGCACTGTATTATTTGATTCATACAGCACTTCCTGCTTTCTGAAGCAGTGGTTATGCTTCATCTTTCACGGGAAATAGGATTAGCTTTTCACATGCCCAGGAAGCTTGAACAGGACAGCTCTTTACATAATGAACGGCCTACTGGATCAGGCCACTATTCCAACCCTGACCACGGCAACATGAAGTGGTGCTGTGTGAGACACACGAGCCTGGCGACGCTCTGCCATTCCCCCCATACTCACCCGGTATCCACCATCATAACAATTAACGGAATTCCCAATACTGACATTAACAATCCATGAAGCTCCTGCCCATATATTTATCTAACCATTTATTAAGAGACTGCAAATTAAAAACTGTGTGTCGATGAGACACTGTGATTCTTAAAAGTGTATTTCAAGAAGCTGGTGATTGCTTGTCACAATATCTGAAGTTAAGAACTTCAAACTTCAGTTGAGAGCTGCCCAAGTTATTTACTACTTTTGGCCCAGTATTTAGAAAGAAAACTTATCCAACAGACCTGTGAATAAGGAGTTCAAAAAAGGTTACGGTTAAAAAAAGTAAATCCACAAATCCCTCATCACGATTCTTAAGCATTTACATAAGAATTTGCATTGTTTGAAGAAGAAATTTGCATTCACCTATTTAATTACAAAACAGCTTAATAAGCTAATATGCGCTAGAGACTACAACTGTCTGATATTTATTAAGGTATGATCAGATGATAGAAAATCTCTAACATAAATGGCAACAGAAGTTATTAGATCATTTGTCACCATGCCCGAACCAAGACATTTTGCATGGCTGCAGTCTGTGCTTTTTAACATGGAGGGAGAGAGTACGGGCTCTCACAGTCAACAAATCAATGTTCTGTTAAAAAACAGGACCACTAGAAGTCCACAAGCACCATCTCCCATGCCTATTTAACGGGCCAAAGCTCAAATGCAAACCTAGTTCATAAAAGGAAAGATGACGTACAGCTCACATACAGACTTCCCAGATCCTGAGATCATATTATCGTACTTATTTTTTTTATGAACCTCTTCCTAAAGAAAGTTCTCCAATAACACTTCTGCATTTCATGACAAATCAATTTATGGGACTTGAGAAAAAAAACTCTTGAAAAGCAGTTTAAGAACTACTTTTAGATATCCAACCAATCTAGAAGCATTTAAGAGACTGACTTTCTCACAACAGTGAACAGTCACGCTGAATGCACACAGAGAAGGAATACCTCTTGCTGGTTCTAGAACCTTGTGAGAAACACCAATGACAGAACTTTCTTCAAAGAAATTGGTTCCCCAACAGCTACTTTAATGTTCCATAGACTGTTTGGAACATAAAGCCAATGTAAGGCATAAAGTTTGTCTAAGGCCTTTGAAAGTAAGAAGCAAAGTGCCCACTATGTCTGTTTCTGCACTACACACAGAATATGGAAGTCAAATTATGCTTGATATCAAAACAGGATGGTGGCCTGATAACAAGTATCCTCATGTTCTAATGCTGGAGCAAGCTACTCCCCTTTTTTACAGGAAGTATGTAAGCCATATGTTTTGGACTTCATGAATGAGCTGGTCTTAAGGGCAGTGCTACCACTAAATAAGCACTGGAAGCGGCATGTCTCCCTTACTCAGTTTATCCAGTCGAGCTTTATTCCAAGAGATATTATAAACCTGCATCCTGATATGTAAGATACACCAGTAATTTCAGAAATCAGGCTGCAAAATGAAGAATTCATTCTAAAGATGTTCTGACAGGGAACTGGGGAGCAAACTATTCAACTTATTTTGAAGAATCAGAGTGGCATCCTCTCCTGCAGTGAGAAAGGAACGTCACGTGAGAACAAATACGTTCCTGTGGACCTAGTGATAAGAGTGTGGGAACATCAACTCCTTTTCAGTCAGACTTCAGTTAAAACCTCTCATAATGATAAGTGTTTATTCAGGACTGCTCTGGCTACCATTAGACTAACTGAAAACGCTGACTTGTAGTTCCTTCCTCTGAACGAGGGTTCTGCAGTGTCAGGTTTGTCACATTCAGTACAAAGGTTACCAAGGAACAAAGGCTAAAGGTTTAGTAAAATTAAACATTAGCTTAACTGGTCTCATACTTTAAGATAAATCCCGCTGAAGACAAGAAACCCAAGGGGCAGATTTATTCTGCTTTCAGCGGCCCTTCCTTTCGGGCAGGCTCCTCGATTAGAGATCAGCGCCGTTCTCATCGGGATACGCTTCGGGCATCTCCAAGAGATACAATCTGCACCCGAGGGAGCAGGGAGGCAGCTCACCCACCGTGCGGCACCGCACACCCGGGACGGCTCCGACCCTCCCGGGGCCACCTCGGGGCAGCCGAGACCTGCTCGGGGCAGGAGCCTGGGCGAGGGTCCCGCCGGCACCGCCCCCGCCCGGACCCGGCGCTCCCGCGGGAGAAGGGGAGCCGGGACCCCTCGCCGCCCCGTCCCCCGCGCCGCCCCCTCAGGGCGTACCGTCGCCGAGGCCCTCGGGGTCCTGCAGCTCCTCGGGCACCTCGCCGTTCTCCAGGATACCGTACCCCTCGCCGTTCTCCAGGACGCCGTAGTCCTCGTCGTTCTCGATGCCCGCCATCTCGTTCTCCTGCTGCGCCAGGAAGGCGGCTGCGGGATCCTCCTCGGCGCCGTCCCCGTTGCCGGCCGGCGGCTGCTGCGGCTGCTGAGCGCCGAAGAGCTCCATGTCGGCCATAGGGGCGGGCGCGCGATGCGGCTCCGCGCCGCGCCTACGCCGGGCAGCGCGCGGGGAGGGGGGGGAGGAGCGGCTGCGCCAATGAGCGGCCAGCGCCGCCCGCCGCGGCCAATCGGCGAGCGGCGGCGGCGGGGGCTGGCGGAGCGCGAGCCAATCAGCGCCCAGACCGCCGGCGGCGGGCGGGGTCTGTGCCCCGCGGCCGCGGCCCGGCCCGTGCGGGCCCGCCCTGCCCGGGCAGCCGAGCGCCGTGAGGGGCCGGGGCGGTCCCGCCGCGCCCCGCAGAGCCGTGCGAGCCTGCGGAGCTGCCCGGGGAAAACACCGGTTCTTCCCTCTGCGGCGTTTTTCTTTTTTGTTTTTCTTTTTTTTGTTTGTTTGTTTGTTTGGTGGTTTTTTTGTGTGTGTTTTCTCTCCGGCGTTGGGAAGCTTAGAGCTCGGAGCCGCAGAGCGGGGGGTCAGGTGGGAAAGGACCGCTCTGGGTCGTTTGGTCCGGCGTCCCTGCTCGAGCAGGATCGTCCCAGAGCACGTGGCACGGTGCTGCCTGCGGTTGGTTCTTGGATGTCTCCACTGAAAGAGACTCCGCAACCTCTCTGGACGACCTGTTTCAGCGTCCCACCCCCCTCACAGTAAAGAGAATATCTAGGCTGGATTTCCCCTTTTTCAGTGTGCACCCATTGCTCCTTGCCGTATCACTACAGTTCCTGATGAGCAGCCCCAACTTCCTCAGCCTGTCTTCATGGGGGAGGTGCTCCAGTCCTCTTAGCATCTTCGTGGCCCTCCTGGACTTATTCCAGCAGTTCCATGTTATTCTTACTTTGGGGACACTGTCTGCAGTATTCCAGGTGGAGTCTCACAAGAGCAGAGTAGAGGGGAAGAATCACGTCCTTCAGTCTGCTGACCACTTGGATAGTTTATCAGCACAGCAGAGAGTAGGGGGAGTGAAAAATACTGCTGAAACAAAGGAGAAAATGATGCTGGCAGCTCTTACGCTGGTGCACTTGCTGCAAGAGATACTTGTTTAACTCCACTAACATGCTGCCATAAGTCTGTGTGGACATTTCATGGTAATGCCACCCAGGCATATGTTACAGTCCCGTTCAAACACTTTTCGGAAAGGAAGACAGGTGTTTTCCCAGGTGATTTTAACGGTGTGAGGTAAACCACATTCTGAGTTACACATTTTCCCCTCACCCATCAGCGTCATTTGCGAGGGGAAAAAAGCACGAGCAAACTCCTGAAGTATGACAGAATGCTCCCTTCACCTTGCTTAGCCAATTAAAAACACGTGCCTAGTTTGTGCTATGAAAACGTAGGATCTGGCAAGGCAGGAGGCTAGACTTTCCTGAATTTTGTCTCCTAGGAGAAACACAGCAAGGTCATTTATTTTAAATAATCTCCAGCTGCCACAGGAAAGCTAAAGATGTAAAAATAACAGGAGTAATCAGGCCCATAACTCACAATAGGAGATCATAAAAATGAAATACCACCATGAAATGCATGCCATGCTCTCACAGAAACTTGCTGACTTTGTCCCATAAGTTCTTTTAATGCACACTCCCTTGTGCATTTTCATCACTCTTCTCTCCTTATATGTAAACAAAAGGGCAATATTGCACTGCTTCCCTTTAACTGTGAATAGTGAATTTTGGACGACAGTCTAACCACTTCCTCTTTTGCTTTTCCCCCGCCTCTAAACCCTCTGGGGGATTTCTGATGACTTAATGGCACAAACACAAATAGAACATTGTGATTTAAAATGAAAAGCAAATCCGGTTACTTGCTTGTCTTTAAATTGCAGAATGGGGATTAAGGCCTATGAAATATAAGCAGAATTACAATTTTTCAAATGGCCCAAGAAAATAGTTATCTGTGTTCCATCAGAACAAGTAACTGAATGTTATTTGCCTTAGATGCAAAGGAAAATACAGTGAGTTGTTAGATACATTTTGATGATGAATTCAAAAATTTCTGTGTTACCTATAATTCAGATGCACCATGAAGTGCTTTTGCACTGACAAAGCTATTATTATTTTCCTGCTTTCTTACCCTGCAAAAGAAGTCAAGATACTGCCTTTTCTAAAGGCAGGTGTTACTGCTTAGAGACCAGTACAGAACATAAGAGTACTGTACCCTTTGCAATTCATCCATAGTGGTTTGTTGATGTGTCACATTGAGGAGAAGACTTTACTACAGAAATATTAGATGAATAAACCTTCATGGAAAATTTAAATGTCAGTCAGACTACAAAAGAGTTTCAGGAGCATTCTGTTTCTCTCCATTCTTTGAAAGAGGATGACATATAATTCCAATTTCTGTATGTACTGAGATCTGTTTTAGATGTAGTTTTAAAAGATTTTTTGAGCATTTATGAAAATATGGGTTTGCGGTTCTGCACTTTGAACATTAAGGAAATCATTGTAAGAGTAGTGGGGTTTTTACTGAGTCTCTCAGAATGTTTCCCATTTAATAAATAAATCATAGAATCATAGAATCAACCAGGTTGGAAAAGAACTCCAAGATCATCAAGTCCAACCCTTGATCCAACATAATAAATAATAAATAATTATTAGAGCAGATGTTTCCAGAGCAGAAAATTTAAATGCAAGTCCTTACAGTCTGTAAGTATGCAGATGAGGAAGGCATTGCACAACTGATATCTGGACATGAATCACATCTCAGGAAATCTCTCTATCTAGGACCTCATTGCACAAGAGCCCACAGTCAATGGCAAGTAAAAGGTGAGAGCACATAGTGACTAAGAACTGGTTCAGGTCCCATTGGAATCAATTAAGAGGTTCCCTAAACCTGCTGATGGCTACGGACTTTCATGCTGTAGACAGAAGTTAGGAAAAACCCTTAGCTTTTCAGTTCTGAGAACCTAGTATTTTATAACTACTCCTGTATCTGAAAGATGGTCACTACTTTGTTGGATTGCTATTCCTTCACACAGTACGGGAACCAGAAAGAATTGCTTTGAGAGGCACATAAATCTAACAGCTTCTCTCTGCTCCACAGCAGCTACCCTGCATACCACTTCACGTCAGTGTGGAAGCTCCCTCAAAGCAGATTTGTAGAGATCACTGCACATACAGTGACTTGGGCACATAAAGCTACTGTTGCTGTTATGTCGGGACGGTCAATAAAAACACAAGAAGGCTTATTCAGGGCAACATAAAAAAACCCTCTCTTTATTATTTTCAGCTCCTTTTTATATCCTTCTAAAGCAGCAAGTAAGCAGTGAGCAAGCAGCAGGGTTCTAATTGGCTATCCATTATTTTTGATACATTTGGCAGTAGTTGTAGGTACCTGGAGATGTTCAAGGCTAAAACTGTGACTCTCACACACCTCAAACCTACAGACTTACAGCCTATCTGTGTTCTTTAATTAGGCTGCGTACAAGACTTACTTATCTTCAAGGATACACGTGAAAGTTTGCCAAGAAAACATGCTTAGACTTCACTGTCTTTCAGCTCAAGCCCATCTGCACTACAGACTCATGCTGCAGATGTTCACCTTGTTTTGATGGGGCTGGAATTAAAGCTAAGCCAGAGTCTATAACTCATATTGACATTAACAGCTTAAATAAGCTCTCCACTCTGCCTACCTTGGAAGAGCAAACAGCAGTTCACCTGTTCAGACAATCAAACTGGAGCCATGTGTTTATTGTTACAACACTCAAGAGAAGCCAGCCTTTAAATCCATGTGGTTCTCATCCCCAGAAGGAATGTGGTTGAGAGAAGCTCTTTGAGTGCACTGAGTCACCAGCTAGGCAGGAGGGCTTGAAGCATCTCACCCTTCCTTCAGACACATATTGACAAACGTGTTCTCCTACAAGACCTCCAGTACCACAGCAAGCCACAGTGCTTTCAGTTTATCATGCTGATTTGCTGCCATGAGAATTTAATTAGATGGAGTAATGAGGAGAAGATGCCGGTAGCATCCACAAACGTCCTGAGATAAGAGGTGCAGCTGCTTTCCAAAAAACATCCAGTAGTAGGTAAAATAAGAATTGTACCTACAACTGATAAACGTGTGATGCTGTGGTGCTACTTCTTGCTGCTGTTACAGCTGTATCTCTAATCATCACAGCACGCATGGTATTCAAGCAGAATCTGAGTAAGCAAAGGTTAGAGATTGTTCCATGCCTGAGGGAAGCATGGAGCTGCACAAAGATCAACGGAGCAGAGGGACAGACTGTCAGAGCAGAATGCTAGGAAGTAAAATGACAAGAGTAGCATAAAGAGGCAGGTTTGCAAATACAGGGTCAAGATACTCGAAATCATATTGTTGCCTCAAAGACCACGGAGAAAAAAGACTCCAGGCCAGTTTAGTGTATAAGGTAAGATAAAGAGAGCAGGTCCTGTAATCTCAGGCCTAAGGCCCAGGGAATACATGCCACACATGCTCCTCTAAACAGTGGTTCTATGATTTTATAATAAGGTTCATCCAATCCCAGATTTGTCCACTTCCAGTTCTGCCCCATTCTGCCTTCCGACATGCCATGTCGGGAATTGGGTCTGGGAGCGTTTGGGACCCCCTTCTTCACAGCATGCACAGTCCTTGTGTTCCTCCAAAGTTCTGCACTTAAAGGTGTCTGTGTCATATCTTCTGGTCCAGGCCTTGAGGTGTACAACAATTCTACTTGAAAAGAAGACTAAACACACTAATGGAATTTTAGAGGAATTGATATGAAATGTGATAATAGGGTTGGGTATGTGTAAACATTATGCTACAGGGTAATGGATATAATACAGCTACATTAAAATCTATATTCACTACACATCTACTTCTAAAATCTGTAAAAGTTTAAAAATAAATAAAAAGCTCTGAGGCATCAGTATGAGTTATAGGGTAAGCAATATGATGAAGGTAGAGTCTTGGGAACCTTTTGAATGGATAGAGTGGGGCTAAACAACCCAGAGAACCAAATGCAGTATAGGAGGTTTTTATAAGGAATTAGCCATTGAAGGTGACAGGTGAATCACAGATCTGCTTTGGCTGGTTAATCCAATGTGCTTGTTCAAACTGAGTCAGAAAACACAGGAATCCCAGTACTGTGTCCATTCTGATTTTGAGCACCCTCACAGTAAAAAAATAAATGTTTTCTTGTGCTTAGATCAATTTTTTATTTGTTTTTAAATTTCTGTCCATTAGCTGCTGTCCTGTCACTGGGCACTACTGAAAAGAGTCTGTCTTTCTGCTCTTCATTTTCTCCCATTGGGTTGTTATACATACCAGAGCGTCAGGCAACTGGCACAAACAAAAGAAGGAAGACCCACAAACAAAATGCTCTGATGTGTGGGGCTGGCCGGTTTTAAAAAGAACCCTATCCCCTTCCCATGCCCCTCTATGTTTGACCCTGCTCCTCCCTGCCTTCCCAGCCCCCCCCCACCCCAGAAAAAAGAGCAGGGGAAGGGTGTACCCTTCCAACATCTCTTTTCAAACTTATAACAGGTAGTCAAGTGAACAAGTCTTCAGTACAAGTGAAAAGCCATTCTTTATTAAGAGGGGTTTTCTTTTTAGCTTTCCAAATTAACTGCAACTTTTAGAAGAATTTTAAAAAGTAGTTTGACTACACGGGAAACTGAGTAGTCAAGAACTTCTGAAGGATCTGCAAAAATTTTCCCATTTCTCTCCTCGCTGGTGTAGTCAGAAAGTATTTGGACTGAGAGAATATTCCTAAGGTCATTTTTCATCTGCATAAACAATGCCTTCATACAGCACAGACCTCCTTGTGGTCTCCAACTGAGCACAGCAGATGCAACTAATCTAAAGTGCAGGAATTTGGTAATATCACAACCATGTTCATTAATTTATTCTCTTCTTTTTCTACAAGTTGATATCTAAAATATTTCTTTGGAGATGTACACACTTGGGACGTTTTCCAGTGGAAAAGACAACAACAGTTTCGTGATTGAATTCAATACAGAAGATGTATTCTGAATGCACAGGAAGCATCTAGTCAGCTGCCTTGTCACAATATAAGTTAACTTGATTTTTTTTTTCTGTTGGTGATCAAAGCATCCATGGGAATGCTTATTTTCCCAGTCAAACTCTGGAGTTCTCTGGTTTGTGCATCACAGGTTTTCTGCACCACAAACTTTTCAACTGTTGCTCTGACAACAGATGTATTGTTTTCTGTCCTATGGCTCTCCCTTGTGCCTTTTACAAGAGTGTGGATGTTTTCAAAATCATGATTTACTTTTACATTTGCATTTACATTTACTTTTACACATCTTGGAAAGGTGAGAGAGAATTATTCCTCTCTCCCTCTGCCCTCAATTTACAGAGTGTACTCTCCTCCCTCCTCTGCCCCTACAGAGTAGAACTGAAATACAACAAGATTAGAGAGGATGGTGTCTATTTATTCCCAATGCCAATTCAGAGATGCCAAAGGCCAGGTATTTTATGTAACTATTGTGTTAGTTCAGCACACTTCTTCTAGTCATTTGAAGCTGCAAGAATTCAACAAATATGTAAACTAAGTAATAGTGCCTTGAATAAGCCAGCTGTAAGAATTCAGTTTGGCAACTGCATGTGAAAAGCTTGTTTTAGTGATTAGCCCAGTATCATCCAGCAACTTGGTGGCAAAAACAGTGAATCAGAACTGAGTCAATGTAGGGACCAGCTTTTCTCTTCCCTGAAGCTTAGTCACTGACTCCCTGCTGTCTTCTGAAACACAGAATATAGAGACTAGGAGAGTCGCCTCCACTACATTTGATACAGTCTGGGGCAAGATTGCTCTTGAGGGGAATATTTTAGTGATTGTTCACTAAGCATGGTTAAAGAGGCAAAAATGATGACCGAAAAACAATCTTAAAACTAGCAGCCCTTACCATCTGAGGGCTTTATAGCCCTAAACCTGTGCTTTGTGTCATAGCCCTAGTGAAATCAGAGCAGTGCATCCCTGTAATACACAGACTATTGGAACATAGAGATCTCTGTTCCTTCAGCACAGAAAATACCTGAGAGGAGAGAGAAGAATGGAGACTGAAGAGGGGAAGAAATATGGCAGGCCTCTGGCTAAGTTCTGAATCTTTACCAATTTTGAATATGTTCTAATGGATCATAGTCCTTCACATATAATATTTCAGGAAAAAAGATTATGTTTACCATCATCTGTTCTGTATCCTTCTCAGTCTTTCTCCTGCCTTTTTCTCATGCAGACTCCTCATTTCTAGTCCCATTTGTGTCTTATTACTCACAGCACTAGGGAAAGAATCTATGAGTTTTGTGACTCAGTCCCCTCAGCTGCTGTTTCCAGCAGCATTTCATCTGAAACCAGTCTCCTTTAAGTTCCCCCATCCCCCAACTTTCAGTCCAGCTTCTTGGGCTCCACAGCTTTTGGGCTTCACCCCATTCTCACCAATCCACTGACCTAGTATCAGCCAGTGTCACTCCTTATTCTGTCACTATTTCCTGATTTTTCCTTATATCCTTTCCCTTCTGAATCCCTTCCCGCCTCTGCAACGCTTAGGTGTCAGTAAAAGTTGTCTCACTCACATCATCCCAGCCACCCCTTCCAAATATTCTATCCAATCTCAGTCTCCCACTTCTTGCTATAGAAGTCATTTAAACAGTAGCTTAAACTCTACAAGATCTCTAAGTTGATCCATTGGTGCAATTTACTGAACCATTAGCACATCTAGACTCATTCACAACACACAGACTTCTTTCAAAGTTGCAAAAGAAAGTTGCACAGAGCAAAAGGGAAGCTTGCTGGTCATATTGGCTTGTCAGAACTTGGGTGGAAACTGAAATTCAGAAGCTGCGCTGAAATAGGGAAAATCTGAAGAAAACAAATGCTTGCTGTCATCACAAGGAGGGATACTGCCTGTCACCCTTGTCTGAGTGGCCCAATAAAAATTATACTGTCATTGCTAGCAAGAAACCTAATTCTAATTCCAAGGCCACAAGAACTGGTGGGCTGTTGGGTTTGTTATTAGCTTGAGTGAATTTACAGTGCAAACTGAAGCTTGGTACCAGGTGTCTTTTGTGATAATGTGGAGTTTAAGTGTGGCATAATACCAGAAACCTTGAAAATATGTGTACAGGCTGGAAACTGAAACCACAAGACTATAAACATCTCAGTGGCAGTCAGCTTCTGGTTCTTGAAGAATTGTAAACTTAAATGCTGAGAACACTGCTTTAGACATAACAAAGAGGAAAAGGAAGAAGTCAAACAACACTGATCAGCCCTGAAATGATTGAGCAATTGCACTAGATAATTGTTGTTGGTCCCTTCCAACTGGAAGTATTCTATTGTATTCTATGTATGCTTCTTATTATTGGGCATAAATACATCCATAAAATCCTCAGTGTTCTCCCACTGAAATAAAAGACAAACCTCCAACAGAACCAGGATTTTAGACATCACACAGGAATACAGAGTTTCACAGAATACAGTGTTGGAATTGGTATGGCCAGACCCCCACGAGAAAGTGTTAGGGACTATAAAACTGACTGGATTGGAATAGTTCTCTCACTGTTGCACAGTTTCTGTACTAATATTATTTGTTTCTCACTTTTGTACTTTACATTAGAAGTATATTTATATAGCTGCATATCCTCTGACTTCCAGTACTACCACTTTAATACAGGAAAGGATAAAGGAAAGCACAGGGGCTCATTCTTCTGTCATTTTTAGACTATGATAGGCAAAATGGTATTCTGCCCTTGTAAATTATTCCAGGAGTTAATTATTTGTGTCTGGAGGCATTTTTTTTCCTGCTTCTTTACCTGATGGTTGAACAAGGAACTTGCCCCAGGAAAAAAAGGGTGTGTCTATTCTGTGGAGCTGGAGGTAAGCATTTGTGCAGGAAAAACCTAAAGCACCTAAAGAACTTCAAGGAACAAGCTGGGGCTTTGGGCCTCAAGCCATGTAGTTTAGTTGAAGAAATTCTCATACAGTAGTATATTAGAGTGTAAAACTGAGTGAGACGTAGGACACTAGAGACCTGCTTCAAATATTACAGTTAAGAAACACTCACATAATGAACTGCTCTTTCAATAAGCTAGCTTTTGGGGGACACTTCATAATAACTGTTCTCAGCATTCATATGCATGCTGTATTAAGGTTACACTCGCAAATTATTTTACACAGCCAGTAATAAGTGTGAGGGTTTTAAATAAAAGGTTAGTTAATTCTTACAACCTTAAAATTCAACAGACTATGGTGTGGCTTTCAACCCTATGTAATTACTTAAATTCTACTGTTATGGCCCATTGTGGGGTATATTAGTAATTCCTTCAACATACTTCTATCTTTTTATTCTCTCTCTGAAAATTTTCATAAAAAATTGTATTACCCATTACACAAAGTGCAGCCATTTTTGTAAGGATTATATTTTACTCAGATCTCTTTCGGTAACTATCATTCACTACCCCTAAATAAGCTATGTCTGCATTTGTATCCACCTGCAACTGTAGTCGATGTAAATGACTGGTAGAAATGGCTAATAGGAGTTATGTAGTCATGAAACTTTCCTGTCTACAAGACAGCCTCCAAATGGGCCTTTTTTTAGAGAACTGTTTAGGTTTATATGTGTACACACATTTTATATTGTATATAATACTTAAGCAAAAAAAATATATATTTATACAGTGTCCTCTTCCCACCATTATTTACAAAATTCAGTGCTTGGTAAAAGACAACATCCATTCTGTGTGTCACTTCAGCACTGATGTATCACAATATGCCACTCATCAAGGCCTTTTCTGATTTGAAACTGAGGCAATTTCTTATGCTATCTCTCAGGTAGTACTATACAGCTGAGAGTCTGCTGGTTGTGTTCAAGAAGTCACTGCAGTCTCTCGGAAGCATCCCTCCTCAGGGAACAGCCAACACCAGCATACAGACTTACTACACTACGACAACTGCAGCTCTGCAAAGAACAGACAGTATGTGGTGCTAATATTGTGTGTAGATGAGGCCTTGAGACTCAGCTCAGCTTCTCCCCCCTCCAACGACAACAGCCAAAAAGAACCAAAACCAAAAAACCCAAACAGACAAAACAAAAAGCAAACCAAAAAACCACACAACAAAACAAAAAACCAAACCAACCAACCAAAAAAAGATATGTACCACAAAATCATAACAATTGAAATTACTTATTTTCAGTTCCACTAAAAATCTCACAGACAGGCCCAAAATGTCAGAAGTGTGTCTGCATGTCTGTCAGATTCTCCAGCTACTCCACCTTGCCTAGCTGAGGCATGGATTCAGGAGTGCTGAGAAAATGGGCTAAATCACTGAAGGTGCTATTTTTGAAGAGCACCAAAACACAAGGCTATGATACACATAATCAGGTCCTTGGAGGTAGCAAACCTTACCCCGGCTTATTTGACCAACAGATACAACTCTGCTAAATTAATGTTTCTTCTCTTGCCCATAAGGTATCTTTAAGGAGAAAATTTTGTTCCTTTTTTCCCACCTCCTTAAGTTTTGTATTCCATTTGCTTACTATAGCCCTGATGGCCTCTTGTGATATTTCTGATGTGCCAGATGGGTGCAAATAAATCTGTTATATACTTCTCTAGTTTTACAATGAGAAATCTAGATTTTAAAAAACAAGCTATCGAAGTGTTGCTGTTTAATTTCCTCTGGCATAGTAAGTTTTCTTACAAAATTAATACATTGCTATCACTTGAAAGCAAGAAATGGAGAAAGCAAGCAAGAGCACCCTGATTGTAAAAATGCAGAACATCCTCTGTTCAGAAATACAAACCTTTCCTAAATATGTACCAAAAAATGTGAATTTCATACCTTCTCCACTTCCTGAAAGTAGAAGTGGGTTTGTTGTTTGGTTTGTTTGTTGGCTTGTGGTTTTGGTTGGGGTTTTTTCCCCCATGATATTGGGGCTTCCAGCAGGAGAACTGTTTAAACAGCTGCAGTCCTATGTTTTATATCACCAGTAACTGGAGACCTTCCTGATACTCTCCATCTCATTTCCAAGTTTAACCTCACTTTGATCACCTGAAATCCTCTGGCATGGTCTCCTTTCCATTCAAGGAACACAGTATTATCTGTCTCTGTGTGTTCTGTGGTCATATCAGAGATTGCTGGCTATGGTCAACAGAAATGACTGTAGGGACTTTCCTGTCTTCAATGATTTTGATTGCCTAGCCATTAATTTGAGCTCCTTACCAAACACAGCTGGCAGCTGCTAGGGGAAATAGAAGCTATTTCTATTTCTGTTTTCTATTTCTATCCTCTACATATCTTCATCATATCCAGAACATTAATTCTTAATTTCTGGGGTTTTTTTTGATCAAGTCTATTACACCAACACCTAGCCTTGGAGCTCTTCAGCAGACTGTCGGGCAGCTATTACCCACTTTCCCATTTATTTCAGTGTATCATTGAAAGTTTTGTCTGAACCAAATCCCTACAACTACCTCAAAAGGAGGTTGTAGTGAGGTGGGGACCAGTTTCTTCTACCATGCCTGCAGTGTGAGAAGCAGAGGAAATGACTGTAACCTGAGACAGGGGAGATTCAGATTAGATATTAGACAAATTTTTTCCCTGTCAGGGTGGTCAGGCATTGGAATGGGCTGCCGGGGGAGGTGGTGGAGTCACCATCCCTGGAGGTGTTCAAGAGGCATCTGGATCTGGCGCTGGGTGATGTGGTTTAGGGGTCACAGTGGCAGCGCTGGACTGGATGATCTCAAAGGTCCCTCCTGATCTTGACAAGTCAGTGACTCTACAATTCTGAGTCCTCGTAAATCCTCTCTGTATCACCGCATCTTCACGGTGCCTTAGGTGCGGCTCCCAGCTGGTTTGTGTTTCCTGGGAAATGGCGTTCTGCCCGCACCCAAAGCGCTCCTTTGGCGAGTCTGGCGGTGCCGCTGCAGGCGATCCGGGACCGCGGGATCTCCGGCGGGCCCTGGGAACAGACCGGGACACGGCCCCGGGCAAGGGCGGAGTGGGGACAGCCCCTTCCCGGCCCCTCCCGGCCCTTCCCGGCCCCTCCCGGCCCTTCCCGGCCCCTCCCGGCCCTTCCCGGCCCGGCCCCGCCCCTCCTCGGCCCCGCCCCTCCTCGGCCCCGCCCCTCCTCGGCCCCGCCCCCCCTCGGCCCCGCCCCTCCTCGGCCCCGCCGCGGCGCCACGGCGCCCCCTGCCGCCCGCCTCCTGCCGAGCGCTGGCCAATGGGGAAGGCGGCCACGCCTCCGGCGGCGCTGATTGGCCGCGGCTGGGAGGGTGTGGCCGCGGGCGGGGGGCAGCGGCGCAGTCGCGGGCGGGCGGAGCAGCCGGCGCCATCTCGGAGCATCGCCGTGACGCACCGAGTCACACCGAGTCACACCGTGTCACCATGCCGAGGGAGATCGAGCTCTGCCCCGGGCGGCGCGTCGGCGGCGACCAGCCGTGCTTCATCATCGCCGAGATCGGGCAGAACCACCAGGGCGACCTGGACATCGCCAAGCGCATGATCCGCATGGCCAAGGTGCGCGCGGGGAGGCGGGCGAGGGCCCCGGGGCGCTGCCGAGGGGAGCGGCGTCTCCTTCGCGCAGCGGTGCCGCTCGGGAGGAGCTGGGAGACTTGCTCGGAGGGCCCATTCCTGAAGCAGGGTGTCTGCGGCGAGACCCTTGCGCTCGGCTTCGGGGAAGGGTCTGGAGAGCGTGTCGTGTGAGGAGCGGCTGAGGGAGCTGGAGCGGTTTAGTCTGGGGAAAGGGAGTCTTTTAAAGGGGAGTTGTGTCGCTCTCTACAGCTGCCTGAAGGGAGGCTGTGGCCCGGTGGGGGTCGGGCTCTTCTCCCAGGCAGCCGGCGACAGGGTGAGAGGACAAAGCCTCAAGCTGTGCCAGGGTAGGTTTAGATTGGGCATAGGGATAAACTCTTCATAGAAGGGGTGATCTGACTCTGGAAGGGGCTGCCCAGGGAGCTGGTGGAGCCCCCGTCCCTGGAGGCCTTTGACGAAAGGCTGGACTGTTCAAGGAAAGGCTGGACGTGACACTCCGTGCCGTGGTCTCGTTGACATGTTGGGGTTCGGCCACAGGTTGGACTCGGTGATCTCAGGTCTTTTCCAGCCCAATTGATTCTGTGATTGTGTGTGACAGCTGCAGCTCTGCAGCTGTGGTGTGAGAGAATTTAGGAATTCAGGAAGAATCGGGCAGCTGCTGAACCATTTCTGATGAACCTCCAGTTTGACCTGGTTGCATTAGGGTTTTTTTCAGGTAATGCTTGTGTCAGCCAGGAAGACAGATAGGCTGCTTTGAAATTTGATGTTATATCTGTTAGATAGAAAATGGTACATCACTGAAGAACAGCTCAGGGCACAGTGTGTTCAGAGCTGTAATTGTGGTATAAGTGGAAAATACTGTAATGAGAATATATCTTCACTGTGTGTGTCACTTCCAGTGGAACATCCCTGGAGATGTTCACAAGGCATCTGGATTTGGCACTGGCTGATTCAAGGGTTACAGTGGTAGTGCTGGGTGGACGGTTGGGCTGGATGATCTTGAAGGTCTCTTTCAATCTTGATGATTTTGTGAATTTCACATTCGAATTCCTTGTTCCACAGAATCCTGTGTCTTGTTTTAATGTAAAATTATAAAGTGACAGCTGAGCTGGAAAAAAACACCACAGAAATCAGCTCCTCAAATAAGAGGCATTCATAGCAAGAAGCTATGCAGTCTTCTAGGTTTAGTATGATTTCCCTATAGACTACTGCTCTACTAAGTGTTGAAGTAAAACGGCTTAAATGTTTGCAGATCCTCAGTCACTCTGTGTTCATTACCATTTCTATGATTGCTGTGGTGATGGTACTGTGAAAACTCCACAGCAAATGAGCACATTAGTTGATCAGTTTTTGTGTTCAGACTTAGGATGAGTGCAGTTTTTCTTGCACTGCCACTCAGTGTGCACCAGCTTCTTTTGCAGGAATGTGGAGCAGACTGTGCTAAGTTCCAGAAGAGTGAACTGGAATACAAGTTCAACAAGAAAGCCTTAGAAAGGCCCTACACCTCTAAACACTCCTGGGGAAAGACCTACGGGGAGCACAAGCGCCACTTGGAGTTTAGCCATGACCAATACAGAGAGCTAAAGAAGTATGCAGAGGAGATCGGCATTTTCTTCACAGCTTCTGGCATGGATGAGGTATGTAAGCCATACTGGAATGACAGTGGGAGTCCGGCTGTTGTGTCTGTTGGGTATTACTAGGTGTGATAGTTTTTGCATAGAAAGAATATGTGGATAATGAATTTCTACATGAGAGCACTAGAGTAATTTGCCAGTTCCCCTGTACGGTGAACCTACCATGTTTGAGTAGATGGCTGAACACTTTGGAAGACTTGCTGTGTGCACTGAGATGTTTATACACAGTAAATATCATTAGAGACAAGGTCTCAGTTTGAACTTCATAAACAATCAAGGCTTTAAGAGTTTAGATCAAGTCAGTGGGATCTGATTGCTCTCCAGTGTTGTCTAGTATGTTGGCTCCAAGAATTTCAAACTTCCCTCTGTATTTAAACCAGATTCCTTTCTTAACCTAATCCAAATTTCCCACTTTTTTCCCCCCTCCTTGCTGTTTACTAGGCCCCTGTTGGTGTTTCCAAGCAGCAGAAATGTTTATGCCCCTTTTTCTTTTACTAGTCTCATGGAGAAGGGCCCCACCTTGCCCTGTTACTCCTGAAGCATTTACTGATTTTTGCCAGTGGGTTCTTGAACAGTCAACTCCACCTGGAGCTTGTCAACTCCATGAAACTCATCTGCTGCTGTTCCCCCCTTAAAATGTGAATACTTCTAACTGGGCATGTTGCCCACCTCAGAATGGTGTTAGTTACAGTATTAAGAAATGCAACATGCATTTGAAATGTGTAAACAGGAAAGATCAGGTAACAGTTGAACTTCAGTGTAGATCAGAGATTACAGATTGCTTTCCTTTTCTTTGTGGCCTAGAAAATACAGAAAAGCAAACTGAAGGAGACCCTAGCAGAAGTATGCTAGCCCCTCTTGCATATGGCCAGCAGATGAATGTCCCTGGCTTCCTGCAAGCAGCCTTATCCAGGATGGGATAAGGATGTGATTTACCGAATATTTTAAGGTGGTCTGTTCAGTGCCTCACTCTCTTACCATCAGAGAGAATTCCTAATATATCAGGGTTATCTCCTTCCTCATAATTTTTGTCCTGCCTTATCTGATGTAAAAGTTTATACTAGTTTCTCCTTTCTGATAATTCAACACAATAATTATAGCACCTCTTCTCTTTTGTAATCTCTGGACTAGGCAGTTTCAGTTCCTTCAACCTTTTTATGCTGTTTTCTAGTTGTCTGGCCATTCTTACTGCTTCTATCAACTTGCATTCCTGTTGACCAAAATCCTTGAATTGCTGTGCCTCTGCTGAGGTGGTACAAGCACCAGATATCATAAAGAACTACTTCAGATGCGTGACAGACAAAAAGATGTTTTGTGTGTATAGCAAAAGCTCAGTTCCATGGACTCAGAAATAGATCTGTGTAAAGAGGGTGCTGCCATGTTTTGTTTGTCATGTCTTCATGTCCAGAAGACCTGCTGAAAACCATGTACTCTTTTAACAAAGGAGTAACTGAATCCAGGATTCTTGGACTTCTGTATCTGGGATCTTAAAGACCTGTGTGCCTTTGCAGGGGAGAAAAAACCCACACTCCTTTGAGGTTAAAACCTCTGGTTTTTAAAGGCAATACAGAACACCTTTCATATGCAGCAGCTATAAGATCACTTTCTGCCTCTGGGATCCCTCTTTCTCTCTGCTGTGCTCCACTGTGTGTGACCTAATCAGCTAATTAACAGAACTGATACATGTTTGTGCCTTCTTGTTTGAACAGTAATTACATTACACATCTGATAAGATTTCTGGTGGCATTTCTGCAAGGCACGGGTTTGGAACTTGAGGAAAACATTGCATAAATTGACATAATAAGTCCTCGAGAACATGTTAACTTCTGTAAATTTAACATAATCTCTGGAACTCCCGCTCTGTCAAAGAGGTTAAATTGTGTGTTTAACTATATGAGGAAATCAATGAAGTGATGTGTGAAGTAAATACAAAGGCTGTGAATAACTTCTTTATCTGTTCTGTTCCAGTGTGTACTGGAGACAAAACAGGATCTCATTGAGCCACTCCCTTTAATGTCATTCCTATTACTTGAAATTACTTCCTGATCCTTGAATCTCCTACAGAAAAGCTGCCAATTTTCAAGAGATATTTACCTAATGAAGAGTGGCTTTAGATATGAGGTCTATTCTGTTATATTTCATTTTGTGCCATCTCCTGAGATTAGATCTGTGGGTTTTTAATATAATGTATTCATTGTCTTTATGCGCAATGCATTTAGTGAATAAACTATTTTAAAGAGATGTTATACATCTTAGGTACAAGAAATTGCATCTCCATCATACTGATGATAGAAAAATTAGACCAAATAAGATGAGTTTCTCCTCTGGACATTAGCACGCTGGCACTAAGTAAATTTAACTGCAACAAGAAAAGAGCTGAAGAAATTAAAAGTGTTTGTGGGTGATTGATGGGGAACAAAGGTAACTACTTCACTGTTGTCCCTGGAGGTGAAATGGAGGATTTAAATATCTCTTGCCTTTAATAGGTTTGGAATTAGAATTCTCTTCCTTGAAAGTACTAACTTTTAAAAGGTCATTACTGATGTAAAACCAGTTTTCAGGGAGCCTTCAGTAATTCCTGAATTGTCTTCAATATAGCACAATTATTTTTAGGCAAAAGCAGAGTATAATTAGCATTTGAGTAAACTGTTTGATAGTATTTTCTTTGCCATATTTTATTTTCTAGTATCTCTCCTAGACGCAAGCCCATTTTGGATTTCCTTTTTTTTGGGTGCTTCTTTTTTTCAGGTGCTTATTTAATATGCTTGTACAATTTTTCAGTGTGGCACATCTATTCAAAGACAGTTTAAAATCTGTAGGTTTTTTTTAAATCTCTGTGGTTTAATATTTCTGACCTGCAGGAAGTGTGTGGCTGGAAGACTGCCTGCATGCCTGTAACGCATTTCTTCAAAGGGCAAGCTCTCATCTGCAGGTAGTTGCTCTCTCTGGTGGTGCTAAAAAAAAAATAAGCAGGAATGCTGTGGCCCACAAGTTCATCCTTAAGTTAGAGGAGCAGTGGAACTCTCCTGTACTAAGCAGCAGTTCCTGCAGCTGGCTGGCCAGCTGTGGCTGGGAGACCAAAGAGGCTGCCTTCTGACTGTGATCCCAGTCGAAAACCTGTAGAGAAGCAGTACAAGGGTGAAAGAAGGCACCATAATTATACTTTTCACCTGGAGGGAAATCAGAAACCAGTATCCTCAGGATAGCAGATGTTACTTCAGGAGCAGTGTATTTTGGGGAGATATCTATAATATCTACCTATTTAACTAAGCTTTGGTTTTGCTATTCTGAAGGGTTATTTCCCTAGTTATTTCCATAGTAGTTCTTTATCCTTTGATCCAGCTGGTGTGTTAAAATGCAGTGGTTTCTTTTCCTTGTAGATGGCTGTGGAATTTCTACATGAACTGGATGTTCCATTTTTCAAAGTAGGATCAGGAGATACAAATAATTTTCCATATTTGGAAAAGACTGCAAAGAAAGGTAAGGATTTTCTTTGAGCCGTCTTGGTAAACATCACTGTGTCTCAGCAGATCAGTTATTAGATCTTTCGTCCAGTTGGTTTTTGTGAAAAAACCTGAAGTTTCTTTAGAAGAAACTCATCCTCAGGCTTGGAAAAAAAAGGTTCACCCAACATTCTTTTCTAGTTTTACTGGATTAATTTACTACAAGAGGTTAATTTAATCTTATGTAGCTTTCTTGCAGACCTAGGACAAAATTTTTGCCTGTTTTCTAACGGCTAGGTCGCCCAATGGTGATTTCCAGCGGGATGCAGTCGATGAACACAATGCATCAGGTTTATCAGATTGTGAAGCCCATCAATCCAAACTTCTGCTTCCTGCAGTGCACCAGTGCATACCCACTTCAGCCAGAGGATGTCAATCTCCGCGTTATATCGGTCAGTGAGTAACCCATGCGTAGGGCAGCAGAGAAGGGCTGTGCACTTCTCATGAGATATATTTCCAGATCTTTGGCATGCTGGATTTTGCTTCTGAGAAGTTAGAAGATGTATCGTGTTCCTCTAATACGTGCAAGTGTTGAACTAAAAACACCCAAAAGATCCTTTTTTAGCAAAACTCATTTTTGAGGAATATGATAGAGGATATTACTGGAGTATTCACAGCTCAACAGGAAAATACAACATTTGGTTAACAGGTTAACCCCGTGGTTTATAGTGCAAAGAAAAATTAAGTAGAGTGTTACCATTAAGAAAGTGCATGGAAATGAGAACATAACTAAATAGAGAGCTAGACCAGCAACTTCTGTTAAAAAAGCTTCATGTGACTATCAGAGCAGAGAAGAAAATGGACTAGACCATGGGATAGTTCCCTTCACTGGAAGTATTACTTGGATATGCCTAATGATGCAAGAAAGTTTTCCCAAATTGGCCAGTGTTCAAGCACCAGCTTAGATTTATGCACACGTAGTATGTTATTTTTATCAGAATGCGACATGGCTGCATTTAATTGCCTTTAGGATTGGGTGACTGTCCACTATGTATGGATTAAAAGATTGCTTCAGAATTTAAATACAGAGTTGAAGAAATCTGCTTTGGATATAGGTTAAGTTTTACCAGTCCACTGGGTTCTTGTATGAAAATAGAACTCTACTCTATTACTGTTACTTACAGTGATGTAGGCTTGGAACACCTGGATTGCTAGAACTGAATTAAAAGGAAAAACATCCAGCTGTAGAAAAGAACATACCTCTGTTTTCTTGTTAGTATTGATAATGTTAGTGAAATTTGGAACGTCGCAATTGGTAATGCAGTGTGACTTGCTGAATGTAAAAAAATGCATTCTCAGCATAACCAGCTGCTTGTTTTGTGGCACAATAATTGCCCGTGGGTTTTTACTGCAGTTATCACTGTTAAGTGTGCTTAGTCTTTGAAATTGCTCCCTTGGTAATTCAGACCAACTCTGTCGTGATTCAAGGCATATCAGTCAGCTTTTCCTGATATCCCCATTGGCTATTCGGGACACGAGACTGGCATAGCCATTTCAGTGGCAGCTGTTGCTATGGGTGCTAAAGTAGTGGAACGCCACGTGACCCTTGACAAAACGTGGAAAGGAAGCGACCACCAAGCATCTCTGGAGCCAGATGAACTGGTGGAGTTGGTGAAAGCCATCCGTACTGTGGAAAAAGCAATGGGTTCTCCAGTCAAACAGCTCTTGCCCTGTGAAATGGCCTGCAATGAAAAGGTAACTTTTGCTTTTGGCTCTTGTAAACCTGCAGTTTGTTTAGACCTATAGCTAATAAGTCTATATTCAGAAAAATAGCTTGATGGTTATTGCAGTAGTGTTTCTGCCTCTGCACTCAAAAAATTTCTCACTGCGTAACGTTGGCAGTTTTGAGTATAATGGAGTTCTGTGTTTATTATCCAGCAGTTAACTAAGTGGAGTAGAATTTGGAATCATTTAGGTTGGAAAAGACCCTTAAGATCGTTGAGTCCAACTGCTAACCTAACACTGCCAAGTCCACCACTTAGCCATGTTCTTAAGTGCCACATATGTTTTAAATAACTCCAGGGATGTTGACTGAACCACTTCCCTGTTTTAGACTGTTTCAGCTCTTGATAACCCTTTTGGTGAAGGAATTTTTCCTAATATCCAGTCTAAACCTCCCCTGGCTCAGCTTGAGGCCATTTCCTCTTGTCCTGTTTCTAGTTGCCTGGGAGGAAAGACTGACCCCTACCTGGCTACAGCCTGCCCTTCAGGCAGTTGCAGAGAGCAATAAGGTCCCCCTGAGCCTCCTTTTCTCCAGACTGAACAACCCTAACTCCCTCAGCTGCTCTTCATTAACCTGTTCTTTAGACACTGGATTAGCTTTGTTGCCCTTCTCTGGAGTCAACTCCAACACCTCAATGTCCTTCTTGTAGTGAGGGGCCCAAAACTGGACACAGTATTCGAGGTGTGGCCTCACCAGTGCCATGTACTCCGTAATAGTAATAGGAATAATATGTCTCTATGACTGTATATGAGCTGCTTTTACATTAAGCTAAAATACCAGTCCTTCTAATCAAATTCCCTCCATTGTGATTTCGGAACATTCCAGTAAGCCACCATCCATTTTCAGAGAGGATCTCGATGTTCCAGGCAGCCTGGTTACAGTGAAAGTTTCCATGCTAATCAGCCTTCATTTGGAATAACTAATGCAGAGGGGGCATAACCTGTTCCCAAAGAACTGCAGAATATTTTTTACCCTTTTTTCATATACTACACCTAGCAATGTGTTTGACTTAAAACTTTTTTTTCCTCCCCCTCCTGCAGCTGGGAAAATCTGTTGTGGCAAAAGTGGCAATTCCTGAAGGTGCCGTCCTGACACTTGACATGCTGACAGTGAAGGTGGGAGAGCCGAAGGGATTTCCTCCAGAATCCATCTTTGACCTGGTGGGCCAGAAGGTTAAAAAAAGTATTGAAGAAGATGAAACCATCACTGAGCAAGTAGTGGAAAATCATGTAAAAAAAGTGAAGTGCTAAACCAAAGCACTCCCCACTCCATGTTTCATGATGTACTACTGCACAACATATTTAAGTGTTGCTACATGGTCAATTAAAAGAAAGGGGCATAATTATGGGGATCCAAACAGGTTAGCATTTTCAGGTTCTCATTAGTAGGAAGTTTCTGAAGCAAGGGGATATAAATTACAAAGAGCATTTTATTATAAACTGTATAGCTTTGTGCCTAGGAAATACCATGCTCCTCCCTTCTCCATTCCACTTAACCTATACTAATTTGGAGTTTTGCCAAATCTGAGACCACAGTTTGCTGCTTTCCAGCTTCCTTTTTCTGTTAAGAACACAGTAAATCACAAGAATTTTTCTATTAGAAAACTTTCTACTAGAACAACTCTGAGTTGTTCTAACCCCATATCTTTTGATGTTCCTTTCTTTTCTGCCATTTGCCTCACCCCTGTAATAGCAGGACTCTAGCTGGAGTTGAAGGCAGCTAAGTGAAAGTTCACATACACTAACAGAAAACTGCACATGCAACCTGATGAATTACTCTCAAGATGAAAGCCTTAAGATGAAAAGTCTCATCATAAAACAGTGGGTTGCAGGAATCTGCACTCTCTGGGAAAATGGGCTTCTTGGTAAATGTAGGTTTTCAAGAGACAGTACCAAGAAAGGAAGCATACTGGATATGTAGAATATGTTCTCTTATCCTATATATCTTGTAGGATATGTTCTCTTGCCCCATTTTTGTGAACTGAAACACAGGAGTGCAAGCCAGACAGATTAACCAAGGGAGAAGAGTAGCTCTGAGATGGATCAGTGGAAATAAACTTAACCTATGCTTTAAAATTTGTCAGAAGCATCTGTTGTGAGCTGAGGGAAGCCTGGAACTTAAATCAGTTCTGCAGAGCATTTGGATACCTCTGTTTGGACCTGGGGGGTGAAGATTGAACAGCCTTTTTCCTGTAGTTCACAAGCAAATACATCATGTTGGGGTTTTTCCCCCAACACTGGAGTTTGAGATGGCCAAGGCTGACTGCATCACATCATTACACTTCAGTGTGACGGTCAGTGCACCTCTTGTGTGCTCTACTTTTGCATCCCCGCTTCTGACTTTCCAAGGAAGAAGTGCAATCCCACTGCTGTGAGCCTGCTGCTTTTCCCTGTGACGAGGAAGGAGCCATATGGAAGTGGCTGCAAACCGGGCATTCCCCAGTTACCTCTCTTAGCACACAACTGCTTCGGTATAATTCATCTGCTTTTTCTTCTATGGTGGAATCATTTACCAATGATGGTTACTTGGAACTTGCTGCTTTTATTTTGGTCACAAGGTGGTGAAGTATCTTGAATTTTGGTGGGGGGTGTTTCTGTACCTCTGTGCTGTTCACTTTCAAAATGTTTACCCTTCTGCAATTCCGAGGAAACTGTACTCATGTCTTCAAAGGGGGAAATCCGCAGAGATTGAGTCATGTGCTTGACCCAAGTGTGTGAGCTGTGACTGATACAGTATGCTTGCCTTACATTAAAAAACTACTCAATTGTTGAAAGATTTTTTTTTTTATTATTTCAAATTTGAAAAATAAATTTAGCTTATAAAATAAGCTCTTGTTTCTCCATTTCAGCCTTCGGTCAGATCTTGCCTCCGCTAGCACTGGTGATGACTTCAAGGACCTTTAGTATTTGAAAACTGTAAGATTACCTCACCTGCTTCAAATAGCAGTGGCTGGTCCTAGAGACTGCTGTAAACATGGACTCCAAAAATTTCCAAGACTTTAATTAATGTGTTGGGGGAGAAAATATCCATATACAGAAAATTACAAGCTGTGTCTCCTAGTTTTATGTGAACATGTGTTTATCCAGCTGCAGTTAAAGAGCCTTTGCAGAGTGAACAGAAAAATGAGTATAAATGCCCCACTGACCTAGTGTTTTTATTGCACCTGTGGGCCTTACAGGCATTTCAGACTCTGTTGCAGGTTGTACACAGCTGTTTCTCATGTGTCCGCTTAATAGGGAGGAATAGGGCCATCCAGAAGCCCAGGTCAAAGTCCCTGTCACATGTAAGACCAGTTATTGGCTATTACATGTGGCCTCAAAAGCTTCTACTTCAGAAGTAGAAGTACTTTCCACAAGTCCATACCAGTCTTTGACTTTTCCAAGATGACACAGAAGTATGAGCTAATTCACTTAATGCATTTATTATCCAAATCTGACCTTGTCAACTATAACAATATACAATATATAAACTTGAGCTTGAACCTAAACTAAACCTATTACCATACACAACTGCAGCCTCTCCAGACAGATGAGGGGAGGAAGTTCATAAAAAAATTTTCAATATCCCCGTTCCAGTCTGAGCTGTAATATGCTTCTTTCAACTAGACTTTTTCCATTTTGCAAGTTGAAAAAAGTACAAAAATATTACATATGGCACTTTGGGTAGTTCACCAACACCATCTGTAAGAGCCAGATCACCATCCCCCATTGACAGAGACATTAAAAATTACAGTTGGTTTTCTGGAACTTACTGTTACCTTCTAAAAGCAACTAGTTACAACTTTCATACATCAGAGATTATTTCACACAGGTAATTGCTAAAGTGGTTTTCACAGATAAAGCATAAAATAGTAGGCTTTTTTTTTTTTTTTCTCCATTCCTTATGGTAATTTGCATGTTCTGATGGACCCTTCCCAGAGTCTCAAGGCTGGATAAACTGGTTCTGTGAACTTGCAGTGGAAGGTGTGCAAATGAGCCATTCCATCACTAACATTGTAGAATGAAAGGATTCCTGCTTCATAATCCAGAAAAATGCCAATGCAATCAGGATCATCCTCTATCAAGATGGGGATTCTCTCCCCCTTGTGAAATGCCCAGTATTCAAATTGAAACTTCTTAAGGCACCAAGATGCTCTATTCCAGCCCAGCCGGCAGGTTTCAGAGTCTCCTTTCCTGCCAATGGAAGGGTAGGCTGCACCAATCCACCATCCTGCTCCAGCTTGAAGCAGGTCAACTTCCCAATAATGGCTCCCAGAGAGGAATGCGTCTTTGCTTAGCACTTGCCATAATTTATCGAATCTCTGGGGACCACAGGGGTAAAATATCCTCCTCCAGCTGCAGCTTACTTCCAGACGGTCATCAGACAATTTCAGTCTGGGGTGAATGCTGTCGTATTCCCAGGTTGGTGATCTTGCATCTGCAGCCAAAGCCATAAACATACTTACTACATTTATCATGACCCTTGGAAGAAGCCCAAGAATCAGAAAGCCTACAGGTCCAAGGACACTGGGTCTGGAAAGGGCATTCCAGTCTAAATAAGGCAGGGTACCAACACTGCTGACTCCACACTTTTCAAATCCGGGTCACCCCTTGTGATGGGGACATCAGCTGTAGCACCAAGATTCTGTTAATGATAGGGTTTAGCAAGTTACAGAGCCCACAAGCTCCAAGGATACAGGCTGGAAAATTAATGCCAAGCACATCATGACAGTGCACCAACACTGGTGCCTACACACCTCTCTGATCTGGCCCACCAAGGTGATGGGACCTCAGCCACAGCACCAACCTGCCATTAGAGTTAAGGTTAGGCTCCAGAGAGCTGTGGAATCTACAGCTCCAGTGACAATGGGGCTGGAAAAGGCATGCCAAGGGAATCACAGCAGGACAGCAACACTGATCCCTCCATAGCTTTTTGGTCTGGGTCACTCATGGTGATGGGATGAAGGGAAGCCGTACACAGAGAGACTACAGTCACTCAGCCTGTTCAGCTTGG
Source organism: Platyrinchus mystaceus (assembly GCA_035041135.1). Lineage (NCBI taxonomy): Eukaryota > Metazoa > Chordata > Aves > Passeriformes > Tyrannidae > Platyrinchus > Platyrinchus mystaceus. The sequence continues at coordinate 27,266,489 of JAWWLV010000100.1, read as the reverse complement.
AGAGGAGACTGAGGGGAGACCTTGTTGCAGTCTACAGCTTCCTCATGAGGGGAAGCAGAGAGGTAAGGAGTGATCTCCTTTCTGGAGACCAGTGACAGGACCCGACAGAGTGGTATGAAGCTGTGCCAGGTGAGGTTTAGGTTTAGGAAAAGGTTCTTCACCCAGAGGGTGGCTGGGCACTGGAACACGTTCCCCAGGAAGCGGTCAAAGCACCAAGGCTGACAAAAGTTCAAGAAGCGTTTGGACAATGCTCTCAGGCACATGATGTGATTCCTGGGGCTGTTTGTGCAAGGCCAGGACCTCAGTGATCTTTGTGGGGCCCTTCCAACTCGAGATTCTAGGATTCTGTGATCATACTTACGTTTTAAGAAAAGCAACCGATCAACAGGAGTCATGGTTTTCAACACTGTTCCAGGTTCCTTCTTTGCAGTGGCATTAAGGCTACTGAAAACATCTGGACAGAGATGAAAAGGGACAGTTAAGGGAGTTTGCCAATTTTTCAACTTCCATTTTCCAATTTCATGGACAAACTCTGTTACCTTTTCTGGGGGAGGGCTACTTACTCTCTAGGCTTTCAATCTTATGCTCTTTGGATAGCGTGGGGATGATGGACTCTCATGTTGCCAAAGAACTACACAGCTGAGCACAACAAGAAGTAATCACATCTGATTCCTTAAAAAGTAGCCCCTATCACACGAGAGCAGTCAGGCATCTGAAGACAGCTGCAGATGCTAACTACAGAGCACCTCCACGATGCTTTCTAGCAATCCTACAGACAACCTGCAGTGGCCTTTCAGATCTAGTCTGACCATTTGCCCCAGCACCCTGCTATTTTGCTCTTGGGAATTCTCAGAAAAGGTATCATTAAAAGGCAGCTGGGTGAAATGTGATGGTCAGTGTTGCCCGCTCAGTCAACAAGCAGCAGGGTTTTCCCATAGTCATGTGGCTTTGTGGCTCTGTGTCCCATTAGGACACTCCTGCCTTAATCATGCCAAAGGTCACTTAAGGATGAAATACCACTAAAGACAAAAGTAATTCTAAATAGAACATGTTAGCTCATCTTTAGAGTACCAAAAAGCACAGAATTTTTTCAGACTGATCACTTCAGAAAGATCACTGGGTACATCAATTAGAAAAAGCTTTCAAATTTTACAGGTACCAAATGTTCAGTGCCAGACCACTTAGACCCAAGAGTAACTGGAGAGAACAGATATATTGTGCAGGTGTGATGGTCTGCAAAGAAGGAAACTGTATTGAAATAACTGAATAGGACTGGAGATAAAAAGCATCAGACAAACAAAAGACTAACTGAAACACTGCTGTTTTCTCCAGCTGATTTGGCAAAGTCCTGTTCTTACTCAGAAACCACACTTTATTTACAAAGAGAGTAGAAGAAAGCAAAATTCAGAGCACTCCCCCAGGTACCTTCTTTAAGCCGGGCTTCTAGTGGTTTCTGTAGAATGGACTGAAGAATTCTGAAGAAGTGCTTATAATGGTTAAGTATGTGTTCAAATGAGAGAGGTACCGGGTGCCACTGTTCTCTCAGGTGCCTGGATTCCTTCATTTCCTTCTCGATTTCTGTGTACTTCTGAGGGCAGAAAGGCAAATTCTCCAATTAGCAGAGACAGTGACATGAAAGGACTCTTCACTCCCAGCTTCCCCACAGCTCAAAGCAAGGACAACTCCATCACTAGGTAAGCCTACAGGCTGTAACAAGCAAGCTTTGTTGTGTTCAGACTGCCTATTACATCATTAGCCTGCCCATTACTTCTCCTGCCAGTGGAGCCAGGGGCCACCCCAGAGATGGAGAACCCATCAGTCATGGTTTAAAACAGGGCCCTCCAGGATGGAAATGAGTTTAGCCTGGCTAGGACCCTCTGTGGGAAATCCCAACAATGGGAAAGTCAAACCACTAAGTTTTAAAAGCAATCTAAAGGTTAAAATCCAACCTTCCCCACAAAAAAATCTCCCTAAAATCATGAAGAGCAGCTTCCCATGTGGAGGTGTGTTGCTAGCACACACAGCAGAATGCCAGGGCCGTATCACTCACAACAATGAAAACTCTCAAGTCTGCCAAATTGCAAGGGCGCAAAAATGCACCAGAGGCCTTCCCATGATGAATGGCACCCTTTGCTTTGTGTCAGGGCATAAGCACATGGCAACACACCTCTCCCAAGGAAGGTGAAGAAGATTATAAGATCATTAGGGGAGAGAAGCTGACATTTATTTGTAGGCAAAAGGAAAAACATTGCCCCCTCCAGTAAAGTGATTGGCTATTGTTCATGGTGATTAGGATCTCTTGCAGTTAAAGGGATATTTTAGCCTTCCTCCTGAGGTTCCCAATAGGGCTGCCTTTCCTCAGATCTCCATATGACACTGGACAAGGAAAGACCTGATACAGCATTTGTCTTCAAGATTAAGAGACACATCTCTCGCCCACATATGCTTAAAGTTAACATGAATTTCATACAGATCTGAAATCAATGCCATAGCAGGAACACCTAACAAAAATCAGTTAACAAATTGGTTCACCAAAATACCAACACAAAGAAAATTAAAAAGCAGTTAGAAAGATGCTGCTTACATACAGAAGGATCTACAGAAGAGATCACAAGAGCAGTTTATCAAGGACTATGAGGGTAAGAGGCAGAACGAGACCATACAATACCACCTCCAGCAACTGAATAGGATCACTGTCCTGTTGTATTTGTCTGATCCGACATGAGAAGGTCTCTAGGGCTGCAAGCTGTTCTTGACAGGACTCCAACTGCTGAGCATGTGCTCCCAGGGCTTGCTGAACCTTTTCATCAATGAAGTTTTTTGCCAGATTCTCTTCTTCCCGAAGAAGTAACTGGAGCTCGGTCACTTTTTCTGATAGCTGCCTTTTGATCATATTGGCATGTGCCTATAGATGAAGCAGAAGAGTGTCTGTCTCCCCACACTCAATGGACCAAAAACATTTCAGACATTTCTCAGGCTTTCAATGTTGCATTTTGGTTCTATTTTACTGACTTTTCTGCGCCTCTTCATTAACATGTGTCTACCCCTTTTGGGAAGGCAGACAGGATTGACCTGCTGATGTATGGATGGAAAAGCTTGAGGGAAGACTCCAAGATGCCTATTTATGCAGAGAGTGCTGTTTTCAGCTGGAATTTACAGGGTCGGGTACTAAGTGCAACAAGAGGCAGACCTGGTCCTTCAGTACCAAGACTCTGACCTCTTTCAAAGCAAGCTAGAGACAAGGAGCTGTTAAGAAGAGAAAGCCTCCAAAACAAAGTGACATCAAACCACTAGAGCTCCCTGCAGCTCCTACTGATACCTCTGCGACAGAGCTGCTTAGAGATGCTTCTCAGGGCAAAATCTCTGTAAATGAGGTGCAGCTTAGCATACATTCCCGTTCGTAAGACAGAATCAGTAGAGCTGTTCTTGTGTTTACTCAACTCTTAATAATGCAGCTCAGTGCAATGTACATACATCAGTGAAGCCAGAATAACATGTGCAGCTGGGGCTATCTGCTATTCCTCTGCACAAAAATTTCAACACTTCTTCCAGAGATGTTCAGCTGATCAGGGAATGAGAACCAGGTCTTTGGAGACTCTTTCCCTCTTTCTCTCCCTTTGATAATGTAATATATTGTGATGGATACAGGGAATACACTCTTCTCCTGAGAAGCAGTAGGTGTCTGGGTCTTTGAACAGCTACGAGAAAACAAAATGTCTCTCCTTGGAAAATGACCATCCAGTGGGGAAGGAAACCACACTTTACCTTCACATCATTCACAGCCAGCTCTACATTCCTTCTGTTACCAGCTTCTTGCTCTTTTCTCTCTTCTAGATCCTTCAAGCACAAAGCCATGAGTTCCTATACAGCAATGAAACAAAATAAAACACTGCTTCACAATAACATCTGTAAAAAACATAAATCAGTGTCCAGCTTGTTTTCCATATAGGGGAGTATATCACCAAAATACTGAGTTTATGAGGCTTATTAGGGCCAGTGATGAACCCTAAGGATTTCAACATTTCACCTGGTGGTCATACGGGTAAGATTTGGAGAGTTCTCCAAATTGGTACCACCTTCCTAAGGGACAGGGAAACCTATTGTGAAAAATACATTTTCATCTTTAAATCTATGGTGCTGTGCATTCCAAGACTACATACTAATGCATTTAGCAGCTGAAGGGCAGCTAACCAAGTACTTTATTCAGTGGATCAGTGGAAGGCTCCATCTAGAGTCAAAATCCAGTGAAAGTTCAGGATGCTTCCCAAAAAGACCAGTCAGATCACTACAGTGATGCTGTAGTCTGAATGCCTACAACAGCAAATATTATCACTTGGCTGGTGATCACACTATCTGTGATACTTGTGGTGTGCCCAGCACAGCACTGTTCATGTTCTGGACATCCAGCCCTGCAGTTTCTCACTCACAGCCCTCTGAAATTAGCTGTGGAACATTCTTGGTGCACCTGCTGATGCGTTTCTGTCATTAGTACCATAAAAGATCCAGGCAATGCTGCCCCACACTCTCAGTGCACTAGTGTTAAAACAGATCCCCTCAATAAATATCAGATAATGTAGCTCCAGTTGTACCTGTTATCAGTGTCCTGTTCTGCAGCTGGGACCCACTCAAGAGCATCTGCCTGCACATGTACCAGCTCACTGCAACATCTCCAGGGCAGCACAGCATTTAAACTCTGACAGGTTGACAAACTGAGCATGAAGTGTTGCTTCATGGTCAAGAGTTTGCATTTCTGACATGTGCCTCCTTAGAAAATACAGGCAGTTTGTCATTTGATTACGACAGAGTCAGAAGAAAATGGGCTCCCATCAAAAGTCAGAAACTCTGCATCTGGAAGGCCCTTGCCACAGATACATCCGTGCAAGCAGATAAATGTTCTTGCATAGAGCAAGACACTTTAGTTATGCTATCCATTCCAGCCACAGTTTTCCAGTCTTGTCTCTGAAGAACCAGAAGAATTCTGCGTCACTTTAAGATTCAGTTCTACTAGGTATCAGCCTGTTTTAGTTTATTTTGCAGCCTAGACCTCATTCCCTTCCTCAAAAACTGACAAAGACCACAGAGCAAAACCCAATCTTCCTTCTCTGCAATTAAAACACAGGGCACTCACTCCCTCACAAAAGTGACCATATGCAAATACTTATGCCAATCCCAAACATTTCTGGTTAAGCATTACTTTCTTTACAGAGGTAAATGAAAGAGCTGCTTTTTAGCAACTGACACACTGCCAGGCAACCCATGTCGTTCACCCTGAGGATTCAACTCCAAAAACATTCCTTTATGGATTGCCTGGATGCCGTAAGTCATTCAAGTGAAAACTCTGTAAAGCAAGGATTTCTGAGAGATGAGACTCCTAGCTCCAGTCAGGCTCACAGGACACCTATCAAGTGCAAAGAATGCTGATCCTCTGTCCTGCATTCAGGAGCACGGGAAGAGTCCTTCCAGATGGTTTTATACAGACTTAGATCCAGGGATGAAGCAACTGATGGACCTCACACAATGGTTCTCATCTCCTCTTAGCACTCACAGCTAGGATTTGCTAAAAGCGCTGTGGAACATCCTCTGTGGAAGAAGGGCTGCCCGGCTGATGTTGCATCACAAGGGCTGTACAGAGTAACTGCTCCCAGCAAACAAAATCACTGGTCAAACTGCCATCTCTTAGGCTACAACTATTGACAGTTTGTACCTGAAATCTCTGCAGCCCTAAGCCAGCAGATGTCAGCACATACTTCGTAGGGGCAGAGTGTTCCTACGGGAACACAAGTTTCTACACTGTTCAATTCCTAATTTGGCACAGAGACAACTCTTTATCAACAGCACGTGCTCCCCTGTGTCCATCAGACCCTGAGAGAAACAGCACAACTTGTAGCTTTGTACACTTTACCCTGGCTTAAATCAGGTTGCCACAGCACAATACCTGCATCTATACGTTGCCCCAGTGTCATGAAGGGAATGCAAACACTGTAGTGAGTTCCTGGCTTCAAAAGGGATACTTTGGATGAAAGCACACCAGCAGGCAGGAAGAGTGCTCTGCATTGCTCAGACGTCTTCAATGGTTTTACCCCTGTGCTGCTGTTTGCTTGCAGCCTAGTTCACTGCCCTCTACCCTTGTAATGCTCTCTAACGTTAAGTGCAATAAAATGCCAGAGGAGTTTAGCATGACCTGTGTATCTGCTCCAATCTGTGTGAACTTCCAAGCAGGAAGTTCTGTAGGACCTGTTTTTTCCTACTGTTCTCTGTAGGAAACCTCCGAGTAACACTGCTCCAAAATACCATAGAAGGAGTAGGAAGGAGCTCTCTGAAATCATAGAGAAAACAAACAAAGAAACAAACAGAGGTAAAAAAAAAGCTCCTGTACATCAAACCTCTGTGTTACAACTCTGTAAGCCTCCCCAAGCTTAGCACCACAGCATGCAGGACTCAGCAAGCCTCCTGGCAGGCTCTCCAGAGTAAAATGAAGCACGAGCAAGAAGTACTGGACAAGCTCACAAAGCCTCCTGGGGATATTCAATGGACTGCTACGGTGGGGTGAAGTAAAAAATCTTAGGGAAGAACCTGTAATCTGGTTGTGACTGGGATGGAGTTAATTTTCCTCACAGGAGCTTGTATGGCACTGTGTTTCAGAGGTGACTATACTGTGAGTTCACAAAAGTCTGGGAGGGGATACAAGCAGGCAGATGAGCCGTACTAACTAAAGAGATGTTCCATGCCCTATAATGGCACGCTCAGAAATAAAACTGGAAGGGAGGAGTGGTTAGGTGGGTTAGCCATCTTTTGGTAGGGGAAGTGTCAGGTATTGGTCTACACATGGGATGTGGTGTGTCTTTTCTTTTGTTCCATTTCTCTTTTTCTTCACTCCTTCACATCAACTGAACTATTTTTATGTCATGAATTTTCTTGGTTTTAATCTTCATTTCCCCTTCCCCTGTCTCTCTTGCTCCCAGTGGGCAAGGGAGGGGAGTAAGAAGGCAGATGTGTTGTGCTTAGCTGCCTACTGGTTAACATACAACAACTCCTTCTTCCCATCCCCAGGATTATCAGAGAACAGGGTACTGTGCATGAGCAGTCACTGTGGCCTAGCAAGCTACAGTGGTGGGGGAAAGGCATAAACAGAAATGGCCTTTCCCCTTCTCCTGTGGCATCTATGTTTTTGTCAAGGGTGGTTCCAGCTCAGCAATAAAAACAAGTTCCCCAGGGCAACCAAGTTCCACTGATTCCACACACAAGGTCTGCAAAGAAAATGCTCAGAAATTAAGTCGGAGGATAAAATGGTGCTGCAGTGACCTAACAGTCAATCTCACTTCCTCATCCCTTGACTTATACACCTGTTACGTGGGTGCTTGGGTGCGACTGGTTAACTCTTTCTCTCCCGTGCATGTCCCTGTACAGTGGCAGCAGGCTGACCCCCTGTCCATATGGGATTTACAAAGCACTTACTTTGTCGAAGTACAGAAAGTACAGAAACTTTGTTCTGCTTAGCCAGCACAGCCTACGAAACTGATGTGACAACAAACCCTGAACTCCACAAGCTGTTCATAAGGCAAGCAAAGGCTGAAGGCTGGGGATACCTGGCCTACTACTGTTGCGCTGCACTGATACGCTCAGCTGCCACCACATCAACCCTGGCAAAAGAAATCCCAGCTGCACAAGTACCAGAAACGAAGGGGGGAAACAGCACGACATACACCCGAACCGGGAAGGTCCCCGCTCCCGCCGCCGGTTCATGTCCCCGTCCGCCCGCCCCGCAGCCGCTGGCCTCGCAGCAAACCTCCCCGCTGCAAACCTGCCCTGCAAACCTGCCCTGCAAACCTGCCCCCCGCTGCACACCCGCCCTCCGCCCCGCACTCACCTGCGTGCGGCGCACGGCCTGGGGCAGGAGGCAGGCGCGGTGCCCGCGGTGCGCGCCCAGCGCCGGGCACAGGGCGCACACGCAGCGCCCGCAGTCCTCGCAGAACAGCTCCAGCGGCCGCCCCGCGTGGGCACCGCACACCCGCGACCCGGGGGCCGCGGCCCACGGCCCCCCCTGCGCCATCGCGGCCGCGGGAGCGACGGGAGCGGCGGGAGCGGGTGGAGAGCGCGGAGCGGCCGCCCTTGTCCCGCCGCGCCCCTCGCCCTGCCAAGGGGGCCGTCCCGCGTCGCTCCCGCCGCGGGGTCGGTCCGGGATGGAGCGGCGAGTGCCGCGCCGTCGGTACCCGCAGCAGCTCTGCCCGTGGGAGCGGCGGAGGCGGTGCCGCCGGACCTGCCTCCGTCCGGGGCCCGCGGTGGAAAGCCGACTGTCCTGTGGGATTTCGAGGGGGGATGGGAGTCAGTGTTACAGCCCGGCAAAACACCTGATACAAAAATGGAAAACAAATAGTCATCAGGGCATGGCTTTTTTTTTTTTTTTCGCTTTCTATTTTTCAATTAGAATAGTGTGCTCCGTAATGTCTCATTTATAGAAATCGAACTAAAGTGCTCACGAACTAAAGTGCTCACGGTCTTACGGAGTTTGCATACTTACGTTCATTGGCCAAAACTCTTAGACACGTTCAACCAAATGCATACGGGTTTTTTAATCTGCTTTATTCTTTCTGGGAATAAAAGCAGTAGAGGATACTGACATGCACACAGAAACAAAAAGCTGTGAAAAAATAGGAAGAGATTTTAAAAATAAGTGTTTTGGTGAAATACTTGATGTATTAATACGTGAGAATGTGGAGCATTGAGAAGCAAGGCAATCCTCCTGAGAGCAGGCAGAATCTCTTGCTTGTGAAAGAGCTGCTGATATAATCAAGGATTCAGAATGTGCTTTGTACGTATGAAAGTCAGGGATTTTCTCGAAAAGTGCTTCATAAGGACCCCATGCTAGAGTTACAGAAGGTTAAGCATCATTGGGGATATCTGGAGATCGTTCAGTCTCATCCCCCACACACAGAAAAAAGAAAAATGAGTAAAGATGAGAATTTCACAGCCTATTTGGGACGCTGTTGTTTGACCGTCCTCACAGAGAAAACCTTTTGTAATGTCAATCAACATTTTTCTCATTACGATATGTAGTTTCACTGTGCCTTTCCAAGGAGAGTTTCAGCCTCATGTTCCCATAACGCAGCTGTAGACAGCACTGAGTTCTCTGATGGAGGCTGGACAAGTCCAGTTCCTTCCATGTGTTTTTGGAAATGTTAAGCTTCAGCTCCATTACTGTCTTGGTGGCTTCTACAGGAGGGTTTGCTTAATGGAGTCAATGTGAGTCTTGTCTGGAGAGAGTGTGTGTGTGAAGTTTTTCTGTCTGACCATTCAGGAGCACTCTGGCAGTCACACTCCCACCACCAGAGACTGTCGCTTCTGGGACCAAAGTCCCCTCACAGTGGGTGACTCCCTGCACACTCCACTCTCACACAGTCAGGCAAGGTTTCCTTACAGGATCGGTCCCCAGGTTTCCCATTGCAGAGCCTCAGACTTCTGGATCCCTAAAGCAACTTATTCCTGGTGCAGTAACACAATAACAGCTTGAACAGATGTCTCCGAGGACGGACCCTGAACAAATATCTGGGGGTTTATACCCTCGTAGTCTGAGCACGCAATAGTCTGGGATCTTCCTGCTGAGTCCTTGGCTCCTGCTGTGTCTGAGTGTCTGGTCACCTGGCTGGCACCACAGGTCCCTGTGCCCTTTGTTGTGCAAAGAGTAAGTGCCAGTCCCTGGCCTTTTGCCTCGGGCTCCCACCCAGAGCTCAACCTGCGGCTCCCACTGCAGCTGCGCCCCAGCTACCTGCAGTGAATGTGTTCCTCAAAAGTCCTCCCTTTCCGATTGACCATACTTGCTAATATGTTAGAAGGGAAAGCTTTCACAGCATTTTCCCACTGCCCTTTCATACAGCATTATTAAAAGTAACAGAATTAAGGCTAACAAGATTATCATAGGGCAGAAATTGTTATCAGGACAACATCACGAAAGATTCTCAAAAGTCTGTTGTTGACAAACTGGTTAATCATTCACTACATGCTTGATATGGGACTGGTGTATCCAGTTTTCCTAACCCAAAATTTTAACAGCAAAATAAGAGCACAGTAAGACAGTATATGCTCCCTCCCATTTCAGTTCATATTTGGATTTTTGTGAGAACATCTTGATTAACACTTCATGGCTAGGTTGTATATCATGTACTTGACTGGGCCAGACTAGTGCACATAATAGAAACAGAGAGTGAACTACTTCGTATGGTGTCTTGTGCATTCTCGAGACATGTTCTGTCTGTGTACTAATTGCCTCACAAAGCAATCGTAGGAGATAATGGGCTGTTCACCTTGAAGACCTGCTGTGGACATGGATACAGTCTGGTGCAGACTGACACCCCCTCCCTGCTGTGGCCATGGGCTGTTGAGGGCTCATGGGTTGCTGTTGGAGCTTCCTCGGGGCTCCTGACGGCTTCTCTGTGATGGATTATGTCACCACACTGGGCACCCCACAGCACCCGTCTCTGCCACTCTGGATTCAGGGGTCTGAGCCAGCTCCTGACTCTGATTGGCAGAGGTCAGGGAGCTGGGAATGGCACCTGCTTGTCTCTTATAACCTACTGACCCATGTTCAGCTGCTGCTGATGGTGCACTGGGCAAGAATTACATCATGTTTGCACCTACTGGGGGCCCTTGTCACACTTTGTTCCCATTACACAGCCCCTGGTTTGCAGCAATTCTAAGTCAGCTGCTGGATGTTGGTGGAGGTTGGGTACCAGCCCAGTCCTGTGGAACTGCACCAAGGCCAGCCATGGCTTCTCCTGTCACAGGAGCCCTCCAGACTCCAGTGCTGGATGCTGACCAGAAGGGCTGGGGGCAGAGCAGGGGATGAGGAAAGATCAGAGGGAGGGGTGGTGGTGAGCAGCAACAGTGCCTGACGCAGGCTGGGGTGACCCATGACTGGGAATGGCCCAGTGCGTTCAGAATCACTGCCTGGTCCAGCTTCATGCCTCAGCCTTTAGAGCCAGTCCTTATCCCCAAGTCATGGGTTAAGCTTGTCAGCCTATTCCAAGGTGCAAGTATTTACAGTTCAATTTCTCCCAGTGTTGCACAACCTCAGCCAAGGGCATCTCCTTTTCCGTGCCAAGTTGATTTTCCATCATTTCAAATGCTAAGAGGGGGTCCAAATTCCCTGTGTCATACAAGTGACTTGAGCTTTCATCACCACCTTGCATCTTACAAGGGACTCTGCATCTCCTCTATCTGCTCCTTACACTGGCCAGGCTGCACACCCGTACTCAACCCCCTTCCAGTAATTTCACCATACCTGTACAAAATGCTGCACCAACATCCACCCTTATGGTTTATACAGAATCTGCTCAGGGAATTTTAGCAATCACCCTTTAGGCTCTTTTCTGCACCAATGATCCCAGGTGAACTCACCCAGTGTCAGCAGTTTGGAGAAGGGAAGCTTCAAGGGTAGGGGCCTAGGGTTCCATCTGGGTTATTAACTGATAGGAAAACTTCCCTGTCTGACCATTCAGGAGCACTCTGGCAGTCACACACCCACCACAAGAGACTGTCACTGCTGGGACCAAAGCCCCTTCACAGCGGGCAGCTCCAGTGAGCCCATGGCTGCCCCGGATTGACTCCAGGTTTCCCATAGCACTGTCCCAGTCCTCTGGTTGCTTCAAGTAATGTAATCATTGTGCAGCAACAGAATAACAGCTACAGCTTAGGCTGGTGTGTCCGAGGAGGGTTCTGGAACAAAGGATTACCAGGCTTTTATACCCTCACAGCCTATGTGCATGAACGTCTGGGGTCTTCCTACTGAATTATCAGCTCCTGCTGCCTCTCTCAGTGTCCTTGACTGGCTCACAGTTCCCTGTGCCCTTTGTTGTGCAAAGGGTCAGCACCAGTTCCTGGCCTCTTGTCTCGGGCTCCCACCCAGAGCTCAAACTTCAGCTCCCAGTGCAGCTACACGCCAAGTTACCTGCACTAAATATATTCCTCAACATGTGCCTTGTCTTCATCACCACAAAGCCACACAACACTGATGGAAGATACTCAGACCAGGACTCTGGTTCCTTTTCTGGCAAAGTTATTCCCCAGCCTGTTGGTGCCCAGCCTTAATCATTGCAGAGTTACTTCATGGGTTGGATAAGCCCTGTCTTGATCTCTGTGAAGTTCAGGCTGGTGCATTTCTGCAGCACATCACAGTCCCTCAGAAAAGTCACCCTGCCTGCCACTCGATCTTTCCTCATGCTCTTGTCTGCCCCTTCCTTCTTTGCAATCATACCAAATTTGCTGAGGGCGTATTCTGTGCAATTGCACTGGTTGTTGATAGGAACATTAGGGCGCACTGGGCTCATCATCAATCCCTGAGGAATGGCACTTGTAACCAGCTGCCACTCGGACTTTGTACATCTGATGGCAGCACTCAGTGTCTAGCAGTTCAGCTGTTCTGGCCTACCTGTGCAAACAACATCATCAGTTTGTCTGTAAGGACATTATCAGGGCCCATGACTTGCAGGGTTAAAATTTGCAGGTACCCAGGACATTTCCCATTACAAATTGAGCTAGGTTATCTGTGCTTTTTAGTGTTTTAAATTGTTTACTATGGAGGACAGAGTTGCAATAAAGCTAAATAATGCTTGTGTAAACACTACTGGATGATCAGGTGCTGCTATAATGCACTGAAATAAGATATACTTTTGCCCCAGGACTTTACTGTCTAACACTGAGGAAAAATGCTGCTGCACTGTGTCTGTGAGAGGTCTGAAGAGCAGATGCTCTTTGCATCCAGCATTTATCTTTCTGGAGGGAATGACGTTAACCTCTCAAAACAGGGTTTAAATGCCTCAGAGCATGCCTCAGGCTGTTTTTGCCCAGAAGAATCATCCTCCAGCACAGGCAATGGAGACAAGTAGGAGTTAAATCAAGAATAAAAGAGGAAGTTACAACGTTTTCCTGGTTCAGCACCATCTCATTGTGAAAGCCAGCTGGAGAAGAAGGGTGGGTTGGGCTGGTGGGATCAGAATGCCTTTGAGTCTTCATCTATTAGTTTTGAGGTGAAATGACACTTTCCTTCTCAGGACTTTGGATCTAATAAGCCTTCTGCAAGCTAGGGGTGCATTTCTGCAACACACAAAGACCTGACTTGGATTTAGCCATAGCATTCTCTATTTCTCTGTATAAAAAAAATTCCTAATGCAAGCTCTGACTCCACCTTCATACTTGAGTGTAGGGGTGAAGGGAAAGAGCGAAGTCTGTTTTAGTGTGAAATTTACAGGTTCTGGTCCAGATATGGACTTTTTTTGCAGCCATTTACAAAACAAAACAAAGCATAAGAAACCCCCAAACCCAAATGGAATCACCACTTCATCAAAGACATTGAGGACTGTAATTTGAATGGCAGTAACAGACCATCTGTACGCACCAAACACCTCGAGTCCCTTCTGCACAAGGGCTGAATGTTAAATAAGGCTGAAATGAAGAAGCCTGTATTAAACTGGGGTGCTTTCAATAGAAATCAACCTTCCCTCTGGCTTTAGAAGAGAAATAATTTTTACTGCAGAAATCAGAGTCTATCTCTTTTGGTTTGCCTCAGGGTTACCCATTTCCAGAGGGAGCATGCAGGGAAGACCTGTTTTATTCTGAGTCAAGTGAACCTTCTGGAAACTCATGGATACATGTGTATATTTTAAATAATCTAATTTTACAATTAGAAAAATGTCTTAGCAGTGCTACATGAATTCAATTTTCAAGTCTTTTCTCCTGAAAAACAAATAAAATTTTGAAGCTCCTAATTTTACTGGCACTGAATGCTCATTGTGCTTTGACATTTCATTAACAAAGTAAACGAAAGCAGGAATTATTTTGTGGCCTAGTTGCCCACTATTTAACCTAAAAAGATGGAAAATAATTTTAGGCTATCAGAAAAAAAATATTGCTGTATACATTTGTTGCTAGTTTTAGCAAAATGTGCTCTCAAAAACGTGCTTTTCAAAATATACTTCCTGCACTGTTGTGGAAACATCATATGCACTAAAGAAGTGTCAAAATTGCTTCAAATTTACATAAAAATTTTGTCTTTCCTTGTAGTGCCACTGAATTGGCTGGGTAGTGTTTAACCCTTTCAACATACACATTTTAAAGTGCCAAGGAACCCAGACAAATAGGGGTGAAGACATTCAAAGCTTTTTATGCCTCAGTTTTTAATACCGACAATAAACCTTGTGCTGCCTGGTCCTCTGAGCTGCAAGGACCATGACGGTGGGAACAGTGACTTTCCATTTGTGGACACTGAAATTGTCAGGGACCAGTTGTACCAGCTGACTGTTTGTAAGTCCGTGGGGCCAGATGGGTTTCATCGCAGAGCACTGAGGGAGCTGACAGATGTTACAGCAGGACAATCATCCACCAAGGTCTTGGGGTGTGGGGAGGTCCACGCTGAGTGGCAGCTAGTCAGTGTTATTCCAGATTACAAGAAGACCATGAGGGATGACTCACCTTTTGGTCTAACCTCAGTACCTGAAAAAATCTGGGGGAAAATCATACTGAGTGCTGTTGAAAGGCATTTAAAGGACAATGCAACCAATTTTCTTCACAGTAACTAGTATGGGACTGTGTTTTGGATTTGTGCTGAACACAGTGTTGATAATATAGTGATGGTTTTGTTAGTATTGAGCAGGGCTTACACAGAGTCAAGGCTTTCATACTGCTTTCCATACTGCCATGCTGGTGAGGAAATTAGGGGTACATGGGAGGTTGGGAGAGGACACAGTAGGAACAGGTGACCCAAAGTGATCAAAGGCATATTCCAGGCCATATGGCATCCTGCTCAGTGAGGGGAAGAAGGATGAAGGGGGAGACATTTGGAGTGATGGCATTTGTCTTCCCCAGTAACTGTTACACGTGATGGGGCCCTGCTCTCCTGGAGATGGATGAACACCCGCTTGCCCATGGGAAGCAATGAATTAATTCTTTGTTTTGCTTTGCTTGTGTGTGTGGCCTTAGCTTTCCCTATTAAACTGTCTTTATCTCAACCCATGAGTTTTCTGGCTTCTACCCTTCTGACTTTCTGGTGGAGGGAGTGAGCAAACAGCTGTGAGGGGCTTGGCTGCTGGCTGGGGTTAAACCAGGACACAGGGTAAGGTGTCCCTTAAGACAAGCCAAAGTGTGCACAAACACACCAACGCAGTTACAGGCCAGAAGATGTTCTCCCTGAGGTAACCACAGCCTCTAACACTGCACCATGAAATGATGCTAATCGAACTGCCGTCCATCCCCAGAGTTCCTCATAAACCTGATTCTGCTGCTGTCACAGGGGAAGAGTGTTCAACTCACACGGCTTGAAACCAGACAGGATCAAAGCAGTTTACTGGTTTCTCAACTACATGCAAGTAGCTATCAAAGAGCTTGCACTTCTAGTCTCCTGAGGGGTCTTGGGCTGCAACTGGGGAGGGTGGTTGGGCAGGCCCTACCTTAATTCAGATCCCAGAGATCTCCCAGAGGGGATCAGTGCTCAAAGCAGAGCAGAAAAGTGGCAGGAGGAAAACAGCCTCGTCACCATCCTGACCCAATTTCAGGTACCCCAGAGCCACTGTGTGAGAGAAAAACATAGCCCTGGAGTCTTATTTCCCTACCAAGTTTAGGGCCGCACTGTGAGACTGGAAACATGGGTGGAGACTTGAAAACATTGCCTTTGAACCCCCAAGCCCTGATCTCCCAATCAGTGGGGGACAAAGGGCAGGAGAGACATGGGTCTTCCTTCAAGGACAGTATTTCTCCAGAACAGCTTCCTGGGAGGCAGTAGGCATGCCTGCAACTGCCAGCAGCCACCCAGTCTGGGCAAGGCTTCCCCAAACTCAGTCCAACACACCAGAATTCCACACTCATTCTGGGCTGGTGAGGGCTGGGAGCCCCTCTCCGTCAGCAGGCTGTCACCTGGGAGGGTACTCCTAGTTGTTCCTTATCAACTGTCCCCAAAACTACTAAGGGCAGAGGCATGCATGATATGGCCCAACAAGCCCTTCTCCGTCCTGACAACTGTTGTGGGCAGCACAGGGACCTCAGACAGAGGAGGGGAAATTAAAGATAGAAAAGGGGGGTGTAGGGGCCTGGCAATGGCCCCCATATCCTTTGGGAGCAAGCACACACCCAGGGAACAGGGGCACAAACTCAGATGCAATTCTGTTCTCTTTCCCTGTTGTGGGGTCTGAGAAAAAAAGAGTGTCCCTGACAAAACTGAGAGGAACATGTGTGCTTCAGAAAGGCTCCTCTCCCTGCAGAGTAGGGCAAGGAGTCACCTCTTCACTTAGCCACAAAGAGCCCTTGGCAACACAGTGCCATTATAAGCAATATGCTTCGAAGCATTCCTCTAAGCAAAAGTTTCCAGCTGCACCTCAGACTCTTACTCAGACAGCAGCACGGTATGGCCACAAGCAGCCCCTCCAGAGTGTTTGCCCACAACTTTTTGCAAGCAAACAGGTGCCAGGAAAGGATAAATATGCATCCCCAGCTGCTCCCCAAAACAGTACTGTTAGTCAAACAAGGAAGAAGGGGTGAAGGAATCCATGTTTCACTGCAGCAATCCTTAGTTACATCATCAAGCCAGGTTTTGCTCATGTCCTGCCATGGGCATCCACAGAGCTGCTCCATCCTGGGCTACCTGTGCCTGCAGGAGTGGTATTAGCATTCCAGAACTCCTTTGTGTCCTCAGCCACACACTAAACGTGGCCTGGAGCTCTCGGAAGAGCAGCTCTTTGTGAACCTGCTGCACCTTCTCTCCCTTCCTACACCTCCCTACAGCATAAGGTACCTCTGTGCTGACCATGGTGAGGTGAACAGCATTTCCTCTTGCACCTGGGCCCCAGTACAAGCCATGGACTTGGCATTAGCAGCATCTGTTAAGAGTTTATCCTTAGCTTGTGCACTGAAAGCCAATGTCTCTGGAGCAGGAGGAGCACAGTCCCACAGCCCCAGTGAAAGAAGGCACTCAATATTTACATAATGAGATTGTTTTACTTGAGATTATGTGCTGCAAGCAAAACAGTTCTATTATACAGGCTCTCTAGTCTCCCAGCTATGTTTCAAAGCAAGATGCTGCAACTGCAAATTAGCTGACAGGAGAAAATTAAAGTCATAACTTGCTCCTTTCCTTCCTCTACAGTCACATGCTCTTGCTTTCCACACACCACTCCCTCAGCACCCTTGCAGACTTCCTGCTCATTTGCCCCGTGAAGAGAGGAAGGAGCTTCATATCCGTGAGACCTGCTCCTGCCCCAGTGCAAGGCATGTGCCACGTCAGCAAGATGTTACCAACAACATCTGCAGCACCCCTTTTGGGCAGCCACGTACTGGGGCACATGACACCACATCACCCTTCACTGACTGACGTGAGCTGAGCGTTAAAATGAGATTCTGCTATGGACAACTCCCAGGTAAAAGGCAGACAACTCCCAGTCAAGCCCTAGTGATGCTCAGGGGTTCCTACTTTCATGGGCAGGAGAGGGATTCTCTAGCGTGCGGTGTTCTCAATCCCAGATAGGATCTAGGCTGCACATCCAGCATGGAGATGCTCAAATCAAGCAAGACTGATATCATGTGGTTTGACTGGAAGAAGACAGCTAGGAAGATGCAGCAAGTTTTAATGTAAGCACATAGTCTGGATACGCATCTGGGAGAGCAACTGCCCGTTATGGCTAGGAAATGTAGAATTTTCGCTTGGCATTGCATTTCACATGCCCATTCTCCCTATCTTGTACTGACTTAAATTTTGTTTTCTTGCACTTCAGCCACTTTCTGTGGCATGTTCTGTTTGCTATAGACAACCCTGTGAATAGCAGTAAGGCAAAGACGATTTTTTTTCTGTATTATCATTTCCCACCTACCTCTGTTTATGGCGACATCCCAGTTTCACTTTCTATTTTTCTACTTTGCTTGTCCACCAGGTTACTGATGAACTGTTGCATCAACAGCGCTGTCCGAGGACAGCCTAGCAAAGGTAGCACTGAAATCCATCTACATTCATTGAGAACTAAGATTTTCTGAAAATAGGTGTTCTCTGTACCCTCTGCCCTTTGTTTATTCATGTAATTATCCTATTTATCAGTTCTTTGTAATACGCGCTCAACACTGCCAACTGCAGAACGGGCACTTCTTGTCTGAGTAACAGATGGTTGTTTTTCAAGGAGCCAAAGTACAGCAGCTGGAGTTCCTACCCAAAAGGCACATTATATGTCTCCCCAGAAAATTTCCAGGAAAATGAAAACTGCCCCACTCAGCAGTGGTAGATAACAACCCGCAGAGCAGGTTTTTGGAAAAAGAGTACAGAAATATTAGCAGGTATGTAGGCACCATCAGAGACGTAAGATGTGAAGTACTATGGAATACTGGTGGCCAGAGCTGCATATACATATACTTAGGCCGGCCCTGCCTTATTTCTATGCAAACACAAACCAGTACATCTCAATCTGCCATAATTTAGATGCCCTGACAGTGAAATAATGCCATTCACTTGGCAACTCACATGGAAACTGCCCTTTCAAATGAAATATCCTCTTACACATCACTTTCCATTTCACAGACTCTGGCTCTCAGGCTTTCATATAAAATATTGTTACCTACAGGGCAAAAAGGATGCCAAGCAAAACACTCTCCCTCTTTGAGCAATGTGCTGTCAATTTGCAGTCCATATTTGCCACAGTGACACTGTCCCTCTGCACAACCCCATTCAAGGAGGAAAGCGCTCCCAGTCTTGTTCACCTAACAGCAATGCCAGTTGTATCTCTGAGGTGGAAGGATATTACCTGATGTTATGGCTGTACCACAGAGCTTCAGCAGGACCACAAAAGATCCAACACTTTCTGCAACATTAACAGCATCCGTGATAGCATCTAAGAAACAGCTCAAAGATGGCATCTCGCCAGGTTTCCCCAAGCAGTGCCACTGTGGCAGCAAGGCTGAGCTGTCCGCACAGCTCACAAGGAGCTCACAAGGAGCACTGTCACACTGGCAGCAATACTGTCCTTAGCTGTGTCTGTTCTGTGCTGTCATTGCCACAACTGGCAGGAAACTGGCTCAGCTTGGCAATAACCCATGATCCCTCCCACTCCTGAAGGGGAAACACACCATGCTGGGAGGTTGGGGAAGACAAAAGGGAGGAGGAGGAATGGCAGTATGTAGAACTTGCACAGTGATTGAAGGTTTTGCATTATAAAACTGCAGCTCTGAGACACAGCCAGATGCACAGGGTGGTGGAGGGAATGCCTTCTCCATCTCCCCAGAAAGCATCACTTGTTGAATTACTGCCATCTGCAGTTTCTAGGGAAGCTAGAAACCTTCTGCTCGTACATGCATTTTGCCTTATCCAGTGGGCAGAGCTCAGCAGAGGCTTCCTGTGTATGTGTACAGTCTTCTCAACTATCTTTTGTCTCATTTTTTCCTCCAGGTCCTAAAACAAGATAAAAATGAAAGTATATCTTTCTATTTCCACTTTCCTACAGAGCAATCTACCTAATAGTTCATGCATTGAGGGCAGAAATCCCAGAAACAAAGCTGTCCTGTTTGTCAACAACAAACTCAGCTGTGTTTCTAAAGCTCAGGGATGCTGTGATCTACAAGATGCTTGATGCTGAGATGGCCCTCGGCATCAGATCCTGCAAAATCCACCATAAGCAAAATTATTGGGCTCACAGTGGAGAGATCAACTGCAAAGTACCCAGTTTCAAGACAATCCCTGGAAAGGCCAGCAGCCCAGGAGTGTTTGGTACGAATGGATTCCTAAGGAACAATCTCCTTAATCAGCATAAGCAAATCTTGTCTGTGTGCCAAATTTCTGATACCCTGAGAAAGATTTACTAAAGCAGATCATTAGTTCTTCTCTTAATGGGTTAGGACAGACTACACCTTCAGGTAGGGAGTTCTGTCAAAAACTCACTTCTACCTGTTACCTTAGAGTTAATTTAAGAGTTAACCTTTCCACAAGGCCTTTGGTTAACCTGAAGGCTCGTGCATCTGGCTCTTGCCCCGTCCCCTGCCCCAGGGTAAATTGAAGTCACACAACAGTTCTCGCTTTCTTTTCCTCTTCTATTAGTAAATTGAAATTTGACTTGTTGAGGTCATCACACAAAAATGAGGGCTTGCAGTAGGTATTTTTTTAATTTGGCCTTGCTCTTCAGAAGGAAAATGACATAGCAAAATGCCATAAGGCCAGGCAAAACACAATCATAGAGGCCCCAAAGTGCTCTTGGCTCTCAGTGCTGGACTCGACTTAGAAAGGAAGCATATGTTGCAATGGAGTAGTGATAACCCTCTGTACACAGAAGGGATATGGTCTGTGATCAACAGCAGGTCAGTAAAATGCAGAGCAAGAGCAAGCTGAAAGAGAACAAATACTTCAGATATTGCAGCACCAGTACACATAACCACCTCTTTCAATTAGCTTGATTATTTCATTAATTTTTATAGAAGTACTTTCTACTTACTATGCAAAACTATCACAGCTGTTAAAGGTCCTTTTTTTTAAGATGGTAGGCCATATAAACATTATGCTCTATGTCTCTTATTTCATTATTAGTCTGTTGCACATGTAAAAGAGATTTCCAGTCCTTGTTTAGAGTACAGTTCCTTCTTGTTTCACTTGTTAAGCTCACCAATTTATCTTCAGTTACTGAGTAAGACTTGAAAATGGTCCAGGTTCCTAGTACTCAAATAAGCTCTGAACTGCTTCTTAACTTCTCTCCCATATTCTTCCAATAACTGCCTCTCAAAAAAAAATCAAACATCCTTCAAACCCTAGCAAACATGGTTTGGTGAATATGATTCTCCTGGACATATAAATCTATGGGGAGAAATAGTGAGCTAGAAGGAGCTTCATGGAGTATCAACCAGGACATTTGTCATGGAAGACTCTGTTGCTTGGGCATCTGCACAGCAGTTAACTTAGACTCTTCTAGGGGGGGCAAGATAGTGCTTTAGCTATCAAAGATGTCAATTTCAAAATGAAAATCTGCTAAATTTTGTTTTAGGTACTAGGCTCCTGGTGGTACATGAATTCTTTCAGAACAGGAAACTGCACTGTGAGACACAGTAGGGTATAAGTGGCATGGTGCAATCCACTGCAACAGCCAGCACATGAATGTGTTACGCAGAACACATATTTTAGAACTGAGGACTCCCATTTTATATCCATGTTTGAAAAAGCACTGAGTTTTATGGACTCAGTAATTCATAGAATTATAGAATATGCTGAGTTGGACCCATCAGGATTACTGAGTTCAACTCCTGGTCCTGCACAGGACCATCCTCAAGAGTCACACCATATGCCTGAGACCATTGTCCAAATACTTCTTGAACTGAGACAGGCTTGGTGCTGTGACCACTTCCCTAGGGAGCCTGTTCCAGTGCCCAACTACCCTCTTGGTGAAAAAACTTTTCCTGATACCCAACCTAAGTCTCCTCTGACTCAGTTTCATGCACTTTCCTCAAGTCCTGTCCCTGGTCACCACAGTTTGTCCAGAAGGATAATGTGAGAGACAAGTATTGAAGGTTTTACTGAAATCCAAAAAGATTACATCAGCTGGCTTCCCTTGATCAGCTGGGGGGGCCACCTTGTCATAAAAGGAACCAGGTTTGATAAGCATGAAGCCTTACTGGCTGTGACCAATGCCTGAGTTGTCTTTCATGTGTTTTTCAACAAGCCCCAGAATACTCTTCTCCATAACTTTACCAGGCACTGAAGTGACACTGACAGGCCTGTGGTTTCCAGAGTCCCTCTTCTTGCCCTTCTTGAAAATCAGGACATTTGTCAGATTCCAGTCAGCTGGGACCTCTCCAGATTCCCAAGACCACTCAAAAATCACTGAAAGAGGTTTTGCAATGACATCAGCCAGCTCTTTGAGGATTCTGGGATGAATCCCATCAGGCCCCATAGATTTGTAGGGTCCAGATGGAGCAGCAGATCCTGCACAGTTTTAGAGTCAACTGGGAGTTGATCACTCTTGCAGTCACGGCCCTCCAGCTCAGGGCACTGAGACCCCCCTGGTCCATCATCTGTGCTCCAGGCAGAGGCAAAGAAAGCAATGAACACCTCTGCCTTGTCTCTGTCCCTGTTTGTGAGGTGACCATCCTCATCCTGTAATGGGCCAATGATATTTCTGAACTGCCTATTACCATTAATATGTTTGAAAAGGCTCTTTTTATTTTCCCCCATATTTCTGTCCAGCTTCAACTCTATTTGAGCTTTGGCCACACAAATTTTCTCCCTATAGCGGCAAGCAGCATCTCTGAATTCTTCCCATATCACTTGACCTTGCTTCTACTGGGCATACACCTTCCTTTTTTTGCCTTATTTCCAGGAGAAGATCCCTGCTCAGCCAAGCCGGCCTTCTGCGTTGCCCGCTTGACTTCCGACATTTGGGAATTGCTGCTCCTGTACCCTTAGGAGGTGATGTTTGAAAAGTGACCAGCACTGATGGACCCCAGCACCTACATTTTCCCAGAGAACCTTACTTACTAATTCCATGAGCAGCCTCCAGTCTGCCCTCCTCATGTCCAGTGTTGTGGTTTTGCTGGCACTTTTCCTCCTGTCAACAGAGGTTTTAAACTTGATCACTTTGTGGTCGCTGTGGCCAAGAGGCCACCAATTTCCACTTTGCTTGGAAGATCCGCTCTGTTGACAAGCAGCAGATCAAGGAGGGCACCTTTCTGAGTCAGGTCCCTTAGGACCTGTTCCATAAAGTTGTCATCCAGGTTTCTTAGGGATCTTTCAGCCCAGGTTGTACCAGCAATGTGATGCTCCCAGTTGATTTCTTGCAAGTTGAACCCCCCTATAAGGACAAGGGTAGTTGACTTGGAAGTGTCCCTTAGGCTTTTAAATACAGCCATCTAAACTTAGGTTAGCAAAGGCTAGAACTGGGGAAAAGCTATAGCAATGCCACTGCCCCTGAAAAGCCAAGGCCATCTTTCACATGTGTAAGACTAAATAAGAATTAAGGAACTCCATCTGTCCTTAAGCATACTGTCCTTCCCAAATCAGTTGATAAGTATTGTGGGCAAGCAAATCATGAATCCCATGCAGAGAGATACCACACTTGAAAGTCACATGGTTGTGTGCACCACAGTGTGAGCTGTTGGGGATGGTTACAGAAGTCATACAAGATGCAGAAACTGCAGTTGCACCCAGTAGTTGAAAGCAAGACAGGTGAAAAGGACCACAAAAGAGCACATGGGATGTGGGATCTGGAGGCAGTGATACAATTTACTAAGACCTAGCAATAGAAATCACCAGCTAATTACTGAGAACGCCAGGCCGTTCACAAGCAGTGGTAACACAGGATCAGCAGAGACAGACACTGCATAGGCTGAGGAAGAGTGTGAGATGCTGTGACACAAAGGGGGTGGGAGCAGAGAGCAGATCAGGATAGGAAGATGAGGGCAACTCTGCTCTTCAGGATAGGAGTGGTCGTGGTCAAACTACAGATGATCCTGAAAGCTGTTCTGCAATATACTTGTGTGCAACTTTGACTTTGCAACCATCCAAGCCCACAGGTAGACAGCTTTCTCTTTTCCAGTGCAGACAGTCTCCCTGTTGCATAAACACGTGACATACTACAAAACATGTTCCTGCTATGGCACAAACTGTAGTTAGTGCCAAATAATCTGTGCACAAAGTGATCTCTGCTCTCTGGTGACCTGTAACAGCACCCCAGGGAATGACATGAAGCTGTGTCGGGGGAATTTAGGTTAGATACTAGGAAGTGGAATGGAACAGGCTCCCAGTCACTGGAACAGGTTCCCCAGGGATATGGTTATAGCACCAAGCCTGACAGAGTTCAAGGACTATTTGGACAATGCTCTTAGTTATACAGATTATTTTCAGGCAGTCCTGCAAGAAGCAGGGATTGGGATTCAAGGATCCTTATGGGTCATTTCCAACTTGAGCTACTCTATGATCTTTACCAGGAAGCCCTGCTCTGCTTTCAGAGCTTTGCTGGTACAGGCTCTAAGCCAGTGACCAGTATTTCTAAGTTCCCCAGGAACTGAGCTGTCCAAGTACTACTGGCAACACCGACCATTTTCAACAGTGTAGTCAATTATTAACATCTGCTGTATGAAAGAGAGCACCCTACCTGTTATCCAGGGTTATAAATCCAGACAATAAGTGTGTGAATCTTTGCATTAGCATTCTCATAAATGGATTTTGTATGTCTGAGTACCAAGAACACCTGCTATTGATTCAGTTATTAAATGCCCTGTGTAAGTGAAAACCTTTAAAATAACTACATCTGTCAACATAGTTTACATTATCTCATTAAAAACTAAATCACACAACTCTTTGGCTTTTTCTGTTTCACGAACAGCTTCTTGTGTGGCCCTCACTAACCAAACTCACTACAATTCAGTTTCATATTTAATTCAGAATGCATTTCTTACCACTGTTAGGGAACTGCAAAAGTCTAACACATCCTCAGCTGATACACAGTGCAAACAGTAGCCTAAGGAGCATCCCCATCCTCGCAAATTTCCTTTTGACCAAGTCAGTAACACCTTTTAGGCAAGGCTATGAGTACTATGAATTCTCACACTTTTAAAAATATGACACAGGATTCCATACCAGTTTCTTATGCTCTCTCAGATTAAAAGAAAACGTTGCCTGCTACAGTCAGGGTGGCAAAGCTTCCCCCTACAACACAAGTGCCAATAATATCTTGTGTTGTGTGATCATGCACAGAAACATGCACAGTAACAGGAGACAATACACCTTTAAGAGAAAGAACAAAAAGACAAAATTGTGTAAGTGTACATCATACATTTATTACTGAACAACTCTCTCAACTCCAAAATTGGGCACAGGGATTAAAAATAAAAATTCATTGCACTACCTAGTAAAGCATTACTAGTAACTCTCATAAAAAATGTACAAATTTTGTTAAAAATTTATCAAGCCTTCAAATGATTTGGTTACAGATATTTATAATACATTTAAAACTACATGTTAAATGATACAATAGCATATGATTTAAAGAAAACACTTAACAAAATATGATTCCAACAAAATCCATAAGCTTTCATAATAATTAGCAAATCTGAAACACAAGTAACAAAATGAGGTAACAATGTACCAAAGGAAAAAACCACAGCTTTTACAAAGGCCCAGAGATAACTCAGTCAAAAATGTTTTCTACAATTAAAACAGTTGGTAAATCTCATCCCAAGTATTATGCTATATATTAATGACTGTGAACTCACATTCAAGAGCCTGTACAAAATGACATACAACACATGGCCTTCTTTTTGTAAAGAAAGCCACAAAATGAGACACTGGAATTATCTGTAGGCCTTAATATCTACTAAAATGTCAAATTAAACTGACAGTTTATGCAAAAAAACACAGCAGTGCCAATATGATAAAGCAAACATATTAGAGGTTGGGTTGTATTTTTTGTGGTTTTTTTGGAGAAGAAAGAGTCAGTGGACAGCAGAAAGGCAATGAACATAAAAAAGTGTTGCTGAACTCAGGTGCTGTCAGGCACCATGGCAGGCTGTGCATAACATATGGCAGTTCACAGCTGAACATGAATCCCCTCTTTTGACAGCCACCACAGCGAGGAGGTGGTTGTGTCTTGTCTGAGCTGATTCAGAACGTAAGCATGTGTGCTGTTTGTACACTAAACACGGGAAGCAAGTCCACATTCATCTGCAAGAGTCCCATGCAAACCAAAGAACCATTCCAGAAGAGATGAGCCATAACAGTGCAACAATTAATTCACCATTTTACCAACTCAGCCCCTCCATCTCCCAGATCCCCTACTGCATCACAGAATTTTAGTGGGGAGAAGAAGGGACATTTCTTCGGTTCCAGAAAGTGAATTATTTCCCCGTGGCTTCAGAAGAATGTGTCTTGTTTACTTGTATCAAGTTTAGAAAAAGTACCCTCTTTCCATGCTTCGAACTGAATACTAAGCACAGTAGTGTTAGTCATGTTTAAATCTGTACACACAGAATTTTTTCTTTTGCAGTTATATAAAAGAGCTTAAGTTTTGTAAGACATGCGTGGCATATGCTTTCTAAACAACATGATTTTATTTGTTAAAAAAATAAATTTAATTACATGTAATTTAACCTGCTAGGTGCTATTGTGAAAAGCCTATTCTTTAACTCCACAGAAGAGAGAAGAAATTCTATTATTTTGAAGTTGATATAACAGCATTTTTATTTATTTAGTGTTCCAAAGTATGGATAGGTATTGAAAGCTTGACTGCTTTTGAGAACTACCTGCATAACTAAACTGAGAGAAAAGCATCTGAAATAGGGCAAAATTGTGCTTTTATTTAGCTGCACCAAGAGCTGTGACTGGTCTGTAGAATCTTCGAAGAGGAAAACCAGCATGGAGAACATCTAACACTGTTAGAAATTATAACTGATACTTAAGCATAGCAGCATACAAAAGCATAAGAAATGATAAAGAGTAACTTAAAGCTGAGACTGGCAGCAAGTTGTAGCAATACTGGTAATTGTGCCACTTGTGCTGCTGCAACCAAAGTAACGACAATGAACTTACGAAAAGAATTTAATTGCAAAAAGTGCATCCTTTTAATAACTGTGGTGTATGCAGACCTAAATATTTTGCTAAAGCATATCAGAGATGTTAACAGTGTGAATGTTATAAAGAAAGCTAATTTTTTTTCAACAGCCCAAGTGAAATATTTTTCAGAGCACTTGAATAGAGCTTATCCCCTCCTATTTCATAGCACTGTTCTGGAAGGTGTTCCAATTTTCTCCTATAGTGGAGCACTCTGGAAAACTGATTGTAAAAATGGAAGGAATTCCTTCTTCCTATTACACTCATCATTAAATAAGGAAGGCAAGAAGCAGCATCAGGGCAACTGAATTCTGCAGTTAATGCTCAGAACCTACCTTCTCTTTTGATACAATGAAAAAAATATAAAATTCTACTTCTCTGAGAAAATGCTAAAAATCGTATTTTATTCATGAAGTTGCAGGAATAAAATTGTAACCTTTTACAAGTTATTTTAGTTACATACAAACTCCCTTGTAGGTGACAAAGAACGTACGTAATATAAGCTAAAAGGTGGTGACCTTAGCAAGTACAATGGCCAGAAGTTAAGAGCTGTTCTACAAGACCCTCAGTGTCCTTTCTGCTTCCTTTCATGGAAGAAACACATAACTGGCAAACCCAGCTAGAAAAATTTAAAAGGAAAACAGAAAAGCATTGATATTCATATCAGCAATTGAAAATGTTAATATTGCTAAATGCGATATTGCAACTCTACATTGATAAAATAACTTGTAAATCAGCCATTTAAAAATCCAGACTTTGTAACATACGATAAAAACCCCAAGGTTACTCATGTAGGAAGAATCAATGCATTCTTTAGTGGTACACACTTAAAGCCTCCAGTGAAGGGGAAGCATAACAGCTGTTTGAATAGTAGGTAGAAAGGTCTTTACACCTGTAAGTACATTGGGGAGGAAATACTAAATGTCTGTAATTGCTGCACCCATCGCATTCAGTGTGCAACTGCAAACACAAGGAAAGGAACCAGTGTACAGTACTAGTACTGTTTAAATAACACACAAGATTATACATTGCAGCATAATTATTACTACACACATACGTTCTCAGTACATGCTGGTATATAGGTTCTCAAACACACATGCACACTCAGTCACAGGCACACTTCACACATCCTCTCACAGGCAAACACACACTCACACCATTCATTCCCACTCACAGTATCTGAAGGCTCTATATAAGGTAGATTGCTATATTGTTTGGAGCTACCACTTTTTTTTTTTTTCTCCTTTTTCTTTTCTATAAAAGCACATGCTAAAAGATCACATCCACAGTAATCTCGCAGCAATACTCGGAATGATCACACAGAACCCAGGGAATGTTAGTGCACACACAGAATTAAGCTAAAAAAAAAAAAAAAATCTTTGGAGTTCCAATCACACTGTTAGTATAACAATCCTGTAACTGTGAAGACTAGTTATAAGCTTTATAATTGATTAAGTCACACAGTGCAAAGTAAGGTCCATTGACCCTTTTGTGTAAAGGGTAGGCTGGAAGCCACATGGGTAAGTTCAATAGAGAGTTCATATATACATGTGACCAGAAACATCCAAACCAGATTTGTGCTCCTAGGTTGGTCATTCTGAATCACGATGCACTTCCGAGGCATCAGCTCTACAAATCGGGCAGGTACGATTTGCCTGTAAAACCAGAAAAACAGGAGGGGTTACAAGACTGACAAATACATTGCTGAAGTAATGTGACACTCACATCTGTGACTGGGGAAGAGCAATCCAAGAGTATTCTAAACAAGAGAAGATAAAAGCGTGCTTATGCCTTCTTTTAGTTTGTTTTGTAATCTTAGAGTGGTGTGGTGGGAATAGTGCAGACTCACAGCTATGGTACACTGCAAGCAGATGGATGCAGCTAAGAAGCTGTACTTTGTGCTGCAGTGAAACCCACCAAAACAAGATGAGCCACCTTGGGCTGCAAATAAACATCTTGTGTGAGGGTGTTATGTCACAAACTCTACTGATCAGGAACGACATCAAGCTTTGTTTATTCAGTTACTGTCACAGGAAAACATCACATAGATTTGGTCAAAGCTGAGAGCAAACCAGGGAAAAAGGCAAGGGGTTTTAGTAAAGGGGAAGGAGAACTAAAAAAAAAAAAAGTTAAACAAAGAGAAGATGACCTGACTAAGCAGGTATTCAAGTACTGCACCAGCAGGTCTAGATTTGGCCCTTCAGTAAAGCACACACTGAAAATATGTCCTGTGACTCGTTTACTTTCACAACTTCCTTAAAAAATAAGACAGATGAGAAGTAACATGCCTTAAGCTACTGGGAGAGTACTTCTGCTTTCTCATTCCCCTTTTCAAATAATGGCTAATTTCATTTAAGCAAATCATGAGAAAAAGCCCGAAACAAACACACATCTATGATTGAACATTTCCTTTGCAAAGGGCAGAGTAAAGGGAACCCTTCCCTGCCACAAATTTTGTATTTCATAGTTACGAAAACTGCAGGACCAACCACTGTCAATTCCAAGTCTTTCTAAGGAAACTAAAATTTTCAATGAAAATATAAGTGACAGGCATTAAAAAATGTGGCTCTATAGGCCAGAATTTAGAATCCATTGTCACAAAATTTCAAATCCAAACAATAACTAAATCCAGTGAAAGTAACATGCTATTACTGAAAAACATTATTTAAGTAATGCAAGTTAAAATGAGGGTATATTTTTCTGTCAATTGCTACTGTTATCACTGGTTTTGTAAAGCAAGGATTGGAGAAACAAAAATTTATTTCTCTCTCTTTAACTAGCAGTTTTGAAATATACTTGAGGACAATGTCATTACTTGGTCACTTCACTGTATGTACACGATTCTAGATACAATCTGGCTAATATAACTTTTAAAATGAAAAGGCATGTTCTTCAAAATTCAGTGAATTAATGAACCAAGAGCTATTCACTCAGGTAAATACTGAAGTAGCAAGCATCTGTACCACAGAACAGCATTCAGCGGGAGCAACTTCCTGATAGGAATTGCAGAAATAAACTTACTGTGCCAGTATAAAATGAATACTCATGGACACCACAGCACTGCTTTTCAAGTAACTTTTTAAGATCCTACATGAACATCTGTTTTAAATTCAGCTGCATTTCTATGCCTTTCATTAAATGAATTCCCCCTTCCTGGCATTTAATGTGACTCTGTGGTGTCAAAAGAGGAGTAAGATGGATGTAATACTGTAATATTGACCTTTTAATTTGCCACTCTTTCAGGTAGACTTACTTTTTGTACTGTAATGAGAGAGTGCTGCACAACAAACTGATAAACTTTTTTTTTTTTACAGAAGTTTATAGTTAAAGTGAACTGCATTTAGAATAATAAAACTATAGGGCTATTAAAATACTCTAAAAGCCACTGCACTACTTTGGTGTTAGCCTATCAAAAATAAGCTAAAGTATAGTTACAGTTTGTCTTTTCTCATATATAATACAGCATTTCCTACCAGACCATTAAATAAAAAGGCAAGTAGTCTTTTTAAGTTGGTTTGAAACCCTCTAGGTGAAAACAGGTCATGGTGTCAAGTTCTCCTTTGGGATGATGATTGTTATTTCATAGAAGAACAGATTTCCCATGTATTCATATTTGACTAAAGGATCTAGGATAAGAAATAACCAAATACTGTCAAACATGAGAGTTGACAATACTATGAAAAGCTAAAGAATAACTTTCCTCTTGATTCCTCCATGGTATTAGATCATCTCTCATAAGTCTTTAAACTTGCTTGACCAGGGAACTATTAATTAAAGTGGGCAACCTAATACACTGTAGCACATTTTATCTCACTTGCTCATACTACCTTAAAAGGTAGTACTGTATATAGCATTATAGCAGCTAGGCAGATCAGATATTTCATGCATACAAGCCACAAAACTTTGTTAGATAGCTTTTTTCCCCTCCATCATCACCCAACAGGCAGCCGAATAGGAATTTTTCTTTTTAAATAATCAGATTGGATCACTAACCTTTTATTTAGATCTTTCACTAAGATGACACATGAGGAAACTTAAAAAAGAATCAACCTGACTCCACAGTTGTAGAAATATTCCTAAATAGCAAATACTTTCTTCAAAGAAGCAAGATTAAATCAGTAAAACATAGTGACAAACTGGTAACATTTTTCTTTTTGTACCTTGTAGAAAAATGTTACAAGTACTGAAAGCTGTGATTTCTACTTTCCCTTGCAGAATTAATCAACATGATGTTGGCTGGATGATGTGAATTAGGTGGATCTGGATGTAATTATACAATCAACACATTAAAAAAGTTGTCAAACTCATAAAGGAATGGACAGAAGCAAAACTAAAGCTCAAAATATCTTTCAGTTATTCGCTCACTTCCAGATATTGGCTGCTTGACTCAGAAACTAACATTAATAGCAAAAAGTAGAAGGAAAGGTATTGGTAGTCATTCTTGCTAGGCAAGCTATGTAAAACAGTTAAAGCCACCATCATCATGAAACTCTACATCACACTTTCTATATTATTTACATTTTTTCCAAGTCTTAATACCACATATTACTCAAATTCACAATCATTGTTTTAAAGAAACAGAAAACACAGTAAGACCTGTCAATGAAAATAATTCTCTTCATATTCATTTTCCCTTGTGCCAAAGATTATACAAAAGCAACCTTCAGCTATTATTAGAAAAATACCCTATTTAGGCAGTGCTTCCACTCTACTGGCATTTCTAGCCCAAGTATCAGAAACATAAAACAAGATGAAATGTAAGTGGAACAGCAAAATACCTCCACTCTCTCCCCCAAAACTACATAACGAATTTCATATAAGACAGGATTATTTTTTCTTACCTTCAGCCATTTATCAACACACTTGGCATGGAACTCATGGTTACACGGTAAGACTCTAAGTAGCTGCCTTGACTCAAAGTCACACATGCACACCACACATCTGAAAAAGACAAGGAAGTTCAAGTTTATCTGCTATGTAAGAACAACAAACACATCATTACATGCAAAACCTTACAGGTATGACTGTGACACAGTAGCTACTTTACTTCTTTAGTAGCTACAGCGATCCGTATCTGACAATATCAACTGAGAACTGACTCTGTGGGGTTTTGTGGGTGGGGTTTCTTTTTGTTACTGTGCTTTCAAAGCAACTGCTCCTGCTCACAGATGCAACCAACACAATAGATGTTTTACCAAAATCTAAAACAGCAGAGATAATCTGTGAAGTTCTCTCCTTACTGATGCTTTTAAGTCACTCCGAAGGTCACTGAACCTGATGGATCAGAGAAAAATCCTTACGCTGAAGTTCAAACATTAGATAGTATTTGGTAATAAGTCACTTAAAACTACCTTCATATTGATACTGCCCTTTCCACCTGATTGTGCAGATCCTACAAACCCAGTAAGTTAGGGGTTTTAAAAATAAGAAGATGCACTCCTAAACCACTGACCAAGCTCTGCCAGGAGAACTTCAAAACTTCCAACACTTGAAGCTATTTTAACACAGGCTAAAGTCCAAGTTGACAATGTCATTTTAATGTTTAGAATGCTGAACATAGAGCACCTTACTTTCATTTAGTTTTTTTAAATGCTAAGGAACTAAATGAAAGATAGCTAAATTATGTGAGACTAGTTAAGAAGTTTTAAAGTAAGAATAAACCACATTTGACCTGGAAAGCATACCAAGAAAAAAAGAAAATTAAAAAGTTTACTGACATGACTGTTGTTAAAGTCCTTCTGACCTAGTTGAGGCTTCAAGTTAAAGAAATGAAAATCAAGCCACCTAAATTATGGACCTTTGAAAGAGACCAATATACTTACAATGTCTGCTCTGACTGGTGATTATTTGGGTTGAATCTGTAGGATGGAAGCTGTTCAATGTCTGCTTTTGTTAATCCCCGTGGTTTGGCTTCTCCCAGACGTTCTGCCAAATTCAGCAGTGCCTACAAAACACGGAAACTGGACATTTAAAAATTCACTGATCGAAAAGGCTCTGGTTTCACTAGATTTGGGGCTACCATCACCCCTCACTACCCCTGCTGGTAGCACAAAACAGCCTTCTATCAAGAAATGTTTAGAACTTTAGTTTTCTGATACAATAAAAGCTCCATGGAAAGTGTTTCAGAACTTAACCATTTTTGTAATTATGCAAGATATTTGGGATTTCAAAACATCCAGAACCCAACTTCCAATTAGTCCTATGGCTGTATGCACAGCTCACTAAATAATTTGCTTCTAAGGGATCCCCTCACCCTGCTATGAAATGAACAGTGCTGGTAACCAGAAAGAAACTGTCAGCTGATTTCCTTCATAAGAATATGTAAGTCTCGTCTTGTGAGAGAAATCAAAAATTTAATGGGACACAGTTTCTGATTTCTACTCCATGTCTTGGGCTAGCTGAATTAAAATATGGAGATTTTATCCTCAATCTGGAAAACAAATATATACCACCAAACTTTCATTGCTTTTTTTTCTGCTGAATTTTTAATTTTCTATAAACCAAGCACTGCAGCTAAAATCCTCTCATGAACATAACTGGCAGTCTATCGTACATTAACTCACACTCCTTCACAAGAGACCTAGGCAAAACATCACAATAAATGTGACAGAGAACTAAAACATAGAAAAGTTTAAAGATCCTGTGAAAGCTGCAAATGGTACTGATCACAAAGAGAGTTCTTATCCTGTTGAACCGAGGGCTCAAATTCTCAGAAGACGTTGCTTCTTCTGAACCACCACAAAAGTTATTACAGAAGTGCTCACTGTTAAAATAAAAATGTGCAACTACACATAGATCTTAAGGGGAACACAGGCAAAGAGATGTAAAAGTCAGGGTTGGTGACTGACTGAAGAGAAATCAAATGGAATCCATCAGCTTCAGAATCAGCAAAGACACAACAGTTGGAACTGCCCCATAATTTAAGGATATTTAAGAGGGTTCTACATCTCTAGATGTGAATTACCATACCCTCCTGAGGGCCAAGAAGAACAGGGAGTTTTATAAACATTACATTTAGATTAATTAATCTTTTGACATTAAAACTGTTCTGTATTAACACTATTCTGAATGTTACACACATAAAACTAGTAACTTACCCTGTTCTTTTGAAAGTGCTTCACTTCTGTTAGGTATTTAAACTTAAGTAAAATTTGAAAGGAGAAGAGTAGCATGTAGAGCAGAAAAGCTGAACAATTTAATGATTACTAGCCAGGAAAGGTGGATTTTAGGAAACAGTAATAGACAAGAAAGAAAGCTAAGCATTTCTAACATCCAATATTACAAAAAATCTGAAAGGATGTTTTTTTATTCTGTCTTCACAGTCATTACACTTATTTGAAAAGCAAAACCAGGATTAAGAGCAAAATATAATAAAATTTTATCTACTGCTTGAGCTAACATCTTTAAAAGTAGTTGTAGTTCGCACACCAACCTCATAGTTTTCTACCTCTCCATCTTCCACATCCAACTCAAAGCTGAAAGCTGGTCCAACTGCAGGTGGCACTGGGAGCATTGATCTACCATGAGAGCAAACAAGGATAAAGTTCAGCATCTTGCTGAAGGAAGGCACAGAAATATGTGGCAGAGGTAAAGCTACCTTATTGGTGCCTCTTAAATCAATATGTTATCAAAACTGGTAAAAATGTTGCATTTGAAGCCAAGAGCAGACATTTGAAGTAAAAGAGTCACAGGAAAAAGCCACATCTGCCACTTGTTACTGGGAGTGCTGACTTCTTAGTTGCATGCATGTCTCACTTGGTACTTTCAAGTGAAATTTATTACAAAAATTAATCTCTTAATTATCACAGACTTTGAAGAGTTAAAACTAAAAAGAAATTGACATTCTTGTTTAAATACTTTTTATTTCTTTTAAGTGGATAAAATACCATCAAAGAAAATGAACCCCAAGTTCATTTAGCTCTCCAATACAAAAGTCTTACAATATTTGTAAGCTTAAAACACACAGTGAAGATAGACAAGATCTGCTACTGGACCACATTTCATACTGAAATCAAGCACAAATTCACTTTCCCATGTACTGTGATGTTGGTTAAAGCAGAATCCCTTCAGATAGATAAGAGGTGTTTTTCTAGCTGTATATTCAATAAGTGTTTTTACCCCCCAAGATATATTACGGGTCAAAACTTAATGCACACACAGAAATCACAAATTCAAAGCACTAAAATATACTAAAATCCCACTGAAGTCATCAGGAATTCCTGTGCCACATTGTGTTTTCTGTGGACAGGCAAGAAGCTATGACATTACTCTCTGACTGCAAAACGCAAAGTTGGAACAACTTTGCTGAAATAGATTTCTGGTGCCATTTTCATGCCACATCTGACATTGTGCAGAGAGAAACTATAGATCTGATGTGTCAATATTTGATTATTTCCTTGTCAATGTCAACTTTGCTACCAGAAACTTAATCTTCATTTCCCAAACATTTCATACTTACTTCCAAAACAGAACATAGAACACTAATAAATTTCATGTCATGGACCCAAACTGCCTCACAGACAGTCTACACTAACACACTACAGCTAATTTCTGAACCTTAACTGTCCCACATCTTTTACAAAAACAGCTGATCAGGGGCAGAGCAGAAATTTAACAGCTGTAACAGAGCAGCAGTTCAGCCAATAAAGGGTAACACGTCACAGAAAGCTCTCACTCTTGTGTTTCATAATTAAGAACCAAAGCAAATGAATTTATTCTGTAAGTGAAGACTCCTACGACTTGATCCTACAGTGTAACCATGTCTCTGGAAGAGTATCACAGATCCAATATTTAAAACTTGGTCAAGATTTTAGGAAGAGTTCAGAAACAAGAGGCTGTCATGCCTCAAAATACCTAAAAAACTACACTGGACAAAAATTATATATGTTCACATATATTTTTCCTTGCTCACGGGTGTAATGCTATTCAAAACAGCCTGGAAAATTTACACAGAAATGGAAGTTTTCCTCTGAGACAGGTGAACTGTGCCTGGTCTCTGGTAGAGAGACCAACCATAAAAAGTGCCAAGATGCCTGTTGAAAGTCACATGACTTCTCAATAGCCTACGTGGAAGCAAATGTACTTTACACTTACAGCACATAAGGTAATAGGCTGGGATGGTAAGGGTGTGGCGGTATTGGCTGCTGGGATCGGTATCTGCTGCGCCCTGTGAGTCTTCGAGGCATAAAAGGTGGGTAAGGCTGCAAGAAAGAAGAAAATAAGCTTCAACTGGAACTTGTGGAACTGGAGCTTGTGTCCACCACGAGACAGACACGGACATACTGGAGAGAGTCCAACAAAGGGTCACTAAGAGGGGACTGAAGCATCTCAGATGTAAGAAAAGGCTGAGAGAGCTGGGATTGTTCAGCCTGAATAAGACAAAGCTCATGGGAATCTTTTCAATGTATACAAATATCTGAAGGGAGGGTGCAAAGAAGACAGAGCCAGGCTCTTTTCAGTGGTGCCCAGTGGCAGGACCAGAGACATTGGGCACAAACTGGAACACAGGAGGCTCCGTCTGAACATTATGAAACACATCTTTACCATGAGGGTGACTGGGAACTGGCACAGGTTGCCCAGGGAGGTGGTAGAGTCTCCTTTCTTGGAGATATTCAAAAGCTGGCTGGACATAGTCCTAAGCAGTCAGCTCAACCCTGCTTGAGCAGGGGGTTTGGACCAGTTGACCTCCCTTCCAACCTCATCCAGTATGTGAGTCTGTGATTCAACACTTTCTTTTCTTAAAAATCTCCTCTCTAAATACTGAAATTCACTCTTAATAAAGCATTATTTAAAAAATCCAGCCTCTGCTCAAATCCAAAAGAACCTCAGCCTTAATTTGAAATTAATCCTATCTATAATACACAATCATACCATTCCATGTGAAAAAGTGGTAATATACAACAGAAGTCCTGGCAAGTTCTGGTGTTTTTAGTCTATATGCAGGATAGTTTGGGAAACAGGATATGATGTGCTGACTCTCTTGAAAATATAAAGGCCCAGGTGCTATTATGCAGGCCCATGCAAAAATGGTTGAGTAAAGAAGCCATTAGAAAAGTCTTCTAATAGAGAATTTATTTTTGTTTTTTAAAGCCCATCTTTTAAGTAGTAGTATATATTTACATTTACGTAATCTACTGAGGATTTAATCAGGGCTTTTTTTGTCATCCTTGTTTTACTAAAATATTTTAGTATTTTCTACAACTGAAATTCATGTACCCCTACTGAATTCACATTTCAAGACCTTGAAACTTTTTTTTCTTTCTGAATCAAAATCTTTACTAAGATGTTTTTCTTCTTCTATGTTTGAAACCTGAAAGCACAAAAGGCCACCACCACCAATGGCTAACCTAAAATCCTCTTATTTTACAATGGATTTTTTTAATAGGTAGCCATGGTCAAACATAAAATTAACATATGAATACAAACACAAGGCAAAAGAGCCAAGGTATTTTTGCTTGGAAGTTTCAAACTAGATATAACCAATATGAATTTTACTGCTTTGTCAATTCTGCAATCCAAAAATGTAAATAAAAACTGTCGTGTTCACTGAATGAAACAGAATCAGAAATGCAGCCATACCATTATAATGTTAATACAAATAAGGCATTATAAAGGTTTAGGACTGCTGTATAAAAAAACACATGATTACTTGTAATGTATCTTTATGCTACTCCTCAGTAATAAACCCAGAGCTGAAGCATCAGAGGACAAATGCTACAATCTGCAAAAAATTTTACGTTCCTTATCTACTTTAACAACTGAACTTGGAAATCAAGAAAGCCTCACTCCAACCAAAATGTTTGTGATTAGACTAATTCATCTAACAAACATACTGAATAAAATACATGCAGTTTACAGAAGCTTTGAAGTTTCCTTGTCTCCAGAGTGACTCATGGTGACTGAAAACTTCATTGAAAATCTGTACACCTTTAGATTAATAATAAACTGAAGAGTTTTTTAAATGGTGAGACTTATTTGAACCTTCATAAAAACCACAGCAAGCATTTGACTAGATTCTGTGATCAAGGAGATTAAGACAAGCTATCTGTATATTCTGCAGTTGCAGGGCCTAAAATTTCATTCTTATTTAAAATTTTAAATAACAACATGCCTCTAAAACCTATGTCAACCTGATGAACAAGTCAAACATAAAGAAATTTCAGCACCTTTACCTGACTTCTAGTTATTTCTTTGAGGATCACACAAGCAGGAAGGGTTTTTATTTTTAAAAAAAGGAACCCACACAAACAACAACAACCCTACCCATTGCAGGACTAATGTAATTGCAGACTGAAGTACAACACAATCCTAGAGGAAGCACCACTGGACACACCACAGAAGCACACAATTCAACAAAATTCAACACAGACTTTATCCTGTATCAGGTTTAATAGTTTTTTGTGCTGCTGCAGATGAACTGCCTGTAGATCTCCAGGAAGTTGGCTCAAAGCAAGCTTTGTAACATAGCTATCTTTAAAACATGGTGCAGTCTAAATTATGGAAGTGCTCTGTATAACTGCTTGCAGAGAAGAACTGTTTTTAAAGCAGTCTAGCTTTCCTGACTTGTGAAAACTCAACATATGAGTTATGATGAAGAATTAGCTAAAGGTCACAACAGCTTTTATAAACTGTACTGATCAGTTTCTGTTGTATGAGTCCTGGAGTGTGTGACAACATAGAATGTTTTCTAAGTAAATGCTGCTCCACTCTGCAGATGATGTTATCGGAAATAATTTGCTGGGGGTCGTGAAATTACCCTTAACTTGATAAACAGAAACTTATGAAAATACCACAGTATGCACCTACACCAGTAATGGAGCAAACCCGCAAAAAGTGCCACTTTTCAACAAAAAGTACTAGAGAATAACGATCAAGAATGTTAATGCAGTATGAATGAGAATGTAGCATAGAAAAGAATACTTACTACACCGAATGACACCTCCTGGTGTAATGGATCGTGGGTTAAGAATTGAAGAGGAGCTGAGGGAGGCAACGTTGGTGGATGGGCTGAGGGAGGGTATGTAAAACCTCCTACAGGAAGGTGTTCTCCAAGCAATTCTACATCATTTTCTATCCTTTGAAGTGGCTAAAAAAAACCAGAGATAGCCTTTGTTGCAATAATAGAGATGTAATTTTTCCCCAATAAAGAGCTGCAGTCCAGCTATGTATATTCTGTGCTGCTGTGATTAGTTTTACAGTAACTCTGTGAACAATTCCTAGGTCATTAACACTACCCAAAAAGCAATGACAACACTGCACATTTGATATAAATTCACCTTTTCCAGCTAGCCATGCTTATAGACCAGGAATTTATGCGATCTAGCAAATATAGGAGTGGCTGTAATTTCCTGTGTCTTGCATTTTTCAGGACAAATATTTGCTCTCCCTCTTGCCAGGCTGCTCTCACTGTACAACTATGCAAGAGAAAAAAATAAACAACCATAGACAAGAACTGAAATTGTGCCAGAAAAACTGAAAAGTGAAAACATGGTGGCTCCAGTTGATTAAACAGCTAATGATATCCAGTAACCAAGCAGATGCTTTCCTAGGGGGGGCCATGCAAGCAGGCTTACCAAGACAAGCAGTCGAGAGGCTTCAGAAGCATGAAATTCCAGTTCAGTATTGTAACTAGTCAAGTCTAGTGCATCAGTCAGGTTCAAAAGCACCCACAAAACAACCAGGAATCATCAGTTTCATAAATACACCTTTCTGAATGACACTGAATTCTACCATTTCAAGATATTCAGCTAAGAAAGCCACCTTGTGGAGCCAAAGGAATATTCTTTTTTCCTGTTATGCAGAGCAAACTTTAAACACAAGGTATTCTTAAACCATGTGATACAAGCTTTTTTTGCCAGAGCTGAAAATTAACAGGCAAGCCTAGCCAATGACCTAAGTAAGCAACTCAAGCTAAAACCAAGTCCATACATTTTCTAAAGGTAAGTCTTACAGAGACAGCTACCACTGGAAACCACTTTGTTATAATGACGGCAGCTGTTCTCCCACCATTGTGACAAAGTTATTACAACCCTGTCCACACCTGAGACATGACATGAAGAAGTCTCAGCATTATTTATAACACTGAAGCTATTTCCTATTTCTGCATTACTGAAATACCTGCATCTTCTAGTCAGAGGGGCAAACGAAGGGACACAGTACTCAGATAACCACACAGTAAGAGTCATGGGCCAGAAATGTAATCCTAATTTCCCCCAAAATCCAAAACAGGTTCACATTTTCCCATGTTTGCATAGTCCCTATCACTAAGCCACATCTGCTTAAGCAGATGGCATCAGTAACTTTTGTAAGTCTGAAACAAATGTTCTAGGAAAAGCACTGGTAATTTAAAAATTAAACAAGAAGTAATACAAAAGAAGCATGTAACGAAAAAAACTTTCTGTGCTTTCTTCTTTCTCTGCTAAGCTCTTCTCTGAGACAAGTACTGTGCTACACAACCTCCACTGGATTCTGTTCTACTTCCTGGGAAAGAAATACCAGATGGTGAAGCAAGTACCCATCTTTCTGACAAGAGCCTTTGGAGAAACAGCACAGACAATGATGAAATCTGAAGTGAAACACTGAACTTCAAAAGTACTTTTTCATCTTTATACCAAGCAGTTACAGGCTTAAAACAAAATCCTTCTGTTCCTCAGTCAGGTATCAGTACTATGCACCCCACCAGTTCCACAGAGAGTGGGGTAAGAGGCACTACTTACCGACCGTGACTGCTGTGCTTGGAAAGGAACGAATTGTCCTGGAGGAGGTAAGTGAGGAGGGTGGTGTGTAGATATATGAGGAGGATGCAAAAGGAATGGGTCACTAGAAATGAGGGGTGGAAATGCTGCATATGGTACAGGTAGGTGCTGGACTGAGCACGCCTGAAGCATCTGAAATAAAGTGAAAACAATATGGTTTTGTCTCTAGCACAAACATTCCCTACAAAACATTCTATATTCTATGTATTTATTATGAAGAGATATCATTAAAGTAAAACAGTTATTTTGCCTCCTTAGAAAAGCCTTCAAAATACACCTAAATAATAACTCATTCAAATACACAAGGAACAGTGATTAGTACAGAAAAGACTCTAGAAGCACCAGTGTGACATCTGCTAGGTGCCCATAAAGTCACTGGGAGTTAGGATTTTCAATACTCCAGGATTAGACAGCCTCCTAAGTGACGAGCAGATACATTTATCCTAGTTGATTTTATTTTTGCCACATATTACCATCAGAACAACATGCCAAAGCAATGGCATCACAACCACTTTAAGCTCTAGATGCAGCAGAGGGACTCTCAGCTGTCAGATTGTGCCTAAAAACCTCTGTTGCCTCATATATTATGAATAATTCATATGGTCTGCTCCATTCTGCACTTCAAGGTGTAAAGGCAGCTCCCTCAGTGACAACTATGGTGCAAAAGAGCCCTTCTTCTCTCCTCCTTTAAATTCCTGACAAAAAAGCAGCTTCGGGCACTAAAGTTTAAACATCACAGTGATGAAGGCACTGAAGGGCAACAGGAATGTACTTTGTGGAAGTGTTCAGTTTTATTTCCACCTTCAGATATGAAGAAGCAAGAAACCTGCATTCTCTTTTGTCTTGCTCTTTGACTGATCATCAGAGTGTCAGGCATTTCTGCTACATTTCTGACAATTAAAAGAGCAATTAATGAAGGTATTTGTTATCAAATCTTACAAAGTAAGTTGATCCAGTTCTGATCTCTCATTTTTTTTAGTCATGTCAAACAGCATATATTGTGCAAATTGACTATAATGGCATAAAATGGTAAAAGGAACTAGTTTAAAATCCAATTACAGCAGTGGAGGTGGAACTATCACCACAATTTACTGTGATCATGACCAAATATAAATCTTCATATGCACTGAAGCAGCAGCAGATTAATTTGATCTATTATTTTTCCTTAAGTGCTGACTATTCTTTACCTTCAGTTACTACCTCATTTTTCTAAAATAGAAATATCACAGACAAGTGCTTCCATTGTTACAATAATTTTTTATTGTATTTCACTGAATTAAAAACTGTCTTCTGAAATAGTTGAAGATAAATTTGCATGCAGAACATCACACAGCGTTGTTTAAAACAGAAGGTTCTTTGGGAAACACCAGAAAAGGTTTAATCCCAAGATTCTGTATGGTAAAGATTACCATAGCTCCTATACATATTTGGAATGACCTATGCTATGTCCATGTCACTTTTTCAAGTTAGAGCAAATGAGGCCACACTAACTTCGAAGTAGAAAGAAATGAAAATCACCTGTTTATTCATTAAGGCTTTTGGAAAACTTCTGCTGTTTGAACATACCATAGAAAGGCCTGGGTCAGAAGGAACCTTAAATCTCATGTCAACTTCCCTGCCATGGGCAGGGACACTTTTCACTAGATGAGGTTGCTCAGAGCTCTGTCAAACCTGGCCTTTAACACTTCCAGGGATGGGGCAGCCACAGCTTGGTGGGCAATCTATGCCAGTGCCCACCACCCTCACATGCTGGGCTGCATTGGTAAGAATGGAACTAGTGAAACCACTGATTTCGCCTCTCCATTCAGAACTTGAGACACTAATCTCAAGTCCTGTGTCCAGTTCTGGGTGCCCCAGTGACAAACAAAAACAATGACAACATGATGAACAGGAGCTTGGAGCACACTGCACAAAAGAAAAGGTGGTAGAACTGGACTTGTTCTGCTTTAAAAAGGAAAAACTAAGCAAAACCCTTAATACTGTCTGCAACTGCTTCACGAGAGTGGACAGGAAGTACATGAGTTCTCCTCAAGGGGCAAAATGAAAGGACAAGGATCAATGGGACCAAGATGCAACAAAGAAAATTCAGGAAGAAAATTTAATCAGATATACAAAAGAAATTCTTCATCACGAGGACAGTCAAACATTGGAGTGGAAGCTTAGAGGGGTTATGAAATCTGCATTCTTGGAAACCAATACTGCTTTTAGCGGGTGACCACCACATGACCTCCAGAGCCCCCTCCTAACTTAAAACTATTCCTCAGTCTTGGAACCTGAGAGAAGAAAGCATAAA
The DNA here is from genome assembly GCA_035041135.1 of Platyrinchus mystaceus. Taxonomy (NCBI): domain Eukaryota; kingdom Metazoa; phylum Chordata; class Aves; order Passeriformes; family Tyrannidae; genus Platyrinchus; species Platyrinchus mystaceus. The sequence goes on along the minus strand of JAWWLV010000100.1, from coordinate 27,223,906 downwards.
GTCTGCCTGCTGATGTTATAGAAACTCAACCTTAATTTTTTTTATTAGTCACTTGTATTGGATCCATTCTCTCAACACTTGACTAACTGTTGTGCATTCAGTCCAAACAAATGGCACCTGGACGTGATAAATTAAAGTTACATGCACTCTTCAATGAGCATCTAAAAGAAACAGGTGTTCACACCAAGGGTTTTGTTTCAGTGCCCCATAGGCTTGTTCGTGTCCTCAGGTCACAGAATGCACAACAGGAAAAGCTAAGCTACACACTGCTGGCAAATGCACAGCTGGCAGAGACCAACATTATAACAACATTATAAATGCTCACAGGACACTCTATATAGTATTTATGTATGAAATTACGGATTTATACTAGAAATAAGGAGGGGAAACAGGCTCTAGTGCCTGTTAACACTTAATGGTTAAATTTCCATCAGAATACTATGACCTGGAAAGTGGTAACTCTGAGCTGACACATAAAAGTTTATGAGAAAACAGTTCAAATTCTTTCAAATTCAAAGCTAGCAAATTCGCCAGTCAAGGTACTTAATTTTACTCCCAGCAAGGCCCAGGCAGACAATCCTACTAATGAGCATTTCTATTAATATAATGAGAGTATTTTCACACGAAAGAGCCCTTTTCAACTTCTAGTGATCTTTCAGGATTTTACTACTTCTCAAAAGAAAGCTGATATTGGAATATCAGATCTTTTTGGATATAACCATCACTGAACAGGGTTTCCACTAAGTAAGATTTTTTCCTAGGTGACCTGCCAGACAACAGCCTTAGAAGCCTTCTTCTTACTAGGTTTGAACTAAAACCCATCAAGACTCTGCTACGATAAACAGTCATACTCGGCACAGACAGTAGGTAAGTACCATATGCTTATCAGGTCTAAAGCCCACACTACTACCCCACTGCAATTTACCACAGGAAAAAAAAAGAAAAGGCTATTTCCAACAGAATTAAAGCCACACAGACACTGAAGCTCCAAGGTGCCATTTCTACGACAGATTGAAGCTGGTGTAGTCACAGAGACCCACTTACTGGGGGAGGCACACTGCAAACTGGAAGGTGCTGGCCACTGAAAACCACTGAGCACCCTGGGACCTGCTGAGCGCTGCAGGCTGGAATGTGCTGGCCTGTGCAAAGTGGTATCCCATGTGGAGCCACAGTTGTCACTGTGTATGAAACAGGAACTGTGCCCTGATGGATCTGCAGTAAAAGGAAAAAAAAAAAAGAATTTAGTAACTTACTACAAAGTCTCAACAGTGTTGTACAGCACAGGATAACAAGCTTTTACAAATGTATGTGAAAAATAATATACTCACAATGAAAGTGTAAAAGGAGGAACACGGTTGTATTTTTTGTTCATTAAAATATTTTTATCAATGGAAGGTTATTTACTGATCACAAGTTTTTGGGCAAAACTAAGAAGAATATCTCAGCTTAAAATGCTAAAACTTCGAAGGGACCTTAGCCACTAGGAAGCACCTCAGACTATTAGGTCTGTCTGCTCTCCCCCAGGTTAACTGTTATTAAGTAAGGCAGTAACTCCCACATAGAAGCAAATCTACAAGCAGCTCAAGAATTTTCTCAGTTCTGAAGGGAGAGACTCAATATTAACTCAGAGACTTGTATTTCTAAACATCAACACAATTTTGTGGATTTTCTTTCTTTCTTTTAAAGAGACCAATTTCTTGATTCACTCTCAGGCCAATATTTAAGCTAAATTTCCAATCTAAGTGTAACATAACAGCTAACTGGAAAGCTGAAAAGTTAACATGACTATGAGGCAGCAGACGCAATCATCCAAATTTATATTAGGAAACAGACCCACGTGACCCAATTTTGTAGCTAGTGACATTCCCTAAAACGGAATCATCAAACTAAGATCCAAAGGTATTCTGCACCTACAAGCCATGTGGTTTATTTTCTGTGCTGGTTCTTTTTTTTGGTTGTTTTGTTGTTGGTTTTATTTTTTTTTGTTTTGGTTTGGTTTTTTTTGTTTTGTTTTTTTAAACTAAACAAGGAGTCTCTCATGCTCTAATAAAACTGAAAAGGCTTAAGCCTTAGGCAGCACAGATTAACTGAAAGTAATTATTTCAAAGCTCTCTCTTCCTTCATGATCTGCTAAAATGAAACCTACTGGTTTAAACAAGAACAGCTCATTAGGAAGGTGACAATGAGTAAAGAGAGCTAAACTAAACTGGTAGTGTACAGTCAGGCACACAGACCAAATCAAAACACAGATCACCGAACTGAGCTTAAAATCTCAACCTGTGTATCACTAATGACAGAAACCAGCTCAGGAGAGACACTGAATTTTACCCAGTTCTGGCTCTGCTACAAAAGTTGGGCACACAGTGCCAATGCTGGGTGTGATCCTGAAATGTTTACTGCTCACAAAAATAATACTAAAAAACGATGTCTCAAAAATTTTATGTTCCTCAAGTGGAAAGTATCACCATGGAAGACCTTAGTTAGCCTGGAAATACGGGCGCCTGATCATAGACAGTGCTTGGAAGTTAGAGGAAGTAGGATGGAACAACTGTTTAGCCAGGCTTGTCATGATGTAAGCTTGCAATATAAAGCAAGAGCATGACCTGAATCTTTCAGATGCTGCAGCAGTAGAATTGCTCAGAATGTAGGTTTGTTAGGCTAGACTGGCACTGGCTTTCATCCTTGCACTCAGTCCCAAAAGTAAGTGTTTTGCTGCTGAGAACCTGCACACACAGTATGACACACCAGTGGAATGTGCTGCACTGAAAGCAAACTGGTTCTTAAGCAGGGACGTGGCAGCTGCATTCCAAGCACATGCAGTTTGAGAAGTGGACATCCAGACAACCAGATCTATGCCCCACTTTATGACTATGTAGTAGTAACTGGTTTACTTGTGCTGCAGCCTGTTAATTTAACAAAAAACAACAAAAGATACCTCAACAGAACCACAGAATCATTTAGGCCAGAAAAGACCCTTAAGATCATCAAGTCCAACTGTTAACCCAGCACTGCCAAGTCCATCCCTAAATCATGTTCCTAAGTGCCACACATCTAAGTGTCTTTTAAATACCTCCAGGCATGGTGACTGCACCACTTCCCTAGGCAGTGTGTTCCAATGCTTGACAGCCTTTTCAGTGAAGAAATTTTTCCTAATATCCAATCTAAACCACCCCAGTGCAAGCTGCTGCAATTTTGTCTTGGTCTGTCACTTGCTGCTTGGGAGATGAACCTCCACCTAGCTACAACCTCCTTTCAGGTAGTTTTAGAGATTGGTAAGGTCCTCCCAGGGCCTCCTTTTCTCCAGGCTAAACAGCCATAGCTCCCTCAGCTGCTCCTCATATGACTTGTGCTCCAGACCCTTCACCAGCTCTGTTGCTCTTCTTTGCACATGCTCCATCATCTCATGTCCTTTTTGTAGTGAGGGGCCCAAAACTTCTTTTACAGGTCCTAATTTACAGGATTCTATACAAACTGCTGTCACACAGGAGAATTATTTACTTCTTAGACCAACCATATATATAATTTTTTAATGAAATTTAAGGAGGAGTTGATTAGGTTTGGATGACTAATGTGGTTATGCAACAATAGTATCACGAGTTCTGCTGTTACGCAGGCAACCAATTATAGGCATTGCAAATTCTACTTCTAAATGATATATTTTAACTGTGTAATGACTCCTAAGCTAAGGCAAGGTATTTCATGTGAAACAGAATACATCATTAATAAGTATCATATCACATATTTATCCCAAAATGAACTACAAAAGCAAAATAAAACTGCATTTCAAAGGTTTGAGACAAGGATCTACAAAAATAAGCCAGTAAATGCATTGACAAATTGTTAAATATCAATCTTCTTCACTAAAAGTGTGATCTAACTTTCTGTTTGTTTTCCACTGTCTACTGCAATGCTTCATACACAAAAGAAAAAAAACACTCTGTAAGAAGGCAAATAGAATTTAATGCTTTGTGACTTTCATCAGGAAATGAGAGACCTTGAAGATTTTGGGGGAAAAAAAACCCCACAAAACCAAACCCCACATCTTCAGTAGCCTTCTGTTAATACTTTTCTAAAAATTTTACCTGATCATGAATGTCAACCATCACTGCATTCTGCTGTGGTGGGTGAGCAGCTGGGTGCAACATACGAGGAGATACATTCGGTGGGCGAAAGGCTCGGGGCTCTTCTATTGCTTGCTGCTGTCCATAGGAGAGATGGTGATAGTTTTCATCCTGGCTAACAGAATTATGTCTAGACAAACGATCTCTCCTTGTTCTCTGACGTCGAACAGGAGGACTGGAAATGCATTAAAAAAATTAGAGGTTATATAAATGACACAAATCCTTCTTTGTAACTAAAACCACATGAGAAGCAAATATCAAGAAATTCTTTACGCTGGAAAATTTTACTAGAACAGGTTTATTTAGATTGGAATAAAACTTCTTACTGACAGAACTGCTAAAATCCTTACACATGACACTTTTTTCAGTAAGCAAATGCTCAACAGAGCATAGGTTAATGCTGTTAAGGAAATCAAGAGAAGAACTCTTAAGTAAATATTAACTCGTTAAAAAGATGACACTTGGATTGTCATAAAAGTGCTCAAGAGTCAAGACTGCAATCTTCATGGGATTTTCTTGCATTTATTCTACCAAGGTAAAAATCCTTCATTAAGCAATCACAGATTTCCCACAGTCTTTGTTTCAACCGTGCCACAGAACAGTTGCTCACTTAGCAATGGCAGACAAACAGTAGACTTCTCTGCGGAAAAAAACTAAATTTTCAGCTCTCACGTGTTTACTACATAACTGAGTGCCTTCTAGAATTCTCCCCAGAAGATCCCAGGAAATTGTGATTGAAGTATTCTTTCTTTTTCAGAGTGGAGAATTTGTGTAGATTGATTTAGACCAGAGCATCCACTTCTTTTGAGCAACCGATCTACAGGTAGGATTTGATTACGTATTCCTATATAATTGTGTGTATATTCTGAGCAGAGCTGCTACTACCTTGTGCTGAGACTTCTGTAAATCAGAGACCAGTGGCTCAGGTTCAGCAGCCAGAAAATGATGCACACACAAGTCATGAACTCACTATTAGAAGTTTTAAGTGCATCTCTTCTCATTTATTTGGAAGGGGAAAGAACTGAAAGCACAAAATGATCCTGCAGTACTTTCAGTACATGCCTTCCAACCTCCACAACATGTAAGTTAGAGGTCCCGGAAGCAACAGCAAATTAAAGCTACATGGGGTGAAATGGTTTCCCATTTAGGAAACGGGCTGAAGGAACCAAACTGCAGAGAAGAGACAAAAAGGATCTGTAACCATTAGAACATGTCCCCTCTAAGAGTGCATAGATGAGAACTTTTGCTATTACCAAATAAAAATCAAACCTGCAACCTGTTGGGAATTCCCAAACACTTCTCAGGTTCAGTCCAACTTTTGTGCTGCGTGAAACAGAAACACTCTGGGGAAGGGGGAGCACACTACCAGCTATCCAGATGCTACTGTGAGTATATGATAAAATGTTTCAAGCCACTATTTTCCTACCCTACTTCACAGGGATTTTATGCCATTATGGCTTATCTTAGAACTGAAACAAATGCTAATTCATGACAGGTCAGACAGAAGGTATAACACCCAATTGTAACACAGCATTCTTACAGAAAAGAAAAACCAAAACAAACCAAAAATGCAGAGCCTTCATTGTTACAAACTACCATGTCAGAATATACAAGCTGTGTTTTCTTCTAAGCACTGAGAACCTAAATTTAGTCTTACTAATGTATGTCTTAATTCCAGCTTCCTTCCTTGAAGTTTTTGCTGCACTCTTCATCGCTTCATTACTAATATGATACAACTGCTACATTTTCATTAGACAAAACTGTCATGTATAATTTCTAACCACAGAACTATTAATGCAAAATATGTTCTACTGTTTGGAGTACCGAGGTTGGTTTAAATTTGCTATTTTCTGCTATGAAACAGAAATGCTCTGAATATTTTAACACAAAAATGACTGTGCAAGGACTTTTTTTCAAGGAAAAGCTGCAGAACAGAGGATAGTTACAAAAGGCAGCTCCAGCGCTTCAGAATTTCTCTAACTGCCACCAGTGCTTAAACAAAGTAGCTTCTCAGACAAGACAGATTCTCATAAAACCAGTCATAAAAGGTTTGGCTTTACTTGTCTATGAACCCAGAATCATGAGAAAGCACAGCCAACAAAAGCTGGCAAAACTTCTGGAGTGTCTTTTTAAATCAATGAAGCATCATTCCCTGATAAAAAACAAACCTGGATTTTTTCCTACACAGAATTATAAAGAAACTATATTTTTGTTCAGCAAAATTCAGAGCACCTTGATACATAGCTTTATTTGCTTCATGAATTACTAGAAATTACTTCAGAAGAACTGTCAAGACATGGGTCTAAACTATCACGAAACATTAGGAATGAACTTGTTTTTAAAGTCTTTAAAAATAGCCACACAAAAATAATCTTCTCTTTCTACATGCACAGTATAAACACGGTAAATGCCAGGTTAAAACAAAGAGACAGGATGGAATTGGTGAAAAAATTGCAGGAATTCCTACCCTCAGGTAAGAACAGCCATCAAAAGGTATCCATAACTGCAGAGTTAGTGTGTGCAGATCTTAGTATTTCTAACAAGGGTGATTTCTTTGCAGTAACACATTCTTGAATCCCGTTAGTTCAGAATTACATTAAAGACAAGGAGGAAAAGAAGCACAGATGAAAGGTAAGGCACAGCAGTGGTACAGATCCCTCCATTTCACAATGACTGATAAACTGGAATGGCCTTCTCTGTTTCATATAGGCATGCATCACACTCTTACATTCACAGTTTATCTGTACTATATATAAGTAACTGGACAAAAATAATTTTCCTGTAAATTCACATCAGAAGGCTATCTTTCTAAATGCAGTATTTGTTTGCTTATAATAAATTGGAGTAAAAAACCAGTAAAAAATTAGAGCACTGTTGTGCTAGGCCCAGTACAAAACCACTGATACCAAGAGGTAAGGTCTAAATAAGCCAGGAAATGAAAAAAAAAAATCCATGTAATAAAATAACCCAACAGAGATTGTCCTGACCAACAGGAGTGAACTGGTGGAACAAAAGAGCTAATGCTGATGGTGCTGGGTCAGAGTGATGTCCACACTACACACACTGGAGAGGTTTTGCTTGCATTTGTCCCAGCCTGTTTCCTTGAGTTGAATAACCATTTGCAACTGGAGTGCACCTTTCATCTTATCTTTATCTGAAAACCTCATGAACTGTGAGACTACTCTGCCATGGGAAGAGAAAACAAAGCAGGGAGAACAGGAAAGTGCCTTCAAAAGCACATGCATAACCTCACCTAAAGCATTAATAACAGATGCACTCACAATAATCTTAATGAATCAAGCTTCTGATCCATAAGAGTGGTTATTAGTTCTGATATGACTCCAGAGCACCCTAAGATTCAAAAAGACTCCTGGAAAACAAGAAACAATATGTGTTGTTCTCCCTAACCATCCTGTTCTAGAAGAGGACATTGGATGCAATGCTATTCTGGAACTCATCTAGAGCTGGCTGAAATGCAGCAGTGCACAGAAGCTAAAAAATGCAAGTGCAGCGAAACAAAGCACTGACACATTCAAGTGTCTCTGATTAGAGCAAAAGCTTGTGTTACCACCCAAAAGCAGGCGAGCTGGCACCAGAAAGAGTAATGCTTTGTGTCCACGATGCTGTAGCCAACCTAATTGTTCCTGTCAGATTGAAGATGGCTTTGCACTGAGGTGTCTCCCTGTTTGCAGAATGCCTTACTTGCAAAAGCCACAGGTAACACCTGACTGCATTGGAATATCAGACACTTGTCCCATGCACATCTATCTCTTACACTTCCCATTATTCTTCATCCCACAGTACATCCAAACTGTCTAAATTCAGCTATCCAGCATTTAGCTTGTTAAGCAGTCTGCTTAACTCTGCAGGAGGGGTTAACAAACACTGCAAAGAAATCTGTGTAGGCTGCCTTGACACCAAACAAAAACGGCCAAATGTAGCATACTCCAGGCATCTCAGTTCAAACTATTTCAAGGTAAACATCATGTTGTGGACTAAATGCCCCTAACAGAGCATTCCCGTACCAAATCATACAAAAGGTCTAATCTTCTGTCTTCACAACAATCCTTCAAGCTCACAATTCAACCTCTTTCATTAGTCTGACAAGTCGCATTGAGAGCTGAGTATTTTACATGCCACTGACTGAAAGCTTTCAAATTCATGAACTTGAAGATACAAGACTAGCATGTTTTAAAATCTCTTGCATCAAAACTACTCCTGGCTGCCAAATTTGATTTGTGGCATCTGAAGAAAACTAGCTAAATATATCTTAAGCCTAATATTTTATATTAATGAAAAAGCAAACATACTTTTTTTTTGAAAGTACAAACCAAGCCACAATATTTCTTAGAAGCACAGTGTGTTTTAACTTGCATAAAATAACTCAGTATTTTTGACGCAGAATGAAACCTTCTGTTCTAGATAATTTGTTTAACTAGAAGAGCAAAAAAGTCTGTGTTTTTATGCTTTCCTAGACTATCATCCATCCAGGCACCGGTTCAACCTGGCCATCCCAATCTCTCTCTTCCATGTCCATTGGAACTTCCTCCAGAACCTCTGCTTTGAGAAGTTAATAGGCCACAAGCTAAAACCAACATGAAAATCTAACTCCTATTACATGCGAATCAGCCACCTCAGCAAACATTTGACACTGTGCTAACCTCCCCCATCTCCCCAGCTAGTAACTCTCATCTTTATTTAGATTGTTTTTAAGTATGAAAATAATTGTGACTGCAATGAAAACTACGGTACAACATCAGTAACTCTTAATACCTTTAAAAGTACCCCAATGAGAAAGATCTTTGCTTGCATTTTTCCACATGCTTTTTGCCTCACTGCAGAGTGACACAGAACCAGGCCCATAATTAAACATATTTTGGGCATTCCTTTCCTCGAGCTGACTATTCACATGCACTACCAGATGATGCACAAACGTGAATCACTTCCAGTAGCTTTTCAGTCACAACTGTTACAGCTTACAGCTCAAAGGAAACATTAACATGTTTACCACGTGCAATCTAGCCAGTGCTGACCAAAATACACCTCCCTTGAGTTAAAATTAGGAAGAATGAGAACTTGTTTCCCAAGCTACACGGCTTGCTTACCTCCTCCTGTTTCGTGCAGGTGTGTTGCATCGTTCCCCTGAGAAGTGGTGTTGGTTGGGTCGGGCCAAAGGAGGCTGCCTATTTGATGTCATCTCCCATGGTCGCATTGGTGGTGATGGGGCTGGTGATGCTGCTGTATAGTCAAAGACTGAATGGGAAAGACGTTGTCGCTTGGGACTAGGACTGTCTTCGCTCTACGCCAGTGCAAAGAAAACCAAAACAAAACAAAAACAAAACCCACCTCCAGATGAGTGAATTACAATCCATACTTCAAGTATTGCTTTGCAGCTAGCATTAGGAGTGACTTATTGAAGACTGCACTAAAACACAAGGAAATTAAGAACCTGCAACTAGTTGCCTACTTATAGTCTTTATAAACAGAGATTTCTGATGGCTCCCTAACCCCTGGAAGAATTAGTACTGAATTATACTTTAGTAGCATTAAAATATAAAAATTCTAACATCCATGCAAAACCAAAAATACAACAGAAAAGAGAGAAAAAAGTAAGAATGAAGAAAGTAAGGAACAAGCTATTTCACATTCCTCCATCCCTAGCACTTACAGGCTACAGAAGCATGAAAAGATGTGTAAGCACAGACTTCACAGCAGTGGAATCTGTACTAGTCAGTAAGCAGATATCACACAGAGCTTGCACATTACACTGCATCCCTTCCCTACCAGGTCTGCACTTACACAGCTAATCAGACACTTCTGTATTGCAGGCTATTTTGGTTCTGCTAGCTCAACACAGGGATGCTTCATCCTTCTAGTTACTCATGTAATAATGTTCATTTATACACATAACCTGAAAAAAATGAATCATCAACCTCTGGTTAAGTCTGTGTACTTCGCTAAAATTCCACAGGGACTACACAGTGCTCAAAGTTTTGAGTCCTAGTGATACAAAGGTCCTTCACCTCCAGATGGTATTCTCCCAGTTGGTTATGAGCACAACTACCTCTCCTCTTCTCTGTGTGTCCATGCTACTGAACCATTTAATAGAGCTGTCTTTCTTCTCAGAAGTTCCCACCAATGCCTACGAAACCAGCAGCAAACTATTCTGTCAAAATTGTTAAACATCACGCTGTTAACAAGCATGACAACTGAAAAAAGAGAAAAATACATGTCATACTTCAGAGCTCACCAACTGAGCACACAAAAGCTAAAACCACATGAACTACTACACTGGAACCACCCCTTTAGTCCGAACACCACATGGACTTCTCTGACAAAACTCCTGGTGCAAATTGTACTGTTTTGCTGCTCTCCAGCTTGTCCACTCATCCCACAACTTCCATTTCAGCCCACCACAGCACTTTTTCAATTAAAATTGCATGTAATTGCATGTAGCTGAAGCAGAGAAAACAATTTGTCTGCAATGGCTCCGTGGCCCTCCTCCAACAGGTTGTTAGAGGACTTATTTCAGATTTAATTGTAGACTGGACTATGGACATCTTCTGGCTCTTAGCTTTACAGAGGCCTATTAATTTCTGAACAGTTAAGTTGTTTCTTGGTAGGTTTCCACTGACATACACTTTGTAGTCCACTATTCTTTCTGGGAGCACACTGTCTTTAACAACAAAAAGTTTTGTCCAGGTGTTTAAGAGAAAAAAGGTATTTTTTTCTCTCTTTTGACCTGTGGCCATTTTTACAAAATTTTAGAGCTTTTCAGGTTCTTGCTTTCAAAGACTTTGACAAAAACTGCAGTTTTCCCCTACTATATCTTATCTAAAGCAGTCAGCTTCCTTAGGCAGCCAGCCTGATGATGCATGCATCTGTTTGTTGCTCAGTCTCTTCTGAACTCTTTAACCAACTGCATTTTAACTTTTTAGAGAAAAATAGGTCAAAAGACAGGCATGCAGCTGAACGTTCATGAAAGTAGATGTCCACGTAAATGGTGACTCTTCTAGAAGGCTGCTCACCCTCAGAAGCTCAACATCAAAAAACTGGAGGAGATATTCCATAACTGCCTTGACAGCAAAGCTTCTGTGAAAATACCTGTTTTGTTGGATTTCAGAGAGGATTGCCAAAGGACAAATCTTAAAGGAACTATGCTACAAGAGTCAGAGAAGGATTACTTGTAGCCCAATTTTTTACACCATGATGACTATGCCTATTCAAAGAGAAACACGGGCAATAAATTAGGGTAGTAAATTATGTACGCTGGGATTTTGAGAATGCAAAAGATGATGCCAAGTGGAGGAAGGAAATAACTGGATTTAGTGAAGCTGGCAGAAAACAGAACCCTAAAATTATAAAATAACCACTGCTCTCCTGATACACTCTGTACATGCCTTTGGCTGGGAATCTCCCACTGCTAATGCCCTAATTTAAATCCGGCAGCTTTCCAAAGCATTAACATTAATATACCCTGCCCTGTAGAAAGCAGTATACTTTGGAAAAACAGTTCTTTGATTATTATTTTCCTTTTGTTCGTGAAGTGCATCACTTCAAAGACCATGGTGATGCAATCTGCTAAGTAGTTACCCTTCATCATCACTTGAAATTACTTAACACAGGTATTTCCAACTCCATAAGTGCTAAATGCCCTCTGCAGTAAACAACAGTACTTTTACTCAAAATTATTTCTCATTAGAAAGAAAATAAAGCTAAAATCATTCTTGGAACAACATGTACAGAGAGATTTAAAATGTAATTGCGGGGTTTTTTCTGTACTTTAAAAGAAGTAACCTAAAGGTAAACCAAACTTACTTGCGAACTTTTATAAAAAAACCCCAACGCAAACTCAATGAAGACAGGGTATTTTGCCTTAGTTTTTATTAAGAAACCAATTCCCATTTGATGATTGTAGCAAAACAATACTAATATGTAGGAAGGTACAAGGAGCTAATGACAGACACATATCCAGTATGATTTAATATTTATTTTCATGTCATTTTTAACAAGTATGTGGAATAACTAGATACTGCCAGTACGTTTTTTCAGTCTACACTATCACTGGATATCAAGTTCAGTGGTTTATTTGTGGAATATGATACTTTCAGCAATGACAGTAGCTCTCCAAATCCCCAAATCACTCTAGTTGTGATATTCAAAATATTCCCTGGGACTAGTGCTACTTTTTACAGCCATTGTGCTATGTATTTTTCTCATGTCCAAAAAGGCTAGGAGTACAGACTGGCTGAGAGCTATCAAGAACATTGTATCTAGCTTTCAAGTAACAAGGTAAAAGCACTGCTTTCTTTAAATATACATTCAGCAAAAAGAGCATAATGAACAGGAACAGAAATTACTTCATATTTAAAAGAAACAATATCAGGACAAAGTCATCAGATTACTAGTAAAAGAAGCAGCATATGTCAGGCCACCAAGAGCTACAACCTCATCCCTGAAAGTTGGTACTTCACAGACATCCCCAGTACAGTTTTGTCCCATTCTCATCTGTGTACCCTATAAACTCTGATAAGTGTAATGGCAACAAAGGTGATTTAAGAGTATGCCCATTTGTAAAACACCCTTTTTAAAGGAAACATGCTACTAAAAAAGATAAGAAAATGTTTGTTATACTTCTTACATGCTTCTTGCAGTGATTTTTTGTATGTTTTATCTAAATGCTGTTCCATTTCATTTGGGAAAAACTAGATATTTTCACCAAGACAACATCCTTTGAGATGTTTCTTTTCATTGTCCTTTTCTTTTCCAGTCAAATTATAAATATTGCACCCACACATAGGTTATCAACCATCACAGAAGGGAATTATTATCAAAGCAATTGCTGCCAATATCTGAAAATCACTTTCCTCTCCAACTCCCTGCATATTTGCACTTAATGGTCCTGGGAAGCACAAGAAACTGCTCCATATTCTCCAACTCAAATTCAGGGAATAAACTACATCTATTCTGTAGCCCCCAAAAGACCCAGTACTTTAAAAGTAAACTAATACTTCAGGAGTATTTTCAAGCATAGCCTTTTCCCACAGAAGGCTTTACATAGGGACAGTATGACAGGTATACCCCCTAAATAACCCTGCCAGGCTGACCACAAATCTGCACCTCTGTGGTTCCTCTTCATGACTGCATAATAAAAAAGAAATTATTTTTCCTATGATACAAATTGGTAAAGTTCAACATTTATAAGCATTTTCAAATTTAACAGCAGGCATCTGATGGGCCAGTAAACAGATTTTACATATCCTACTGCCAGGGTAGGATATATACTCCAACAACTGTGAATTGATTTACATCCCAACATTTCTATTAGTCTGACCATATCTACAGTAACAGTAAATTCCTGGGCTGAATAGACAGTTATGTCTGAATGCAGCAGCTTATTCATAGGCCAGGACTAACCTAATTAAGTATATTTTGTGGCTTAGGCCTCCTAAGCTCTGAAAGAGCTGTGCCCCACAACCCTAGAACCAAGACAAGGGAAGTCACCTATGTGACTGGAAGGAGTCACTGTGGCCCAGAGGGTCTTGTAAGCATTACTGCCTTCTTCCATCCCTCCCCCAAAAACCAGCGCAGGCAGAAGTTTAACTTAGGTGTGGCATTACAAGGTAGAGATTACAAGTTCACACCAGTCCCCCAGTAGCTGGCACTCTAGATACAAAATCTAGGAAACCAACAAAATAACTCAGGTAGCTACAGCCCCTCCAGCTCCTAAGACCAACAGCAGAACTCACTGACATTGTGGGCACCAGAAACCTGGTGGTGGCCAGAACTCCAGTGAGGCTCCAGTTGCTGGCCTAGTTTCTACTCAAGCTGGTCTCACTTAGCCCCTGCAGCACTCACACACATGGGATAGAGAGTGGTATTACACAGAGAGGTAGTTTAGAAAAGATCTAATACAACAGGACACACTGCAGTGATCAGGGGCAGAGCTCAGCTAGACAAGTGTGAAGACCAGGCACATCAATTCCTCGGCTGGCACAGTCCCACTGACCTGCTGCAACATCCCAGACTCCCAGCTTCATGTGACTGACCAGCTTTTTGTTTCTTGTCTTTGTCTCCATTACGTTTGTTCGGCAAGTTTGTGTCTCTCTACATTTCAATTATGGTTTCCCCCTTTCCTTTAGAATGCCATTTGACAAGGTCTTCAATCAAATCATCTCATTGAAATAAACACTGCCACATTCCACACACCCTCTCTTCAAGCAGTGACTGATCACATTTGGTCCTTTTATCTGCCTGCTTCACTTTTTTGTTCAACACAGTTGTGTCTCAGAATGCTCCTAATCATTCCTCCTTTTCTTATTATGCCTTTATGACACCGAAAAGTTCCTTGACCAGACACTATTACACAAGCTGATGCTCTCTCCTTCCACACACCTTTACAGAAATCACACAACTCTTCCACTAAGAATACACAGAAAAATTGTACAGACACTGTAAGATACTACAGTCTAGAAAGAGTGAGATGAAGACTACCTCTGAAAACAGTAAAAACTATGGACAATATGAAAAAATCAAGAGCCACTCACCCCTTGCCCTAAACAAAAATGTTTAACAAAAATGGAAAGGGGCTGGTGTAGGGAATGAGAAGAACCTGTTGTGGTAAACCAGCAGTTTGAAGTCCCAAGCACATTTCATCTCATTGTCACGATAACTCAGGATGGTTCACACCCCCCCATCTGCACGTACTTTTGCACATGTGATGGAGGCCAGCTATGGATCTGGGAATCTGGAAGGCAGCACCTGCACTATGTCAGACAGCTCCACAGTGAGCAAAACAGGACATTGCACATGTATCATGTGCTAACCAGCACAAGTTTCATCATCCACCCCTGCCGTGCTTCCCACCAGCTCCTCATCTGATCAGCACTGGTGTCCCAGGCCTCACACTCGGCTTTCATGAAAGCCAAAGCTGTCACTTGCTCGGTGTCCTGCCTCATCCCTGAGGGATCTGCACCTACATTCTGTATAACATCGGGGAGAAAGAGAAACAGGATGAAAAAAGTGGGATCATATTAACTCATAAGCTGACAGATGAAAAGCTTAACATTTCCACTGCATACACTCCTAAAATTCTAGCTTTAAATAAATCTAGAAAGCAGCTACTAAAAAGAAACAACTATGTGCAATAAAAATCCTGTCCCACAAATGGCAAAAAAGTATGAGATCTTATGAAAAAATGGACTACTTCCAACCTAATTGCTGTGTTTTTTCCAAGACAATATAAACAAAGATTATCCAGTCGGACTGAGGGCTGCATGACAAAGGACTTGTCTATGTATAGAGGTTTGCCAGCAGAGCCATACTGCAATGACACACATCTTTTACTGGCAGAAGTTCTTTAGAGGACTGTGACCTGACAAAATGAACATCAGAAACAAGAATCTTTCGCTGGGTTACTACTACTGGCTAATGTAGTGATATTTTTCATCCTGTCTAACTAGAGCATAAAATACTGCTTGTTCAAATTCTGAAATGCTAAGCAGAATTCAGAACCTTTGCTTCAACTCACCACCATTCACATTGTTGTTATATCTGTTCTTATGAATAAAAGAACATCTGGAACAGACACAATGACTTCTCTGGTAAGAGCTGCAAAACACTATGGGTGTTGACAATGAGAGCAATCTTGGTACAACAAAGTGGCAAAGTGGAGGTAAATGGGTACATGATAAGAAAATAAAAATTCTAATATTGATGTCTACACCCTGCATCCTCCGGGCACTAAATAAAAATCTTAGAAGGTAAACGTTCAAGAAAACTGCTTTAAAAAATTATTCATGGTATTTTTTTAAAGTACCATTCAAATTTTACCAAAAAACATTAATACTCGGAGCCATTTCTTTCTAGCGAAGCCTTAAGTTCAGAGTTGTGACCAAGACACAGTTTGGAAACATGGCTGGTTGAGCACATACGAGACAACTTCCTGATGAGGAACACTAAGGGAACTCTGAATTTGGTCTAATAAAAAATTGTCAAAGAAATAGAGACATTTCCAAATCTGCAAACCATCTCTAACAAAGCAGGTGACCAAAAACGAGCCAATTCTTGCAAAGTCCTAAGAGATAGCCCCTGGAATACTGCGTACAGCTCTGAGCTCTCTAGCACAAGAGAAACATGAACATACCGTAAAGAGTCCAATACAGGGTCACAAAGATGATTAAGCACCTACAGCATCTCCCATGTGAAGAAAGGCTCAGACAGTGTGGGACTGTTCAGCCTAGAAAAGACAAGGCTCAGGGGTATCTCATCAGTGAGACACAGAAGGCTCCATCTGAACATCAGTAACACTTCTTTACTCTGAATGGTGACTGAGCGCTGGCACAAGTTCAGAGAGGCTGTGGAGTCTCCTTTTCTGAATGTCTAAAAGGCCATAGTGCTGGGGACTTGGCTCTAACTAGCCCTGTTTCAGCAGGGGAGTTGGACCAGGTGACCTCCAGAAGTCCCTTGCAACTTCAGCCACAAAATTTACCTTACCAGCTCTCTATGTATCCGGTTTCTTAGTAATTTATGTTAATTAAAGGGCCCTTCTAAAAGTGCAACAGCACTACTTTCCACAGAATTTAATAAAAAGAACACAATTTGTAAAATAAGAGCAACACTATCAAACATGGCAAAAATAATATTTTTTTTACCTTTCAAAGCTACCATGGTATATATCAATTGGCTGCTACTGTTTTTAACAACTGTACCAAGAACACTCATCATTAATCTTTCTGGGCCATCCGTAATTCACTCAGAGTTAACAGGATTAATTCATTATTTACTGATACTGGACATAAAGGCTAATTTACTCTTCATCAATCAGAACTGACAATGAATCCTCCATGTGAGGCGTTTCTGTAAAGATCTGCATGATGCAATAGCGAATCACATGACAACAGCACAGATTCCAACAAATATCTTCATTTTACTTACGATCAAAACACATTATTTAACTTGTTGCTTATTCTACATCAGACTGACATTTATTTCCAGTGTTTTCTCTATATTATTTCCTTCTCTGAAATGCATTTCTCATTTAACCGGAAGTTTAGGATACACAAAAAACAACATTAAGAGACAGCTAACTCTAAACTGCCTAAGTTTCACACAGTATTTGAAACAGTCCTAAGAACTTAATTATTAGATGTCAATTTCTCACCCCAGAAACTGGAATATTACTTGTCTGCACATAAATCTGAAACACACAGGAACATTAGAAAAACGTAAAAATGTTACCATTGTATATAGCACTGCAGCACTTCATAGCAAAAAGAAAAGAAGGAAATTTATTTAGTAAGACTACACTTTTCTTATTTTCAAGCTCTACTGCTCATACAAAAAGGACAATGCAAACCGTATATCACAGCTGAAGCACCTCCTTTTCTAATACTGAAGCAGGTTTAAGAAGCAAGGATGCTCACAGCCATCTGTAAATTCTTCAAATTGATTTTTTTCTTTTAGTATTTGCTATTGCTTGCAGTACGTGCTGCACACAAACAAGAATCCTTTGAAATATGAGAAGATTTTGCAACCAATTTTTGGTGAAATGAATCAAAGCCATTTATATGCTGCTAAACTCACAATGACATTATCAAGTATTTATTTTTGTGTCACATCATGGTGTTTTTACTGAATGGGGAGCCTTAGCTCTCAACCCAAAACACCATCCAAACTTCCATAAGGGAAAAAACTTCATCTATACGTCCCTCTCTATTTAAAAAGTTGTTGTAAAAATATGAATTTCACTTTAAAATCCCAATTTATAGTCTCAGCTTTTAACTCAACTTTTTCAATGGGGTGGGTGATGGAAAATGGAAAACAGTTTGTGCTATTTCTGCATAGGTTGCCTGCAGTTAATATACACTATGGTAGTAAGCATTTCAAGCCTTCTTAAAACTGGAACCTGAAGACGTTATGCAACAATAGTACTAGTATCCAGTAAGATTTTTTAAAAATATTTTCCACTGGTTATTTCTTACCAGTCCACCTCCAAATTGCCTACCACCTGAGGTAAAGTGTCCATGTTTTGACACCAACAGCACCTTACACAATATAGAAAGAGTCATTTCAGAAATGGTGCTAAAAATATCCTCTGGGCCTCCACTGAGTCCTGATCTTCTATTTTGTACGTAAACAGAAAGTAACTTTTTAATTAATATCCCAGAATGACAAATACAGAAAAGGGCTTTGCATGAGTACCATTAAAATTCATTAATTACTGTAAATAAATTACCTTAAATGCCATAAAATGTATTGAAATTTATGTACTTAAAATGATTTCAGGGTGAGAGTAAAGTGGTGAAATCAAGATGTTTAGGTATAGCCACATTTCAAAAAGATCCAAGTTTTCAATTTTAACAATACTTATGCTCTTTTAGCTAATGGGGCAAGGGGTCCAAAGAGAAGTCTGGTCCAAAGCTGCTTCAGAGCAAAGTCTTCTCTACATATAGTTTGTATATATTGTGTGTATTCACTACTGACTTTGCATTTAGCACATTACCCTAACAACAGAGGTACATCAACAGAGACAGGATAAGGTAATTAGGACAATTATATATAAGAAAAGCCCACTCTTTCCACTTACAAGATTTTTTTAGCCCACATTAAGCTACATATATTCAGATGCACACAAATACACACATGAAACACAACACACATAAATGGACAAGCTAGCATTTAAGCACTGGAGACTGAAACCTCTTATTTGGATAAATGAACGTTATGCTGACCATACTTGCTGACAAAGCATCAAAAGAATATCCAAACATTCACACCAATAAAAATGTTACTCACACTATTGTAACTGATGCCCTCAGTGGGCACAAGGGCAAGTCAGCATTCAAAATTTGTTCCTAGCAAAAGAACTACTGGCATAATATCTCAAATCTATTGTAGAAAAGCATATTCACATTTTGCTGCCTTCCCTCTCATTGCCTGTATTTTCTTCTAAGTTAACCTAAAAGAGGAATATATGAGAAAACATTGCAGATCCTTAGCTTCAAGACACAGCTTGTACTTGTGTAGATCTTTTCACTTACTTCAGGAAACAAGATTATTGTCATGTAAAGTCAAAGGAAGGTTTGGTAATAAAAAACAAACCACATGATATACATCATATATGAAGGCAAAAAAAGCTTCACTCCCCTGAACACACTCAAATAAGCATGGTTTGCTGACTCACTTTTTAAACGTCATCCCACACTTTTACTAGGGAAAAAACATGGCATTAAGAACTTAAAGCATGCAAGAAATTCGGTGAGATGTGTCCTTTCTTAAAATAATCTCAAGCTGTGCCCAGTGCTGATCAAGGTCACCATCACAGCTATGAACTGCTAAATCACATTTCAACAACAGATCCATGTAAACATTCACATATTGAAAGCAGAACCAAAGAATACTAACACTATACTATGTCTCTATATGTGAATTTGAGAAAGAGTGCTCTGACTGTTGTCTGCTACAGTATGGAAACTGTGAATACAGAGGAAGAAAGCTTAATCTCTAACATATGATCTCTAACCTATGCTCAGTGAAGCTTCACACACAAAATGACCAAATGCATATTGGCCTTCCCAGGCCCTTTGTGTTCACACCTGAACATTTTTCTCAAATCCATAGTCATCCACTTGGAACTTTTTATTCATCTTCACAAGTTCCTTCCACAACACTGTTTTAAATTAATATCTGTTCCTAGTCTTTCATGTTTCCAATCTCCTCCTTTCCCCTCTTGCTTTGTATTGAGTTCCAGTGTCTTCCCAAGAGACAGAGAGCACCAGAACAAAAATGCCCTCCCTCAGCACTTACCAACAAAATAGTTTAAATGTCTTTGCAAGAGCCTGATTTCCAAGAATTACATCTTGAAAATGCAGCTCATCAAAAATATTCATCACAACACAGCTTTTTAAAGGAACAATCCCAACACAGATCATCTAAAGAAATAACCCTAATTTTTGTCTAGAGAGAAAGCCATCTCCTAAAGTTTTCATGAAGAGTGCCAGGCAGAGCATCTGCTCAGCAGCACCATAAATTGTGCCATGAATGTTCTCATCCCTTCTCACACAATTTACTGATACTGAAATGTCAAAAAAAAAAAAAAAAAGTAGTTGGCCACTACTGTCAGAAATTAATAAAGCTGGCAAAGACAGGCCACAAGGCTAAGATAAGAGGCTCTGTAGAGATGATGATAATGACTTAATACAATTTCTGAGTTTTTGTAGGACAGAAGTGCTCCCAGGTTTTGGGACAGAACAAAACTGCAAGACTGATAAGATGAATGGGCTACTTACGCAGAAAGTAAGCAAAGAACAGCACACACAATGGCACAGAGGTTTTTGTAGTATCTGAGGTGGTAGCAGGAAATAAAAAAACCCCAGAGTTATTGCAAATGAACAAGGAGATAAAAAATTTTGTGACAGCAAACCTGAAATGTACTCACTGAGAACCAGGAAGTGCAGACATTAAACAGAGGAATGTCTCTATTTTTCTGAGAGGGGAAGAGCAAAGGCATCAGTCTTTTTATTGCTGCAATGCCACAGAAGACACTGGCTGAGTCAGATACATGCTGCTTATGTATTTTTCTACAGTTCCAGTGCCATCCAGACAAACTGGTTGGAAGGCAAACAGCAAAATACGGTGTGAAAGAGCTTCCTTTCCCTCTTTCCCCTTCCTACTATTTTCAAAGAGCTGCTGTTTTTACCATTTTACTGCCTTTCAAAACCAAAACCAGCTCTAGCTTTCAACGTTCTGACAAGCAGACAACAGTAGAGGGCACCAAAAAGCAAAACAGGTTTCCTTGATCTTTCAAGAGTTTAGTAAAAAAGGAACCTACCCACTCTCATGTGAAGCTGAAGAGTAAAAAAAAAAAAACTATGAAAACCATCCTGTTAAATCATAAACATAGTCAAGTTTTGCCCACAGCAGAACTTAAACACTCCATATTAGATTATTTAACTTTATGCAGATACTTAAACAGAGAAGGAAACCACGAGTTCTATTTCTATATGAACCAATCAAGCCAAGCTTTTATCTTCCAGAAGTCTCAAGAATCACTCCTCCACAGAAACCACTGCAACTCTTAAAGACTTTCTAAGCAAAGAGTTAAAAAAGTAACAATATCAACAATACCATTTTTAATCATATAAATTATCTTTCTATTATAATGTCAATAATATTTTTTCAATACATATTGAAAACATTTATTCCAACAAGCTGATGCACAAACTTAACAAATCACCACACTACTGATGCCACTAATATCAGCTTCTGAGCCAAAAACGTACCTTTCAAAAAAGGTACTATGACTACCACAGCATTGCAAGTACAAAGCAAGGACTGAGCGACTTGTAACTTCAATTTTGTATTTGTGTATTTCTGAAAAAAGACCCACAAAGTGAACCAGATGAGAAACAAATAAAGTTTAACCTGCCCTCTAAGTCTGGGAGATGACAAAGTAAGATTCACAAAGGAGAATCATGAGATTTCTCGACTTCAAGACCCTTTGGTTTACATATCACTTCTCACAATTAGCACCTTTCACAGGTAATTCTATTAAAAGTTCTCTGGAAAGCTTCTTCACATTGTTATTTTATGTTTGCATAAGTTTTGTTTTTTCCTAGAGATCTGATGATTAAGGAAGATCAAAAACATTATCAACTTTCCTTAGCCATTAAATCTGCCAGTAAATCTGCTCTTCTGTCCTACTTAATTCTCTTATGACTGCACCCTCCTCTCTCTTGCTGCACATGACAGTATCCAAATGGACTCTTTTCCTCCCTCTCAGAACAATGAGTCTCTGACGCTATGGCTGCAACACCCCCTTGAAGGTAAGAAAGGTCATGTAATGCAATGCTGTAAATTAAGGAGTCTGTTGGGCCAGCAGACTTCCCGTGGATAAATACCATGAATTTGGCAACTGAAACCAAAGTAGTGGCCTCAGTGAATGACATTTAGGAACAAGCAGATGAGCAGCAACCTAATCAAGCAGTAAGCAACACGTGAATAAGGCAGACGATTAGTAGTTGTGTTCATATTACTCCTCCAGTTGCCCCATTAGAACTATACATGTGAACTTATAAGAAAATATTAATCTGCTCCAAGTATTACCCTCAAAAATGTGCTTAAAAATGCAAATGCTATACGTTCATAAGCATTTTCATGACTTACAGTTCAGTGAACTTCTCTAAAAGTAATAACTAAAGTACTTGTTCTAAGTAAACATCTCAATGCACAGCCACTTTAAAAACACAATTCTAAAGTAAACAAGAGGCATCCTTCTGGTCTAAGTAATAAAAAAAATACCTCCTTTGTGTTATATAGGAATTAACTCATATCTATTGAAAAATACTGAAAGCTGTAACACATATGCTTGCCAACACCAACGTTGCCAAAAATCAAACAGTTTTTTTGACTGATTTAAAGGGATTAGAGACATCTGCAGGCTTCCTTTGACTGTATGGTCGGGGGGACGTTCAGTGCCTCAGAGACACCGAACGCGCGTGTCGTGAGGGCAGCACGCAGCGACCGAGCCCTGGAAAGCCAGCTCGTTTCTGGGTTCCAGCTCTGCCTTTCGCCAAAGCGGACAGAGCACCTTTAACAAGGCCGATAACTCCGTCCCCCTTTCCCCGGGCCGCCCCGCGGGGGCCGCTCAGGCCTCTTCCCCTCCCGCCCCACGAGCGCCGGGCGGCCCCGCCCCGCGCGAGCCCGCACTGCCCCACCGCCCCTCCGTGCGGGCCCCCCACGCCGGTACCTGCGGCCCCCGCCGGCTCGTCCGCGGCCGCCGCGGCGGCTCCGCGGCGGCTCCGCGGGGCTCCCGGGGCTCCCCCGGCCCCGCCCCGGGCCGGGCCCGACCGACCCTGCCCTGCCGCTTCCGGGAGCGCGCCCCCCGCGCCGCGGTGACGTCACCGCCCGGCACGCGCGGCGCGCCCTTTGTCTGCGCAGGGGACGGCCGCGCGGCCAATGCGCCTGCGCGGCGGCGGCCCCCCCCCCCCC
>JAWWLV010000100.1:27135565-27192593 GCA_035041135.1 Platyrinchus mystaceus | reverse complement strand
ACCCTGAAGCAGGATCGGGATTCGAACCTGCGGCCCTGGCGCTGAGAGACCAGCATCTTAACCGCTAGGCCACCAGGTGCAGAGACCCACCTGCAGCCCATGGAGGAGCCCATGCTGGAGCAGGTGGATGCAGGAAGGAGGATGTGACCCCGTGGGAGACCCAGAATGGAGCAGCATCCTGCTGGAGACCTACAGCCCGTGGAGAGGGAAGCACAGGCTGGAGCAGGTTTTTCCCGGGTGGGATTTGTGGCCCCTGTGGGGGACCCAGGCTGGTACAGCTCATTGGTGAAAGACTGCACACCATGGAATAGTGACCGAAGGGACAGCAGATTGGAAAAACTGCTGCCTGAGAGACGGACTCACGCCAGAGAGGTCCATCAAAGACTATTTCCCACGGGAGGGACCTCACAGGAGCAGGGGAAGAACTCGGCTCTCTGAGCGGAATCAGAAAAAACAACTGATTGTAACCTCCATTCTCTGTCCTCCTACACCACTGTGAGGGGAGGAGGGAAAACATTGAAGGAAGGAGGGGCGGTGGGAAGGTGTTTTTTTTAAGATTATTTTATTTCTCACTCTTTTGCTCTTATCCTGTTTGTAATAAATTTAAGTACTATCCCCACTCTTACTCTGTTTTGCCCGTGAAGGTAATCAGTAAGCGACCTCTCCCAGCTCTTATCTCAACTAATGAATCCTTCACTGTTTTTTTTTTTTTCTCTCCTCTGTCCAGTTGCAGAGGGAGACTGAGAGAATGGCTTTAGTGGGTACCTAGCATCCAGCCAGGGTCAACCCACTACACCTTGATACGAAATAAAACTAAGGGAAGACAATTAGTGTAACACAGAGGTGATCTTCCATGTAATAACAGAAAAATGGTTAAGGTGGTGCATGAGGGTGGTGACAGAGTGCACAAGGTCCAAAAAACAGAGCAGTGAATACTGTTGAAAATAGTTAAGCAATTAATCAAGTGGAAACTTAAAATAATGTTGGCCATGTTCTGGATAGCATGTTTGAGAAATATCTGTAGAGTGAACTACTCCCCAAATCTAGCGTGGTACCTAAAAAATAAAATTAAATTAAAAAAAAAACAAACCAAAACAAACCAACAAAAAAACTGTCAGGAAAACACAAACAAACAATACAAACACACACATGCGCGCGCACACACACACACAAAAGATCCACAAAACTGGAGGAAAGAGTGAAAGGAAAAAAAAAGAAAAAAGGCAGTAGAGCAGTAAAAGAATCTTCCTCTAAAAAGAAATCTAGCTCTAGGATCAGCTGGAACAACTGTAAAATTAACTTACTCCAGAATTTCCGAACACAAGGATTTGTGCACTTAGTAAGGCAGTGCTATGCAGGTCGCATTTCTCTTCCTAAGAAAGCTTATTTAGAATTTGACCAGTAGATGCCCCTCTCCAGGCATGTCAAGCCAGAAAGTTAGTTTACTATAAAGTGTCATACTTGCACACAATGTAACACACATTATACCCTGAGTTAATGTTAATCAGTCTGCAGTTTTTACAAAAAGTAAAGCTTAAGGTAAAACCATCAGCAGTAATAGAAACATGAAAGCCAGTCAGTCTCCTGAGCAGTTCAATGTCAAAACTTTTTCCTTCTGCATGCCACACTTACATTACTGATGCAAGTATCATTTAACATTTAACATCCAGCACTCTACTGACCCAAAGCAAGGTAATCTGGGAATGTGTCAAAAAAAAGTTAAGAAAATGCTTGCACGTGACTACACAGGTTGCTACTTTAAGGCTGCACCACTGAACAGAAGATTCCTATCTGTAAAAGCTTAAATTCCTAAGTCCAAAGCAGGAAAATACACCTACTGTAAGAAGAAAACCCAACCCTTTGAACACTTAGCTAGGCTCTAACCTCTGAAGTCAGAAACCACTGCTGTTCTTTATTAACTGAGGGTGTCAATATGGCAAATCACAAATGTTTAGAATGGCAAAGGAATATAACCAAATATAAAAATACAATACTAAAGACAAATTTCTCATTAACTGGCTAAAAGATTGTTCTAAGTAAAACATACATCTTGTTATGCTAGAGACAGTTTAAAGAGTAACTCTGAAAACTGACTGCTTTACCTGCACAATAATACATCTAGTATATTTATACTAGTATATTCTAGAATTTATACGGTAAAATCAGTACATAAAAAAACCCATAATGCATATGATCTTGTGAATGAAACATTTATGTCTCACCTTGTCACTGTCATCATTACAAATGTGATCTTGATGGATTGAATGGCATTGAAACGATGTACCAATACTACCTAGAAAAGAAAGGAGCAGGGAAAAGAAATAATTAAAATGATGACCCAATTCCTGTGAACACTAAAAATAAATTCAGCAAACTTTCTTTTCTCCCCACACGGAAAACATATTTACTTGCCAAATAGCTGTCTGATAAGAGAATAAGCATCAGAGAGACATTTTATAAATGTGCCAACAATGTCTTCACTTTTTGTTTTTAAACATTTAAGCAGAATAAAATTACAGCTATTTCATCAATCTAAAACAAGCAAATGCAGTGAAGTCTATATGCACATATACAAATAAGGAAAAGCTACCAATTCACCAGGCAGTGTAGTCCTGCCCTATATCCTGTACTACAGAAAATCTTCAGCATCCTGGGTAACCACAAAACAGCAGTCTCATTCCAGCAATACATTAAGAATAAGAGCAGAAAATTCTAAGGTCGAAATTTTAATCATGTCCACTTGGCTTGCAGTGAAATTTCTGCCTGTTTAAGGTCTTTCCGCAAGTTTCTTTATGCCTAGGAATAAAATGGGACAGTACTTGCCTTCAAAGGCTTACCCCAGTCCTGAGACTCCTCTCCAAGGAGGGAGACAACCCAAAATTTGGTTGTATCCAAAGAGTCTCAGGCAGATTTACAGAACTTTTACACAGTCAGATTTTCTTAAAGATGCTGTTAATGTGCTCGGAAAGCACAGGAGTGGGGTAACTTCTATTGCTGAATGTATGCTTTCCTAAAATGACTCTTCCTGGCAACTACTGAGCAACACAATCATTAAAAAGCAGGGAGAAAAAAACAAATCTCATTTCTAGAGGCACCACATTTCATTTTCCTTACAGAAGATCTACCTAGAACTTTTCTCCACAAATTTCTTGTGGTCTTTTATTTACAATTTTGAAATCCTAGTAGTCTTATTCTGTAACATTTAAAAAAATACCACACAAAAAAGTTTGTCATAAAGCTTTGTAGTCCTTATGTTGTTTTGGTCCTGGACAGAACTGAGCAATGAAGATAATCAAGTAAGCAGGCAGTCAGCCATAAGCTGTTGTTTAATCTTTTTTTTCTTTCTTAATTTTTTTTTTTTAATTCTTATTTTTACACAATATCATGATGCAGGAGAACTCTGGCTTCTGAAAATTCATCTGCCCTTCTGCACTAGCCTGCGCTTCTGAGAAGGCAGTATCACATTAAAGCCAGCAAGAAAGTTTAAGAAATAATGCAATGAGAAGAGAAAGCAGCAATAAACTGAATCACAGAAAAGAAAAATCACCAACTGTCAGCCCGAGGGCCTGTTCTGATTGTAACACAACCACTAAGTCACAAAAGAACATGAAACTGATTTAGTTCTTAGGCAAACATGAAAATTGATTTAGTTCTTCTAATGGAGGGGGGGTGTGCAGTAGTGGAAATCACTTTACCTCAAACTGGTAATTTTGGACAAAACATTACTTCCACTCTGCAAAGATATAAACAAGACTTCTGTCATCAAATCACATAGGAAATGTCAATTAGGTTACTTGGTGAAATTTTTATCAATGAAGGTGTGAAAATTGACTAAGACACGTTAAAGACATGAATCCTTGAGCTCACAGTGAGTTAGCTGGCCTCTTCAGACAAATTTAGGGAGGGGAGCAAGCACAATTATTCTTTTGAAAGTAGTTTATTTTTCCCCAAGCACAAAGCTTCTTTCTGACTTACCACTTCAGAAAAAAAAAATGTTATTTTGCCATATAAGTCATTGTGTTGGCTTGAACAGCAGCAGAGCAAGATCTACTGTGCTCTGTGATTTTTGTAGGAAGAGAAGACAAAGAAAAAATCACTATATAAAGTTTCAAGGTGAAAAGAGAAAAAAGGGCCAGTTATAAGCTGTTCAAAATGTGCAATGTTCCCCTCCCACTTGATTTAGACTTATGCAAAATACAAGTGTTTCACTACAAACACTCCACATGCTTTCTTGAAATTGGAATGAATTCCAGCTCAAAGGCAACCTAAAAACCCCAAAAGAACACAGCATTAAGGATAAGGCTTGATGGCTTTCTGCCCATTACCCCCGAGGCAGAACTGAATTAAAATACAACCTCTTGAATTAGTCTAAGATAAGAAGATAGGCAAAAAATAATGAAAATAGTTATGTTCTGCCAAACTATAACAAACACATAAAAACTGCACCTTTGCTTGTGGATAATGAAAGCTTTAATTTTTTATCAAGAAAAAAGCTAGCTTTTATCTACATGCTTCAGTCATACTCAGGTGTCCTACAGACAAACAAATGCAGTTAGCAGAGGATATAGCAATGCTTTCTTTTTAATTTTTTTTTTCTTAAAAGGATCTTTCATGGTCTTCACGCCATATTTGTTTCATTTTCAGACAATTAATACCCTACAGTACAATAGCAAGATGTAAGACATGATCCCTTAATTGTGAAAAGTAGAGGCCTTACAGCCATCCTGGCTGCTTTGCACCAGGTGAGCTGGCTCACCAACAGCCTCACCAAAAGCAGCCCTCAGAAAAGGGTTTATTTCAAAGACAGAATTGATAATGCAGTCCCTTGAATGGGGCCAACAGAGGCAACAGATCTGAGAACACTGACACAGAGGACTACCAGCTAAGGGCTCTGCTTTACAACAATGCAATCTATAATGCTGAGTTACACAGCCAGGAAACCCTCTAGGATTTTTCTGATTTTTTTTTTTAAATTTTATTTTTTTATATATACATACACACATATATATTATATATATATAAAATATTAAAATAATATAAAACATTTTATATAATATATAAAATATATATGAAAATCAGGTTTTAATACTTGAGTTATTATGTTTTTAAAGCATTTTCTTTCTGACAGATTGCACTGAGAAAAACCTGAAAAAAGGTTAAACACACACCTGCAAGGAAGATAAGAGCCAGAATCCCAAAAGATGACCTCAGCAGCTTTCCATGAGCATCACCAAAGAGTTTTCAATTATTGTTTAACATGCTAACAATGCTAGAGGACTGAAAGGAATTATAACCCAATTTACACTGCCCTGTTTGCAGGGAGTAGACAGAAACTCAGTTAAACTACCTTCACATCCCCAAATTTACAGGGAATTTCAGACCAGTTCAAGACTAATTGCACCTCATGGTTAGCAGATCCTAGGGCTACTACAATCAAATTTTGAATTCTGATGGAAGCACTATCTCTGCTACAAAGAGAGGGTGGGGAAGGTCATGTAAAAACTCCTACATAAGTGACAGAATGTGGCACGTGGGCCAATGCCCACAGCAGCTTCCCAAACACACTTCCTTGATGCTCTGTTTAGGAGATGCAACCGTGAGGTCTAATGCCCATCATTTTCTCAAGCAACATCCCAACTTGAACCATCTCTCTCCTGCAATCCAGAGTAGTCTCCATGCTGTGTGAGTAGCAGGGCCCTTTGTAACAGTCAGCTTCTTTTCTCAGGCTCACAGCTTCTGATACCTAGGTGACAAAACTGTAGCCTCAATTTATGCTGAGACACAGCCAAAAGACAACAGGCATCTATGAAACACTGGATCAGCCTCCCTTTCACCGTTATCAGGACAGGGTAGAGAGTAACACCCTTCAACTGATGCACACGCAACATGTGCTTGTGTACATATACATAAATGTGTGTGTGTGTATGTACAGGTATCTACATGTAACACACAGACACACGGAGCCCCAAAGGCTTAAGGAGAAACTTGTGTTTGCCTTTTCCCTCTTTAAACACAGTAAAATACTTCTGCCCTCCCTTTTTCAAACCAAAGTGAGATACCCAGCTTACTAGGATGACTTGAACTCCGGGAAAAACATCAGTTCTTTTGTAAGAAGCAAGAAAGAAGAAGTGCTGCACTCCCCAGCTACAGGAAAAGGACTGTTTTCCTTCTAAACCTACATTTTAAACTGAACAGTAAAAACAATCTTCAGATTAGTTTTCAGATTTCATGGGGTTTACCTAACTTGTACATTGTAATAAAAAGAGAATATACATCAGGTTTGAATGGCTTGCTTCATACTTGCCAATATTAAACCACCCAAACACCCATAATGCTAGTCCAAGGGGAAAAAAGGTGTGACTTCAAACGTTTTAATTCAGTCATTTCAGAGCTACTGGAAGTATCTCACTGCTTAAGTGAATTACACTGATTAGTATATTCACTAACACCCCTCTCTAGCACTAGTCTGATTAGGAAAACATTCGTGTATGACACCTGTACTATTAAACCTACTTCATCTAGAGTGATGCTGTGGTTTGCAAAATGGCAAAAGCATGGAAACAAAGTCTGAATGGGATCAAGTTGAGACTCTTAATCAACTGCTTCCTTTAAAAAAAAATCAGTGAATTCAATGGAGTATATGTGTCTTCTGGTGAGATAAAGCCATGGATGGCCAGTCTGCTTGAAATGATACAAGGAAGAGAGTCAAATTATCTGTGATCTAGGAGGCTCAACTTCCAAAAAAATCATGCAAACCACTCATGCAGATTTCTATCATGTGCTAGTCAACAATGCTCCTCTATCTGTGACACATTATTTAGATTTTCCTTCTAATTCAAGAGCCTTTCAAACCACAGTAAAGAAGTTACTTAACAGTATAAGTATACTTTGATGTTACAACAAAAACATTAGAGGTGAGTTCAATGAATGATTCAGCTACTCAGGCTGGTCAAGTAAGAGATGGCTGCAAATTACCTATATTATAACACTTATCAATTTTTTTTCCAATGCATGTAAATCTGACCATGAAGAAGAAACACGTTACATCTTGCCTGGGGGTCGCAGCTCTGCTAGCTGCATACAACGCGTACGGCCTTTTTTCTTCCACTCTTTTTTTTTTTTAAGAACTCCAACAAATTAAAATTCCACTGGTTTCTGAGAGATTTGCATTCACTTTAATTTCTGTTGTGGAAAGCATTTATTTCACATTAGGAAGAGCTAGTATTTTTCGGTTGTGTGGTGTGGTATGGCACACCAGTAATAACATCTAAAGCAACTCCTGATCATGGAGTATAGCTATCTAAGAGGCTGTGATAAAACTGAAAGACATTCTAGCCAGGAAGAGGCCTAAAGTCAATAAAGAAGAAAAAAAAGAGTTAAATGACTCCTGAACTTCTCTCCTTCCTTTTCTCCTGCTTCCTCTACTTGTCAAGAAATCCATGCTCTTGTGAAACTGCTAACAATATGGGTTTGCTGGTGTTTTCTGACTTTTGGTATCCCCTTCCACACCCTGGCCCCAGTCAGCCTCACCTGCCAGCACCTTTTCCCCACCTCAATGCTCAGCTGAGGAATGCTGTCCTCAATTCCACATACCCAGAGGAAACTTACAACTTTTAAGCATCAGAAACCGCGATAACAGTCTGCAAGAAAAGCTCCCTCAGCTTTTCCTTTTTCTGCAGCTATCAGAAAAATACACAACTTTCTTAATAAGTAGCAAGAAATGGCATGAAAATGACACAACTGAGAGTTCACAATAAAATCTGGGCCCATCTTTATTTCACATAAATTAAGTGTACCTTCCAGTCACACTTCTGACTAAATGACACCTCTCAGACATTTTAGGAGAAAAGTAGGGGAACCTAAAGGACAGACTTTGTATTTTAAAACCTTGAAGTCTGATATATTTTAACAATGACAGAGTTTAAAAAAGGAACACACAAAGTTTCTTTAATACAGCAAAACGTCTGAGTATTGAGGCATGCCCCAACTTCAAAAAGAGGGCTCATCTATAAATCAGTACTGAAGAAAGATCTTTTTACCTGAGGTTTTTGCTGTCTCTGCAAGTCTGTGTAAGTAATTCTACTTCAAGGAACATCTAGTCTAAATGTACAGATTTCAAAATGGCCCTCACAGTAGCAGTCTGAATACACATAAACATACCCTTTACCTATGTGTTGAAAATTTTATGTTATTTAAAAGCAGACAGTAACCAGAATTGTTAGGATGCAAACTGAACTTTTTCTGAACTATAAAGCTATGTTGTGTAAGCCTAAGATGGATTATAGTGAAACCTGGAGTTAACAATCTACTTAGCACAGACAAACCTAGCAACTTAAATATTACTTAAAAATAAATAGCTAGACAGCCCATAGATTGTGGTTTATGAACAATCATATTTCAACACAGACTACAGAACCAACCTAAACTCCCACCAAAACCAAACTGAGAGGGTGTGAAGACCACACAGCAACCACCTGGTAATGAACAGTGAACCAATGAAGAGCAAGAAGACCCCAGACCCTAACGTTGCTATTGGTCCAGACTGTCACCTGAGGGATGGGGAGTTTGGATTGTGTGTAACTGACCAGGGATTTCTTTGTTCAGGGTTCCTTTTTTGAGGTACCTGGATCAAGCTACCAGATATCACAATTGATCTGTGTCAATAAACCTACCTAATGAAGATGTAGACCTAATGTCAAAAGTTTCTTTAACACTGTGATTGCAAATAAACTTATAATAACAGCCACCTCACTTCACAGAGGAAAGTACTGTGGCCTAGCTGTTGCCTTCTTCCTTCTGCATTAACTTTACAACTCCATGTTTTCTAGTCAAGAACAGGAACAACCACACTTCAGACTGGACTTATAAACCATAGAGTCAACCATACAGTTTCATCCCCTTCACAGCAACATGGGACAAGGAAAGAGGTCGTTCCTTTGGCAGCCACGCAACTTCACCTTGTAAAGTCCCACTTCTGAAAAGATTTGCCTGTTTTTAAGTTAAATACACACCTGTGTAGAAATGTAAGCATTTCACTTCCACACTAGAAAGTGTCTGAAAGATTCAACTCATCAGCACATACCCTGGTTTTGCAGGTCAAGTCAGATATCAAGTACAACATCAGAAGATTTTTTTTTCCTCAACTACCAATGCAGTATTACTTGATAAGCAAAGGTTTTCAGTAACCATGAAGTATTTTAAAATTTGTACTTTCATATCTTTACAGTGCACATACAAAACCAAGGAATGTTTCCATAGGCTTATTGATAGCTGTTTGCTTTGCTCTGGGGATCAGTTTTTCCTGCTTATTCAAGGAACAGTTCAGCAACAAGTCATCCAGGGAAAAAATTTACAGCATCAATAAAGTTTCAGGAAATCAGGTTAATGCAGAAATACTACTACACCCATAAACACAGTACAAGCCCTTTACTGGTACTCTTAGCACTCAAAATGTCCAGAGATGAAGTGTAACTGATAAAACTACATAGCCAAGCATCAACAAAATTTGTTAGCAGGTTGTTAAGTCTGGTCTTGCTATTAAGTCACAATCAGAGAAAAAACAACTAAATAAAGCAGTAAGGTAAAAGCAGTATTTGTGTCATATAAGCTATTTAATCATAGGGCCAAAAGATTCCAGTAGGAGGACAACCTCTATGATCTGAGACTAAGAAGTGATCTTCCTAAATTGATACCATTTAGGAAGTTTTAATCTGTTATTATAAAGCTGTTCTAAAAAAATGATGCCACAATTATGCATGTTTTAATAGGTATCTACTATCACCACCCCCAATGGCATTTTAGATTTCAATTAAGGCCTACTCTAAAATAGAAATTTATAAGCCATTTCTTCAATTTGTATACAATAGAACACTGTTTATAACACCATTCTGACTAGTTTAGCCATTCCAGTATAAAACTTCCAGCCTGAGTATTTAATATGCACTCTTTATACATAGGAGCTATTCAAAGATAGATTTGATTACAGGACAGAGTTAGACCATTACCTCTCTGTTATCTTTGTATCCTCCTATTTCTGATGAACTGAGCTCATAAAAATCACACTGTTTCTGGCTATCTCATGGATGTGTCAAACATGGAAGATTGTCAGTAAATCAGGACCTTGCAATTCCAAGCCCTGCATCAGACAACTGCTCAAGTAGTCCCCTAGGAAAATTCACTGTGGTTTACATTCAATAGGGTAATTTCAAAGAATCACAGAATAATTTGGGTTTGAATACCATCTAGTTTTTTAAATACCATCTAGTCCATTCAAGATCAGGTTGCCTGAAGCACTGTTCAACCTGGCCTTGAATCCTTCCTGTGATGGAACATCAACAACACCTACAACTTCTCCACAACATCCATATGATGGCAACCACCTCCAGTTTTTCCACCCTCACTGTTAAAACTTTCTTCCTTATATCCTCCTTATACTCCTAACTCTACCCTCTTACCATTTAAAACTATGGGGACCCCAGAGCTGGACACAGAACTACAGGTGAGGTCTCAACAGAGCAGAGTAGAAGGGGCAGAATCACCTCCCTCAATCTGCTGGCCACACTTCTCTTTAGACAGCTGAGGACATGGTTGTGAACTGTAAATACACACTGCTGGCTCATCTGAATTTTCATCCACCAGTACACCCAAAGTCCTTCTTTGAAGGGCTGCTTTCAATCAATTAATTTGCCAGTTTACATTGAAATTGAGGGTGACACTGACCCAGGGGCAGGACCTTGCACTTGGCCTTGTTGAATCTCATGAGGTTCACATGGGTCCATTCAATGCCATATAGAGATGGATGACATCCCTTCCATCAAGCCTATCAACTGTACCACTAAGCATGGTGTCATCACTGATTGAGATATCAAAATATCCTGGTCCTAGTACAGACCCCTGAGGGACACCATTCATTACTGGTTTTCAGATGGACACTGAACCAATGACTGTAACTGTGTGGACATGGCCACCCAGCCAATGCCTTATTCATTAAAAGTGCATTCATCAAATCCTTCTCTCCAATTCAGCAACAATAATGCTGCGTGGGAGTGTGTCAGAGGCTTTACAGAAGTCCAGGGAGATATGTGCAGCTCTTCCCCTGTCCACTCTGTCATAAAACACCACCAAAATGGTGATCGGTCAGGCATGATTTGCCACGCTGGCTGTCTCTACTCACCTCCATGTCTCCTCTGTGGTTTGACATGTCTATCAGGAGGATCTGTTTTATGACCTTACTGGGCACAGAGGTGAGGCTGGCTGGTCAGTAACTCCCAGGGTCCTCCTCTTAACCCTTCTCAAAATGGTATTTCCAAAAGAAAGCCAAAAAGTGCCTGTGGGATTACCGATTCAAGGTATATGAATCTGAACCATTTCTCAACTACTCTATGGTCATACAGAAATAACAACTAACACATATTCCAACCTTTGTGTGGGGAAGGGAACCATTTTCCAAAACCTGGCTTATTCCCTCAACCAGTTCATGCTTCTTAAGGGGTGATCTACCAACACATTCTGCAGATAATTTCCGTGCTGCTGCAGACAACATGTACAGATTCAGAAGAGATTACTCCCATTGGACCTGCCAGTGAGGTACTTGAACCAGGTGAAAAACACAATCATCAGTTCCTCTGGTCTAAGCAGTTCATTCTCTTTAGATCTTTTCCCATAACAGAATCATTCTGAGGTGATTTTCTAAGGAACTGACGTAAGCCTAAACTGCAGCTTGAAACATACTACCTTTGCTGCTCTAGCACAAAAACATGCTTCCTCTTAACTGCTGTATTACATGGCTCTTAGAAGACCTACGTACGAAGAATACCTGAGACACAAAGGTTGATGCTTTAAGACAAGCAATGTTTTATTTTCCATTCTATTCTCCCCTGCAGTACAGCTCAGATTCGCAGCTCCTGCACTGGAGTTACCTCTGATCTGCAACAAAAATAATTAAGAGTTTATTAACAAGCTAAAAGGAAACTCCTTTTCTGCATTAACATGCTGCAAGAGATTGACACTATTGCCAGTAACCTCTGAACAGCATCTCCAGTTTATGGTGCCTGGCCCCTGTGGCAGCTTTGCCTGGAGGTTAGTCACACAGTTTCTTTGTTGTTTCTACTTTTCAGTGTCTACTTAGAAAGAAGGAAACTTTTTCCTGTTCTTGCCATGTTTCAAAAGGAGGCTAACAGCAGTACTGTAAGCCCAAAAGGTATCCAAACACAGTTACTTCAAAGCATATGCAAACAGCTAGAGAAGAAAACAAGTCTTTCAATAACTCAAGGCTGACTTTTGCTGGAAGTAAATCAATCCTAAAAGCAAAAAATAAAACTGGCAAGCCACAAAGCATTTAAGAAAAAAAATAGCTTTTAATCTTGTCCTGGAATTCAGTTTTCATCATCTGCTGTGTGGGAGCTGAAGCAAGAGATACAAATACCAAGCACAACTATATTAAAAGCCAGGAATGAGCAGATAAGGTCACACAGATACCCTCAACACTGCTCTATTTCCATCCTTATAGGAATTTGTATTAATGGCTTTGAAGATTCAGTTGTCTTGAATTTCTGAGCCTCCTGAATGCAAGTTATTTTTCAAAAGCTACCTGAAAATTCAAGCCATTTGTTCTTCACCATTTGTAACTAGACTATTAAACTGATTTTCTTGAAATTCATCTTTTCTTGAGAATCTCATTTAGTCTCTGAAAAAATCAAAGACTACATATGCAAACTGTCTGTCAACTTTAGCTTGTTGCCTCCCTCCTGTTTCTTTATGGCGTCACTCATCAAACCCAGCATTAATTTGCACAAGGGCTGAGGTTTTTTGTTTGTTTGGGGTTTTGGTTGGTTGGTTGGTTGCTTTTTTTTTTTTTTTTGAGGGGCAATGGGGTTTTTTCCAGTTTCCTGTTTCTATTAAGAAACAATGTCAATGAAATCCCAGAACTGAAATTTTAAACGTACCTCAGTTATTTATTCTTTTATTTTTTTTATTTTCACTGCATGTTCAGTCTAACCATAAAGCAATGGCTAACGATGAGGCAGTGCCTACCTAGGAACTGATCTGACAAATTCTGAAAGCATGGTTATAGGTGCATGTTCAGGACATCTCTAGGAAATTATTTCAATTTTCTCAAGGGAGAGAGAGCCCAAGGTCTCTCTAAAGACAACTTATTTGGTAAAATGGGAAAATCTGAACACAATCAAAATTGGCCTCAGAGAGAGACCAGAGAAACTGGCCAGAGAAGCAAGAGTTAAGTAGTGCTCTGTTTCTGTGCATGAGTTCTCCACAGCCCTCACCTTCCTGCAGCAGATTAAGTGCTTACAATTGCAACTTACATTAATAATCAGTAGGAGTGACTTGCCCAGACAAAATTAAAAAGTTAATTTATATTTGACAGGCCATGAAATAACTTTCTCTCTTCCTGTCTTTCTTGGTCTCGTTCCAGTTAGTAAGCATTTGTCCCAGTCTTGTTTCAAAGAAAACCACGTTAACAATCAACATTTTATGTGTCTTTTTCTCACACATGCACGGTATAAGACCATTAGCAGCCACAGACACCACACTAACTTTTTGAAAAATCATAGGAAAAAAAATTAGTAATATTTCTGTCCCCTGAACAAATCAGGCTATGATGATAACACAGAAGTTACTTGGGAAGAAGATTGACAGCATGCCTCTTTTATCTCAGTGCTGCATCTTGCACATGATAATAAAGATTTCAATTCCACAATAGCACAGTATATCCCTTTCTGAATATAACATGTCTCAAGCTGACAAGGTTTTCACAAAAAGAGAACCTCCTCAAGGAACCTGAACTTGGTTTATCACAAACAGCAGTATCACTGTAATCAATAAGGCAAAGATTCTGAGAAAATAAGAAGTAAATTTGACATCTCCACAGCTGAACGTTTCTCTGGAAAAACAGCTTTTACTTTTTTGGAGTACCATTCAGCAAGTAAATTACATCAAGCTTTACAGAACAACAATTCTGTGCTCATTTGTTATGCCTTTTTATGAGGAATTCCTTACAATTCCCTTTTTTTCTATTCCAGCTTTTAAAAGCAAGATGTACTCCACATACAACATCTGATCTTGGTATTGCTTTCCCAGGATGCCTAGGCATCGCCACAGCTCCCAGACCCTATCATCACCTATATCCCACTTACTCTTGTCCACACTATGCTCATTTGTAAATGCAAAACGTTTTTCTTCTGCACTGTCTGTTCTGAGGAAGGACATCAACTTGTATACATGAACTCCTCAGTTTTAGTTAATACAGGCGTAACAGTTAAAACTACATCAGCCAGCAACCAGATACACAGAAAATATCAGGTTTGTTGCTTTCAATTTCCAGCATTTTTGGAATCTGATTTCTTTTTTGACGATTCTGAGTTTTAAAGACTCTTCTTTACTCTAAATGGACATCCATGGGGGTGGTAAATCGGAATAATGACACAAAAGTCCAAGCCAGCTTTCAAATCTGAAGAGCACATTACATGACTAGAATTTTTTTTTAATGAAGAAGTACTCCAAGAAACTTACATTTAAAACCTTTGCTCCCTGTTCTGTCACTACAAGCCTTGGTAAATAGTCTCTGTCTGACCGTCTTTTAAGCCCCCTTTAAGTATTCAAAGGTCGCAATAAGATCTTCTCCAGACTGAACAAACAGAGAAGCTAAACAAAAATTTGATCCTCACATTTATTTTGCCTTTGTTAGACATTATTAACTCTAGTAAGGGAACTCTGGAAGCTTTGCTGCTTAAGAACAAATAGACAATCTTGTCCCAGTGCTACTCTGGAGTGATCACAGAACACAGCACTTAATTTCTCCTTCTTTTGGCACTGCCTATCAGTTTACAAGAACCAACAGTTCTGGCACCCCTGATTTGCAGGTTGCATGTGGATGGTGTCACCTATGAACAGTGACAGATCCATCCCTCATAAATTTGTCTAACAATTCTCAGTTCTCTGCTTTTCATAACAAATGTGAACTTCAATCAAATTTGCCTTTCTGATAATCCTTGCATTTTCCAAAACTCACCTAGGGTTCTCAACAGAAAAGAATCTCTTTTTTGGAAAGACCACATTAACAAAATTAGTTCTCACCAACATGTTATTCTGAAATCACTGCAGTTAATATCCATCAGAAAGGTAATTTACTTCTGTCAGGTACCTATTCAAGCAACACAAGCTGGGTTGCACTCATCTGTCTATGTTAAAAATTTGGAACCAAATCGCCGAAAATTGCCAAGATCAAAACTAATAGGGTGGATACCACCAAGGCTAAAGGTTAGGTCCCTTTTGCTTCTGTAAAATATGCAGTATACAGGCAGTTTCTCATTAATTCACAGCATACAGAAAGATTCTTTCATCTGGAGGTCTCCTGAGACTCAGAGACATACCTTTTGGGCTGTACGTAGCAGTATTTTAAAAGATGAGATTCCTCGGAAGTCCTCAAGAGAGCATCTCCATTCCAAACCCTTTCATAACAAAGGATGAAAAATGCCGAACAAGGTAATGCCACAGTAAAACATTATCCAAGAAAAATAACGATGGATCAATATAAAGATTGTATACACAACCCTGGTTACAATCCTCGATCCAAGGAAGTCTTTAAACACCAGAGAACAGCACGTAAAAATACATAAATTTATATTAAGACGCTGAATTTAAACTTAATCAAAAGTTATTTTCAAATGTACTTGAAATCAAAACCTAAGTTGTCTAGAATGGAGGAAAAAAAAAGTAATTGAGTATTTCAAAGGGTGTATATTAGTCCTGAAGTTTTAGGATCAGTCAAGCCTCTGAAGGAAGCTCTTGGCCAACTAAATGAGGTCAGAAATGTTTGGGGATGCCTTTTTTCCTCTTTCTGTTGAAAAGAGCTTACTAGCTTACTCATTCAAAGTTCGGAAATTTATGACAAATTTTAGGAGAAAACAGTCTAATTTCTACATATTGGAAAAAGAAGGCAAAGTGCAAGTGAATACTAAATCATTAGTTCTGGAAATAATACATACCAAGAAAAAAACGGTTACACTTGCATCTCCTCCAAATAACTTAGTTTTTACATTTTCCTGATTTTCCAAAGCTGCTTTATTCTCAGCATACTGACATGTTAACACATCTGCCTTTTAAAACTGTTTTAACAAGCTTGTTGTCTAATTTCATTATGCTTCTATTCAAGAGGAGCAAAATGTCAATTAAGAAATAAAAACTAATTTTATCAAGGAAAACAAAGTAAACCATGAAATTTTCCAGAAGACTAAAACACAGAACATAAGAAGCCAACAAAATGTGCAGCTACATAAATTGTTTAAATGTGCCTGTAAGGCACCTCCTTTCCTTAAAAAAATTAGCAAACAAGACTCAGGTTTTCTTTAGATGAAT
Source organism: Platyrinchus mystaceus (assembly GCA_035041135.1). Classification (NCBI taxonomy): domain Eukaryota; kingdom Metazoa; phylum Chordata; class Aves; order Passeriformes; family Tyrannidae; genus Platyrinchus; species Platyrinchus mystaceus. The sequence continues at coordinate 27,176,222 of JAWWLV010000100.1, read as the reverse complement.
GCTTCAAAGTTAAACTGAAAAACATAAATCAAAAAGCTATCCTACTTGGCAATTTGAATTAATTAAAACCAACCGAACACAGTTTCCATGTGGCCCGTGGGTTTTGCTTAAGGCTTTTTACCCCCACGTTAAAGGTCGACAGAAAGCATGCACAACTTTTATTAATTCCAAAGAAGCAAGACACAAGGCACACTGGCATAAACACATGCTAAGTAAAACCAGCAACAAAGTAAGGGACATTGTATTTTGACTTACAACAGCTTTTTTTTTTTTTCAAGGTATGGAGTTGCAAAACCTGAGCAGGATTGTTTCTCTGAAATGCAAAGCAACTTGCTAATTTGTTAGGATGGGTGGATTCTGGAAGCATCCCCGGATAAACAAAGGACCTTTGAATGGAGCAATTACGAAGCCACAATACAACTACTTTTAAGTGACTACAAGCTGAATATTAAAAGTGGTCGTATTAAAATATTTGAACTGTTAAATGGGTCAAATATTGTAGATGGCTGTAACTTGGGAACTTTTCCAGCTACCAGCCTCCTCTCACACACACTCTTATCTATGCAACACATGGCCAGGCACCACACAGGTGCTGAGCCTCTCTCTGCTACCTCCTCACTCCTCCTACAGCCATCAGCATAAGCAGCCTCAGTTGTTTAGAATGACAAGGGTGATCTATGATTAAGAATTAGCACAGAAAGACCAGGATCTTCCAGCTACCTTCATTCACCAGTCTCCAACAGACCTGCTTGATGACTCCTCACACAGAAGTAGAAACACCTCTCTCCATGCATCCATAGTTTTCTCAGACATTGTTTAACTCCATGCTCAGCAGTCACCAACTCACCAAAAGGAACACCACCTGAAAAGCTGGCTTAACGTTACCAAGCTCAGTTGTAAATTGTCTCACTGGGAGCAACTTTGATCAAAGTTGCCACGGTACAACTGTCTGGTAAGAACAGTAGAGTATATCCCCCTGCCTCCCCCCACCTACTATAACAGAGGAGTAGCATGAGAAGAATAACTTAAACAACTGCTTTTGCTTTTTTTAAGCATAAAAAATATTGATATAAGGAAAAATTTTCTCTCTGTCTGAAAGACTGAATCTACTTTAAGTCTATAAGCTGGAGGAACTGACTAACATAGATTTCCCAATGTAGAACTGTCCTCTGATGTAATTGGAACAGTCTTGGCACTTCACTGTTGTTAGGAAAAATAAAGGGACAGAAAATCAAGCAGCCACAAATACTTCATTCACAAAACATGCATTGCACAGTGTCCCTGTGAACATTTCCCAGTGCTGTTACACTTTGCATGGCAAGGAAACTAAAACACACAGTGCAAGTGTTTAAAACACTGGGAGTGTTATAGTTTGTACTGGACAGGGCTACCAGATGTTAGGCAGAAAGCAAAGCGCCTCCAGCTACCAAACAAGTAAACTAAAATCCTAAATGGACTACAGAGAGCTCACTTTTTGATTTCATTAAATGTGCGTGTAACTATACCCTCTTGTTGGACAGTTTGTGCAACTTGGGAGTTGCCTGAACACAGTGCACAGGGGGACACAAAGTGTAACTTTACTACTTTACCATCAGCTTTAAAAGTCCAAGGCAACACACACACACACATGAACATAAATTAAAAATAAATTGTACATACTATTTTTATATATGTGACTGAGGCAGTTTTTACTGGCAGAATATGCTTTTGCCAATATAAACTGCCTCAGTGCTGTAAACTTGGTTTCCTAATCATACCAGTAAACTCATTCCAGCTAAATTCTTGTCATACAACACTTCAAGGACTCAATACAAGACAAAGTATTGTTGATAGTCCTGCTCCAGCTTCCTCTCTACAATCTAAAGGCCACTTAAGAGTACAAATGGTTCACCTGCACTTTTCCAAAACTGCAGTGGCTAGCAAACAAAACCATAACTTCATGCAGAACTACCTACAACTATTAGTAAGCATCTGCTGAATAGGCTTCTCTCAAAAACACCCTCTCGCAAAGCAATTTAGAAATAAAAATTGCTTTTAATCAGCTGCCCAAATCACTGGGTCATTGCACAGTGTCTGCAGCAAGAGCTGAACAGAAGGAAAAACAGTGAGAAATCTGCACACGTTCAAATGGCAGGAGATCCAGCCCAGGAAGGCTGAGCTGCGCTGTCAGTCTCACTGAAATCAGCTGAGAGCATATGTAGGCAAACGGAGGATGCCAAAGTCACAGCTCCGTTTTTCCATCTACAACAAACTGTGTGTGTGCACAGTCTGTTCCTGTGTTTGTGTGTTTCTAGGGAAGCATTAATATGTATTCAAATGAGTATAAAATAAATCTTCAATACGTTCCCTTGACTTAAGCTTTACTGTTAGTTAACAGAAAAACATTCAAGTAAAATTTTAACACTGTGTACATAGAAAGGAAACAAATTAGATCACATTATTGAATTAATTACCCAGCAATTTGTACACAAACAAAATATAGCTCCAAGACCTACAAACACTAGCCAAATCCACAAAACCTCTACTATTTGGGGTCTTTCAAATAAAAATTAAATCAGCTTTTAAATTAAAAAAACCCCAACAAACAAACCAAACCAAAACAAAAACCCACAAAACAAAAAACCAAACCAAACAAACAGTAGCATTTCCTTGGGCTCTGGCCAGGAATGGCAAGTTCTATTGCCTGCAGTATGTTTTCACGGCAAAGTAATCAGTTCTGCCATGGATGAGGTTATAGTGTGAGCAGCAACTTCTAACTACAGCACTGATAATGGGAATAGATCTTAAGACGTTTCATGCAACTGTTAATTCTATTTTAAGATTTGAATTTAGTAACCGAACTCTCTTCCTTTTCTTCTCTACCCTTTCTTGAAAAGTTTTTTTAAAAAAAGCAAAAAACAAAACCAACAAACAACCCAAAAAAACCTCACAACAACAGTGATTGCAAAGGGCAGAGGATAGATGGTGTAAATGGCTAAATGATATGATGCTTTCCACTTATTTCCTTGTATAGCAGCATTAGTCAAGGCAATACAGTCATCTTGCAGTTAAATTGCTTTTAAACTCACATCATCTCCAACTGGAAAGGGAGTCTTTGTTCTACAGGTAAGTGAAGAACTGGGGAACAGCAACAGAAAGAGTAAAGGACCCTGAGTGACAAGAAAAAGAGGCACTTCAGGAGCAACAGTACAGGCTGAAGAGGCCCCTGTCTAAAGTGTACATGCAGAAACACATGCAGTCTGAGAACACACAGGAGGAGCAACAAGAGCTGCATCCAGTCACCCCACAACATGAGTGGAATAACTGAGATGTCGCAGGAATGACCAAGTTGTGAAGGACAAACAGATGCTCTTCAGAAAATGCAGACAGGGAAGATGAAGGTGAAGGATGCCTTTATGCGAAAGACCACTTTGGATATATGGAGCTCTTTCAGGGGAGAGCTTGTGGGTCCACATCCAAAAAGATGTCAGGAAGAGTGGCATCATGCCAGAAAAAGGTCTTACAGACCTCCTATGTAGATGAAGCACCCTAAACAACTTGAGAATTGCTCTTGAGCACAAGCTTGGTTCTTGTGAATTATTTTAATCTCCTTGACATCTCCTTGAGAAACAACAGAGCAGGTGGAGACACACACTGGTGAGGAGATTTCTAGAAACAATACCTCCTTAATATAGGTACTGGACAGGCTACCCCGGGCCAGTGTACAGCTAAGCACATCTGTTTTTTCATTAGCTGGGAAGTACTAAATAAAGATATAAAAATCACTGGCAGCCTCAGTGGTAGTGACCATGACATAGGGAGTGCTACATCCTGAGGGTAGAGAGGAAGGCGAGCGGTACAATACAGACTGTGGACTTTGGGAAAGTACATCTGGGGAGTGGTAGGCATGATCCCATTGCAAGCTGCAATTATGGGTAAAGGATCAGAAGAAAGCAGATAGGTCTTTGAGGACATTCTCCAAACATGGGAACAGTCCAGCCCAACACTCAGGAAATCAAGTAGATGTATCAGGAGACCAGCCCACCCTAATAAAGAACTCATGGTGGAACTCCACTGCAAAAAGGCAGTATATAGGAAGTGACATCAAAGATGGGCTACAAATGAAGAATTTAGAAACACTGCCTGAACATGCAGGAATGGTATCAGGAAAGGCAAAACTCAGCTGCAGGTAAGACCTGCAAGCATCAGAAGGATAACAGTAAGTTTCTACTGCTACATGAACAGTAAAAGCCTGATCACTGAAAGCATGGGATAGGTACTGAATGATGTAGGTGATTTAGTGTCAACAGAACCAGGTAAGACAGAGGTACTCACTGCCTTCTTTGCCTTTCTTCTTTACCTGTGCAGTCCTTCAGGGTTCCTTCCTATAGACAGGGCTCAAGGAGATTAGCCAAGAATAGCCATCAGTTGATGATGACTTAGAGATTGTATAGCAGAACTTGATCCATAAAAATCCCTGTGATGAGACCTGCTGAACCTAAGGGGACTGAGAGACAATGACAATGCCATGTCAAGGCTCTCCTTCTCACATGTGAAGTTGTATGGTAACTGGGGAGGCCCCTGGTGACTAGCAAATGTTACACCAATGTTGGGTAAAAAAAAAAAAAAAAATAAAAGGCCAAAAGGTCATTAAGGGAAGTGCAGAATGGTCAGACTCACTTCAGTCCTCAGGGAAATCATGGAATAAGTGAGTTCTTACCAAGCATGTTTCTGAACATGCAGATGGAAGGTGACTGTACTCCTGTAGTTCTCACTATATTGTTAGTCACCAGGCAGAAGTTAATATGGAATCTCGTACATATCTGTAACTGCGGCTGAAAGAAATTAAGAAAACAACCTATGGAGGGATGACAGAGGAAGATGAATGGGATTCAAAAGCACCCACCTCTAATTGGAAACCTCCAACTAAGAGCTGGCTGTGGAAGTATAAATCAAGATTCTAAAGCTTACATTTACTTTGAACTCCTTTTTAAAGCAAATTTATAAAACAACAACAAAATAAGACAAATATCCAGGAAAGACTATTTTTAGAGATACAAGTTTATTGCAAGTTTTAAAGTAACAACAACAGGAAAATCTCCATTAGAAGCTCATACAAATCTCAAGCAGTTGGAAAAGAAACTGCTCTTTTAATTGTCAAACTGACAGTATTACTGCAAGCCAATCTATTTGCAACTGAAATCCACCAACATACAAACCACAACACATCTTCTGAAACAGGAAATATTTGCAGATGTTCCTGAAAATTGTTGTTGAAGCTCTCTCTGGCAGCTGTAGATACCTCTGAAGAACATGCTGGAACCGAGAGGCCCCCAGCATGAGCGTCCTCCCTAGTTTCAAAGCATGACATGACAGTACTCCTTGAGTTCTGACAAAGACCAGCCTTCAGAGCGAAGAGGCTTGCATTCTACAAATGTCAGCTGCTCCCTCATTACAATATTATTGTCCAGAAACATCCACTAAAACCTTCTGAGCAATTTGCAGTTTCATACAGGTTCTCTCTTATTCCACCTCTACATCATCCTGCCTGTGTATCATACCGGCTTAAAATTACTTACTGAAAATCCATGCTCATATCACTGAGAACTGATGGTACAACATCCCTTCTGAAGTTTCTCCCCAACTCATACCTGGGTCTGTTATGTTCAAACACTTCCCTAGAAGCAAAGCAAAACTTTCTAAAACTGTGAAGCATTCTTTTACTACAGTTTCAGAGGACTGATTCCAGGGGGCATTTATTTGAGTTGTTTACTAAAGCTTAACTTAGGCCCTGAATACTGCTTGTATTCAAGGCTTCACAAGAGTTCCTAGCTGCAGCCAGTAACGACTGTCATCTTGCATACACTGGATACTGCTTTAGGGAGCTCCTAAAGCCAAGGTTATGACAAGCATCTCAGAGTCAGGCCTGAACAGATTTATATTTTCAGTGCATTGGCCACAGAGAGGGCCACAAACAATGCCAATGCAAGTTTCATAACAGACATCAAGAGAAACCAAGTTAGGAGCCAAAAAACATAAGCTTAGATCCATCACTGGTTTTTCTCTCATGAGAATGTGAATCTAGCATACATATTTGAAGCCACGAGAGGATTGGGAGGCCTAAAGAACTGATGCTACAAACAACATCTGGTGGCAAACACAACCTGCCAGGGCAAAAGCTGAGTCTGGAGGTCAGGTCTGCATGATATCTTTCCACCAGCACAGCTACATCGATCAGTTCAAAGAAGAGATGATCCTAACCTGAGGTGAACGTACCAAAACCAGCAGATGGAATGTATGCTGCGATACTACCAAAACTGGTTTATCATCTGACACTTTTTTGCACACACAAGCTTTGTCATTACTACCACATTTCTCCAAGAAGCACTTTGCCATAACAGACTACAGCAGTCACTTCTCCCACACACTCCCAAAGACTCAGACATGAAGGCAACTCAGTAGAAGCACAAACCTGCTGGACAAGGAGGGCATAAGCAACAGGTCAGGATAAGCAGTGCAGACTACAGGGCATCAGACTGGACACTGAAATCTGGATCCCGTTGTCTGACACCCAAATGAGTAAAGGTGAGAAAGCATTCACATAATAGTTCACCTGCAACACACACATTGTGCAGAGGATTCCCCAACAACCACCTTGTTAATGCCCCAAATAATCAGTAGGTGACACTATTCTACTCACAGAAAGGAGAGGATCTGGAACATGACTGCAGTAAGAGTACACAGTGTTACACTACAGAGTTTCACACATTTTGCCCTAGGAGAATGCAGCAACTCAAGAAGCCCATTTGTATGGGCCTCCTCTGATCAGATTCTCAGGCTACACATTCCAAGCTACAAAACTAAGTTCTTGTTATGTAGCACAGTGTCACTATCAAAGCACAGCAGCGAGCCTGAACCCACCTGTGAGAGTGCATATGTTATTTACTGTCCTATCCTTCCATCTTTTTGAATTTTTAAGGAGAGGAACGGCTTGATGCTCTGTATGAGGGCAGCATGAAAGCTAGTCTGAGAAAAGGGAGTATGTGATCTGGCAGAGTTGGAGAGCAGAAAAAAAAAAAGATCTAAGCCTTTCACTTTAATCTTTTCAATACCAACTGGAGGAGTGGCAGTGCAGGAAAAACGAACCCACACCCACTAACCTTCGCCAAATAGCTAAACTACAGCAAAGTTTGAGAATCACCTGCACATGAGCCAGAATATTTTGGACTGCCTCCTCTTTGAGGCTTGACTTCAAAACAAAGAAAAACTGAGAATTAATGAAAACAGCTATCTCTTCTCAAAAACACTCATGAGCACGGGGTTGCTTATTTTTAATTTGTTTGGTTTCTTGCCCCCGCTGTCCAAACGGTGAATGTAAATGTGGGAGGCAAAGAAACAAAGAAGACCAGAGGAAGTGCAGAGGCTATGTAGTAAAAATAAAGTTTGGCATTTTGTCACACAGACTGTGTGGGATAGTGAAGCACACAAAGATGATTTTTCTAGTAAGTGTGATATGTTAGGAGATCTCCTGGTATGTTCAAGAACTAGCAAAAAAAGCCCTGTTACCCTATTAGGGCATGAGAAGACTTTGCTATGGCAACCCAGGAGAGCTCACCTCCCCTTGACCAAGTATGCAGAGCTGAGAGCACATCTTACATTGATGCTACAGTAACCTAGGACAGTTCGCCTCTCACCATCCCCTATATGAGTATACAGAGTCTCAAGCGTGTTTTATTTCCTCACAGTAACCCAGTGTGGTTCACCCACCCAATCTGCACGTACTTTTGTACCGGCACACGCAATGGAGGCCAGCTGCTGATCTCGGAATCCAGACAACAGCATCTGCACATCTGGCATCAAGCCCCTCAAGATCTGAATCAAACTTTGCAATTTTTTTCTTGTTGCTAATCATTAGCCATAGCTAGACAGTTATGATTAAGCAGTTGCATTGTCAATGTTGTGTGCTTAGCTTCTCTTTTGTTTTAAGGAAAAGGGGAGACAATCCCAAGATGAATGGGCTGTCTGGATAAGAGCCACCAGGAGTGAAGTCAGCAGGACTGAGCAGTAACTGGGGGAAAGACAAATCTGGCAGTGGGAGATCACAACCACCAACTCAATGACCACCAACTCAAAACAGACCCCAGAATCAAACAGAGGGAAGAACTGTGCCTGTGGATTAACTGGCATGAGATGCGCAAGATCTAATGAGTAAACTGGGGTTTGACTACTAATTAATGAAAAAGTTATGCAATCTGTAACAAATGAATGCTGCTGCCTCTGATAAAATGTATAAATAGTGTAAAGTTTCGAGGGCTGGGGACCCAGCCTTTTGTGGGTTACCACCCAGCTCCCTGCAAACCAGAATGAAAAACAGAAATACCCCACGCACTGTAAGCATCCCACATTCAGGACAACAGATTCTGGTGACCCAGGTGGGACAGCTGCAGTGCCCTGCCCGGACTCACTGGCCACGTCAAGCAAAGGGGCTTGGTAAGATGAATGCCAGTGCGCACCAAACTGTGATCAGGGACTTCAGACGATCAGCCCTGAAGCCGGGACAACTGGCACAACGCTTCCTAGAGGTATTTCACTGGTAAAGAGAGGTGATGGGGAACGGATAAAGAAACAGGAGGATTTTGGTTTGAGGCTCTGCATAAGCTGCAGGAGCAAACGTTTTGTTTCTATGCTTGCTTCAGGTTTTTGGTATTTTGCACGTATTTTCACACTTGGAGTTGGCAGTGTGAAAATTTGGGTTTAAAGTGAGTGCATTTGGATAGTGTATGAAACGTTGGGAATTTCAGTACTCTGCTTCTATAGAAATTCCCCTTTGTTCTCCTCTCGGACACATCCTAAAGAATTGGCAGTAGATTTAGAGGTGACTTTATGACTCAAGAGAAATTGAAAAGGTATTGTAATCAGTGGTGGCCTCAATATGAATTAGACTATGGTGAAATACGGCTATAAAATGGGCCTTTGAAGTATAATATGATTTTACAGTTGATGTTACTTTGTAGGAGGCAAAACAGATGGGACGAAGTCTATTCTGTAGATTTGTTTTTTCCTTTAAGAAATAATAGGGATGTAAGAAAAACACATCCACGCTTGCTTTTCATGCGCAACACCCTGCTATGAGCTTCATCAGGCTGCTAAATTTTCTTAGATTTACACCTTATCCTCTTCAACCAAGTGCATATAATCCTTTCATCATTATAAAGGCAGGAAAATAGGCCCAAGATGGAAGAGTTTTCTCTCATGTTATCATACATAGCACCTAAGAAAAAAACTAGAATCACAGTAGGTCCTGGCAAAGGTGCACTAATCAAAGCAAAAAACTGTAAATCAAAACACAAAACTAAACCTCTGCATATTCCAGCTGCAGTAGGTTAGTTACAAGGAACATTCTTACCATGCTGGCTTACTCAGGAAACCTGAATGAAACTCAGCTAACATTCAAACCTTAAAATTACACCACTCCCACACACCCCAAATGTTAAACCAAACAGAAAAGGAATGACAGAATTACATACTGGTAAAAATAGAAAGGTCTTTCCCAGCAATGTACAGAACTTCTCTTAAGCCTTGATTACTACAGTGTACAAACCATGTTTTTCAGTGATTAACTGTATGGCAGGAAATCACACCAAAAAAAAAAAAAAGATTTGTTACATCCAGGACATGCTGTCCTTGAGCAATATAATTTCTGATTCTAATGTTTGATACACAATCTTAAAATCACCGATGCAGGACATTTTACTGAGCTTCATAAAGAAGGAAAATCTAACAATTAAGACAACTTTCAGAATAAAAACCACCCTATCAGGAAGCTAAACTATATTTCCAAATGAAATTAATTATTTGGGAAGGCAGAGAATCACAAAAATTAGCCAACATGGTGACTGAAACCAGTATCTATAACACTGAAGAACACTTTGGATAGTCCTTGGCTGTTCAGTTTTTCGACAAGGTAATGGGTTTAGGCAGGAGTTTCACAATCTGAATGCCACCAACACTCAGACTTGTTGTTCAGTGACTAGTTGGTCTAAAAATTTTCCTTCCAACCCCAACCATTCTGTGATCTGTATACACTGATAGAGATTACTCTAGGCTACTTAAAGAAGTACCTACTCCAGAACAGGCTACATTATCCCAAACAAATATTGGGTGTTGCCACATCCCTTTAAAGGCAACAACACAGGAAAAGCCATTATTAAAAATAATAATAAATTATTCAAAAATAGTATGAAAAGCTATTAGTAAAAATAGTTTAACATAATCAATATATTATTCAACATGATTTAATTAATCATCATTCTCTCTTATTCTCCTGCTGTATCTGTATTTTAGGTGACTTCTTTACCAATATGGGGAAACTACTACTATATATCCATGCTCCTTAGTTTTTTTTTATTCCGTGCCAAACAAGCCCCAGTCCTTCAGCCTCTCCTCAGAGTACAAGTCAGCACTCCAGATTCTGTGGTGTTTCATAGTTCCCTACTGAGCTCAGTCCTCTTTTTCATCATTTTTTCTCATATTGAGGCATCAAAAATGGCTTCCAAGAGACTTCATTTCACTTAGACTAATGTAGTCTACTTCTTTCAAAAACTGGGACTACTGTCCTGTTCTATTTCTTTTCACCACTAATTAAAGATCCATATCAAAGGGAGAGAAGGCACTCCTCCTGCCAACGTGAGGGGCAGGGTATAAACGTCTTATGAGACTTGCATGATCACATAAGTAAACTTTTAATGTAATATAATAATAATAATAACAATAATAATAATAATAATTTGCTAAGGAGACTCCCCAACACTGCATTATACCTTCTAAGTCAGCTTCTCCCACAATTTCACAGAATCTGTATTTGTTGGTATTCCAAGGTTTGTGTCTTCTCTTGGTATAATATGCAGAGCTTTAACATGACCTTGCTGTGCTTTAGTTTTCAACCTGCATTTTGGCCAGCAGACACCATGAGTGAAGAAATTCACTCACAGGACTGGACAACGGGGTTCAGTCATTCAATCCTCTTTGGCACTGAACACATCTAGAGTATATGCCTAAAGTAAAACAAGTTGCTTTACAGAGCACTTTGGGAATATTTAAAACTGTCAAAGTGTGAGAGCTTACCACCAGATCTACAGACCTGGGTAGGCTGCTTACTTAACTTCTCTGTAATGAGTGAGAACTTCCTGCACAAGCACAAATTGCTACAATAAACACACACTTGACCTCTCCTAGTTTTTGGTTTGCATGGTCTCCAAAGGAAAATCAGCAGCATTTTAATTTACACAGCTACTACTTTCAGGTATATTTAATTTCTATACAATACTGAAAAAATCATATGATAGAGCTCTGCTTATTCAAACTTGCATGGATTCTTCTTTTAAATGTATTTTTCCTCATAGAGCAACCTGTCAATAAAAAGCAAGACTTCTAATTAATAAGAACAATATATAAACCTGTGCCACTCCAGTCCTCAAAGTAACATATAAACCCATGGCATAGTTACCAGCTTCAGGAGAGTCACTCAGCTAAGCTTTGTGGGACAACTAAAAATATTTCCCACGTTTTCTGCCAAACAGAAAACACTAAGCTTAAGAGAGACAGAGAGACAAAGGACTTCAAAAAGAAATCCAAAGTCTTTAAGATTTAAAAAATATATTATTTGGGGGACAATGGAAGTCAGGTACCGAAGTCAGCCATTTGGGCTGATAGGAAGTAGAAGGGCATTAAAGACAAAAAACCACAAAGCACTACTTGAGGGGCAGAAGTAGAGTCAATTAGGAAAAACACAGCATTATTTGAATTGGAATATGCCAGTTAGTCAAAATCGTTTAGTTTTGACAATGTTTCAATGAGTTCCACTGGTCTCTCACCTTAGCAACCCCCTGTGACCTGGTGAACTGCCAGCCAGGTTCTCCAGAAGCCGGGACCACCAGGCTGTGTCTCTGGGGCCACCTACAGGACTTGCCCGAGACTCCTGCTATCCACAGATGCCACAGTAATCAAATCCTCCATAAACCCCTCACCTTCCTCTCCCCAGCGCATCCAGTGCCCCGGCTAGGGATCAAGTAACTACTACCTAAGCATGCTCCTACTGTCATCCCTGATTTTTCATGCCTGGGAAATAAGTGCAAAAGCAAGGAAATGGGGAAAAAGAGTGCGTATGTAAAATTCCAAAATGTGGTAATACAAACATATATAAAGTAGAATGGAAATTCTGACATCAATTAGAAAAACTATCTTGACCAGTTAGAGGGTGAGGATGTCTGGCAATGGAAGGATAGGTCAAGGAAAAAGAAAAGTTTCTAATTGATTTTGGAGAAAGACAAGTTGTTTTTGTAATGAGAAAGGGAAATTTTTAATGGAAAAAAATTTTAACTCCTACTCTTAGGTACTTTCCCCTCTTAAGAAAAATATTCTATACAATGTAAAAAATTCATAAAAACATTCCAACAGCAAAAGTACATTTTACCTTTGGGGAAACACCGAGAATTTCTGTGCTTGTGTCCTAAAGCTAAATTGGCAGTCCCCTAAGTTGTTTGGAGAGTCTCTTTCACTTTGGCAAATATTTAGAGCATTAGAAAAGGCTTTTCCCTGACACCAGAAATACCTCTTCAGTAATGCAGCCCATACTGGTGTTTTTCACATTCATCAACACTTCATAAGTGCTTTAGATATTAGATTAACGTTTTCTACTAAAATACACACACTCTGCCATTGAAAGAAATGGAGGCTATGTTGGTAAAGACAAATAAAATGCTGTACAAAAATCTGATCTGACTTTAAATCCACAGCACTTCATCTGCAGCACTTTTAAAAGCCGCTACACCATGGCAGTAGTCAGACGCAGCACAGTAGCTGCAGTGTACAGGCCTGCTGAAGGCCGCTGGAAATTCCACAGCTTGGTAAATCTGCCAGTGGAGGTACCAGGCAAAGGAGGATAATGGCCATTAGAAACAAACTGCTACATGCACATCAAAAACCATATATGTGACACGCCCGTGGGCAGGAAAACCTCAGGGAGCAGTCTTGAACTGAGCTCAATCAAGCCTCTGTCACTGCACTCCTGGTCAGCTGGAACACCAGTTTATCCAAAAGGCAACTAATATTCCTCAACTGTTGATGCAGAATTTTGGTAGCACATTGTTAGAGTGAGAGGTCAAAGGAAATACTGGTACAACAGAATTATGAACTGTTTCAGTTTTCTTAATTTCTACTATAGGACGTGAGCACTTTGATATAAATCTTCAAAGCTGTTGCAAAACATGAACATTTGGTTTCTAAAAAGAAGAAAATGTTTTAGATTAGTTCTAATAAAAACTCTACCCTTACCAACATTCCCAACATTTGATTACATAAGCCAAACAATACAAAAAAGTGTATCACAAGCAGAAGTCCAACAACCACACACACACAAACTTCTCCCTTTGTTTTCCTTATGTCTTCTGAACAACTTCCAGAGTCAGAGCAGCTGCAAAGGACAGTTAACCAAATAAAGAACCTCCAGCTAAAACTTCTGTTGGCAGCAAGCCACAAACAGCCAGGTCAGAAGTGGCCAGTGGACTTTGACAGCACATGAAAGGTGTGTTCACCTTATTCACTAACACCCTCTCTGCTAACCAAGGTGGAATTGTTATGATCTCTAAGACCGAAGATTCTGTAGCTGTTGCAAGGTCTGGTGTGGTTAATTCTTCTGAAGAGCTTCACTTCTGTCCACGTACTCTTTTGCCAGTGTTCCAGGCTAGCTCTGCAAAAATGTCCAGAGTTCATTTCCTTAAGAAAACCCTGGTGAACAGGCTGCCCATGCCACCTCCAGATAGCAAACTGCTTCACAGACAGCCTGCCCCCTTCACCCCTCTATAATATTTGCTGCTAAAACCTAAAATTCATATACACAGTATTTCACAAAAGTTCTGTGGAGAAGTGACAGTAAGTAAAAATGGCCAAACAGATTTTTTTTGTCTTGTACATTTCTCCAAAATGACATGGGCTTTTTTTTCTAGCAGCTCTTCTTTCATGTTGAAGGTAAAGTGCTACCTCAGCACTGAATTAAAGAACACATGAACAGGATTTTCTCATTGATCAGCAATTTACACTGCTGACACATCTGAATGTGTGTCTTGGCTGGACCACCTCATCTATTTAGCACTTCAGAGGCAGAATATGCATTTTCACTTCAAAGATTCATCAGAAATACATAATTTTTCAAGTAATTTCTTTTTTTTTTTTCCTTTTGTTCACCCATAAAATTTAAGAGCTTTAAAACATTATCATCTTGATGGGAAAGCAAGCATATGACCTTGCCTTCATAAAGACTGTCATAACAAAACAAGATGCTTCTTCAATAAAGCCAGCTGGTTTGTTTTGCACTTTCTTGGGGTTTTTAGAGCCTGCTAAAAGCTTAGAAGGTTTCTGTTGTCCCCAGAGTAGTTCTCACTCTCGCTGTAGGAAATTTTCTGTCACTTCTTTTCTCTTCATGGAGTAGGAATTTTTCCAGTGGGTTAAAAGTTAGGCTACACTTCCTTACTGACAAAGCTTTCAAGGGCTTATGCTTCTCAGCAACAGAAAAACTTTATGAACAGGATGACAAATTCAGATTGAAGTCATTCAATCAAAGCATACCTCTCGCCTTCCTTCTTCTGTTACAAAAGACAGAAAATAGTATTTCTGGTCTGTGAAAAGCTGTCAGTTCTTACTTAAACTCCAAGTTAGAGCAGCAGTTGACATTATAAAAAAAATTAAAGTTTAAATTTACCAAATATATTACGAAAGTACAAACGCTTTAACAGAAATGCGTATGTGCTTCAGCCTTCCCTTTCCTCCAAAGAGCTTATTACGGGAAGATGCCTTCTACAAAGCAGAAGTTAGGTTGCTCTACCTAAACTGACCTTCCTCTACAGCATTCAAAAGAAACTTATCATATTCAATTTTTGATTTTCACCCTCCAAAATTAGTTTAAATCAATTTCTGGTCAACTGTTTTTCTTTAAAATGCCTTCCAAGTATCAGAAAACACTTTTGGAAGAAACAGAACATTTTTTGGAGGTAGCAACTTCCCATTTCGTGCGTCAGAGAAAAATGCTGACAGCGTTTTTAATGTGGAAGAAATAATTTACCATCGTTGCTTATTACTATGGAAACAAGTCTGCTGTGAAAAAGACTGAAGAATCACAGAATAGCTGAGGTTGGAAAAGGAAGTGACCTCTGGAGGTCATCTCGTCCAACCCCCTTGCTCAAGCCACACTACCTAGAGCAGGTTTCTCAGCCCAAAATCCAGATAGCTTGTATCTCCAAGGTGGGAGACTCCACAATATCCCTGGGCAACCTGTGCCAAAGTGCAGTCCCTCCCACAGTCTCCTAATGTTTAGAAGGAAGCTACTGTGTTTCAGTTTGTGCTGACTGACCCTAATCCTCAGTCCCACTACCAGAGTTGTCTCAGCTGATAGCAATACAACTATTACTTTTTCCTCCAAACTTAGTTGTTTTGGCCACTTCTCAAGATAGCATGTAAACCACAGATGAGGATGCAAGAACATAATATACTGTCCACTTGCTTTAGGGTGAGAATATATGGAGGCAGCAGAAAATGAAATTATTCCAAAATCATACTGCTGTCTGCCTATTTGGAGAACAAGAAAGAAACCCCCCTCCCCAGTTCTTTTTTTCTTTTTAATATGCAGTTGCTACCTTCTTACTTGCAACATCAAAATATGAAAAGTCATTTTTATCTTCAGTAGGAGGCAAGTATACCACAGGAAAAGAAATGGTGCAGCAAAAGAACAGTTCCCCAACTACACACATTCAATCAAAAGCCATGAATTTAGAAATCCTGTTTCTAATGTCTGATCAATTTAACAGTTATTTTAGAAAGTTCAATGCAAGAACTAGAAATAACTATGCCCTTATTCTTCCTTCTAAAAAGGCATAATTTGGGCTTACTGGGTTGTAGCAAAAGTTCTGAATCCACAATTTTAAGAATGCACAATCAGTTAATTCTGGCATAGGAAGGGCTACAAGCCTTGAGCAACAATTGTTCATTAGAACCTGGAAATGTTATAAAAGCCTTCCACAAAATGTTTCCTTTTTTTTCAGCTTGCTGATTTCTGCTAAATTTTAAGTACGAGCACCACAGTTACCAAGTAGCGGACCCTTTGTATTAAGGAAATTCATTACAACACTGCTCACTATCTGTGCTCTTGTCTCAAAAAGGTGTAATTCAATACAGTGATCCAATACAAGGACTAACTATTGGAAAGAAGCAAATTAAGCTTTTTGGTTCTGTTCCAAATGGTTCTCTTCCAAAAAAGATCAAAGATTCTGTTTTCTGTTTTTCATGAGCTTAAAATTCTAATTAATTCCAAACAGAAAACCTGAAGATACCGTGCTCTAAGAGAAGTCAAAAGACTAAGTTTCAGCACTGCTCAAAGAAGGGAGTTGAGTGCTATTTATTGCACATACTGAGTGCTAGTTCAGACTGTAAAACTTCATTGTGAGGTCACATGAGTGACAGAGACCTTAAACTGGCCTTCACTATATATTACATGGAAAAATGAAGAAGGAATTCAAAGACATTTTAAGTACAGTGTGAATTTTGCTTGCAGTTGTGTAAGTCTTCATACCCTCCAAATGACTATATTTGACACGGAAATGAAGAAACACAGAGAACTCAACTATGCAATCTTTCCGGAATTTACATGCTTTCTGAATCACTCCCTACATGAAGAAAACAAAAACCTGTACAATCAAGGAAGCTAATTATCAAGGCATTGGGATAAGCACTTGCCTACATAACAGGATATTCAGCTGGGTTCAATGCAGCATACCCATGGGACTCAGGCCTACACTACCTAAGGCTAAGCTAACTGAGGGTAACACAGCTTACCACATTCACTAGGAGGCCACAAAGAGGATGCCAGAACAAGGCTTAAAAGGTTAGGAGAGAGGAAGTTGGTAGCAACAACACATTTGTGACGTAATTCAGTTACACATTAATATATTTCTCTCCTTCACCAGCTTTCAGTGATTGAGGTGTGAAGATTACAAGAGAGCTGAATTTGCCAGGGGGGCAGACACAGAGCAAGAAGAGTCAAAGGCATACACACCAGGTCGTGCTCAAACCTGGAACACAGCACAGGAACTTGCAGCAAGAATGATCAGGACATGAAGAGATCATAAAATGACCGGCACACTTTAACTTAAAGAAGAGGTAACTAAGAGGACCACACTTATGCCTGAAAACACTGAGCCACAGGTCTAGATAGCAGTATGAACGTCAGTGATCAAACAGGGAATAATGTCTCTGAAGACTACAGGAAAGATACATCAGAAGGGAAAGCAAAAGGTCAAGGTGTATAATATATGTTAAGGAGGGCACAACTTCGCAAAAGTTCTAAAAAGAACTACCCAGAAGGAGCTTTCACACAGCACAAACCAGAAAAAGCACCAAGTGTATCTGGCATAAGATAAAGATTATAACAACTTTTTTAACAATATTGTTTCATAATAGTACATAACAAATATTCTAACAATTTGGGATAATTGCACATCACAATATTTAACCTGCAGTTTCCTACATTACAGAAGATGTTTTAAAACTTAAGACTTTTCAGGGACATGAAGCTTCTGCTCACAGGAGAAAAACAACAGTGGAAAAAGTACAGGTAACTGCCTGAACATTGAGGAGTCTAACTGTGTTCATTAAGAAGTATTTTCTAACTCAGAACCAAGAAACAGAATAGTTATCCTATGTTTGCATGGCAATAGCAAAAACTAAACCACAGCACAGAAGTTTCCCGAGTGCTCTTGGAAGCTCACCCTTTAGGCACACAGTAGTTCAGTATCACACATCTTGCTTTAATTGTTCACTTTTCTTTCTCTCTTAGCCTCAAATGGGCCACAATTCTTTCCTACTATGACTAGATCTGCTATACACTTGCATACAAATATCAAAATGTCCACTTCTCTCACTGCAGCATTTTTTAAATATCATGTCATTCATCCTTCTTTCTACCTGAGGTATATTGCCAAATAATACAAGACTGACAATGTGACATTAAACATCCAGCCAGTAGACTAGGTCCACAGGCATGTTATTGATAATCTACATCTCACCAAAGACTTTTTAAGAGGAAGTATTAATGCTATCCCAGACAGGATACCTCAGCTTTCACATCTACCAGAAAAGGCAAATATTCACTAATTTCTTAAGCTGGACAGTAAGCAGATGTTATGTATCAGAAAGTTTAGAATTCCAGTGAAAGCTTATTTAGAAAACATGAAGGATGTGGCTGGCACAGTAATTAAGTACAGCAACTCCCCACGGTGAATCCTTTTGCCTTTTCCCACCAGCTCAACTGCAGATACTAGATATGAATCCTGCCTCCAGCACTTCCACTACTGCAAAAGCCTATAAGGGCACAATCCATCCTTCTTTTGTGGCACTCCCTCAATGAGATTTAATATATTCACAAGAACATTGTCAGAAGATAGTTTACTTTGCCCCTGAAGAACAAAGTTCTTAGAGCCAGGAGATTGTCCTATGTGTACCACTACCACATCCAGGAGACTTTTCCTCAATGGCATTGTTTAAACCTTATTTAAAAAAATTTACACTGTTATTTCCAGTTATTTACCCTGAAGGGTAATTAACAAATGGAAAGGATTCTTTTGTTCTCTCTTCAAAAGACAAACAAAGCAGACATGAGACATATTTTTTGGTATTGCTAGTTTCTAGGAAGCAGCAAGTTGATTCAACTAGTGGACAGAACCCAAGCTTCTCAGGTAGGTGTAAAAACAGTCTAAAATTGGAATACAGATAACAGCTGAAAGCACTCCTCAAAGGAAATCACTAGATTTTTGCAGACTGTTTAAGATCTCCAATCTCTATCCAACTCCAGTGACATTACAGCTTTGTACACTCTGGCTTGACAGCAACATTTTCTATTAGGATATTTCTTAAGAACGACATGAAAAGAGGCAATCCCAGCAGTGGAATGTGGAGTGGACACATTCCCAGAAAGCTGGGGAAGGAGAGATCAGTAGATTTGTAAGTCATCTTGAAGAAGCAGTGATGGGTTACTATAAAGGGTCTTAATTATTCATAGCAATCAAAATCAAGGCTATTGACCCCATTACTTATAATTTTAAACAGGAAAAATCATTTAAGTAATTTCATAAGTACAAGCAGAGAGAGGCCAAAAAATACCTTCAAGGAGATAAAAAGAGAAGTAGCAAGACAGAATCATGAGTGAAATCAGCAGGAGCTACCTGTGTTGCAACCTTTGTCCCCAGGGCACTGCCTCCACATTTCCAGAATTTTCTCGGGACATGCTCTATTCAGGAGCGGGGAGGGTAGCACACTGCCAGTTAAGCACATGCAGCAGACATGACCCAGACAGTTCGGCACAGACATGCAAACGTGCTTGATTAAGTGTGGGCCGAACTGTACAGCTAAGGAGCGTCTACCCTCAGCTGTCTAGCATGATTCTGCAATTAATGGAGGACGAGGCCTTAAAAGTTTCAAAGCAATCCTCATTTTCTAGTCTATAAAAAAATCAGTAACAGGCACAACCTGGGGTCAACTGGAAGACAAATACAACAGAATTATGACAAGATTTAACAATAGCAAGTGAGCGGCAAATAAAGTGACTGATGAAATTCAGTGCCAGTAACTACAAAAGAATCCACACAAGAAGAAAAATAATCCCAGCTACACTTACGAACCAAAAACTTTCTTTTGCTTCCTGCCCTTAAATGGAAATGTTCTATTAGTTCATCTGTTAATTCTATCAGAAGTTCTGCACTGAGAATTTAATCAGAAGAAGACTAAAGAACAAGACTGAAAATGAGATACACTCAGGGTTTTCCAATACCTTGAAAAGTGCATTCTTAAAGAGCCTGTAATTTAGAGTCACAGAACACTGATAAGGTAGATGGGGGAGGGGAGGGGCAGGAAGACCACATACAGACTTGGACTCTTCAGTTTTTAAATTAGATGACTGAGTGCATAGCATGAGTTCCAATAACAAGGATCAAGAAAAGCTACTCGCTGTTCCTTGAAAAAGTCCAGTCCACTGAACATAATGTGCCTAACAAGACTTCAGACTCAACATCCCTGACCAGGACTTCCTGAACTTCGTAGTATGATGGAAGAGGTACAATCTGTTTTAGGACTAGCTTGTATCTGACAAAATTAGAACAATTTCCTCCAAAAACTATTGTTCTCCTTCTACAAACATCCCTCCAGAGTTTTAAGTCAGTTGCAGACAGGTTCCAGGTTTTGGAAGGTACTTCAGTACTTTCGTGTGGTCTCAGTAAAGCTGCAAGACAGACTATGCCATCCATAGTGGCACTGACAGCAGTCCTTCTTGGTAGAAGACTCCCATTAAAAGACGCTGTGTGGCTTACTGGCCACAAGCAGTTTTCCACAGGCTTAGTAGTCCAATCAGACTGATAAGTGTCTGAACAGGTCAAAAGAAATCTCCCAGTCCCAAATCAGAATCGTTATGACACTGTCTCCCCACTCTGAAAGTAGTCTGCTTGACTACCAGTTTTTCTTTTTTGCACCTTTTCTTTGCAGCACTTTGCAAAATACAGCCTCTCCAAGCACAACAGCAATGTAAGTAAAAGGACTGTAATGAAGAAAAAAGCATGGCATGTTATTTCCTGGTTCAGAAGCCTGATATCAACCCTATGATTTTCTGAAACATGACCATGGGCCAGATGTTGATTTCTAGCAGAATACAAGGATTGACAGAAGACAGAACATTGTTTAGATTGCACAACATCTAGCACATGACAGATCCTTCTGGGCTCAGGTGCCTGCAAACTGCAACCAGAGGAAAGAATACCTGATAATGTTAGGGCTGCAGAAGTCAAGAGAGAAAAAAGCATTTCCAGAGGAACTGATGTCTTTGTTTATCTTCTTCCTCAAGACACCCAGCAGTGATGGATGGTAAGACAAGTTGGAATACAGGGATTCATTATTAGGAGTTAGGATCTGAGTATCGAGGAAATAAACAACGACATGTGTGGCCAAGACTAAACAGTGGAAAAAAGGAACTGGAGAGAACACTTCCCAGACACAGGCTCAACCTGTCTCATACCAAAAGATTTCCACTTCTGACAATAATGAGATGTTATAATGAGTTCAAAGTATCCTTTCAAGAGAGCACAGCACAGAGCAGCAACTAAAATAAGTGCTCTCAATACAAGCAGTCTCTCGGAAACCATCAGAAAGATTGAAAGCCTTGCTTAATGCTCCTTATAGTCCTAGGTGCAGATCTTCTTTCAAGACCTACTTTGAGAAAAAGCACAATTCAGATGTTATAACTCAAGTACTATCAGCAGCCTGCTTCAACAACCATTTAATGTTATTTCTCCTAGGACCAAATGACTAAGTTATGCTCTGGATTTCTAGACACAGATCCTCACTTGTCTAACTGCCAGTGTTTCTACATTATTTTCATAACAGAAGCAGCATCTTATGATGGGAAACTTGCTTAGTTTTTACAGGAAATTCTCTGTTTCTCTCCAATAATATCAACCACACTAAAAAGCTTATGAGAATGAAGACTAAGTTGAAAATAACTGTCATGTCAAAATGTTTTTAATGAACAGTTCAGCCGTGAGAAAAACAAGTGCAGTCAGATAGTTCTGTATGATAGGGTTATTACGTTTCTATGAAATGATAACATGCTTTGGATAAGAGCAATTCAAGTTTTCTGCCTTTCGCTTGATATGAAAGAAAAGCTGTCTAGTATTCATGATATGCTTTAAACATTTTTTTATACATCATACTTCACATCATACTTGCCTGTGCATATCAAGCACCAGGCAAAAAGCACCAAGCTTGTACTAGTACTGCACAGAAGAAAAGCACTGGGGCTACATGAACAAACCATACAGCAGAGTCTGGTAAAAATTACATTCAGCAGCTGAGACTGGCGTTTACCAGCCTGCAAGCTTATGTTTTGCAGTATTAGGTAGGAAGGATCAGCATTTCAAAATGAGAGGTCTTCAGCTTCAGTCCCCTGAATTGTGAGGATTACTCAAAACTGCAGTTACAGAGTAGAAACCAATCAGTTCTCTTGGTTCATGAACAATCTGAATCACATAAATGAAGATTAAGGTCAAATAAATACCTGCACATTGAAGCCACTATGTCTGTGAAATTTTTCATTCACTTCACATTACTGGAGAGCTCCATTCAACAGAAAATAAAAACTCCTTTTCCTGAAAAAAACAAGTTTATTCTCTTTTTCTCTCCCTCTCAAGTTCCCGGGTATATGTTCCTTCATCATTGATGCTCTATTTCCACATAAACATAAAAAAATAAACAAATCAATGCCATTGCTATTTACTTTTACAAAGCACTTGTTTATTATGTTTACTGTGTATATCCTAATAGTCCCCTAAAGACTATCAAAATAGATAACAATAGGTACAATGGATGAAGAAAGGAGGAAACAAATATCACCTAGAAGTCACACAGACTCAAAAGAAGTGGTTGCAATCTGTTCATTTCTTGATCCTACGTTACAGCAGCACTACCCATGAGGGAAACAATTCCAGCCTTCTGACACACTGTAGGTATGTATCTGTAAGAACACCCAGTGACCCTGGACAGGTAATTCACCTCGGTTAGCACCTGCTGCTAGTGTTAAATTGCAGAAGTTCATTCATCTATTTTAGGAGTAAGGGGGTCAGAAGCCAGGTGACAATGTGCAGCTCTGCTATTCCAGCTGCAGATTAAAAGTACATGAAGTTATGACCCTAGAAACACAGTTTTGAGGAACTTTCTTATACTGTTTCTATATAGCTAATAAAGGGGTAGATGCCTGATTCAGAGCTTCATGATATGAATTAAAGAAAACACACACATACAAGCCGAACACTTTATGAACTCTGAAAAGACCAAAGCCGTCCTTATCTGCCTTTTAGCAACCAAAGCCAGTCAAACACTCAAAAAAATCCCCACAAACCAAACCAGCTCTTGCAGCATGTCTTGATTTCACCTTCCTCCTCTGTTTTGCCACAAAGATCCCACAGTACCACACTCAATACAAAGAGACTGACCGATATTGAAACACTCCTAGCAATGGAGGCAGACAGTGTTCTTTAGAGTAAAGAGACTGTGTGTCATCACAGTGAAGGCTTCATAAAAGGACCATATACCTAGGAGTTTACAAAAAGGTAAAAGGTTCCACGGCCACTCATTCCAGTGAAAAACTGATCCCCTCAAATAAAATTTGTAACATTTTCTTCAAACAATAAGATGCCTTTGATAAGCCACAGCATTTTGGAAAAGCTCAAAATGGGCCAGTTTTCACCATATAGCAACACCAACTGTTCCTTACAAAGACTAGAGTTTATCCTTGGCATGCAAACTAAGTGCTACTCGGAAAAGAGAACTTCCATATAAGCACGAAGCTATTTCCCTTTCCTCCTTACTAAAATCCCCCTGCACTTTTCCACAGACATGGTTTCACTGTTGTTTATTACTCTCCAGTCCTGTCAACAACATTACTGACCTCTGTCCTTACATGAAAATACGTTATCAAAGCTCCTTCTGTCCTTGTGATGGATGTGACTGCCTTCTGAAGTTTACTCTGAACATCACAGCCATTGACATTTGGCCACAAGATGGGTATTAGAAAGACATAATCCACTTAAAAGATTCTTGCAAAAACACACACAAGAATCTAGGTACTGCATTTACAAAGACAATAGACAAAGTGCAGCAATTTCAATCTAGTGACAGAGCAGCAGGTCAGTCTTAAGAAGATTTTACTGAAAATCACAGATTAGTCTGAACACTACTCTTTACATTCCACTTATATAGCTGGATTATTTCTACATCTCTGTTAGTCCTGCAGTTGCTTTCTCTTTGATGTGTGGAAAAACAAAAACCCACCACAAAAAAATCTAAACCAAACACCACCACAAAACCCCCACAACTTTCTGGAAGCCTTCAGGGTAAAGTTAGAAACCCGAAATCCCCCAAAAGCTAAGCAAAAGACACAATATACCAATCTCTCTCTACATCAAAAGGTTTTGGTTTAGCATTTCATTTTGAATTTGATTATTTTATTTACAACTCCAGACTTCTCCCCCACGCCAAACCTTTACCTATATACAGTATCTTAAGATTTCTGAAAAGTGAGTATTCTAGAGAACATAAGTAGGATTCATAGCCTATTTATCTAGATCCTTCTGTATATACACATTTCTTTATTCAATATAATGGCTGCAATGCAGTTAATTTTCAATTTTAGATGCAAGCTGTAAGATGAGAAACCCAGAAAAACCTGCTTTTGGGTTCAACTACATTGCCCTTTTTCAGCTGTAGAACTTTTCTAGGCAGAGAACTGTTTAAGTCATAAGCAATCACACACAAAGCAATACAACATGCTGAATTTACTCTACTTCCCTACTTTAGCTTTTTCACCTAGCCCTTCACACATCTCATCTTGCTCCAGGACACCTGACAGCAGCCAAGCAGACCTCAGGGTCAGTGAAGAAGGAGGGAGGGGAGACGCTCCAGGCACTGGAACAGAAATTCTCCTGCAGCCTGTGGCGAAAACTGTGTTGAGGCAGGCTGTCCCACTGCAGCCCGTGGCAGACCCCACACGTGAGCAGGTGGATGTGCCTGAAGGAGGCCGTAACCACGCTGGAAGCCCAAACCAGAGCAGTTCATGAAGAACTGTGGCCCCTGAGAGGGACTCACGCTGGAGAAGCTGGTGGAGGACTGTCTCCTGTGGGAGCTGGGGAAGCACAACAGGAGGGAGGAGCAGCAGAGACAATGAGCTATAAACTGACCACAGTTCCCCATTTTCCTGAGCCACTCAGGCAGAAGAGGTAGAGAAGTCTGGACTTGAAGTTGAACCTGGGAAGAAGGGAGGGGGGGTAAAGGTGTTTTAGGGTTTGTTTTTATTTCTCACTATCCTTCTTGGCCTTTTGATTGGCAATTAATTAAATTAATTTCCTCAAACCAAGTCTGTTTTGCCAATGACCGTACTTACTGACCCTTTTGTCATACTTTCTCCTCCCTGTCCAGATGAGGAGGGTGAGTGATAAAGTGGCTTTGATGGGCACCTGGTGTTCAGTCAAAGTTATCCCACTACAACATAACCTTCTTTCTCCACTGGATCTTATTTTAGTTTCCATAGTTTTTCATTTTTTATGTTTTGCACAAATGACCCGCATTCTGGAATTTTCTTCCTAATTCAATAACAGGGTACAGAAAATTTTCAGCTCATGATACTTTTTTCTTTTAAACTTAGTAAGGTATTTCACTGCCTGGTGATCTTGCCTGGCTAATTATCACCCATTCGCAATCTGTTCCATCAGGAATTCCCACAATCCCATCACACTCTTACCTTTCTCAAGTAAACAAGACCCAGCTCTCCCAAACACTCCTACTACCATAGCTCCTTGTGCTCCAACTGATACTCATGGTAACATCTGAAAGCAAAAGCAGCAACACAGATGCACGTCAGCCAGTACCTGTGACATATCCACATACCTCAGCAGATTTCAGCTCTTTATCTAGCAGATTAGCAGCAAAAATACCCCTTTGGCATGAAAACTTTGAGAAAGAGGACAAGTTACTGCAGTTATATTCCGGCTCCATGGTCACTTCAAGTGACTATCTTCTTCTGATGGGGACTGCTATTACCAGGATCTTTACACAACTGAACAAACTACCACTGTTGCTTTTAATGAAGGCATACCTCTCTCCAGTCCAGAACACAGGGCTCTCAGAGTTATCCATTGAGTATTTACACAGATTTTTTAAAAGTCTAGTTTTCTTTTAGGCATATTTCAGTTGAAGCCAAGATCTCATGAAGTAGTGTACAGAACTGGAAGTGAAGTGTCAAAGTAGCCAGGGCAGCCAGTCCCAAACACAAGTCATTAACTACACAACAGCACAAAGAGAACCCTGTAAGTTTACAATGCATTCAAGCACACATGATTCTAGGAACTCAGAGAGCCAGTTTCAGCTTTTTTATTTTAAATAATGCACTGAGGCAATCTGAAGTGAAGGAAAGTGGCCACTGCCAAATGGCAGATCTTTTTAAGAGATACAGAGGTGACTATTTTATATATGTACTATCTAAGTTTGTGTGTCTGCCTATGAGCATTCCCACATGCAGATGTTGTTTGTCTCTAGCAGCAAATTGAAAACATACATGCCAAAAAAAGGAAAAAGAAAAAAAAGAAAAGAGTTAGAACTTAAGACACAGGATTTACCACCAATCATCTTGTTTTGAACTCTCAAGCCTTCTTTAAGATCATCAGTATGTTAATAACAGTAATAGCAAGTAGAAAAATAGAGAAATTTCAGCAGAAACGTAAATGTATATGTAAAGGAGAGTTTGAACAAAAATGACCTTGTGACTGTGAGATACCATCTTTGTTTCAACACACTACCCTTTTCAACAGCCACTATGTCATCTTCAAAGCAAAACAAAGCCTTCCAGAAGCCTCTCTATTGTAATTAAGAGGAACTTAATTAACTTGCAACTGGACTCATAGAAGTCTACGAGAATGTCTCTTGCCTTCACAGATTTCACAGTACAAGAGCACATTTGCCTCTCTAAACACAGGCATAAAGACTGAAATCAGCAAACACAGACCAGCAGATCACATATTAATTCTGTTTCCATGATACTTGATTTGAAAAGTTGAAGCATGACTGTTTGTGGTTGATGACGAGAATTATGTCTACACTTCTGAAGACAGTAGAGCAAATTGACTCCTCAAAACCTGCCTCCATCTGCTCTGTTTCACAATGCTTTCCGGAAAGTAACATCTGCAGTGCTTGGGTGAGCAAATTTAGAATTCAAGCTCTCTCTACTCAGGTTTTTTCAACACAAAATATGCCGTAGTCAGAGCAAAACTCCATGAGTTCAGACTTACCAGAGATCAAATTGCCACATTTCTTTTTAGTGTTTACACCAACCAAAGTCCACTTCTCCTTCTTTTATAAGTAATAAACTCATAATGATAGGAGTTTGCTTCATGTGAAACGCCTTCCTTGTTACCACCATAAAAACCAAGTTCTACACAAGTTTTGCAGCGTTCATACACAATCCTCACAGGGGGTCCAAGCAGTTGGAACAAAACTGCATTTTATTTACCAGTGCTGAGAATCACTTTCACATCCCACAAACGTGTCTCCCAAAGGTGTTTCTCCAATATCAGCTTGCTAACTCTGTTCTCCAATGAGACCTACCTGGAGAACAGATAACTACACGTCCCGGTGTCCCCACTCCTAAGGCTATGTGATGGCTCTCCCATTTTGATGTCACAGCTCCAATGAGGACATAAAAAACTTCAGTAGTCACAAGAATGCTGAACATAACAATCTGCAAGAGGTGAAATTCAGCCCACCAAAGGATTTTTACTGCACTTTGAAATTTGTTCCTTCAGAAATAGCCTTGAAAAGGACAACCTTAACTGGCTTGGGAGGTAACAAAAGCAAGGAAAAAATCCCGGAAAGCCATGAGATCAATACAGGAGGTTCCAGCATGACTCTTTAAATGAGCTGAAAGGAGCACCAAATTCTTAAACACAAATAGCAGCAAACCCAAGGCAAGAAGAGTTAGGCAAAGCAAGACGAAGGCATAAACCACAAATGTTTTATATGAAATCATCTCTTAATTTCATCATAGTGACTGACTGCAAGGAGAAGGGGCTGACACACTAACTCCAAAAAGGCAACTCATGGGCCCCCATGTGACTGGAAACTTCTTTTCAATACCACAAATAACTTCAGCTTTCAAGCATCTATGAGCTTGTCTACATAAAAGAACAGGCAAATGCATCTGTAAGCCACAATTCTCCAGGTGCTCTGTGTCTATAACCCAAGAACAATGTGGTTATCAGAGCAAAATGTTCATATCAATGACCTACCCTGTTCCTTAAAATAGGACAAACTCTCCCAGAATGAACAATTCAAAGTCACTTTCATGTCTGAGAAGACCATTCTTGCCCCTTTAGCTATACTGATTAAATTAGCATAGCACAGCTGTGTAGCACAGACAACCCTAAGCAGTAACTCCAAAGATACTGCATAATAAATATCAAAGCATGTCAGTACACAGATATTCAGCAAGTCATACCAACTATACTGAATGGTACTGAAAGTATTTTCAGCTATTGCTGTCTAGAGAGATCATTAAATCTTTATCAGTTATTCTAGAACTTCCTCTTAACGAGACGTAGTAAATCTTAGACAACATTTCTTCTCCAAAACTGTGTAAATTCAAGATCTTTAGAAGATCAAAAGTAAAAACAGTCCAGGTGGCAATCATTTTGGTATCTCTTTGCTGGCAAATCCACCTTATTTTGAAAATCCATAGAGACACAACAGGTCTCCAAAACTAGACATGGTGCCTTGAAAGCAAAGCTCTCCTACAGCCTTATACAGCAGTAGAATGATTTCCTTCCCTTCCAATGCAAACTATCTGACTGCTTCATTACTCCTCTTTGTCACTATTAAACTCGAGAGGAAAAAAACCCCGAAAGCAGCAAAGGGAGAAACACAAAGGTAAGGAAGAAATGTTAATCTCTCTGGGACATCGCTGGCAAACAGAAAATGCAGCATCCAAAAAACAGGAAACAAAAACATGACCCAATGCAGAAATGTCAGAAATGTTACAGAATAATAAATGAAACAAATGGCACAATTCTTTGTTTTAAAATGCTTTAAGACCCCAGCCTAACTGAAGACTCAGTAATTCCAGAAAACTCCAATATCCTCATTTGGCTTCACTACCCACCTTACCCACAGCCACCATGCAGCTGGTTAACGAGATACAGACAGTGCTTCAGTTAATTCACATTAAACAAGTCCGTAACAATATGGCCAACTTGCTCACTTTGAAAATTCCCTTATATGACACAGACGTTTTATGACTGATCCTCAAATCAGTCATTACATGAACAGGAGAAATAATGAAAATCGGTGTTCATGGATTTTTGTTCTGTATTTTTATGTTCTCTCCCTGCAATAACCCAGTTCACCTCCAAATCCCTTCACTTACCATTGCCTGCAACTCCTTTGGTTTCCCTAGTCCTTGATATCCTCCATTCTTTCCTGTGGCCCTGTAAGAGAGACCATACACTGCAGCTATTTGGAAGAAAACCACTGTCTAGCTGCCAAGCAACTACCTATGTCCATGGGTCAGTAAGGCAAACAAAACAGCATCAGTTCCCTTCAGTGTTTGCTTCAGGGAGCAGTCTAATTTATCTGCTACTAAACCACTGATTTCTTACAAGTCTTTTCAAGAAACTAAAAAGCCTCCCTCAAGAAGCTATTTAGAGAGAAACAGGACTCAGAGAATTAGTATGACAGCTTTACATAAAATGCTAATTTCACTTTTACATGGGAAGGCAACCTGAGGAGGTTATATACCAGTTTTTCACTCTTTGCTTACTTTCTGCTATGCTCATATTTCATGTTATTGACTGATTTCTTGTTTGTACCATTCTCCCTTAAAAATACTACAGAATATTTATGCTGTAGAAGAGTCATCGCATCAAAAACACTGGTTTGCTAACAACTAACAAAAAAGATAAAAACACATCAGTGAATATATTTTTTATTTTTATTTGTTCATATTTTACACACCCTACAAGCTTGGAAAAAACACCTCCCATTACTGAACAACACATCTCTCAATTCATTTATCTGGCACTTTCTGAGAAAGTGTACCAAGTGTGACAGCAAAGAGACAAGACTAGGACTGAAAAATAATGAAAATTAAAGTGCATACAGACTGCTTGTGCATAAACCAGCAAGAAAGTCAGTTAGGAAGAAGGGCTGCCAGGCAGAAATGTAGCTCTGCTTTAAATACAAAGAGCTACTGATGCTTTATCCAGAAGCATTTATACATAAAATACCCATCACAAAAGGTGTGTGGGGAGGAAGCACGTTAAGATGACCATGGTGAAAAAATCAAATTGCTATTCCTTCCCTGTTTACAGTGCCTGAATCAAGCATGCTCGAGCCAAGGGGAACGTGCCCACTACACAGTCATACAAACTTTCACAGGCTGGGAGAAGACGGCTGAACGGCACTTAATCCAAACCCCTGAGACCAAGCCAATTTAGAGTAGGCTAGCCAGCACCTTGTCTGGCTAGGATCTGAATATCTCCAAAGCTGTGAATTCCATCATGTCTCCAGTTCTCTGCTCTAGGGGGAAAAAACATTCTTCCTAATAATATCTGCTAGAAATTTATGTATTCCAGTCTGAGTCCTATTCCCAGACTCTTGCCCTAACAGCATACAAGAGCCTGGTTCTATCTTTTCTTCATCCTCCTATAAGAGGAGGGTAGAGGGCACTGGCATCTCCCCTGGGCTGTCTCTTCACCAGGCTGTGCAACTCTAGTTTCCTCCACCTCTCCTCACAGGTCAAAAGCTCTAGACCAAACATCAGCCTGGTGCCCTCAGTCAAGTTCACCCCACTCAGTCAGTATCTGCCTTTTCCACAGAGCTGCTGCCCACCCATTTGAACCCCCTGTGTCACACAGCTGTGCTGTCCCAGTGCAGGACACCTCTGTTGAAAACCAGGTCCCCAATTCTCCAGGCTCTCAAGGTCCCTCTGACTAGCACACCCAAGTCCCAATGTACTGAGTGGTCCTCTCCATAGAGTATAATCCATGAACTAGCTGGAGGACCCCTGTTCCACCAGAGAGATATGCTGTTCAAT
This sequence comes from Platyrinchus mystaceus, assembly GCA_035041135.1. Taxonomy (NCBI): domain Eukaryota; kingdom Metazoa; phylum Chordata; class Aves; order Passeriformes; family Tyrannidae; genus Platyrinchus; species Platyrinchus mystaceus. Next base: position 27,145,525 of record JAWWLV010000100.1, on the reverse strand, counting down.
AATAGTGGGTTTTTCCAAGGTTGTAAGGTGACAATCCTCGTCACTGTTGTACCGTTTTAACAGTATTTACCACTTTTACAGCTCTACCCTAATCCTTCCCATTCAGAACGCCATTACCAAATAAAAAGCTGCCAAAGTGCAACAAATCCTTTATTTTTTCTCAGTGTTCAAATTCTTCATTATTAATATTTTTTTGTATCTCATTGTGTAAAAGCAGGATCCCTGTGGGCACAAGAGACTGACCGTGTTTTAAAAAACAAATTAAGTTTCAATGTAGAAAAGAAATATTTTTCTGTCTCACTTTTTTCAACTACACAGGCACCAATGAAGAATAACAAATACATCTTGACTCCTGCTTTCTTGAAATATGTCCCTGCACCATGCACCACAGTTTGCTGCTTTACTTCTTTACAAGCATAATCACAGATTTCTTAAGTCTGAAAACACCACCAGTGTCTATCTACCAGTGTCTAAAAGCCTTCATTCTCAAGCTTCCAAAAATCATAACAAATTTCTAAAACCACTCAGAAGACTAACCTATACCCAACCTCCAAAATAATCTGCAAAATCAGTTTACAGATCATATAATAAATACTTCATGTTAACTTTCTCAAAAACACATACAAACCACAAGGATCACAGACTCACAGGGTTCCTGTGCCAAAAGGCTCAATATCCTACCACTAAATCTGCATGATAATTCTTTCCAAAAGCAACTGCTAACTCCTGCTTGGCTTTGTGCCATATCAACTTATAAACAGGAGAAAAGTGATGCTATGGAAAAGATCTATATAGAAAGCTGCACAGACTTAAAAAACACAGATAAACACATTTTTAGAGGAATTTTAAAAAAATCACTTTAAAATGCCAACCTGTAGGCAGGGAGGAAAAAACCCACCACAATTCAGACCCTGCAAACTTTTGCAGAGGCTCTTCCTGAGAACAGACGTATCGATGTGTCTAAAACTGAAAACTCCACAGAGCAAGAATCCAGGCAGATAATATACATAAATCTCTAATATTTTCACTTTGGAACTTGAATATACATCAGGTGCAAAGCAGCAAAACATAAAGAGGGGATAATTCCCAGCTGTGCTGAAAAAACAGGCAGCAAATGTTTTCAAGCCGTATGCTGCAGTTCTGTGGTGCAGATTCAGTCATACAGCACAGGAGCTGTTCATGTATTCCCTGACAGACCCAACTGTTCTATATACACAGCCAATGTTACTAGCCTTACTTTGTGGTTTAAGAACCATTTCTCAGGCTCTCATACAACCAGAAGCTAAGCAAACAAATACAGTGTATGGCTTGTAGCAATATTTAAATTATTCAAGGGTGATATTCCTAACAGGGAATTTTCCAGGCATGCGGATTATGAAATATTTTAATAAGATTCACAGAATTCATACTTTACTCCTCCACAGACTGGCAGAAAATATGTAACATAACAACCTTCCTCGTGTCCTCCTTCCAAAAAAATATGCACAAATCACATTTTTTGGGGAGCACAGATCAGTAGTATTATAGTAAAAAGTACAATTGCGTTATTCATAAAGAATATAAAAACCAATCACAAACACCGTCTAACAGTTTAAGTAATGTTCTTAACTGATACTGGCTAGACATCTCTGTGTGACAGTTGTGTATGTTAAAAAAATAACAGAAAATACCTGAAAGACTTAAGTAAGTTTTTCAGGGTTTTGTTTTGTTGGAGGTTTTTTGGTTGGGGTTTTTTTGTTGTTGTTTTTGGGGGTTTGTGTGTGGTTTTGTTTGTTTGTTTGTTAGTTTGTGTTTTGGTTTTGGTTTAGTTTGGGAGTCTTTTATAATTGAAATGATGGAGTCTGTTTCCTTTTAAGATTATAATTTCCCATTTGGGATTATCCTGGAAGCTGGCAAGCAAGGTCAAATCCTTAAGAGATGTGAGCTTTGAAATACTACAATGTTTAATTGAAGGCTGGTTATTATGACAGGCCATGTTCAAGGAAACCACACCAGCTGCCAGACAATGAAGGAAGCAACATAGATTATTTGTGTGGACGCAGAACCCTGGTCATTACAAAAGAAATTAAGAGAAACATGTTGACACACTTTCCCACCCAAAGACTGATAACAGATGTTACTTTTTCACACATCATGGCTGCAAAGGGCTTGCATGAGAGGCAGGATGCAGAGGCTCAACCTAAACACGATGCCAGGGATAATGGGAACAGCTGCTGAGTTGCCAGACTTAGGATGCCAGACTCTTTACCGAGAAAGATCTAGAGAAGAGTGTTTTAAGAATGAACATTTGGAGCACGTGTGTGCATTTGAGAAGCTCAGAACACTACACTGTGCTTGCTTAAAACAGTTCTGAAAATATCTATGACTTAACTATTTCAAAAACCACTTCCTCCATCTTTCCTTGAGTGAAGTATGCATTCTTTGCCCTACATTACACATCAAGTCACTTCCTGAAGGAGGCTTTATTTTAAGTCATCAAAGCACAAGAACAACAGTATTTTTCCCATCAAGAATGAAGCATCTTTTCCTTTTTCAGGGAATTCTAACAACCATTTACTGTGCTTCACATATACAAACAAGAATAAAATAGTTTAGAACAAGCATAGAAGAATGAAACAGAAGGTGTTAAAAGAAAAAAAAGCACCGAGAAACCACAACATAACAAAATAAAACCCAGTAAAACAAAGGTGGGAGAAAGCAACACCATCATATTAGGATATTCCTGTAAATGGAGCTCCTTGTGTGTCGTGATTTAACCCCGACTAAATACCAGAAGCCGGTAATCACTCTCCTCCTTCCCCAGTGGGGTTCGGAGGAGAAGTGGGAAAAGGTAAAACTCGTGGATTGAGATAAGAACAGTTTACTAATTGAAATAAAGTAAAATACTGCAACAGCAATAATGACACATTATAATTATAATGAAAAGGGAGATAAGGGAGATAAGAGGGGTTGGGGGAGGGGGGAATAAAACCCAAGAGAAACAAGTGATGCACAATACCATTGCTCACCACCCGCAGACTGATGCCAGCCCAGAATGCCTGCAAGGAAGAAAATTAACTCTATCCCAGCCAAAACCAGGACACTGCAAACTTCATAACCTGCTCCTTCATTTTGGTGTTCTACCTTCTTGTTGTCCCATCCACATCTTGCATCACATTAACGCTGACAACTCCTGTGTTTAGATGACACATGGCCATCTGAACTTCTGATATGAAGCAGATGCCACACAAGACCATTTAAAATAGCCGGGGTGCAAGAACTAAGAAAAAAAAGTTGCAATGCTACTGGTTGAAAAAGTTTGAAAGTCTATCTTTCTCAAGGGAAAAATACCAAAAACCAAACCATGGGTCAAAAAGATTCTGTGTGGACATGGATTTCATTTTGCTAAGATAATTTGAGGGGGAGAAAAAGAGCTTTATAAGCAGCAAAACTGAATATAAAAAGGCAAGGAAAAGAAAAAAAACGCACTGTTTTTTAATAGAACACTTCTAGAAGTAGAATAGCTTTTTCAAGAATTTAAAACATTCTCAATCATGCTTATTAATATTCTTTAAAGAAGTTTCTCATTTTAACCTTTCTGTGACAAGGTAAACATACTTCTCAAACTACGTTGAGAAGAGTGTTGACTTTTCCGTGTCTACACCCATCTGAAAGCACTGGTGAAGCAGTGAGAGTCTGAAGCAGAGGGAGCAGAAAATCCACTCTGCTGCCTAACTTTTTGTTTCTATAGTAATTTCATCTTGGAAAGATGTAGAGCAAGGCTCAAATAGCACGCATAATGCACCTTCAGTGCCAACTTCGGATGGATATGAAAAAGCAAATGTTGTGGCATTGTCATCAAATACAGAAGAATCATGCAGACTTAAGAGAGAACTGATAAGACATGAACAAAGCTATTACACACACATGCATATATAAATATACCTGTAATTTTTTGTGGCATTCCTTTTCTTTAAACTGAGACTATACTGCACATTGAGCGACCAATTATCCGTTATTAGTTACTTTATGTGAGAGGAGACCATAATTTTCAAAACCAGACAAACTCTAACCAAAAAACTATACAAGACATCAGATCTAAATTGCTTTTCATCTGGCAAATCCATGCCATCTTCACTAAGCCTGTGGAGTGAGACCACTAGGATAATCAACACACATACACTGCCCTTGCTCTAGGCAACTAATAACTTTTAGCCAAGGCAGTAGCTAACAAAAGACGTGTGAGTTTACAAACTAAATCAATTGCCAGCTATATTGCAGTTCTGTATTATGTTTTTTTCTATGGAGCCCCAAAATTCACAATCCTTCTGACAGCTGAAGGATCAGTTTCAGTAGGTCATCCAGTTCGAATCAACAAATATTGACAATAATCAATACCTTGATGGCTTAGACCAAAAGGATAATTTAGATTATTTCACAAGCAGATGTTGCAAAGCAGAGCATGCATTTCAAAACTGAAGGCTTATCTCTGGTCTCTTTTCTATTACTAAATTGAAATTTGTACTTCAGAAACAATTTGAAATTTTTCATTCCCGTGATTCTGCATATTCTGCATAATGCCAGATTAAACAGGAATGAAGTTATTCATACCGCATGAACTGCAATGAAAATATTTCCATATTAATTTTATATTATTAATTTTCCTTAAAATAGATTTATCTCAGTTTCACACTATCTTTAAATACTTATGTTCGGGGCAGAGTGGTGGAGAATATCAACATTTGCTAACATTCAGTTGAGCTGGCTAGTGCTTGCACCTAAAAGGCATACCTCTAAAGAACAATTTCAAGCTATAAAATTATAATTTCTAGTTCATACAAGCACTACATATTAATTTATCAAAGAAAGTCAGTGAAGTAAAAAATAAACGTGATAGAGTAGTCACAGAAAATTACTTAAAATAAATGCACATTATCTGAAAATAATTGCTAAAAGAAGTACATTTGCATTTATTTCCCAAATTAATACTATAAATATGCAATTCATATCTTACAACCAAATAAACACTCATTGTATGTCTGCTAACATTACTTCTGTAATTACTAGACTCTTAAGTACATCTACGTTATGTAAAAAATAAAGCCTTCTATCTTCCTTTATAATTCAAAATAAGCAAAACTAATATACCAACATTATAATGAGTAATTCCGACATGCTAAAGGTAATTGTAATCTAGTATCCAAGACAGATTAGTTCTACCCATCAAACATGCAGAGTAACAAGTTTACAATATTATGGTAATTCTAACTAAGAAGTACCATCAAGCCATTTCTTTACATCGCATTTGGACCAGCTAAAAATAAGGGTGCTGCAATGCTCGTTTCCAGTTTTGGTGAATTTTTTGTTTGTTTATTTTTTTCTTTAATCTATCAAAATCAAACTCCTGAAAAGCATCCATATACGGAACGTGCTTCACTAGTTCTCACCAAGAAGTTATCTTTCCATCTCAATTTATTTTATATGGTCATAAAGCTGTGAAGGCATCACCGTGTCATAAATAAAAAACCTAGCATCTATCTCCAGACGTGCCAGAATTAAATATGACTCCCACTGTAAAGCCACAGTAACTGCTTTCCAGTTTGAGAACAAAACCACAAATACCACACAAAGATGGTATAACTATGCACAACTGCTAAAGGCACAAAAGTTTACATGCATTGAAATGAACATACAGTTCTATTACAAGTATTTAGCATATAAAGCATGAGGCAGAACTGCTATGAATTCAGCTTTCTACTGCACTTAACTGACACATTAGTACTATCTGTACAAGGAAGTCCAACTCCTCACATTTCACAATCATGCATATGTTTGAAAACTGGCACTGATCCTTTCAGCAGAAGTGCCAGCTTCTCCAACCTGAAAGACACAGCAGATGCCTAGCTATATGCCAAAATAAGCACCTTCCCTTACCCCTCTTAATATTCTCTGGCAGGACTTAGACTTAGTGACATAAGGAAGGCAAGCAATATTAATTAAATTTAGCAAAGTTCATCAGACGACATCCAAAGAGCTGATATGCATAACAGAGATGTTTAAGAGAAAAACTGTTTTCACCCGTTACGGACATTGCACCGCATCTTAAGTACAGCACAAATTTCAAAAACCATCTTTCCTTTCCAGATGTTGAAAAATCTGAAAACATTAATATAGACCTTAAAAAAAAAAAAAAAAAAAAAAAAAAAATATTAAAATTTGCAGGTACCCCGGTGGGGGCAAAATACTTTATGGAAGGTGTAGTGCCTCTCAAGATGAGGATCAATTTTCTGAATGAAACAAACAATCAGCTCTTCATTGCAGCATTTCTGGTCCAATATCATTTCACTAATTTGACAGCAATGAATAGAGACTTTCCATTCTGTTGACACACACTAGGTAAAAAACATAAAAGAAACAAGAGCAAAAAAGACCCACCCATCACTGAGCATTTTTCTGCTGGGGGAAAAGACAAAGTAAACATTCTCTTAACCTTGCATTTAAATTACAGTAATTTCACTACCCCCTAATGTCTGAAGACCAGATCACAATACAGTTTTTTATCAGAAAAAAATTAGTATATTAGGATCACCAATAGGTGACTGCTGCATCAAGAGCACGACTAAGAGGATGCTCAGCAAAACAATCCAATTCAACCCTGATGCCTGAGTTTAGTGCATCATTTTTCCCTCTGATGACAAATATCTGAATGAAAAAAGCAGACCTTTACAGAGAGTAACAGTCTTTCCCTTCGGAGGAAGAAAAAAAAGCCAACACAAAACCCTCAACGTTTCTCATCCCCAATCTAGAAATTCCTTGTATTTGTCTGTAAATTATGGCACTATTTCAAAACTAGAATACGCATCACAGATCATACTATCTGAAAACGTGTTATGTATTTTTGAGACAACAACTAACAACAAGCTACTACTAACGAACAAGTAACGACTAATAAAAATCTGCTACTGTGATTTAAGCGTACTATAAAACTTAACCATGCAACTTGGGCATCTGCAAGAGTTCTTTTGAGCAAACTGGTTCTGGCTATTCCAATTACCATTAAGCACAGGACTTTTAAACACAGGATCTGGGCTAGTGAATACCAAAACTTCAGGACAAACCCAAAAAAGCCCCTTCTCTTTCTGAAAAATAAAAAGCTCAGCATTCGGTAATCCAACAGTAAGGTCTTTGTACACTAGGCCTGTGATGGATTCATTATATGATAAGGGTTACAGTACTTTCCTATACCATGATTTTCCGAATCATGGAATATACAAAAGCTTTTATCTCCGAACAGTAGCATACTAGGTCAATTTCTCTATCGGATTGTTAAGACCTTAAGAAGATTAGGAGTGGTTTTGAGATCAGGCTTTAAGATAACATTATCATCTACACCAGGAATGTCCCATGCAATTTTAAAACAAAAAGTTGAAATCGAGCTTCATCAGGTAAAACATCCATTTCCAGATAACCTACACTGGAAGAGTATTTTTCTCCTATATATGTTATTATGAAGGCCTGGGACAGACTAATCTGCTCTCTGTGTTGTGTGCTCTCAGGACACAGCAAAAGAAAATTTTGAGCTATATAATATAATTCACAGGTCAAAATTCAAGTTCTCCCTCAACTTTCTGCACTCTAATCCTTTAATATGCTGTCAATCATGAATTTCAAGAGGAGCTTGTCTATAAAACTTACTTCATTTCAGAGCAAGTTTTCTACCAGTGTAAACACTCATACTGCAGACTCCTGTAAATCACCCAAGTGCCCAAGACATAAGCACCACTAAAAATACATGCTAAGAAAAGACTAATTAAACAGCTCGTTTCTTTAGCCTCCAGGCCCAAACAACGATGTCTTGTTTTCTGACCTTCTCCCATACCACTTCCTAATTACTAACTTCATATATGCATAAACAGCTTTATGCTGGCTGCCATTCACAAAGAACAGCTAAGGAAAACATCTAAGGCTCTGGTCCCGAAACCACACAGACACGCGTTTAAATATAAGCATGTGGGAAACTCCAGCGCAGTCTTGGAAGCAGCTCTTGTGTTTGACTGTAAACAAGCACATCAACCCATATGCTGGGACCACAGTCCTGGAAACATCTAAGCTCCAGGACGGATGAACCACATGTCCACGTCCTCGGAGAGACCCTGCTGCGGGGCTGTTTCTAAGAGGAAATCCAAGAACACATATATGGGGCTGCCGATGAGGGCCCCGAAGACACTCAACAGGGGTGCCTCACAAGGCATCAGCCTGACTAGCAAACAGCATTCTTGAGCTCCGCGCAGGAACCTGAGGTAACCTGTCACTGTGCCCCGGGAATTCCCGCAGTTACCGACGGCCCGCTGCGAGGGGCGGAGCCTGGCTCCGGGCACGGACACGGGCACATCGCCCCATCACACACACAAATCCTTCCAGGAGCGGGGCGCAGCGGGCAGGCTGCTGCAGGCCGACGGCCGCTGCGCAGAGGAGGGGGGGCGGCAGCACCGGCGAGGCCCCGGCGCTGCCCAGGGCACAATAAAGTGTGATGAGACAGAGGAGGCGCGGACACAGCCGGCGAGAGGGCGAGTGAGCGCGATGCCCGGCGTAGCGCAAGCCCTGCGGCTGCACGGGCTGGCAGGGGCGCAGGGCTGGGGCGCGCTGGCAGCAGCGCGACAGCCGGAGGCGACCGCCCGAGCGCCAGCACTGCGGGCCGCCCGCGCTCCGCCGCATCCCGACCGGCCGTCGGGGAAAGAGCCATCGCCGCGCCGGCCACCGGCGCAAAGGCGGCCCCGGGTGCCCCGCGGCCGGCCGGGCGACACACGGCCTGCCGGCAGCGCCGCCGCGACCCGCCCCGCCGCGCTGAGAACGGCGCGACTTTCTCCGCCGTCCCGTCCCGCCCGTGCCTCCCACCCGCGGAACGCACCCCGGGCGCTGCCGAGGGCAACTCCGCGGCCCTGCGCGCCGGCCTCGCTGCCAGCCGGGGCAGCCGGACGCCCAGACCCGGTCCCCGTCCCCCGGGGCCCCTCTCCCCCTCACCTGGTGGCGGAGCTCTGCCGCCCGGGGCGCCGCGGGGCGCGCCGTGCCCGGCGGGGCTGCCCCGGCCCTGGCTCCGCGCTCCCGCCTCCGGCAAGCTCGGCCCGTGGAGGGGCGGCGGCGGGCAGAAGGCGGCGGGCGGCGGCAGGCGACCGGAACCGCCGCTCATGGCGAGTCCCGGGAAGCCGGAGCGGGAGCGGGTCCGCGGGAGTGCCGGGAGAACGCAGGCAGCCGAGGGGGAGGTGGAGGCGGCGACGGCGGCCCCGACAGCGGGGGAGGAGGCAGTGGAGGAGGCGGGGGGCGGCGGAGAGGAGGAGGAGAAGGCAGGCAGGAAGGGGGCGGCGGAAGAAGCCACCCATCTGCCGCGCCGGCCCGCCTCGCCGGCCTGCCGGAGCTGCCGCTCGCCGCCGCTCTCCTGGCCGCGCCAAGCGGCACCGCGGTCCCGCCGGCGGCCAGGGGCGAGGAGCCCGGCGTCGGGCTGCGCCCCGGGGGATGCCGAGCGGGCGGCCACCGGCATAGCCGCCCGCTTTGGCCGGCCGGCGGCGATCGTCGCCCCGGGAGCAGCCCCAGCGCGGGGGCGGTGGAGCGGTCAGAGCCAGCGGGGACGCGTGGGTGGCACGGGCGGCGTGGGGAGCCTCCAGCCGGGGCGCAGCCCACCGCCGGGCGAGGAGGGCCGGTGCCGAGCCGTGCCGGCCGCTCTAGGGGAGAAGCCGCTGCTGCCGCCGAGGAGGAGGAAGAAGCCTCCCCGCCTGCTTCCTCCCTCCCTGCCTCCTTCCCTCCCTGCCTCCAGCCCCAGGGGCCCGGCGGGCGGGCGTGCTCGGCGCCTCCCCAAGGCCTCTCTCCGCTGGCAGCAGCTGCCGCAGGGCGTGACGGCCCGCGGGGCGCGGACAGGCGCGGCCGCCCCGCACTGCGGCGGAGCCTCCGCGGGACAGCGGCGGCGGGGTCCGGGCCGGGGCCCCCCGC
>JAWWLV010000100.1:27123613-27135330 GCA_035041135.1 Platyrinchus mystaceus | reverse complement strand
CCCGATTCATCCTCGCCCAGTCCCGCCGCCGCGGGCCCTTCGCCCTCGCTGTGCGGCTCCGCACACCGAGGCGGCACAAGCGCTCCGGGGAGAGGGCGACAGGCAAGGGGCAAAGGTCGCGATTGATCGTGCGAGCCGGCCCCCACGGGCACGTTGGGGAGTAGGGACCGCCCCATCCAGCCGTCAGCTTGGGAGGTGCCAGCGGGAGGCGGTGGGTACCGGTCCCTCACAGGGACACACCGCGCCTGCCGGAGTATGCAGAGACGGCAGGGATGTTCTTTCCACGCTGGCGCCAGATAAACAACATTTGTCGTTGCCAGATAAACGGCATTTTAGCAAATCCGTTGGCATGGGAAGACGCCAGGAACACAGCTAGGGGTTTCTCTGAAAGGGGGGGGAAATGCCTCCTGGCGCGCGTCCGTGCGGCGCTGCGGTGCAGTGGAACAGCTGCGTGTGCGGAGCCCAGCCAGCGGGTTTGGTTCTCAGGAAGAGTAAAATAAAAATGGGAGAACTGACACATGCAAAAACAAAAAAAAAATCACATGGAAATGTACTACCTAGAGCGGTGCGCTTGCTGTCGTCAGTGAAACAACAGCAATTCTGTGAGACCTAAATGTGCAGACGGAGAATTCATTTCGTTTTCCCCATCACAGCAGTGGCACTTTCTCCTGTGCAAGGCTGCGAGTGGGACAGATTTCCGTAAATCCTGCTTTTGCTAGCATTACCCCACTGTGCCACCCTTTTCTTTCACGCATTTGGTTGAGATTTTCACTCGGTGTGGGAACAGGCGACTGTGGCTCCCCAGACGATTAACACCTCTGGAACTTGTAGCAGACTATTGACGTGATTCTTGTGTCCCAGCAATTACATGAAGCCATTCAAAGCCTTTTTTGATTTGTTTGCTTAAGCTTCATGGAGTGTTAGGTCTCCAGCCCTGAAACAGGAAACGGCTTCAACAGCTCCTGTCTGCTGATTCTGTGAAACGTGAGGGTGTCAAGTACTCTCCTGACACATCTTCCACTTCACATTTCTGAGGTGTCTGCACCACTTTCAGATTGCTGCTATAGGGCAAGCACATGCAGCCTTCGTGAAACTCCCAGCAGTTCACAGCTGGCAGAAAGAGATGAACAGAGCTTTGCAAAAGCCACTGTTGCTTTATGATGATTCATTTTTCACTCACTTCCTGGGGGAAATTGCTTCAAAACTACTCCCATGCTGAAGGTAAAATGTAAGAGTGCATTTTGGCACAGGCTTCCTTTTTTGGTGAGCTCTCCAAAAACTGCAGATTTGAATACTGGAGAATTTTATACTACAGAAAAAGATGTGAAAATAGCATCAGTCCTTCAACTAAGACAATCTTTCTAACCTTTTTGCATCTAGATTATGTTCCAAAAATAAGCAAAGAAAATATATTTCTGCAGTATGAAACCACTTCAACTATTAATCAAACATGCACTCCATACTACAGGCTATCTGGAAGTTCAGGAGCACTGTTTCTGTGCAGTATGAGACAGCAGTCTGGCAGACACATAACCTGACAGTTGTGGAGCATTGCACTTCATTTACGTCTGGAGCTGAGGAATTCCATTTTCCTATCACTATAAATTTAAATAAAGCCTTTTCAAGATAATAATATTGCAAGAACTAAATCCAGATTATTTTTTTTCTAAGCGTTGTTTTACCCAAGGAGGACAATAAGAGCTACTATTTTTAGTCTAATACCTTGTTAGGGCAAGTACCACATTTGGAAAACGTGCAAGCCTTTGGCAGTGTACAGAAAGCCTTCTTCAGATCTGCTTAAAGTCTTCAGGTACTTAAAGACAAGGCTTTATCTGAGGTTTGAAACAACCGTTACCTCCTTTTTCTAAACAGAAACGCACAGATGAATGTCCAGAGTTACAATCCTTGATAATTTATGTCAAACAGATCCAGGGAATAGTTATAAAAAGCTCTTTGTTTTTTCTCTTAGTTTCTTGTGACTTTTGTTTTAAAGTTTGTGAACTTGAAATACTGCAATGATCAGAGATCTACTGCATTCAGTATTTTAGGCTTCTTTTTCCTTCAGGTGAATTCAGACCTCACTGGTTTGAATCAGAACAATCGTTACAAGAAATCTGACACCGGTGCAAGCTCTTTTGCAGAACAGCAGTGCTTTTTCTCAACCTCACAGCTAATTCTGCCTAAAAACCAAACACAAAATTGGAGTCTAGATTTCTGTATCTCCTAATGGTCTGGTAGAATCGGTCATATGGTAGAATTCTTATCTTCCTGTGACACAATGTTCAAAGCAGTGATATAAAGCATATTGTTTCATTAAAAATTGAAAAGGTTAAACATCCACTGTGCCCAAGGCATCCCTTAAAAGCTGATAGCAGCTGGTGTTTAAGATGTTGCATAAGTCAGATTTTGCAGTGGGATGATTTTTACCCTGAATCCTTCGTTATCTCTGTTTCATCTCTCGTGGTGCTGCTTAAGTGCCTGGTTATGAGAGAGACAGAGAAAAAAAAAATCTAATGCAAATAAGACTGCAAGAAGACTTCAAGTTAGTTGAAAAAAAACTGATTAAGGACCTTGAAAACTGACCTGTGAAAGGCCTTGAAGGCATCGGGGAGTATTCACCTAAAGACATGAAGCAGCCTGTAAGCCTGGCGAAGGCCTCCAAGGGGAGGATGTTAATGAAGCGTTCTTACTTCGGCTACAGGAAACGCCACACTCATGGGCTTTGATCATGGTGCAGGGCTTCAACCACTCTGACATCTGCTGTAGAAGAAGCACAGCAAGTTGTAAGCAGGCCAGGAGACTCCTGGAATGCACTGAGGTCTTAATCCCAGTGATAGATAGTAGCCCAACCAGAGGAGGAACATTACAAGAATAATAAGAATGGTAAGAAGGGCTTCTGTAGGTATGTGGTCAGAAAAGGAGACCAAAGAAAATGTAAGACAGGAGAACTGCTCTGACACAGAAAACAATGAGGTACTCAACGATTTTTTTTGCCTCAGTTTTCAATGGTAAACTTCACACATCTCTCAAGATCTTTGTATCTAATGTAAAACAACTCTTTTTTGGTTTAGAGTAACTCTTCTGCAGTAATTCTTGGTTTGTACAGAAGAAATATGCAGTTCAATTTAGTATATTAAATACCAAACAGGAGGGACACTGCCAGCAGGATAGGCGATTTCATCATGCATCTTACTTTATCACCATCAGAATGTCTTTCCTCCTTGCAGTTGCTGCTCTGGATTAAGTCTAATAGTCAGGCTCTATGTAGATTACAATATTTTTACCCTGTGGGGCAAGAGCTTCCCACAAGAAACTTGGGCAGAACAACTTCAGGCATTCTAAATTTCCTATACTTTAGTCTTCAGATGTATTAAAACATTGAAGAGGAATGTTATGAAGCTCTTCCAAATTATGATGGAGAATGTAACACTGTTTGGATTAGATAACACAGCTTTATCCCATGTTCTAAAACCCCGTGCATGTGTTCCACTGCTTCTGATCAAGTAGTAGCAGAAATATGGACCAGCTTTTTCAAATGACAATTGCAAATGATGGCTAATATTTAAACTCCATATAAAGGTGCATGATTGTCAGAGCTCCTGACCAATGGTAGCAGAATGCAAGCCAGACTGAGCAAACTGAAATCAAACTGAAGAAAAGTAGACCCATTAGTTGCAGTGTTGAAATGCAGACTTAAAAGCTAACCTTTAGGCAGCTAGACCCCTGGACTGTAACTATTCACTCAACTTCTGCTCAGATTTTGGCTAACATGTATTGAAGGGACAGTCATGGATGGACTCATGGGGAAAATGGGAAAAGGGACAGCACACCCTTTGGCCAGCCCACAGTTTACCTCATGCAAATGCATCCCTGACTGTCAGTCCATTGCAAACAGCTGGTCCTTTAACCCATAGCAAGCTCGTTAATATTCCTCAATACAAGTTAGCTTCTGATGCTGTTTGTCCTGTTGCTGAATTGATAAAAGAACTAGAGGAATGGGGAATCATTATCAAGTCTCCTCCTTTCTGTGTGCCAGCCAGTACACAAATCTAATGACAAGTGGCAACTGCCAGTAGATTATAGAGCCTTGAACAGTGTCCCTGAAACACTCACTGCAGCTGGAAAAGTGATATTGTCAATATTCTTAATGAAATAATCATATGTAGTGAACCAATTCCAGCAGGAAGCTTTGAATACCTTGGTGTGGTATCCAGGAAATGAGGTGAGAATTCAATACCTATCACTTAGAAAACACTGAATCACTTTGCAGAACTTTCAAGGGAAAGGAATAAGGGAAACTGTGAATACTGTGGGAGTGAAACTAGTCATTACTGAGGCTTGGGTACAACTTGAGACCTAAGTATTCTTCTTCCATTCCTAGGAACTGAAGTAAAAGCTGTTGTTCAACCTGTATACTACAGAAAGTATCCATCTAGAAGGTATACTAAGTATTTCCTGGAAATTTATTAATACAATGATGAAGTGTTATCACTGGAGACAACACGGACAACATCTAAAAAGATAGAAAGTGTCTTGTATCAGACAGGGCTAACACTTGCATTGAGCAGTCTGGCACTCTATCACATAAACCTACAGAAGCTGATAACCTCTGCAGTGACTTGGACAGTGGCATCCGTCGTGTCCAAAATCTCACGTCAATGCTGGCAGGATTCTGGCCTGTAACTTGATCTGTGCCGTTTTGACCAATATGGGACACAGTATACTCTCAAATTGAAGAACAAGAAACCTCAATAACCAGATATGAAAAAGATGTTATATAGCAAAACCAAGTGACTACTGCAATCAAACATGATGCCAGCAGGATTTTAAAAATCACAGGAAAAACTGAACAAACTTCTTGACATCGCTGGTGTGATATTTTTGTGGGATGTACACCATCTGCCACTGGCATGTTGCATCTTGTGTCACATCCTATGCCCATTGTATTATTGTGTTCTGTTATATTAGCTTTTTCATTCTTTTGCTTGTGTATCTATTTACTGCTTATCTCACTATGTTGAAAACATGGACAAAAACTGTTTAATGATTATCAGCCAGTGAGAATACTCTCTCCTTCCTGATGTTACACACATCATAGTGTATTACAAATGTATGTATAATCAACAGGATACCTACAGGGACTCCTCTGAAATCTAGGTTTATATTTACTTATTCTCTGACAGGGCTCCAGAGCCTAGTTAAAAGAAGTATTCGATATGCAGTCTTGACCTATGGTCAATAATTTTTTTCCCCACTGACTGTCTTTAAATATCATTGTACATTCCCAAAAGGACAGAAAGGATAGGAAAAAAGGGGGGAACAAACTGGCATTTGATTAGGAACAGAGGGATTATCAATCATAGTGACTGAAGTTTATTTACAGAGGGAGAGAGGACAGGCTGGAGTAATACACTTTGAGCTAGACCATTGAGAGAACATTAGCACTGTTTTTTTTGTTTCAGTAACAGAATTTACTGTCTGCCTTGTTTAATCTTTCACAGGCTTTGTGTGTACATTCCCATTGACTGCACACTGAAGTAATTTTTCCTATCCTAGGCTGAAGTTTCCTGGAGAAATAAAACCAGAAGTTTAAAAAATGGGCTTGAATGACAGAAACCATCATTAGTGACTGCGTGGGTCTGAGGCATAATGAGAATTTACATGATGTCTACATTCAGATTTGACAAGATCTGACTATCAGTACCTCTGGAGGCTGCATTTCACTCTTAGGCATACTTAGCAAGTAGTAGAGAAATTACCCAATCATCCACCAAAACCAGAAAACACACCTGCAGAGGCACTGATTGCACTGTGACATTTACCTCCTTTATGCATTCACATGCTGCATCACTTTGGTGAAAAGAAAGGGTTCTGTCAACAGGGAGTGAGAACATCTGGCTCTGTTAATGGAGAACCTGTACTGAGCTTCCTTCTTTTCTCCAATTAGACCCCAATGCGGAGAATTAGCATTTGCATGTGAATGGCACTATGTACAGAGAAGCAAGCCTAGGATGAGGTGGCAAAGATTGACATTGCTTGTTTTGCCTACCAGTCTTTGAAAGCTTTGTTATTTACAAACGAAAATATAATAGCAAAAGCAGATCAAATTCGGGTATCGTGTGACTAATATATATATTTTTATATATATATATATATATATATATATATATATGCACCTACTAATGTGAGAGCACTGTGGGACCCACTAGGTGCACAAACCCTCATGGTCTTCCATTGAACTAAGGCACAGGCAAGCAAAAGGAAGGGGAAGGACTGGTGAGTGTCTGAGCCACAACCTTGCCTAGGAGAGGATCTCAGCTATGATTCCCAGTTTTGGAACTTGGATGAAAGTCTAGCATCAGCTTAAGTAGGACCAGCAGCACCAGAGCGTTTAATTCCTTCTGTCTGCCATACAACTGAAAGACCTTCCCTGAGTTCAGGGGAGAAGGTCCTAAACTCTACAGTTGGATTGGATAAACCACAGTCTGGAGCTGCTGCTGTGTTGGCCATGCCTCCTGCAGGCCAAGGAAATATGACACTTCATGTTGGGTAGCTTGTTCCAGTCACAATTTATACCCCCACTCTCCCTTCCAGTTCTTCCCTCCTACCATTCAGAAGGATTTCTAACATGAAGGATTACAGTGCCTGGGGTACTGTGGTACTTAAAAAACATTCTTGCATAGACCAAATCTCTCTCCTATTTGACCCCAGCAAGTCAATTACCTTTTACCCATGAGTATTTTTCATCTCTGCTCTCACCTCATTTCTGGTGCTATGTGAAGACCTTGTTCCCAGTAAGAGACTCCAGGACCTGTGCAGCTTTACTAAAAGGAGCTCTCTGAAGCACCTTACAAATGTACAGAGACTTCCTCTGGGTTGCAGGAAGTACTGGAAAATTCTTTGATTTGCAGCAGAGAAATTGAAAAAGAGCCAAGAGATGTCAGGTCTAGATTACACAGAGAATGAGCCACCACATTTTTAACAGGCGATGGTCAGTTTTTGAACTAGCTTTCAGAAGATCGAGTGGTTTCTGAAATGTCTTCACTGACTACTGGAGGTTAATTTATGGTGTTGACAAGAAGCAGCTGCGGGACAGTCATAGACATTTGCTCCTCTAAAGCTGCTTCTCTGTTCAAGCCTGCAGAGTTTTCTGTAGTTATGCACATGGCCATATGGAGGCTGCAGACAACTGTGGAACTGCAGTGGCAGTCTGGCAAGCCACTGGTTCCAGATTCTTCAAGCAAATTCATAGGTGTTTACCTCTGTAAAGACACAGGTCCAGACTCCAAAGCAGCATCTTCTCTTGCTTCTCCTGGTGGACAGTGGCACGTACTCCTGACATCTTCTTCATCCAGTCTTATTAGTTCAATCCCTTTACATGTGGTGGGTACCCTGAGATCTAGCCCTTGTGGCACGATGACCTGTTAAGCCTTGAGGCTCAGTGTGAGCATTAAAGAAATAACTCCACAAGTAGCCTCATACAGCTGTTGGGATTGCCTACTCAGGACTGACTAAGAGGGAGCTTTGTAGGCCTGCCTATCTATCTGAAAAGTAAAAGATTTAGCTGGAATTGCTTAAATGCCTGCATGACTCAGGCATCAAAGTCCTGTTTCAGAGGTGCCAAGGCCCAGATCTTCAATGGCAGTCATGTGCCAAGCTGAGTTTTGAGCAGGAGTTGGTCACACTGGCTAGATAAACACAGCATTAAAATGATGACCTTCAGGGACTCCACAAGACTTTGTGAAAACGGAATTTTGAAACTAAAAAAGGCAAATTCTGCTCATTTTCATGGTTATGTATTAGTTTTCAGTATTTTATAAACCTGTATAGAACAGCCATTCAGCAAAAGTCAGCTAAAATGTTTACCATCTACAGGAATCACGCTTAAATTAACAAATTTAATGTATTTAAACAGATTGAAAATGCAAGGCATGATTAAACTATGAATAACAAAATCCTGCCAAAAATGAACTTTGGGAACTGGTCTTTGCCAGGTTCATCGTTATCATAAAATCATAGAATCATAGAATGGCATGGATTGGAAGGGACCTTAAAGATCATGTAGTTCCAGCCCCATCCACCAAGGGCAGCAATGCCACCCACTAGACCAGGTTGCTCAGAGCTCCGTTCAACCTGGCCTTGAATACTTCCAGGGATGGCATCTATAACTTTTCTGGATAACCTGTGCCAGTACCACACTACCCTCTGAATATTTTTCTAACATCTAATCTATATATCCTTTCTTTTTATTAAGTTTAAAACCATACCCCTTGTCCTATCGCTATCTACTATCAGACTATCTAAATGTAAATTGTCATTAGAAGTGTGGCCTGCCCACCACTGACCGTTCCTTTGGCCCTGTACAGAAATACATGGCAGCACTGTCTGTCATCGAGGGATTGCAGATGAGTTGTTTTTCTCATAGACCATTTACCTTCTCCACCTTATATGATGGGCCTGCTCTTGGTGTGAATAATAGTTTCCCCACCCCACTGCCCTTTTAAAAAAAAAAAACGTTATGACAACATGTTTGTCACTTTTTACCATTGTTGCACTAAACCACAGTTCTCTTGCTAAAAATATTAACTACACAATGCAAACCATTTACATCTTCTAAATCAGCAGAGATACTTTTACAATTTCAATGAACAGAGAATATCTTTGAGGCAAAGAAACAGTGACCTTCTCATGTAGATGCTCAGCTGCCTCTGGAAACTGCAAAACTCTATCACCTACACACTCCTTACTAAGGATCAGTGCTGATTACACTGCCAATTTCCCTTGGCACTAGGTATATCCCTTTCCCTGTTTCTTTCTGTTTCCAGCTTTTGATGTTTTTTTAAATATCTGGTAGTGATTACAGAACAGCACTGTGTGGGCCTCACCTTCCTCTCAACATACAAAAAATCTCCTGTGTGTGCCTTTGGTGGATGGAGCTGTGCCTTTCCTTACATGGGAGTCCAGAATTCAGTTAATGAAATGGTATTAAATGGGAGGCTGGATCAGAAATATTATTGAGCATGAACACACCTATATATAAGAGTATGTAAAACCATTATATACTTTCCTCTACCATGGTCATACTTTACCTAAACCCATTAAGCTTTTATGGCTACATTTTTTTCATCGATAGAGCAGAAAACCCTTTGACTGTGGATTGCACCTTACAGGAGGCTTTTGAAGCCACACTGTTATTTGTCTGTGTGCTGTAGCAATAGAAATTAAGATACTCAGTGCATGGCAGTTCACAACCCCTTGTGGTTTATGATAAATGTGACCAATCAGCAAATCAAAGGCTGGAATAAACCACAAACTTTTCTACAAGCTGTGCTTGGTAAGCTGAATGTTCGCCTCAAGCAACAAACTGCAGTATTAAAGAGATTGGTTCATAGAAGATGGGTTGCCAAAACTGGTCTGTGTGTTGGGTGTGGTACCACAGAGTACACCAGTAAGTGGCAAAGAGAGGAGAGGAGCCTACTGGTTGGAGCAGTATTTTACCTGAGCCTAACACTGACTGCAAGATACATTTGTTCTACTAACAGAATGCAGGGGGAAAATGGGATATGTGGCTCAGATTTTTAAAAGTTGATTAATTTCAGTAGTATATTAAAGTACTTATCTGCCAATGTCTTTATGGCCGTATTTTCACAGAAATGTCTCAGCATAAGCAAACAACTGGGGCAAATGCCTCAGTTTTGTATATTATTTGTATATTTGTATATTATTTGTATATTATTTTGTATATATTTCTAATGCACAAATTAGACTGCAACAACACTTCTAGATCATTTACAATGCAGGTCCAGCACAGTGTGATTCTCTGCATTCTGAGATTCTTGATGCAAAGGAAATGAAAACTACTAGCTATTGATATAAACTAATTGCCATTGTTCTTGTGTTCCCACTGCCATTACCCTGTGTGTAACACTAGATGTGCACACAGCAGTCAGCCAGACGTGGCCGAAGATCTGATCCCTATTTAAAATTATATAAATTCTACAGTATTCACACTGACATTATGAACCTGGGTAAGCCATCTGCCAACTGTACTAACTTGGAAATTAGCAGTTTTAACTCCCATGGCTGGTGTTTTCTTTGACAGGATAATGGTTTGATATCTTTTGCTGCTAAATTAGGGGCTGAGCGCCTCGCTAGAGCACATTCCTATCTTCCTGTACAGAAGAGGAGAAGCTAAATGCCGCCTTCTGGCAGCAATTACACGGCTCTCCATGAATGGGAGGCAACTAAGGCATGAAACTATGAGTTTAAAACCAGGCATATACCCAACTTGCATCACAAACACATCTGGGCAGACACAATGTCCCAGGCAGGCTCACCACCCTGGAGCAGATGCTATCACATACAGGGAGTGGAGACTTTGTGACTTTGCAAGAAATCTTGCAGACTGCCCTAAACACTGGGCTGATAATTGCCTTTGCATGGTGCAGAGGTTTCCAGCTTCTGTATCAGTTCTTGGACCCCATGGGATCTGAATGTCCTGTTTCTCAAAGATGAAGAGGACCTGCTTTTTCTTCATCAGGGCCTGGAATTTCAGCACTTCACAGAATCATAGAACAGTTTGGGTTGGAAAGGACATTAAAGATCACCTATTTCCAAACCCTTGGCACGGATAGAGACACCTCCCACTAGAACAGTTTGTTCAAAGCCCTGTCCAACCTCACCTTGGACACTTCCAAGAATGGGGTCTCCACAGCTTCTCTGGGCAACCTGTTCTGTGCCTCAATATCCTCATGGTAAATAATTTCTTCCTATTTATCTGATTTAACCCTGCCTTATGTCAGTTTAAGGCCATTCCCCCTTGTCCTGTCACTACATGCTCTTGTAAAAAGTTCCTCTCCAGATTTCTTACAGGCCTCTTATAGGCACTGGAAGGTTTTCTAGGGTTTCCACAGAGACTCCTCTTCTCCAGGCTTAACAATGTTTTCCCCTCTACAAGGTAAGATTGCTTTCTTCTTTGTGTCTGAGTACTTCAAGTACTCCACTAGAGGTCTGTGTACATAGCAAAGCTACTGCAGTACATCTAGAAATGTGAAGTAGCAATAATTCAGAAATTCAAGACGATGCTCCTACATACCTTTGGAAGGATAGAGACCATCTGGACTTGAAAAATGCTATAAAAAGAAACTAGAAGACCAACAGTTGTGAGCACACCAAATATTAAAATCTGGTATTGCAAAACTCCTTTGGACACGTTTGTCATCAGAGAAACTTTTTAGATGAAAAATTAACAGAGGAGAATCTAACGGTTGTCTGGAAGTTTGCTGCTAAACTGACCTATGTTCTTCTGCCCAATGGCTCAGAATCATGAATTTGAATCCACAGTCAGATCTTGCAAGAAGTCAGCTGAAAAACAGCTCTAGGGGATGTCTTCCTGTCAAGGATTCATGATTCACTCCACCTTCTCTCTCTAGACCACATCGCTGAGGGCTATTCTTTCAGCAAGAAAAGTTAAGGAGATCAGGTATATTTTAGACTTTGGAAATAGCAAGCCATTAGAGAGCACACAGTTTCAGACCTAGGATTTACTTGTTAGGAAACTGAGTTGTTTGCAAGTGTTTTCATCCCTTAATGATGTAAAGCCTGAGCTTTCTAGCAGAGAAGAGGTGGTACTCTACAAGTTGTTTCATCATCTGCCTGTTAAAAAAATTAATTTCACCATCTATTTAAATGCTTGTCTTTCAGAGGAAGAAAACCTA
>JAWWLV010000100.1:27095598-27123513 GCA_035041135.1 Platyrinchus mystaceus | reverse complement strand
TAAAAAAAATAAGCGATAATCTTGTTAGGACTGTAGCACTGATTTAAACTTTTTTTTGTGCATTATGCTTTTTGGAATAGTATGGTTTATGTTCAAGAGATACGACATGATGGACTGAGTTTTTAGACAAATGGAGAATTTTAGAGGTTGGCATTCTTTGTGGGGACTTTTGGCATGCAGGAGCAGGCTATCTTCAGACGATCAACAGATATTTTGGTATTTGTTTTTTAATTTTCTCTTTCCTGGGTTTTTGTACATCACCATCTGAACTTTTATCAACAAGTTAGAGTCCTTTTCTATAGATGATTCAGGCTGGTGTCACTCCAGGATATGTCTTATTAAAAGAAAATAAAAGGGAAATGGTATATACTGGGTGGGAAATTAGAAAGACAGAAAGAACTCACTGCTGCAAAGGAATTCAGAGGTATTTGTAATCCAGTTCCAAGCTATTAAAAATATGTGCTAATTTTTCATGTCAATGTTTGTTTGTTGTTTGTTTGTTTGTTTTGTGCTCAGATATAGTGGGGGTTTTTTTCTGTTGAAATGTTTCATAGGCTTTTAAAAACTGACAGAAACACTTTGATAATTTTGATCATTTATTCTGGTTTCCTATACAGACCAGGCCATATAACTCCCCTCAGTAAGCCATGGGCAGAGGGACCTAATCTGTCCTCCTGCTTTGGTGACATTCTTTAACTTTGTTACATGTGGTTGCATTGGTCCCCGTTCTACACAAGAGTTTTCTCACTAAAATCCTGCCAAAATTTCTGCTTTTCTGAATGTAAACTTACCACACACACAGAGATGGTAAAAATGCTTACAGGAAACAAGCCATACATTTCATTTACCCGAGGCTTCATTCTGCCACTTCTCGTAACAAACTGGATATAACTCTAGAGTCACTGGAACTATTTGAAGTTACTAAATGATAAGCTTATCCCAATAACCAAAGCCAGCTACTCTTTAAAAATTAGTCTGTCTCTCTTTATTGCTTTGAGGATCTACTACTTGTTATTTCAAGGTGAAAGTCTTGCATGAAACCTGTTATTCAGCAATGGATATACAGCATCAACTAGTCAGCTGCATATTATTTGTTATTGTGCGCCGTTACCCCAGTCAGAGATTTTAACAACCTGACCTCTTTCTAAGTACTTATTCTAACTGCAAGAGGTCATGGATTAATTATATTAGCAGTTCAACTTGCAGTCTAAATGGACAGCCAGTCTGTACCTAAATGAAGTGATTAAGTATGGATTGTCTCAACCTGGAAGGCTGTTGAGACAAAGACAGGCAGTAACTCTATAAATATAATGGATATCTATAATTTTAGGCTGAGCTTTGTACTCCTCCATATTGCTTGGAACTATTTGTAGGGAGGGGTATGGGAACCTCATGAGATTCAACCAAGCCAAGTTCAAGGTCCTGCACCTGGGCTGGGGCAACCCCCAGTATCTATACAGGCTGGAGGATGAAGGGATTGAGGACAGCCCTGCTGAGAAGGATTTGGAGGTACTGGTGAGTGAAAAGCTGCACATGAGCCAGCAAGCCCCGGAAGCCAACCGTATCCTGGGCTGCATAAAAAGAAACATGGCTAGCAGGTTGGGAGAGGAGATTCTGTCCCTAAATTCCATGCTGGTGAGATACCACCTGGACTGCTGCGTTCAGTACAAGAAAGGTACAGACCTGTTGGAACAGGTCCAGAGGAGAGCCACAGAAATGATCAGAGGGCTTGAGAACCTATAAGGACAGGCTGAGAGTGTGGGGGTTGTTCAGACTGGAGAAGAGAAGGTTGATTAAAAAGAGACCTTATTGCAGTCTTTCAACCCTTTAAGTAGGGAGGCTTATAAGAAAGGAAGGGACAGACTTTTTGATAGAGTCTCTAGTGATAGTACAATGGGTAGTAGTTTTAAACTAAAAGAGGGTAAATTTAGACTAGATAAAAGGAAGAATTTTTTTATGATGAGGTTGGTGAAACTTTGGCACAGGTTGCCTAGAGACATGGTCGATGCTTCATCCCTGGAAACATTCAAGGCCGAGTTGGACGGGGCTCTGAACAACCTGATCTAGTTGAAGATGCCCCTGCTCACTGCAGGGAGTTGGACTAGATGACCTTTAAAGGCCCCTTCCAACACAAACCATTTTATGTTTCTGTGATTCTATGATGTTCTATTATCCTTAGTTTTTCTTCCAGCATAATGGGAATGGATCAGTAACTTGCTGCCTGTACAATACTTTTCAAATCACTCCAGCACAACAGTTGATATCTCTTTTTCATCACTAAGCCTTGTTGAAAAAGTTGAGTTAAAACTGCATTTCAACTGGGGCATCATTTCAGTATGTCAACCAAAAAAAATTGACATAACATTTTCATCTTGTTGTGTTACTCTGTTTTCCTTGACAGACTGTTTTTACACCTGAGCTTTTTCTCCTTGAGTACAAGTCACACAGAGACCCTCCTGCTGTACCATAATAGCTGAAGAAGAAACTGAAATGTGTAGTGAAACATGTAATAGTACAAATAGGAAGCTTTACCTGTTGAGGCTTCAAGAAGCTCATGTACTAGATCTGTGATTCCAAGGAGCTACACAGAGATGTTCCCCAAAATTCAGACCTTGGCCAAAACAGCGCCTTCTGATTTTTGTATGAATTGACATGATTATCTAATTGCAGCAAAACACAGCACTGTTAGTTAACTTGCCTATATGTGAGTTAGTTTTTTCTCTTGCTCTGAATAAATCTGATTGGTCTGCTCACCACTTGGAGAGGAAGTGGCTCTATATCCTGAGTGAGGGCTATCAGTACTTTTGTCCAAAATACAAAAGGGGAAGAAGGTACCCCAGCAGTTATTCATGAATCTTGTTTTGTGAGTTAAACTTGCATGGAAATGAGTGTAGTATTACAGACTGTAAATTACAGGTAGCAAACTAGACTGAATGAGGCTGATTAGAAACATCTGTTTGCATAGAGATACCACCTTCTGGCAATGAATGACAGAAGAAGTAAGAATTGAGTGAGGTTTGGTAGCTGTTTGCCTGCTTGTGGTGCTGGATCTCCTTTAGTGCTCAGATGGCTTGTGTTCCTGCTTTGAATAAGTGTAGATTCTCTCTCTTGTTATAAGAAGAAAAGCTGGATAGAAAGTGGCACAATATCCATGATTTTTCATATTGATACTTAGGGCAGACCTGCAAGTTGTATAGTCTTTTACAGAAAACAGGAAATAGTATGAGTCACTTAGGAATGAGAGACACGTTGTTTAAACCACCCATACTCCAACACAAAACATGCAGTGCTGTTTTGATACGACTGTAAGAAGTGTAAAACAACACTCTGGATCACACAACTGTACTCCATCTTTCCTCAAATGATTGTCACTTCAACATATTCCTTCTAGAAAAATAGAAGATTCTCTTAGGACTATTAAATCTTTGTTTCTCCTTCTAGAACACTGATTATTAAATGCTATGTACATACCAGGTGATTTTTTTTCACTATCTATAATAACAATATATTTTTTCTATTACTTTTGCAAAAGCCTTTTGTTACAGTTGACATGATCAGTCAAATACTGCTGCTGTAGACAATTTGAAGTAGTAAGAAGTCAGAACTTTTGTATTTCATCTTCTGAATGAAAATACCACTACTTTTAGTATCAAACCCCTCACTCTCACACACAGAAAGTCTTCAATAAGGTACCATGCTGGTCTCAGATGATGCTATTGAGTGGTGAAAGTTTCCTATTTCAATCTTTTGCCTAGAAAATTAAACTTGGCACTTCAGTTGTTGTGGGTTTTGTTTGTTTGTTTGTTTTTTTTGTTTTGGTTTTGGTTTGTTTGTTTGTTTTTAGTACAGTGGTTCTATCTTGAAATATTCAAACAGTATTGTCAATTCTACAATTGCAATTTGATGTTCCTACGTGGAATAAGAATTCCTATTCTTAGATGTGAAGAGTGGGGTTCTTATACAACCTGATCTCTAGTCAAGAGAGTATTTACCAATCCATGGCATGAGAGCCAGAATAGATCTGCAAGGACCACTTAAGGATTATAGCTGTTATTTGATTTCAAAAATTATTTAATTGGTTTTTTTTTTAGTCATTTCAGATGGTGAGAGAAACTGTGACTGCTTAAGGACTGCCCAAAAATTAAAGTGAAAAAAATGTGAGAGGTTCTTCAGTGTCAGCCCTTGCTCTGCACATTCTAGTTGCACTACTCCTGCTTGGAGTGGAAATGTCTGGTAATTGTCACTTTGATTTGTCAGACTGGAGATTTTGCTTCTAGATGTGAGAATAATTCCTAAGCTTCTTGAATAAAAATCTACCTTCATCTGCTCTGCTAGCCTGTCTGCATGAGGTTCATGCAAACCCTCTCAGGAGTATGAGGAAGGAGGTTTCCAGTGTGAGTTTTCTCAGCCAGTGAGTTTCTTATTACACGTTGGAGTTCTGTTAGGAAAAGCGAGTTAAGGAGAGCTAGCTTGTGAGTAGAAAATTAACATTTCCCCTTCTGTCTTTTGGGATGATGAGATAACTGTGATTACTCAGCCAGGGTTGGCAGAAAAAGCACAGTTCCCAAGGAAATGAAAGTGCTGAGGCCACAAGCAGTCAGACCAAGGGAAAGAAACTTGGGACTTCTCCAAAGCATTTGTAAACCACTGTTTCTCCAAGACTAGACCTTCAGGTAGTGTGGATGACACAGCCTGGGACCCAGGATCTGGTGCCTCCCTGATGCTAAGCACAATTCCTGGATGGGGCCATCTGTTACTGGTACTGTAGGGACACCGACTTCCTCTCAGACTCATATTGCCATCACATCCCTTCCTGCAGTCCTCATGCATCTCCTGTGAGAAAATATTTTTAAAGGCAAAGATTCTGTGCAAAACTGTCTTTTAGGATATGATGAGAGACATGTACCACGAAAGGGAGCATGGTATGAGCTGTTGTGCTCACATTACTGCAGAGAAGAAAGGCAGACTTCTGCTCCACACAGATTGGCATCATTTGTTTTTTTTTAGTACTGAGTTGTGCCATACTCACCTGGCGTAACAAACACTGCTCTAATCATAATGTTGAAGAAATGCAGGTCTTTTAACCAAGGGGCTGATAGTAGCCTGGGTTTGAAAATTACATCAGAGAAACCCTGTTGTGCTTCTTCCCTTTGGTTTCCCTTACAAATTGACAGTGTGATAGCTACTCTAGCTACTCTGACAGAAGTTTTGCAAAAGACCAGTGAAGACACCAGGATAAGGATGTCTCTGTGACAGAAAATATATTCACTGCTTGACATTTAGTGTTGTCAGCTGCCATCATTGCCTCATGGATGATCACAGGAGTTGGGCAGACTACTGGCAGTAAAAGACGTCAGAGGTCTGCATTTCAGGCTGCTATCAAAAATATGACCTAGGACAAACTGTGTCCTAAATACCCTTGTATTTATAATTTCCAGTTAATAACTCCTGGAAAATAAACATGTTATTTCACAAGTTCAAATTATAACAAGGAAGTTGTGTCTCACCTCCACTGTAAGTAATGTATTCTGAATATAGGAATTACTGTGTACTGGAGTGCCAAGCAAATGTTTTTGAGTCAAGGGATGCCTTTGCTGATAAACTTTGAGGTAAAGAATCCAGACTGGCAGTGGTTCCTGGCTTAGGAGGCCTCATTCCTTCTGCTTCAGGCAACTCATCAAACTGCCCTCTGAAAAATTCAGCTATGCTTCTCTCTAAAGCCAGACTGGCAGCCTGTCTCTATGAAACTTGTAGGCAGGCACTGCTAGAACCTCTCTGCTCCAGGAACCTTCCTTAATTTCTACCCTAAACTTACTGATAGCCAGTCTGTACTTCTTTGTTCCTATGCTAACATTGTGTTTTAGCTCAAAGACTTGCTCACCCAACACAGCGTTTTGTAATCTGATTTTTTTACAGGAAGTAATTAAATGCCTTCAAGCCTTCTCTTAACTGAGTGAAACAAACAGGCTCCTTTTTTCTTCTTTCAGAAGAACTGTGATTCTGTCCAGAACCCTGAGTGTAGCACTGGGTAATACACAATGTATTAGGAATTGCCCAAGACCAGGTTTGTTTCAACCATGTGTGAGGTGAGATTTCTGAACCTCATGTTGTGTCTTTGAATATTCTAACTGCTTTTTCCTTCACTGAATTTTTCTGTCTAATTTTGTATTTTAGCATCCATGAAAGTCCGGGGGTCTGTGAGTGGCATGAAGAAACAGCCAAGTCTCCGTTTTTAATTTATGAGCTGATTTCTTTGAGTCATGCCACGAATTAGTGATTGAGGTCATTTAGAGAATCACATCAAAGATTTTGGCAAAAGCATAAATTTGTGAAAGCACGACTTAACAAAGTTTGGCGGCAAGGTTTGCTCTTACTGCATAGATGAAGCACACATAGGACAATCGGGTTATGAAGCATACTTGGGACAATCAGACTAGAATCAGGTTACACTGATTTACAGAGAGACCAAGGATGAAAAAAGGTAAGGAGGCAAAAGGGTAAGGGAGACTCTCATGCTGAGTCCAGACATTCAAGGAGGACCCCCTTGCTTTTGAAACTCCAGGTGGAGCCTAGGTGAAGTTGAACACCATCTTAGTGCCAGACTGGCTCAGTGGTTTATGTCTAGAGGATTTGGCAGCACTTGATCCCTGACAAATTTAAGATTTAGAAAGAGATGCAAATGAATTTACTACAATTACAACAGTGACTTAATAAAAGATGGCAATATTCATAGTATACATGGTAGAGGGTATTTGAATTAATTCACACACACACATACACAGACACAGAGATGTAAATAGGTGTATATATGTTCAAAAGTATCTGTTAAAATTCACACCTAATGCCTTTGCATCTCTCAATGGGCAAAGGGTTGAGTCTCGAGGAGTGGGGGCACCGGCTCAGGTCCTGTTGTCAGTTTTTGATAATAGTTCTCAGACCTGTGTGTTGGTGAGCTCCAAGAGGCTCTGAGGGAGGTAGTGGTGCAGCCACTGCAGCCCAGGGGAGCTCAGGGGGCCTCACTTGGAACTTCTGTTCATAGGGTTGCGAGTTGCTTGGTTTTAGTTATCAGTCAGTCTCCATCCTGCCCTCAATCCAGGTCAGTAATTTTCCTCAACAGTCCAGTAACAATAATATTGTTCCACTTGGGCTGTGATTCAGACAAGTAATATTCCAAGGCTATTAGGGGATAACTGGTTATCTCTTGCCCCCTGCCTCGGTTATGCAACAGAAGTTCCTGGTACGG
Source organism: Platyrinchus mystaceus (assembly GCA_035041135.1). NCBI lineage: Eukaryota > Metazoa > Chordata > Aves > Passeriformes > Tyrannidae > Platyrinchus > Platyrinchus mystaceus. Next base: position 27,116,270 of record JAWWLV010000100.1, on the reverse strand, counting down.
ACCAGAATAAGGTGTTTCTGATAAGATCAAGGGGAGATTCATCACCCTGGAGTCATTAATCAAGGACAAGGCCTAATGAGAATTCCTGAGATCTCAGAGCAGCCTAATGAAAATGCACCACAGCAAGTGCTAGAAGGTGGCCCCTTTAAATAGTGAATTTAAAGGTGCTACAGATTAGCTGGTCTGCAAGTAGATTGGAAAACCAAAATAGACTGCTTCTCACCTGGATATGTATTTTGTACTGGTAACCAGGCATATTGATTCATATGAATAATCTCTGGTTTTATCCTTCTTGTAACATGGACATGGAATAAACAGAATGAAAATAAGAAAGAAAATAAGGAAAAACAAAATATTTTGTCCCAAGTACAAATTCCCTGGTATTACAGGTCTTCCATTCCTCACTTGTTGTGGAAAACAGTATCTTCTTTCTTACTTAATCAATTGCAATAAAAATTAAATCATAACCCACATGTATACTGAAATCCAGATTTTAAAAATCCTGGCCATTACCATATCCCATTTTTTTCTCCTGAGAATTGGGGAGGAAGAAGGGGTCACCATGGTTTTAAGTAGGAGTTGCTATGTTGGGAGTTAAACACTGCAGTTTGAGTTGAGTTCTGTAAAAACCGAGAACTCTCATTTAGGAGTGAGAATGCCTGGGAGCTGATTTCCTGGCTCTGCAAATGCATTCCCTAAATTATCCCAAAGCTTTTGTGATCCATGAAAGTTTGCAGCGCATATTTCTGCTGGAAAGTTTGCTCTCTCAGACTGCTGTAAAAAAGGGTTCAAGGGGCAGTAAGAAAATTTCACCATAAGCAAGATGTACTGGGCAGGAAAGCTGCTCTTTTGGTACCATCCCAAAGACTGGAGTTTCACGTGTCCTTTTCCGTAACAGAGTTATTCCGACTGTGTTACCTAAAGTCAGATTCATGCCTGTGGTAAAGGCAGAGATGGATAGGCAGCACCACCACCACTACAAGCATTACCTCAAGCTGTCCAGTTGGCTCTCGTGCTTCTCCATGGCACAAAGACAGTAAATGCCTCACACAACTGTTGACTGACTCCACTGTTCGTATTAAGGTCGTGCTGGGTTTTTGGCTTTCCAAGGAAAGTTGGAGCATTAAAATACCATGAAATGAATGGAAACTTGAGAATAGGAACGCAGGAGCTGAACCAAGAATTTTCACGTTTTTTGTTGCCAGGGAAACTTACTGTTTCTTGGTTTTTTTTGTATTATTTCAGGAAGAATAACAATAACTTAGGCTTTGTCAGATATTCACAAGGTTTTGTTGCTATACTAACTTTCACCTTCTATATTTTCTTGTTCCAGAGATAGGTTTTCCACTATATTATCCAGTCCTATTATATTATATCAGTAAGGCAAGAATTTTTTTTTTTTTTTTTTAAATTTGATAACGCGCAACAACCTTCTGGAATCTCACCAGGCATCCAAGAAACAAGTGATAACGGCAGGTAAAAATTTAGATTCAAAACTGAAGTGGTAAATGTCAAGGATGTCTAATTCATTATATTCACATGCCTGATTCTGTTTTACAGCTCAGATCTTATTCTGGAGCTGTGTGTCTAGGTACATTCCAGGCTTAATCAGGAATATGGAATGGGCCACTGTAGTGATCCTCAGCAGAAGATTGTTGTTCAGAGCTAATGATCCACAAAACAGCTTTCCTGAGTAAATCCTGGACAGTGCTATAGCCTCACTATGCAGATTCTATGTCTTTGCCTTCAGTCCTGAAGCCGTTTGACTTTTGCAGTTTGACTTTTTTTGCCCAGAATTCTGCATCTTCACTGATTATGGCAGATACAGCCCAAGTCACAGAATTCTCATGCTAAGTTGGATAAAAAAAATCATCCCCACCCGAACTTTGCCATGTGTTTGCCACTGCAAACTGACTCTCCCCTTTGTCCTTCCCCAGAATGATGATACACAGAGTTCATGGCCAGGTCTACAGTGCTAAGGTCTGAGTGCTCAAGTGATTTTTTAAAAATCTTTTAGTTAGGTGTGTGAAGCATAAGCTGAGGTCTACTGAAAGCATTATTCTAATCATAAGCACGAAGTACTTTTAGAACGTGGTTATGTAAGACAGTTAGTTAGTAGAAAATGCAGTTTTCACCACTTTTGCTTTTCCCCCTGAAGCTGTCCTGGTTCCGTGCTGGCCATGACACTTCTTGGCTGGCTGAGAGTTTTGAACTTAGAAGACAAAAAAGTTTCTTATGTTCACAGAGTTTAAATTATCTTAGGTCAAGAAAAGGCATGAAACAAAAAACATGACATTTTTAAGTGGATGTGCAAAACAAGTTATACAAATGGAATTTAACCTGAGAGCACAAATCCATCTCTGGGGATTCCAGCTGATAAAATATCATTCACCAGGCTCTCGATGTCATTAATGTCTTTGTTCTAATTGAATATAAATTATTCTAATTTTCAAGTAACTTAATAATTATTTCTTACTATTGGTCGCATGACTTAGGAGATAAATTTCAGCTTAGTGACTGCATAATAATTAATAACAAAATAATTCACAAATTATTTGGTCTCAAGACCAGGTAGCCTCCAACATGCAGCATGCCCTGTAGCCATGATCTGCTGCAGGCAATATCCCTTTTTGGTCTTTCAAGCAATTACAGGGTTTTCTTGCAAGGAGCAGGTCTACCATTGCTACAATCAAACCACTAACAAAATTAACTTGAAATCTTCCTTCTTCACCATTAAACACAGGAGATGCAATTGCTAGTGCCAGATGGGGTGAGCTGACTGCAGGCTGCACTACTGCACTGAGCTGGCTGAGTTTATCCTGCAGCCAAGGGATCTCCACATCCATAGGGCCATGCTGCACATACAGGGTAACTGCACTGGGAATCACCAACCCCTGGACGTGAGTGATGGTCTTCCCGTCGGGATCAATACAGCCTGTTCCTCAAAAGGGCCATTGTCATTGGCCTCGGTGACAACTAGAGGGGAAACATCACTCAAAGAGAAAAAAAATTTCGCCTGGGTTAACATTTAGCATAGCTGCCCAGTGCAGGTGACTCCCTGTTTGGGTAGTAGGAAGTTCTGGGCCATTTAGGACCTCCTTGGCCCAGGAGCTAATGGAAAGGCTATCAGAGTCAAGCAGTAGCCATGCATTTCTTTTGGTTTTCCTGTCGAGCGGTGAGGAGGAGATTTGGGTACCAATCCTACATGTACTTCACTGCAAGGTAAAGGCCTTATTTTGCAGAAATGGGTTCTTTTCAGAGATCTTGGAGCAATTGCAATTTTGCTTGTGGGGCAGGTTTTTCTGTCCTTGTTGGATTTCATGGATTAAAAAGAAAAGTGATTAGATAAGTATATGGTGCAAAATTTCTTTCAGGATCACTAGTTATTTACATACAACTTCTGCCATTCAGAGTCCCTGAACTGTTGAAGATTGAAAAGACAGAGTGGGATTGATACTGTGGCAGATCTCTTCCTACAGAAAACTCATTTTTCTGTTTGTTTCTGGACACTGTCAGCACTGTATTGGATGGGCCTCAGTCTTAGCTGGGGCAGCATTTCTCTCCATCACTGCCTCCATCACTGAGGCTTTAATTGAGCAGGGCTTTGAGCAATCAACTCTTAAAAAATACACAAAGCACTGAGATGCTTCCAGTGTTGCAGACACGTATTCTTTTATTGGGAAGGGAGAAACAAAACATCAAATACCTCCTTGACTTTCAGGCGAGCTCCATAATGATTGAAATTCAGTTATTTCCAAACCTACAAATGTTCTGGTTAATAGGATAGGTGTAATAGGCTCTCCAGTCCTTATCTGTGAATGGGCATTGCATGCAGCTTCTCTAATTGCAACATGCAGTCGCTCAAAAAAGTTATCATAAATAAATAATTATACAAAGGTTAAGAAATCTGGAGATATTTGCAGCTAGGAATAAAAAGCTTCTCACACTTTGATGAGAGCGAACGGATTTTTATTATTGTGGAAAAAAACATTATTTCTGATCTAATAAATCACATAGCAGAGTAGCTGCATAACCTGTTTGTTTTGTTCATCAGGAAACAAAGTGGTTTGGGAATAAAAGTCTTTAAATTGCTATAACAATGTGTGTCCCTTTCTCTAGAGAGCAAGACAGAATGCTAGGAATCTATCTGCTGTGTTGGCTGAAAGAGACCTCATTTGACATTTGAAGTTCTCTGGACAATTTTGATTGTTTGAAATTATGTGGCATATTCTAGAGTTAGATGATTTTAAGACAATAGTGACTGAATGGACGCTTTTATATGCATTTTTACAGATTAGTGGTACTAATTGTAATGTTCCTGGATTATTTGCCCTTTTTTTTTTGTCTCCCCAGATAATGTTATTTCCTGTTGTTTTTTTTTCCTGGATTTTCTTTTTATTAATTCTGGAGGCATGAATATGCATATGATTTATCTAAGCCCACTTAGAATATTTTAGAATATTCTGTATATTCTGTTTCATTTTGCCTTGTATCTCTGTTACAATCAAAGGAACCCATGCTCTGAGTTCATTTTCTGCAGGATTCTAGCTCTGTCTGCCTCCACCACGTCCACTGATGGACCAATACCATGTCTGCAGCATGCACTTGAACTTTCTGTGATGAGATAATTTCAGTTAGCCGAGTGCAACATGTGTAAACCAGGTGTGGTGGTTTAACCCAGAAACTAAGCTGCTCTCTCACACCCTGCCCCTGGTGGGATGGGAAGAAGAATGGGAAGAAAAAGGTTCAAGTTGTGGATTGAGATAAGAACAGTTTCATAACTGAAACAAAATAACATATAGCAGTACTAATACTAATGTACTAATAGCAGTAATAATAGTAACAACAATAACAATAGTAATGAAAAGGAGAGAGGAAAATGAATAAGACTGAAGTGATGCACAATGCAACTCCTCACCGTTGCTACCTGCGTAAGAAAATACAGCACGAGCAATTGCGTGGAATTTCTCAATGATTTTTAGAAAATAACACAAAAAATAAGTCAATCAGTCCAATAACTTACTCTTCTTCGGATCTCATCTCCATGTCCCTTTTCTGCAAAATGCATAATCACTGTTTAAATCCAACCCACATGCTAAGACCCAGATTTAATCTGTGCAAAAGCCACACTGGGGAAAAAAAAAGATCAAAAAGCTGTGCTGAAGCTGTTCTGAATAGAAGCAGGTGCTGAGTCAGTGGTGGTGATTCTATTTTCATTCTTTGTTCCTACCACTTCTTACTTTCCTAGCCATGCTGCATGTGGTTCATAGCTTGTGAGGTTCAAAGGATAGCTCTTTTTGAAAACACTCTGTGACCAAGACATTCAGATGCTATTGCTAGAGGACATGTGAAAATGCTATTCTTGCAAATAATTAGCCTCGTGCTCCCTGAAGCCTTTTCTCATAGCTGGCCTCTGGCAGAGCAGAGTGGCACATAAATGAAATAGCTGATAGAACTATTGAGTCAACTAAAATAACATGACTAATTTTACCTGGAAGGTAATTTCTTTCATGCATTACATAGAATACTACCATTTGGCCTCCAATGGTTTTGGGAATATTTTACTCTCTATTTCCTCATGTTATTCTGAATCTCATCCAGAAGAAGAAATATCTTTTATTTCCTTACTTAAGACATGGGCACATGCATTTGCACCTATCCTGATTGTTTTACAGCCATTTAGACTGAATGTGTAAGATGTCAGGAAAAATAATGAAAATGAGATAAACTCAATTAGATTACTTATGCTGAAATGCAGTGTTGACATGACTTACTTTTCATTGGCCAGACATAGCAAACTAGGCTCAGCTATTGTCCAGAAATTAAAAAGTGCCTGTTAGCTTTCCCTGGCCTATCCAAGGTGTTGTTGTGTTGCATTTCATTTTATGTCACCAAAACAAAAACAATAACGCATGTGTCTCAGTCCCTTGTTAATGCAAGTCGAAATGACTGCTGTAGGCCTCATTCCCTGTTGTAAAACCATGGATGACTCACTGAAAAAATTTTCCAACAATAGCACTGAACTGAGAGAAAGAATGTGGTAAATTGGAAACTGGAGACTCCGGATTATGGCTGAACACAATCCTGGATGTAGCACATACTTAGATTTGTTCACTATCATGAAGCTAGATAATTTCTAAGTTTTCTCAAGATGCTACATTTCTAATTGCAGGGTGTCTGAATACTGTACAAGGATAACCAATTTTATCATTCTTTGCAGAGTTCTGAGGGGTAGCAGTTGTTTATTACTTTTTAGACTAGTTGCCAGAAGATTCATTGCTTCTCATGATACATAATTCCTCCTTCTTCGCTCTTCCTGAGTTAAAAACACCAAAGAGACACAGATTCATGATTAAATATAGTACTGGAATGTTTCTCTCTTTGTATTCATTAAAAGTTCCATGATCCTTTTCTAACCCACTCTTACTGAGAATGTGATCTCAGTGGAAATGTTGGTGAACCCAGACTGATCACTAATGAGCTGCTGCTGACCTCTGCACTTCATGGAGATAAATTTTATCTTGCATTTATTCAATTATGACCCAGATCCTTGAAAAAAAAAAAACCAAACAAACCAACACCAGGCTCTGGTACACAGATAACTGAAGGCACTAAAACTTTTAAACATATTTCAAAAGTCCCAAGATGAAATTTTTATTTTACGCCCCTTGCAACAGGATTCTCATTGAAATCTGAATCTCAAGCAACAGAAATACAAGGTCAGTATTGTAATAATGAGTAAAGGAGAAAATTTGTATGTGCAATTGAAGAAAAAGGAACTTGGAGGGTGAAGGTGATATCTGGTCTTATAACAGATCCAGTTTTCACTGCTTACCTAGATCTGCCAGTGTAATCTGAAACACACCTGAGAGATCATCAGATGGAAGATTTATACCTAATTGGGATTTGCTTAATCTGACTGAAGAAAACCAAGGTTTATGAGAATTTCTATAGGGGATCTGGTTCCTACTGATAATTAGTGTTGTGGTTTATGTGTGATTGAGGCAGCCCTAATCACACATCATACTGGTTAGGTAGTTGTCAATGCCACCAACCCCACCACCAAATTACCTGGGAAGCTTACATGGGTTATGCTGCTCCAGCTCAGTCCAGGAGATGGTATCTGTCCTGAACAGCTTCGACAAAAGTCCACAGCTTAGCAAACAGGCAAGAAGCCCACGTGACAAGAACTTGGCATGGAAATACACCTCTAAAAGGCAGACACAGTACTGTGCTATGAGGAGGAGAGATGCAGTTAACAAAGGCTGCCCTCTCTTGATGGCAGTATGAATACACTTTCCTGTCAACGGTGGGGTTTAATCCAACATGATTAAAAATAGGAGTGGCGTTCCCTGCACTGCACTAAGAGTGTGATTCCCCTCTGGAAGGGGTGATTATGTATGGGCTGTTTACTCCTGCCACTTGAAGAAAAGCCTAGGTGAAGTGGACTTGCTCTGCCAAAGCATGCACAGTAATCAGGCAAACTCACATACCCCTTCTCCCTCTCAACAGAGCCTGAAAGGACTAAATGTCTTCTTCAGCTGCTCTCTCTTCAGCTGCCTGTGCAGTTCCAGCGGTGCAATGGGGTTTGATGAAATTACACTGATGTAAATTTGACAAGGTGTTTTCATGTCAGTTGGGCTGCAGATAATTTTATAAAGTTTTCCAGACCTGGAAGATGTTACACAGGGCAGGTATAACTACCAGGAGAGGGTATTTTTAGTTCAGCAGAATGATGCAATACCTCCGCTGGTCTAATTTGCACCACACTCAAGCTATCTGAACTGTCATGCTTTTTTCTTGCATTATTGTTAACTGCATGACAGATCACACTGCATTTGTCCAAAGTATAGCAGCACATACACACCACCTTGGCATCCTTCTCTGGCATGTTATTTGACATTTGTTGGTTCTCATTCAAAGCTCTTTCACATTTAAAGGCATGTACTTAACAGGAGCTAGTCACCCAAAGTTGCCCCGGGTGCCATTCTAAAGATGGAAATTATACCCTTCCAAGCAGAGTACAGGCCATACTGCCATGAGGAAAATCTCACAAGAAAATACTCTCCTTTGACTATGCTCCATGGCTTTGCCTTAAATGTAATTTTTAAAGGTAATTTTCAAACTGTTTTGCACCTTTCCTGTAATATCCCACCTTTGACATTTTCCTCCAAGCACCACATCCTTTGGAAGCTCTCACAACATCTGAACCTCTGTCCTGCATCATTGTAGTACTTGCCTTAAAGAAGACATCTTCCATATTTACAACTTCAACTTGTAACTATCCTTCCTTAAGCCACTCCTTCTACTTAGCACTTTCAGATCTGTATTTTTTATTCAGACCACCTTCCCAATTATAAAAACTCATAATTAGAGTTTTTAATGACCGATTCATGTCTTTTGAGAGAGAATCTTAAGCTGAACACTTTTCTATGAACTGCATATAACATTTTCACTGATCTTTTCCCCATGATGATTAAAATACTTCAAACTGGAATTAATATTCTGGTAGAAAATGAACAGCAAGGAACAGATCTTTCATGAAAGAGAAAAGGATTCATTGCTTCATGGAAATTTTCTCTTGAAAACAGAACATAAAAATGAAGACATTTTACTTTCATCATCTGAGTCAAATCATAGTCTTCAGTTTGGAATATATTCTTCATTCTATGTTTTTTTAATCAATTCAAAGCATCATAAAACTTCCCTAATGTTATGACATCTCCTCCAATATTTCCCTCAGTCAGATGACCAAATTCCATTTAAATTAATAGCAGCTCAAAGCCAATCAAATACAGGAGATCTCTCTTACTTAGGAGATCACTGACTGCAAGAAAAGACAAAATTTTCAAAGAATTTTCCAACTTTAGGTACTTGAAAAGTCTGTTCTAAATATTTCTATGCTTGAAATTACTGAGAATACTACTGTAGAGTCTTTAAAAGATTTTCTGTCTGAAATTGACTCTATATAATAATAAATATTCAATTGTAACCCCAACATTGTGGCCTGTTCTAATTTGGTTTTGAGGATCCTTAACAGGACCTGTCCCCATTGCATTTGGTAGCATCGGGTGACACACACCACAGGGTGAGATGCCCAACACTTTTCCCAGGAATAGGAAATGTTTCTTCCTAAGCAGGAAGTGCTATCACTGTTTTTTTCTCAATAGAATTGGAACTGTGAGGTGGGTGGTGGAGTCAGCAGGAGCCAGCAGATTCCTGTTGGGATGCAAACCCTGAACTCACAGCACATCCAGGGCTGGACTTGGGGTGAATCACAGCTCTGGGAGGCCTGACTTGCTCTGTAGTATCCCAAAGCACTTGAGCAGTGGCCCAGGTCAAGGAGGGTTGCCAGACCTCTCAGTGTGCTCCTATGGCAGTGCTGCCTTCACGGGCCTGGTGGCAAAGCCCTGGAAAAAGAATGGAGAGTGGATACAGAGGCCTGCAGAGGCAGGGCTAAGATCTCAGGTTCAGGGCATGGCCTGCCTGAGAGCCCTGATCTGTGCCCAGGCTTCCCTCAGAGGAAGCCAAAGCTGCGGAGTATTCCCTGGCACTGGAAGAGGCAGCTGCAGATTGCCTGAGTGGAAGCTTCTTCGCTTCATCAAAGAAGAGATGCCAGGAGCTGACTCAGGCAGGTAATCCAGCCCATGGCAGGCTCACAAACAGCTGCTGGCTGTAACTCAGCGAAGGGCAACAGAGTCTGGGAAAAGCTGCCACTCTCCTCTGCAACCTGGCAGCTGCTCCAAGGGACAGCTCTGCTGAAAGCCTGGCCAACTCTGCACTGTGTTTCCTTGGAGCAGGAACAAGACCTGTAACACAGTTCTCACCCCTACAGTTTGCTGGCAGCCATGAGGGAAATACCAGGGACTGAACTACTGATGGACAGAGAGTCAGATCCTATCCCTGCTGCAGTCTCTGAATCTTTCCAAAAATGGCCCACGGACAGAAGGTTCTGGGGCAAGCACACCCCTGATGGAGGCAACTCTGGACCTGCTAGGAAGAAGAACAAACCTTTAGGGCTGGGACAGGCAGATCCCAATGAGTTGCTGCCCTGCTTGGGTTTGGGAAGGAAAACACAGGGAGAGTGCTTTGCCAATTGTCAGCTGTGTGGGGCCAAGGAAGGAGGTTCCAACATCTCCCCTTCTTTGGAAAAAGAGAAAGGTACGTGTGAAGGTCAGCCTGGAGTGGTAGAGGTCAGGGCTTTCCCCTAACACTGCAGGGGTAGGGAGGAGGAAGATGAGATTCTGACTGTAGCTGGGAGACACCATACTCACAAATAAGCATGGTGAACTGTTTTGGGTCTGGCTACTTTCCCTGTAGCAGCCATGATAGAGCCGTGCTTTGTATTTGTAGCTAGAAGGGTGTTGATAGCACACCAGTGTTTTGGTTATTGCTGAACAGGGCTCACACAGCATCAAGGCTGTTTACTCAAACTCAGCCCAAAGGCCAGTAGGCTGGAGGTGGGCAAGAGTTTGCGAGGGGTCATAGTCAGGGCAGCTGAACCAAACTTACCAAAGGGGATATTGCATACTGTATTGATGCTGTACTTAGCAATAAAATAAAAGTTAAGGATTGTAGGAGGGATTTGTTATTAAGCTGTTTGTCTTACAAAATAATCACTGTATGTACTATGGCCCAAATTCCCAGGAAGTGGCTAGACACCACGTGATGATGAGAAACAGAGAATTAATCTTTTTGCTTTCCTTCTGTGCATGGCCTTTGGCTTTATTCACTGAGCTGCCTTTATCTACAAGCTTTTTCATCTTCACTGTCTTCACTGTGCTGTTAAATGATAAAGCTGCTTGGTGGTCACCTGGAATCTAGTCAAGCTCAGCCCACCACAGTCATTTTTGGCACCCAGCATGTGTATTGAGACAACATGAGTTTTGAATTCAGCATGCTATAGTTACAGCAGTTATAAATTGGCAGGCTTCTGTGTCTTTGAAGTTGCCTTGCTGCACTGAATACTCCTTTATTTTGTTGAGCTTTAGAACATGTTAGTACAAACATTGGCCATATCCTTGGCCCTGGCACTGATGCACTTAACTGTGTTGGGTAAGTTCTCTTGTAGAGAAGATGAGAGAATACACCTCCCACTTCTCATCTGAGACTGATGTTGGTGGTTTAATTGCACGAACTCTCAAGGCTCTTATTCTCCCTTGTGTGAGCTGTTACACCAGCAGCCACACTGCAGTAATTGAGATACTCTGGCTCCCATCCATGAGCTGATTCACCCAATGGAGAGCCAAAGAGTGGTGAGCCTCTTCTAAATGTCCTTTCATATGGCCAGTGCAGAAGTCTGATGGAGGGTGAAAGTTAATAGGAACTATTGTGTCCTAAATGAAGTCACTGGTGCTCAGTGCTGCTCTACTTGACCTGCTAGAGCTCCTATACCAACTGGAGTCAAGGACAGACAAGTGGCATGCTACAACAGATATTGCCAATGTCGTTTTCTCAACTCTGGCAGCAGAATGCATCAGTTTGCTTTCATGTGAAGGAGTGTCAATACACCTGCAATCAACTGCCCCAAGGCGGAAACAGTCCCCCATCTGTCATGGCTAATCAGAGCTGCACTGTACCAGGGTGATCCCCCTGGACATCTACCATACATCGACAACATCATCATGGGGGGTAACAATGCAGTGCTAGGTGGCCAGCAGGGTTTATAGGGGTGGGAGTCTGTGATGTGATTTCTCAGGAGTTAAGTCTCTAGAATTTGGTGAAGAAACCAAGCCTGGATTGGGACCAGCAATTAGAGCAGAGTAGAGCTAGTGAGCAGCAGGGCACCCGGGCTTCCTGGAAAACAGCAGGATCTTGTGCTTCTCTCCCCAGCCTCGCCTCTTACAAGATGGGCATCTTTTTCCAGTTGTACCTGTGCTGAGGGTTGAGGGTTATGCCTGCTTCCTTAGTGTTGCAGATGGTTTTGGTCATTACTCATCTGAACCTGGAGCCTCAAACGGCCCTGCTGAAGTCTGCCTCATGAGGGAGCTGTGTTCCCAGAAAAAATAGAGTGTGAGGTGATTCCCCCCCCACTGTATCAGCCCTAGAGACCTAGAACAGTGCTGGGGGATAAGATCTCCCTTCCCTGCACGCCCTACCGAAGGGGTGTCTGTACGCAGCCCCCAGTTGTGCCCCATAGAGACAAAGGGGCAGGGAACATGAGGGTTTAGGGCTGTGGGGGACAGGACAACGTGAGCCTAGGGAAAGAAGGATCATTGCCTGTCTGTGGGAGGGACTCCACATGCTCTGTCCCTACATCAAACAAGGCCCCACCTCGAGGTAAGCTGGGGGGTGTTCAGTCCTCATAAGGCCAGGAAAAACTGGGTTCTCTCCAGCCCCTTCCCCTGCAGCCCAACAGCATCCTGGCCCATAGAGGACCAGAGACAGCAGTTCTGGGCAGAGAGAGCACACAGTCATAGCCACTTCAGCCCCTTCAGAATCCTGGGGACTGCACTGCCTGACTGGCTGCATCAAGACCACATATGCTGGGAGTGGCCACAACAGCCAAACAATATTTTCATCTTGCATCAAAATATTAAGAATTTTTTTACTTTTCCAAAAATGGAAACCAAAGTATTTGACAGTTAGATTTCAGCTGTTTAAGTTGGTGGGCAAAAGGAAGAGGAATGGGAAATTAGGATGAAGGAAGGAAAGAAGAAATGCAGCTGGGAAACAAATGTAAAAACTGAAATGAGCACAAGCAGGCCAAACATGTCTTCCATTTTCCTTGTTGCTGTTGTTGCAATAACCAAGATGCTAGGATTCAGTAACAAGAAAATTCAATATGAAGAAAAATCACAATATGATGACCACTAAGTAAATATTTAGCTTAAATGAAACTAACCGAAAAAATTGCCATAGTCCCCACTATTATTGCCTTGGGCTTGGTTAATGTGTCATATCCTTAAAAGCAGGAAAATTTTGTTTTGCACATGAACCAGCCTCCTTCTCCAGCCACGGGGTGGCCACAGCTGTAAATGGAAGACACAAAAACTGAAGGAAGAATGCAGGTGCAAACAGCGAGCAACTTAACATGTAAAGAACACAGCAATTCAGCGGCTTTGGTAATCCCAGAATAACATCATAAGGTGTGTTTTCAGGAAGGTTTGGGGTTTTGCAGAATGTTGAGAAAATGAAAGTAAGTAGAACTGGGTCTAAGAACTCTAGGAAGTAGTTTGCAGCATGTCTGATGCTGTGAGGAAAGGCTCTGTCCTGCAGTCAAGATGGTGACTGACGCTGTGTTCATTATTCTGTGCTTTCCAGCTCTCTAATAACACCTTCAGTACTACATATTCTGGACACAACACCAACCACTCAATCAAACAAACAAACAAACAAATACAAACCCAGAAGAAACAAGGCAAAAAGCAGGTTTCCCTGATTTGCACAATTTCGGTTCAGTCTCATATTTTTAAAATAACCAGTTATGATTCCACTCTCATTTGCACAGAGTTAAATCAGAAAAAATTGAAGCTGATGCAATGAAACACAAGAAGATAATCACAATTCAAAAATCACAAAAGGATCCAAAGTTCAACATGAATAATTTTGTGTTGAGCCTCCCATCTGCTGAATGCTTTCTTCTGCATTTGAAATTTGGTCTGAAACAACCTCCATGTACAGACAGACACTGACACAATATAGTAGCCATTTGATATAGATGCACAGGGAAGCTTTAAATAAACAAGCAAACAAACAAAACCTAACCAACTAACCAAAATAACCTTCATCATTGTAATTCTTTGCTGCCTTTGCAGAAGATGAAGTGTCCCATTTCAGCCTACCCTGAGAACCACAGATGGCAGGAGATAAAACAGCTGTGCTTATTGCTACCCAGAAAAAGCAAACACTCAGCTCTTGCTGTTCAGGACAAAGTTTTTCCACCTGCCCTGAGAGTGGCCATACAGGCGGGTGTTTGACTCTCAGTTCAGCCAAGTGAGAGTCCTTTTTCTGATACTCAAACCTAAGGTTCTTCTGCTTCTAGAGCTGTACTTTCATCTATGGGAAGGGAGCTGCTGCTACCTGATGAGGCCTTCGGAAATGGCCTTAGGACTCTGCTTGTCATAAGGTGTCTGACCTAAGATAGTTATTCCTCCTGAAAACTTCCAGACTGCATAATCTGCAGCAGAAGGCAATTAGGGGGAATACTGATAGAAGCTCTGTGGCAGTACGATGCACTGTCAATCTCAGGAAGAGAGGAGGAGTTCCATCAGTTCCCCTTCAAGTGGTGGTTTGGCCTCCTTCCATGTTCCCCTGGCTCATGGACAACTCTCCCACTGCCAATCTCTAGTGCTGCAGCTCCCTATTGTGGAAGCATAGTGTTCCCTCTCAGATACCTCCTAAGCAGCTAGGTCCCAATCACAAAGGCCAAGATTCTGACTCTCCACAGAAAGGACTTGGTCCATCTGTCTTTGGGGCGCAGAGGACATTCCATCCATCCTATACTAAGTCCTATGAGGATCCTAATTGCCTTTTGAAAAGCAGACACTTTGATCTTTTTCAGAATTCACTCCTGCAACTCAAAAGATTTTTTTAAAATTATTTTTACAGTGAAGTTTTTCCCAAAATGCTCAGCTTTGCCTTTTCCAACTGTAAGGTAGTTTTCGTTTTCCTATCAAAAACATTACTTGGTGGAAGAGTTTGGACACCCTTTTGCCCTTCCTCATGTCCCTTCTCATACATCTCTGGAAAATTCCCATGTATCCAAACACAGCAGTGTTACTTCAGCAACCTCTGCTCTAGACTATTTATAACCTTTATGCTCCAAGGGGATGGGCCCCCAAAAGACTTTGTATCCCACAGTGGTCTCCTGGAGCTTAGCAAGGAAAAGACACAGCTCCATACTTCAACATTTCTCTTCCTTAAGACTCGGCAAAATGCAAGTCTCTCACTTAGAGCATGGAGACAACACTGGACTGGAAGATTGTTCCAGAGCTGTGACACAATTTATGCTTCCAGAAAGGTGAGTGCCTAGGTGTGAGTGCAAGGATACTCCCGTCTCATAGGGTGTCACAGCTCAGTTTTTCACAGCTTTTTTTTTCACTGCTAAAGTTGGTCTCTGAGGTCTTTGAGCTCACAATCCTCCCACACAGGTGGTAGAAGGAGTACCCAAGACATAGAAATCAAATTATCCCTAGCAAAGAAGCCCCATGCAAATCAGGGAAGCCCAGAACCCAGATAAGAATGATCCCAATCATCTGCCCCTCTCAGGCAGAACTAGAGCCTCTGCCTGGGACAGGAGATAAAAACCACTCAAACACAGATGTTAGTGCTCTCCTATCACACTGTCACCTCTCTCCAGGAGAACAGGGGCTTTCATCAGGCAGTTCTTAGCTATTCAGCTCTTTCTGAGAATGCCTGAGCACTAGATCCCAAAGCCCCTTACTGCAGACAGCTGACAGTCTGCATTAAGGCTGACAGAATCTGCAAATGGGCTCTGCCTTTCTTCTGTGGAAATGGTTCCCCTGTGCATGGGCATGTCACTCTTCCAGCAGGACACATAGCAGGAACAGTTCTGTCCCCTGCTCCTGGATCTGGTGCAATTAAGAAGACAACATGGCTGGTATGGGGCCTAGCTCATGTTCTTGTAATTTCCATGTCTTGACTGTACCCAGAGGCAGCTGACAGTTCTTTACCTCATCCATGACTTCTCAGGGAATATTTTTGGCTGCTCAAAATGTGGTGTTGAGCACACTAGTGGGCAATAGCAACATGCTTTACATTGCAGCCACAAATGAAGGTGATCATGCCCAGTCTGGTGAACTTGCTTAGGGACACCCTTTATGTGACACAGGGAAAACAACCAGAGTGGTGGTGAGCAGCAACACCTGGCAAAAAGTAGCTCTGCTATCCTCTCCCAGGGCATGAGAATAACCAGTAAAACTTGAGCATCGCTCAGGGAGGGACACCCTTGTTGTCAAACTCCAACCCCATCATTTTGTCATGACCTCTACAGAAAGACAGCATATAGCTGAAACAGGATGCAGGGTTTTTTTTTTCTTTGGTTGGTCAGTGGTGGGGTTTTGGTTGGTTGGTTGGGTTTTTTTGATTTGTTTTAGGCATTATTCTGAGTCAGCAAGTCAGTCTCAGTCTTGTGGTAAAACAGCAAGTGCACAGTGACACGGCAGGCCTGAAGTTAAGTTTGGAAACCAAAGCAACAGACCAGGATCAGGGTCAGGATCAAGGATGTACAAGGCAATGAGGTACACAGGTGTAACTACTACAAAGCCGTATATGTAGCACAGGTAGGGGCCAGCAGTAAATTCTCTGCTTAAAAGCAGCTTTCCAAGTAAAAGAGGGGCATGCTCTCATTTTTACCTTTCTTCACCACAACTTCTCTTAGTGACAGAGCAGACCAGGGCCCAGAGAGTGGTGGGGAATGGAGTTACATGGGGGTGGCAGTCAGCTGCAAGTGCTTTTCCCCAGGGCTCAGCTTTGGTGCCGGTTCTATTTCAATAGCTTAACTGATGATCTGGACAAGTGGATCAAGGTCACTCTCAGTCAGCTTGCAGACAACACCAAGTTTGGAGGGAGTGTCCACCAGCTGCAGGGTAGAAAGACTACCAGTGGTATGAGGTTCAACAAGGCCAAGTGCCAGATCCCGCACTTGGGTCACAACCACCCCATGCAGTGCCACAGGCTGGAAAACTCCCTGGCAGTAAAACATGTGGTGGTGCTGATTTAACAGCCAGCTGAACATGAGCCAGCAGTGTGCCCAGGTGCCCAAGAAGGCCAGTGGCATCCTGGCCTGTACGAGCAATAGTGTGGCCATCAGGACCAGGGCGGGGTTTGTACCTCTGTGCTTGGCACCAGTCGTGCCGCACCTTGAGTTCTCTGTCCAGTTCTGGGCCCAGCACTACAAGAAAGACATCGAGGTGCTGGAGCATGTCCAGAGAAGGGCAACAAAGGCAGTGAAGGGTCTGGAGCACAAGACTGATGATGAGTGGCTGAGAGAGCTGAGGTTGTTTAGCCTGGAGAAAAGGAGGGTCAGGGGAAACTTTCCCTCTGTGCAACTACCTGAAAGGAGGTTGTAGTGAGGGGGGTGTCAGCCTCTTCTCCTAAGTAACAAATGAGAGGATGAGAGGAAACAGCCTCAAGGGGTAGTTTAGACTGTATATTAGGAAAAAATTCTTTATTGAAAGGGTTGTCAATTATAGACCAGGTTGTTCAGGGAAGTGATTCAGTCACTGTCACTGAAGATATTTAAAAGATGAGGCACTTAAGAACATGGTTTAACGGTGGATTTGGCAGTGTTTGGTTAAATGGCCGGACTCAATGACCTTAATGGTTATTTCCAATCTAAATGATTTTACAGTTATACAGAAATAAGAATATTCTCTATGTATGGATATAACAGGCAGATGACAAAATCTTACAGGTCAGCATCTCAATTAATGGATCTAATTAGTGGAGGTAATTAATAAGATGATGTCAGAGAAAATTTACTATGTTTGTTCTGAAAGGAGGTTATGAATGGACAACAAAAACCAAAAACACTGTTTAGGTGGCCCTTACTTTCATGGAGATGATAATATTCAGGTTACCAACCGCAACCCTTTCATTTTGATTTAATACAATTCTTTCACATAACTTTGCATTTGAAAATAATTAATAAGGAACAGGAAGTGCAGGGCTGGTTTTTGCAGCTGCAGACCAAATTGAAAGTGCAGAGTCTAAATGGAGTCAGTTCCAAAAACACTCTACACATGGATATATGTGATGTCAACAATGAGCAACATGACCTTCCAGTTCCACAAGACAGTCCAGGGGAGAAGTTGGTTTGGTCAGTGTAGCGGTGCCTGACCTGTATGGGAGACCACATGATGGTCCGTGAGAGAAGTCAGGAGGGTCAGTGTAGCAGTTCCAGCCCTACTGTGTGTAGTCTGTAAGGATGTAGGGTCACCTCTGTTTCTCCCAAGGCACTCCTGTAATCTCCCCTTTTATTCTCCAGGGTTTTGCTTGAGGCCTCTTCTGAGTCTTCTGAATTCTCCTCAGGTTTCTCTGGTCTCTCCTCATAATCTCTTCCTCTAGGCTCTCTCTTATAGGTCTCTTCTGTGTCTCTCTTGAGAGACCCTAGACAATGTGAGTTAGACTGGTAAAAAATGCCTGATTCCTGATAGACTTACCCAAATTCTCTCGGTGTCTCAGACTTGGATCTTGCCTCACTGGAATCGACAGTCTGCCCATTCTGAAAGTATCTCCAGATTTTCCCCATGACACTTTTGTAACTTTCATAGCAGTTAACAAGTTGTTTTCTCTTAAATAGTTCCCTTATTCTTCTCTGTTCTTTCATAGCTAAGTTTCAGCCATGCCCAGCCCACCTGACACACAATCTAGCCCTTATTCTATAAACAGTCCTGGAACTCTTCCTACAGATTAATTCCATATACTCGTCATGTTTCAGTCATCCCCATGACTTCTGCAACTGAGTAGGTTTCCAGCCATCCTGTTGATATTTATCCCATGGCTAGAACCATTGCTTCTTGGAGGCAGACTTGGGGAGCAGGCTAATATGATCCACTTGCCAACAAGCCTCCCCAGGCTTGTGTCTTGGAACTGTCAGCAGCAATAAATGCAATCCAGGGAGCCTGAAAGCACAGGCAATGTTTGGACTAATCTTGTCACTGAACTGAATACAAGGTACAGAGCACTGAAGTCACCACAGCAACTCTGAACTGTGCATACAAAGTTCTCAATGTAAGGTCAAGCCCTGATACAGGAAATCAGTGCTGCAGAAAAAGGGATTTTGTACATGGTCATCTCTTGCAACACACGAACATCCTTTTTCAGTAGGACTTCTATTTTCTTTATTTCAGATCAACAACTTTGTTCAGCTGCTGTGCACTCCAGCTGTAAGTAACAAAAGGAAGCAATTTGCAGTGTTTTATATGGGATCACTGCAGATCATTACAAAAGAAAGAATGTATGAAAAACAGTTGATCCCCTACTTTTAATTTCTTTTGCCTCTTCCTCAGATCAGGAGTGCAGAGAGAGGTCTGTTTCATTTTTGTTTTGTTTTCCCCCCTCTGCAGGCAGATAGTGCAGCAGTGTGTTAGGTGAGGGTTTTTTTATTTTTTTTATTTAAACAAGTGTTAAGACATTGCTTGTTCTGCTCAGGCACCACTTTAGGTACAACCTGAGGACAGCATGAATAACTTAGAGCAGCTGAGGACCAAGTACACCAGAGTATAGCTTAGCATGTAGCAGAGTTAAAATGGAATCAGAGCCTGGATAAAAGATGGCATTAGCAGACTCCACCAACAATGCCACACAGTGTTTGTGTTGCCGCCCTAAGCCATGACACCACGATGGAGTGCAAAGCATGACCCTCTGGAATGCTGAGAAGCAGCACACAAGTGTTTCATTCTCAGAACATAGGTTAAGGCCATGTTCTTTGAGAAGCTGAAAAATGTGTGGTTTGTAGCTTTGCACATAAGACAACCCTGCACCTTGCATCCTGTCT
This sequence comes from Platyrinchus mystaceus, assembly GCA_035041135.1. Lineage (NCBI taxonomy): Eukaryota > Metazoa > Chordata > Aves > Passeriformes > Tyrannidae > Platyrinchus > Platyrinchus mystaceus. Next base: position 27,096,808 of record JAWWLV010000100.1, on the reverse strand, counting down.
CTAAAGACTTAATCTCAGAGTAAGATATGTTATCAAATACAGAAACTATGGTGATGACTGTACTTCCAAAAACCTGAATGGTTTTTCCAACTATGGAAGGAGCTGTGAAATGTAATCTTGGCCACTAGAGCTCTCCTACCCATCATACAGATGTTCACAGCTTTCATCATGCTGTGAAATACTCATCAAAATAGAAGCCTAATTAACACCTCTGCAAAAAGTCTGCAAAAAGTGACTCACCAGTGTTATGCTGTGAGCAGCAGTAAATGGATTCCTTGGACACCGCCAGCAATGTCATTCACACTTGCACCCATGTCAGCCCTTGTAAAGGTGCACATTATCAAGATAATTAGTCAAGGCAGAACTAAGACATATGATTTTCCAGACTCCAAAGCAGATTATAAGGTAATGATTACTTTCACAACACAGTTAAGACACACAAACACAAGTTGTTCTGAAAAGCCGCTTCAGTTATTAGCTGTTCATGGCAATCTGAGCACACAGTGACAGTCAGAGGAAGAAAAGGGAGAGGTTTATATTTTTTTTTAAAATAAACTTTTAATGTGCTATATAGGCATCATTGCTACAAAATCTTCCTCCTAAATGCAATACCACACACTGTTACCACACTGCATTTTCACCGTACATTAAAAAATCTGGGAAGAATATTCCTTCACTGGAAAAATATCATACAATCACTTAAATAAACAAAGACAACATTACAGTGCAAACAAAATCCCGGTTTTATTTATTCTGCAATTACTGAGTACTTTCTAAAAGTCTTTTAGAAAAATAATAAAAAACCTTCCCATGGACAACCAATACTTTTGAGATGATTTCCTCTTGCTGAACCAAGAACCTTGATCTGATCCTTGAAGCTGTAATAAGCTGTATACTCATTTGTATAAAGCAATGGATCCCAACCCATAATTTGCAGACAGCAATAAAATGGCACCTCCTGGCTTCATTTGACTTTTGATCAGACCCCTGACAAGACAGGTCTGATACAATAGTTATCCCCATGAATTAAAGACAAAGTGCTTAAGGAAGCCAGGCAAGGCCTTGGTTAACAATGCTGTTGGTTTCTACTTGTAATTGCAGTTAGACAGAGTAGGGGCATACTCTTTTTTTTCCTTTAAAGAAGAAGAAAAGCAGACCATGGAGCAGAAACAATGCCAGATTCAACATGCAAAAGAAGAAATATGATATG
>JAWWLV010000100.1:27077414-27095157 GCA_035041135.1 Platyrinchus mystaceus | reverse complement strand
TGTTTCTGTCCCAAAGGGTGTGATAGTGTTGCTAGAGCCCACAAAGGCAAAGACTCAGAGCAAATGGCACCTGATTTCTAATCTGTGTGAGCTCTGCCACCTTCATAAACTCCTACTCTGCTGAGAGAATATGCTAACTTAAAAGTGCCTGTATGCTCTTGTCAAGTGGGTGATGTTAAGACAATAAAGAGTTCTGCAAAGACTTTAGAGAAATAAAACATGCATGTAAGTGAGTACATGAAAAAGGGGGTGTTTGGTTTCACTTGGAGAAGACTGTTGTCTCTTTGTTCTCCATTGTGTCACCCTTCCCTTGGAAAAACAGAAAACCTATTCCAATGCAGCTTCAGATTCTGGGTGAGACAGGGACAGTTTGACCCACTACCGTTGCTGCACAGAATTACACTGGGCTCTTCCCATATGTGTGATCCACTCCTGTTCAATCTGCATTGGATGTCACATAAAGAATAAGGCAGGCTTAAAAAGAAACAGAATATTTAGCACCGGTGATATTATATGGGTCATCCTTGAGATTCTTATCAGATTAGACAATACAATGAAGCACTACTTTTACAGGCAGTAAGTGGTTATTTCATTACAATTTTCAGATTTGCACTTCTTTCTAAGCATACATAAAAAAATAGTAGTAGCTAAGAAAGCTGAATTAAATAGCACACAATTTCACAGTCCTATTGCAGTCTGTAAAATACATAACCTGCATATAACCAGTTTGCTACTATAACAGCTGATGGGTTAATGCACGACATTCTAGACATATGTGGGAGATGGTACAACACGAGGACTATAAGGCTATTGATTCCCCAGTTCCAACTTGTGCACAATTATAATTTTTCACTTATCTCATTGAATGAGCACACAGAGCATGTAGAAAATATGTTTCAAGTGGATGGGCAACAAGCTGGCAGGACTAAGACACAGAGCAGCTTCTACAGTACTTCTGGCTCACAGTGACTGGAACACAGCAGGAGGCTTCTGCTCATGGTGAAAAAGAACACTGGCCAGAAGGTATGTGTCAAAGGGCCTGTGTTTTAAGAATGGCTTGGTAGGCCAGAAAAACAAATTCTGCTCTGCTACATATCACAGTTCTCACAGCTGCCAAAGCCATCTCGTGGAAAGGCAGTGTGACACACACACGTCAAGTTTGCTATATCAGTAGGACACCTCTTTGATCCAGATGAATGAGCAAGTGAAGATTTTGCCTACTAAAGCTTTATAAAAGCCTTTGACCACCCTCATGCAAAAATACTAACCCACATATCAAATTGACTTATCCTAACTACTTAAAACATTATGATGTAACTGCCCCAAACAGAATTAGCTGCCTGTACCTACGAATGAAACTTGCAAATGAAGACAGTAAACATTAAGAGATTATTGTACCAAAAAGGATAAAAATATATAACTACTGTTTAATTACATCCCCTATTCATAAGTAATTGACCATGATTCACTCTCACAAAATTACTTTAAGATTGTGTGTCTATTAGGAGTTCAACATTTGACTACCCCAAGAAACTGCACTAAAAAATCCCAAACCCATCAATCTAAGTGACCAGAGCCAGAGACTTGTCTGCTAAGCAGCTCCTTCTCAGGTCCATCAAGAACACACTAGGATCCCTTAGAGTAAGGTTACTCTTTCTCATGGGGAAGTTTCTCAGGGTAGCAAGAGAATAGAAGTTGTTGGCTTTTTACTGCTGAGAACAACTTGTTGGTTCTTCTCAAAACATGAAGAAACAACTTTTGTTGGGAAGCACTTTCATTCACACAGAAGGTCTGGGAAGGGTATCTGCTCTCCTTGCACTAAAATAAGTTTTCTTTCTCTTATGTAGCAACACAGTTCTAGAGGCATGCTTCAGCACAAGAGTATCATATACACAGTCCCATATACAACTCTGCAGAGAGCCCACATTCACAAGACTAAACATTGCCACTCTCTCTCATAGACTCAAACTCTGAATTCTGGCAATGAATTCAGTGCAACCCATCTTACCTCTCACCTCCCATCCACAGGAAGGGGTGAGACTAAGTTATTAGAGTGTCCGCACAGCCACAGGGTAGAGCAAGGACAAGTGTTCTGCTCCTTTGATAGGCAGCTTTTTTGTGGTGTAGTAGTGGATGACTTCAGGAACACTGTCAAAGGGAGGGCTGTTCTGGCCCAGGATGTATTTCTCTTTGGTTTTCATCAGTTTCATATGCATAAAACCTTGACTGCTCCTGCAAGGAAAGCAAAGTGTTAGTTCATGCTTGTGCATAGGGGAAGAAGCACCATAACAGGCTCTCCTCATGATGTAGGAGGATGTAGGAGAACAAAATGCAAGTATTTGTTGGTTGACAGGCCAAGACAGCGACCAGACTGACAGAGTGACTGCTAGCTGCAAATCCCCATGGACAGTCCAACACAAAGGCAGGCTAAGGTAGTATTTTGTTCTCAGCACCTATGCTGACTGGATCCAAGTGCAAGGCTGTCTCATCCTTGATGATCCAGATGTGTGCCAGAATTGATCCAGATGTGTGCCAGAAGACAATCCCTTTCCTCACCCATGCCCCACCCCCCTCCCAGCCCCATCAATGTTTTCCTATGAACACTTATTTTCACTATAGTTAATCATTACTTCTGGATGCAAATATATTACTGGTGTTGGCTTGTCAGAGGCCTGAGGGTCCCGTCACAGACACAAGCTGGCCACGAGCCTTGCTCAGCTGAGGCAAGACCTGTCCTGTCCTATCCTATACAGGCCTCAGGACAGACCTTACCCATCCCACCCTGGCAATAAGTGCCCAGAACATGTCTCTGTGCATAATCTGGTGGCTTCAGCTGGGAAAACTTCCCCAGACAAGCATAATGCTGCACTGTTCTGAGCACAGGCTGCTATCCTGCAGTCTTTCTGCAGGCAGAAACCATGGTGTGACTTCCACAGCAGAAGCAATCAATTCCTGGATGGCCAGCCTGCCTGCACAGTGCACTGTCACTCTGAGGGAAGGCTCATGATCACACAGGCAAGGGAGGCATGGCAACTGCCCTGCCTGCTCCTGCCAACGCAACCCATCCACACAGTGCCACTCTGATGGGTAGAACCCGCCCTGTTGTACAGTACAGTAGGTGGTACTTCCCAGAAGTGACCCTTCAGTGTCTGCTGTCTTCAGCACAACATACAGGCTACTTTTAGAGTGTAGAGTATAGCCAGGACAACACAAGAGCAAAGAGCAGCTCCTACACTGCAAGATGTTAAATGCGGCCTAGAGGGTTTTTACAGCTTGCCTGATGTCCCCCAATCCCTAACTTTCTCACTTCAAGCCATTGTTTCTTCCAAGTGTGTCCAGGGGCAACGGCAATGGCGTTAGAACTGGAGTTGGTCTATGTCCACAAAACCCTCACAATTTAGGATGACACAGAAAGCTACAGCAGGAAAACAAATCATGCCCTGCTAAAAACACCTTATCTAAAATCTGCCATTTTCTAGTTAGGAGGTGCAGCATTGACTCTGGAAATTCCTATAACATAACCAATCTTGTATCTTTCAGACGTGTTCAACAATTCTGTGATGAAGTGAACCTTCCTGGGGGGCAGAAAACACAGCAGGCACTGTAATTATAGCTCTACCTGCTTAAAATCTTGCTTTAAATATCAATTTATTAGTGGAAAAATATATCCCTCAAGTCATAATTGCTCTCTAAATTATTTCCCTTAAATAAGAGTGACTTATCTTTAAATACTAATTATGAGGACAGAGGTATTGTTTTCTTTCTCCAGATCCCTGTGCATCTGCTTTGCTACAACATGCCTTAAAAGTGTGCAGATAAATTAATGGAATTGCAAGTGCATGCTAAGTTCAGAAGTATAGCAAGGACTAGAGAACAAAAGTGCACTTTAGAGCAGAGAGTGTAAAGACACTTTCTGCCCTTTTTCATACAGGAAGACAATGCATCTAATGTAAAAAAACTGCTACAGGTCATATATTCATGACAGCTAGCTATTGCTTCTCTAAGAGTATCCCACAGTTAGTGAGCTTACAGTATATGATGTCTGTGACTATCAAAATTACACAAATGAAAAAAAAAAATCTCTGCTATATCATGACCGGTCAGCCTTTTGGAAGACCACACTGATTGTGAAGATAAGTAAAAGAGAATGTGACATTTGGCTCATTTAGCCATTTAAAGCTGACTGTCTAACAAAGATCAAGATTTTATTTGCACACAGCTTTTCTGTTAAAGCCAACTGCTAATCAGGATCTCTGTGGAATATCCCAGATGATTCAACTGGCCATGTGCAGATGAAAAACCATGAGGCTGTCTTCATCCAGTTATTCAGTCACCTTCATTCTCATGTCCTCTGATTATTCAGTGACATCTCTAACAGCTCTCAGTCAAAAACTAGGTCCCATTTTCTTTTCAAGACAGTATGTTGGTAAACTGTGAGGAAATGGATGGCCACCTAACCCAGCATTTTGATTGCTGAAAAGCAGTTATTTCCCACCTGCATACTGTCTCATGTCCTACCTGCTTTCTATCTTCTCCACTTCAGCAAATGTAGTGTTTTGTCAGCTTTTACAGTTAGAGCAGATTAAAACCTAGAGTTTCCTTTTTGTAGGTCTTGGTAGTATTTTGTGTCAAATACTTTCCTACTTCACTCCTTTCTGCCTTCTTTTAGCCTCCAAAAATTACATTGTGAATCTGCTATCTGCCTTCCTTGCTCAAAGTGAACTGATCCATCACTAGCTGCAAGGAGAAATATCAAACCAGACAATTCTTATTTTCTAGAATGAAGAACAAAGTAAGTTGGAACAAAGTCAGCTTAGCATCTTGAAACCATGACCTTGAATTAAACACTTTCAACTGTATAAGATTTGAAAAAACTGTTCACATCTACACTGAGGATTCTTCTGTGCTGTTTCCCCTTCTCTATTTGTCCTTGTGTCACAGACTCCCCTCTTCTGGTATGCCTGGACTCAGAGAATCGGTGCCTTTAGTAAGTTGCAAGGGCAGAAAGCATCTATACTCAATTAACAGTACTACTTCTGCTAGACCAGTGACTAGGATTAAAGGGACGCTGTCAGAAAGGAACCTGGAAGTCATACTGCTCCCTCTTCCTCTCCTCCAAACGCTTTCAATTTAAGCTCTGATTTTAGTATGCAAAGAGATTACTGAAATTTCAGGTAGCAACGGGGGAAAAAGCCTCATGGTTGAACTGGTTGTAAATCAGTTTCTGCTTAGGTCTTGAAGCACTGTTGGAGTCTACCTGAACATATGCCTGACAGGGAGAAGTCCTGATTCTGGAATGCTGATTTCTTCATTCTTTTAACAGCAATACCTATTAGAACCTGCCAGGCCCAAGGTTTTCAAAGAAAAGAATCTAAGTGACAATCCCAAATTAACGTACATGAATGCTGACGAAATCCAGTATCTTGAAGAGACAAGACATACACGTTTTGCAAGAGAAGATGCTGGGACCTGACCCAAGACGTGATATTGTTACTAAGTGAATTCTGAAGGTCATTGTGGTCTCTCAAATGTTGCAACTTTTAGTTCAATTGAGGGAAAACGTTGACAAATCACTGTTACTGCTCTTCCTTTCTACTTTATTCTCTCCTTTTCCTTTCTGCAACCATTCCCATGAGTTTAAAATACAGAAGAAGAGAATTGCTAGTTGCTAATCCCTGCACCAAATTGCTTTGGAAGTCTCAAGCACAGATGTTTACACAGACACAATACTTGATATATGACTAATAGTCACACCTTGTTTAAAATGTTTGGCAACAGAACCATAAAACCAACTGACTTTGAATTACAACTTTCCCACACATTTTCCTTCAATTTCCAAAACCCAGTGAGGATGGGAAAGGAATCGTGCAGACAGCTAAACAGACTGTGGGGCTTTTTTGATCTTATGCTTGAAGTGTGATAAAAGAACAGTAAATAAATATTAATTAGATATTAAACATAGTATTTTTTTCCAGTAAATGTTAATGGCTTTGAAACATCATTTATGTTCACAAGCACAAAGTTTGGCCCGCCTTCTGAACACTATTTTTGCTGAAGAAAGTGCTGTTTTATCAGAACAGATTTTCTGCATTTTGATGAAATGTCACTTGAACAAGGAAAAAGAAGCAACAGCTTTGCAGTCACATCAGAAAGAAAACATTCTAGCAATGTAGGAAACACATATTGTGTTGTTTTTCCATTCTGAAATGCTTTTCCAATTCATGTTTTTAATTTATATTACATGCTGTCACTTTGAACAAAACCTATAATGTTTCATGTCAATCAACAGCAATAAAGAAATAACTTAAAAACCTCCTCTGAAAAATAAAAACTTTTTCCCCCCAGATGAAAAGAACTTTGAAAAATCCTTTACTGGAGGCATTCAGAGGCTGGCCTGTCTACCGCCTTATCTGTTTCAGCTCTGCTTTTTCAAGTACAGAATACACAATGCCATCATTCTACATCTGGCAGACACTGTCTCTATGGTAAAATAAACAATGTCTCTTCCCCTAAAAGCAAGTGCTAGTAGTGTTCTTTTACACCCAAAATGTGAAGATCACTTTATTGAGCCCAGGCTCCATTCTCTATAACCAGCTCCCACCTGCTGCTTTGAAGGCAGTGTGGATGTTTAGCTTGTTGGCACTCTGTAGAAGTTACAGAACCCTTACTGTCTACTAACAGCCTCCTGGCTATTACCTATCAGTACTATTTAGGCTAACAGCAGGCTAGTAATACACTTTTAAATATTTTTATTCAATTGCTGATTTAGAGAGCCATCAAAAATCCCACCACCTCTTTTCAAATTATACTGACAAGAATAAACCTGTAATTTTTACAATATCACAAGAGTTACTTACAAGAACATATTGTGTGTTTTAAATCGACTCAAAGGTACAAGTCCAGCATTTATCCAAAATCCAGAACTACCCAAAGTCTGTGTACTCAACTTTGGAAAATAGGACCACTTCTACATATCATGTTGGCAGAAAAAACTTTGCTTGCTGTTCCCTTTGCTATTCAGGGAAACCACATGCTGCTTTTGAATCCACAGGATGACAATGTTACTGACACCATCCTCTCTGAATTCAGCTTTGTAATTCCAGGGGCTATGATTGTGCAGAAAGTATGTGACAGAGCAGAAAGCAATGCCCATTACTATTTTTACTCACAGTTTGAACTGGTGAGATAATCCGAACCTAAAATTAAAAATAATCACACTTCACAAAATTGAAGTGTCAGTCAGGAAATTCAGTGGTGCAGGATGGTGCACACAGCTGTGAAGAGCCTTGGGAAGGGGAAATCCTGACTGAAAGGATTAGCTAGTAGAGCCCAGTTAGTGGTTGGAGTTAGTGGTTGGTCTTCACTGAGTAAGACTGAAACATCATAACCCTATCCTGAGGTCCTGTTCTACTGTTACATTGAAAAGGTGCCTCTGAGAGCTTGATGTGCAGTGAAGTAATTGCTTAACACCTAAGACACTTAAGAAATAGTTCTTCCTCTTCCCTTTGCACATCTACTTCCAGCTTGATAGTAAAGAACAGGTCTAAGACAAGGAAATCACAACTAGGCGCTTCAATGGCAGCCAGGAACTGCGATTCCTGTTCACAACAGAGTTACCAGGAGTAAGGTTCTCCAGTTTTTACCAAGCCTTGTGCAATTCAAAATGGGTTTAAGGAAAGAGTGGGTGGGTGCGAATGAGCCAAACATCTCGAACCCTGAAGAAACACAGAGAAGAGGAAAGACAAGGAACAATGAAGCAATGCAGGGTTGACGGAGGAGGTACAAGAGAACAAATACACAGCTGCCTCTCAGGCCTTTGGAATCATTTTGTTCTGGGAAGGTAGATCATATTCTTTCCCTCTTCTGCTATGGAGAATTTAAACAATACTGACAAGGAGGCTCAGCTCTCTCACAATCCATAGAAGGATGCTTTTAGCTTCAAACACCTGCCATCAACAATAATAATTCCTTGTTTCTGACGTGAGCAACACATGAATGTGTACATCAAAAATACCTTCTTTGATGCCTGAAGAGATAACCAATCCACATGCAATAAAATGTCCCTGGGTAAACTACAGTATTTCAAAATGACAGACATTGGCATGAGCAACTTAAACTACCTCAATGGTTGTTTATGTACAGATGCATTTTAATTTGGCAATGAAGCTATTTTGATGCCTGTTGCATTATATTTGGAATGATAATTTTTGGAATTTGAATCAAACAATCTCACACAAGTTCCCCACGCAAGTTAAGCCTGTCTGGGACTCTCAAAGTCCACAGAACACAGAAAGGTTTCCTGCTAGGAAAAGAAGGTCTTCAGAGATGTCTCCATTGAGCAATACTCAGTTACAGTAAATGAAAATGAACATGTGCTATTTTGGACTGCTGGGTTCAGGCTCTTAGTATCCTTTTGTAGTCCTTTTGCACAGGACTACAATATTCCCTCTTAGGTGTGTTTGTGCTTCTCAGGGACCTTCACCAGCATTTGTGAGTCAGCATTTTTTAAGTTCAATATCATACATTTCTGTTCTGCAGCTTCATGTGGCAAGCTTTTTCTAAAAGAAAAAAAAAAAAAAAAAAGCAAAACCCCACCAAAACGACAAACAAAACAAGCAAAATATAAATGTAACTGTCACCTTTTCCTCTGGAAGTTGTGCTTTGGTTGAGTAACAAAAATCACTGGGCTGGTGCAAGAATTAAGTGAAATACTTCAAAAAAAAGTCATATTCCAAGACTTACATGAATTTAAGGGAAAATTTAAGCCCACATCCAAAGCATGTGCCATTAATGCTTCAATGTTTGAAAATATCTAGAGGCCAACTGTGTCGGAGAATAAGCAGATCAAATGATAAAAGAGACAACAGGAGCTGAACTGCACTTCTAAAGCAGGTGTGTTCTAGTTCAAGGCAAACCTCTGTATTACAGAGAGATCCCAAAAATAACAGCAAAGGAATAATGATTTAGAAAACAGTCCGACAAAATATTTTTTTTAAAGTCTTAGAAAAGAATCTTAAAACTAGTTTAAAAGATGCACTTCCTCTCACCCCAAAGTGGGATATGATACCAATCTGAAATTTACTGTTTAGACCATCAGACCAAACCAGGGTGGAGTAGATGTGGGCCTCTGTTTCCAATGAACCTATGAATGTAAAAAAAGATCAGTTTTGGTGCTATTCATAAAACTTTTCTTGCTACCACCAATATCACCGTCATCCCAGCAGTAAAATGTGTCTTCAGACATATGAAGACACAGTGTAAAAGGCAAACTGGCAGAAGTAATGCTAGTGAATAAGGGAAGTACGCCTGTGTCCCAGGCCTACTTGAAAGGGTAGGTTCCACATCAGACCCTATCCTGTAAGACAGAAAGAAAGGAAAGAGTTCCCTTTAACCTCTACCGTTTATACTAAGGTCAAGGGGCTTCTTTTTCTCCTGCACAGAAAATCTTGAAAATCTTCCTCAGCTAGAAACTGAAGTGAGCTTAAGACCCTTCCCAGGGCAGGAGGGTTGAAGTAAATGGTCTTTGAACATCCCTTCCACACCAAACTATATTCTATGATATGTTGAACACAACATCTGTACTGTACCCTGCTCAGCCTAAGGTAGGTGAGGCAAACTCAAAGCAGTGCTTAGACTGGAACAGTGCTCATTTCCTAGTTCTGGGGATCTTTCATCCTTGATCCTGGGCGTTTTACTTTCAAGAACTGTAGCAATGCTGTACATCTTTACTCTGGTAAGGCACAAAAACCCAAAAGGAATAAAATCCCCAAATAATACAGTTCCTTATTCAGTCTAAAGCATAAGCAGCAGAAGCATTTCAAATCAGAGGCAGAAAAAAAAAAATCCAAGTTTATTTAGTTAAATGGGCCCCAAATGAAGACTAACATCCCCAAACTGAAGGTACTAATTCAAGGACTGTGACTATACATAATGCAGGCTGGCAGTTCCAAACTCTGTCCTTGGAAATTGAACCAGTACAGCAACAAACTGCATAATTTTCTCTTCTTGCACCAGAGAAGTTATGCCTTATAAATTACATTTATTATGTTTTACTGACAAGTACTTACTTCAGTGAAAGAGAATAGTCATGCTTGCTTGTTTGACTGTTTCTTACAAGGTAGCTACACTCTTTACATAAACGTAACAGGTTTTCTGCATCTGTCCGACTGATTGCTCCATGATACCATCTAGAAAAAAGCAAAGAGATAAATATACACACACAAATATTCCCACTCACAGTGCTTTCACTACTTAATTTCTTTAGGTATGAACAGTCACTAATATCACTTGGATATCTTTAAGATCTAACATATTACATATAAAGATCATTATCTGGAAGTTATCATTAGAACTTGTGGAGGCCTGTGGTTCCTGTCAGCTGAAGGAAAAAACTCGGATGAGGAGAGCATGCAACAAGACTGGTGTACAGTTTTATGTAAGAAATTACCATTCAGAGCAACACATTGTATCATCTGTCTTGTAAGCAGCAGATCCATGATACACACATTTGCTCTATTTCATCCCAGATCAGTTTTTAAACTAATATACAAGATAACAAAAGGAAAACAAAAGCAAAAAACAAGCAGAAAAACACACACAGAGAATATGAACACTTAACAGTGGAAAAGATTTTGTAAAATAAATCTTTGAGGAAGGAGAAAAGAGATAAAGTGTGAAAATCTATTACAAGGACATGTTCTAAACACAGCTGTGGCAGCACAGAGTGCTTTATGTAAATCCCCGCTGGATTTGTGTAGCCACTGTGATCAATTCAGGGAAAAACAGGGAAATCGGCAGAGGATACGTGTGTCCTTCACTAAACAGACCACTGTAAACAAAGAACCTCCTCAGCACATGCTGCTCTATATCAGCTTTTAAAATCTCACACTCCACTGGCAAGTGCTTCGACCCTTCCCTTAAGTTTCCCAAGCAATGCTGTGTGTCTGGCCCTCTACTGGGTCAATCACGTCTCTGAGGAAGATCTCTCCCTTCCTGCAATTGCCAGATACACTCTGAAACACGATGTGACACTACTATGTCTGCCAAGGTATACATCAGAAGTGCTCTCTGTCTGTTCTTACCAGGAACTGTTGCTGGCTTTGTGCAAAAAAAGTTCTTCCATTTGTTCTGCTGAATTAACTCTAAGGCAGATGCTCCAGCTAAACGGTAAGTGAATAAAGACCAGATGGATCCCTTTGACAGAAGTCATGCTCTTAACCACCTTGTGCTAGCGTCAGCTTCATTGTTAAAGCTGATGAATGTGCTTAAAAAGAGTTTGGGCTCAAAAAAATTCATTGTATGCTTGGTTACAACCAAAATCTGTGCTAGAGAGGTTATACTATTGTATATTCACAAAAAACTAGTAAGGGGGGCCCTGAGCACTTCACCACTTCATAAATAAAATGGAGACACAGAGAGAAATGTTTTCAGGCAATGTTCTCCCTATTTCCCTTTAGATATTTACTGCTGAAAGATATTTGTCAACAAGCAATTTGAAGACTAGATTGTCTTCTGAGTGCGAGGGAATAACATTAACACAGGTGTGAATCAGAAAATGGATTTGGGAAAATTTAAAAGCTATCCCTATTAGCAAGAAATATCTCTTCTTTCTTTTCTCCCCAAAGGGCCAAATAAAAATATTTTTTATATTTTTATATCTCCCTTGCCAAAATTGGAGAGATATCCCAGACTCTGAGACTCAGAGGGAAGTATTTCTTATATTCTTCAGATCTGGTGTTCCCCAGCTATCAGAGAGGTTCATGGAAAAAGAACACAAGGCTGGTTTGAGGAAGAAAAACCTGCTTTTAAGAGCTGGAAGTAAAAGAGCAAAGTATGAAGACAACTGTTGATGAGAGAAGATCTGACTCATATCTGTTCAGATGGGATGCATGGAAGCTGTTTTGGCTACAGCTGAGAGTAAACAGCAATATCCAGTAATTGCTTGTGAGTCATATGCCCATGTAAATGGGACACTCAGATTGCTCCTGTTCCTGCTAGCTAGTGTGATAAGCATAGTGCTGTTCTGAGCTTTAAGTTCCTGAATAATTTGCTGTTTCAATTGTATTGCGTCTGTTTGCCCTGGGTGTGCTTTTTTGTTCCATGTCAACATATTGGTATTTGTGCAGAAAAGGTCCTCATTAAAGGTCAATGATGAGATCTTAAAAAAGTGAAATGACAGCTTGTGAGAGACACCAATGCAAAAGCACAGGAAAACCTGCATGTCTCCTAAGATAGCCTGAAAAACATAGGCACACAATGCAAACCTTAAAGCAGAATTCAAAAACAATCACACACTTTGACCTTTATCAAGACCTCCTCCCAAGACTGTAAGTACCCTGATTATGGTATACATAATGTTCTTCCTGATGTCCCTTACTTCGTCAATAATCAAGTTTCAGCCACCTAGGGGCCACAGCTCCACTGAAGACAGGACAGCAGCATCAATTATACCAGTAAGTATAATCAGTAATTACAGCTCATATAGTGTACAACATGATTCTGTTTCTGAGTTGGTCAGAGCAAAACAGGAAACCACCAGATCTTGATTATAAGGCTGGGAGGGATTCACTTTCAGTAAGACAATGGAAACAGCAGAACACACTTTCTTCTTTACACTGTTATTGAGGAAATAGAACAAATTAATTTGATTCCCCTGGGTCCATGAACTATGAGCTAAGTTCATAGTTACTGATTCCTTAATCACAAGTAACTAAAAATATTTTCTTGATATCCTAACACACCTTGGTATTTCTGTCTGTTTGGGGAATTTCCTAACCTACCTTCCACTTATTAACTTTTGTGCTTCCTTTCCTCTAGATTGTGTACTCCTTTCTACAGAAGCACACTCTGTTTTTGTAGAGAAAGATGGAAGGGTCTGACATGTGCTATGGAGATGTTTCACAGTACTAAAACTTGAGCAATGTGAGTTATTATGAATAATCTATGGTACGATAAATCTAAATTCTTCCACTTTCTGACACATTATATTTAACTGGACATTTATTTCAGGTTTGATCCTGCATACTTAAGAATCAAAAATAACCTCATGTCATTGACATTTGAATAATTAAAGGAAGAAAAACTAGCTCTGCAGTTTTTCAGTTGTTAATATCAATTGCAGTTATATGTAACTGCAACTATAATGAAAAACAAAACTACACAACAATATATTTATGAGGCAAAAATTAACATATACTCAACTTTCTGCAGTATTATAAATGTATTTGGGGGGCAAGTATGGTAAGCTGGAACTACCCAAGTCTGAGGACAAAATTTACAGTCAAATTTAAAACCTTTTAATCATTTATTTACCTAACAGTATTTCACAATAATGGTTGCTACTTCCTCTGTTGGAGATAAGCACACAATCTGTCAATGAACAGTGGTTCAAAGGCTGAGGTTGATTAGAGGGAACATGACACCATGCAGATGATATTACTCTCTGTTTCAAGCTTAAGCTTCCAAATACTGCCTGTAAAAATAGAATGTCAAAGGAAAAGGAATTCTGGAACTACCTGCTCTCAGACACAATGAGAGGATTCTCTCCTACTAAGGATTTGAAGTGCAAAAGGATTGTTAATCCTCTTAATACCAGCAGCCTTCAGGAACAAAGTATTCTCACAAAGTATTCTCACAAAGTGCATGCTCACATCCATGCCAAATTCTGCCCTCCCTCCCCTGTACAAATAAATTCTGCATCTTACGTAGAATGATAGTTTCTAGAGTGGGCCTGCCTTCAGGGATTCAAGACATAGCTTCCTTCTTTACTGCATGAATCCATTGGCTTTTCAGTGCCCACGGGTATCAGTCTAACCTGGGAAAATTGCCCCGCATGAAGATTTTTCTTTGTGTAACAGGAATTCTGGCCCCTTCTATGAGGCAGCACCTTTGGTATGACACAGGACAGTGGGTCATTACAACACACAAGCCACTCTGTCCAAATTATTCAAGGAAGGGTAACAGGCAGGACAGAGGCCACTTTTGGGGATACCAGACGTTTACGCACAGAATTCTCTGACAACCTGATTTTGGAGCTGATAAAACTGCCTCTGAGCACCACTCTCAAGTTTGACAGCATCAGGGTAGAAATCAGTCTCTTTTCTGAAAGCTTTGTAAGTGGTCTTATCATTCTGTCCCTGAAAGAGTATCACAGCCAGATGCAAGGCACGTCTGATGTATTAGAAACATGTTATGAAGCCACAAAAATATGGAATTAATGCAGCTTTAAAGCAGACTTTGTATTATGTGATATACATTTCTTTTTTGCAAATGCAATATAACCAACATGGTCAAAAGTGAAATACCTGCAAATACTTTATAGACAAAATTCGCTGTTCCCAACATGAGTTTCAGCGTGTCCCCCACAAAAGTTACTGACACATCCTTAGGATTAATAAAAAGTAGTTTTTTTGTGAGCAAAGGGATACTTAGGAGGGCTGCTCGACAGCAGGATCTGGGCACTTTCTGCTCCTGTAAGTGGAGAGGCAAAGACCTAGAGAGCAATTACTGTGCTTACTTACATCTGCTTTTCCAGTTGAATAGCTGGATCTATTCTCTCTCCCAGGATCCCACAAAATTCTGGACTGCCATGTTTGATGGGTTTAAAGCCTCCTCCAGGTGCTCTTAATTGCCTGTGCTGGTCATTTGAGGGAGAAGGAGATGCTTGCCGTTTCCCACTTCCATTAAATTGGGCTGCAAGACACACAACAGTTACCTCTCCAGGCAAAGTTAAAAAGGACCAAAAGAGCTGTAGCACTTAGAGAGGTTTCACACCCCACAGAGAACAAACATACACCCACTAGCATTATGATGTACTGCTTTATCTACAGAGTTATATGTATTGTGTAAAGGTGTTTCTTACTATGCAAAGTAGTCCTAAAATTCTTTCTTTTCCAGTAACAAAAGCCACACTCCTCTAAACCTTGTTATAATAACTAGTACTTATCTTAGCATTTGTTACTTTCATCCCCCAGAGATGATGCTCTTAAACAATTAACAGTAACAAGCTTTCAGTCACCTGCCATAGTTCCAGTAACAAACAAGAGAGAACATCAAGAAATCCACCTTGCCTCAGTTTATGTGTTATCATCCTAACAGTGATCTGGGTGCAAATCCAGACAGCTAACACCCATCAGAAATAAAGTCAAGCAGCAAAGAATTATCAGTGTATCCACTTATATTACACTGGCACAAAGCTTTTGTCTTTAAACACTAGGAAACAAAGAGATGAAAACAGAAAACGGCATTTGCTAATTTCTCTCACTAACTATACTATTCCAAAAAAATCACTATGACTTATTTTGCAAAGCTATAATTTATTAGAGCACTGCAACATCTCTAGCAAAGCACATAATAATGATGTATCCTCATTCTACACTTACAGATTCCACATATCTGTAATTTAAAAATAATTAAAGGATAGAATGTTGACAGAAAGAGCGAAAGAAGCTATCTTCACAACATTCCCAACTCTCATTGCCTTCTATGGTTTGCTGCTTCATCAAAAATTAACATTCCCACCCTACAGACGACTTTATTTCAAGGTCATCTAATGGGCACCAGGCAGAAAAAACTTCACTGTATCAATGTGGACCAGCTCCTCTGTGAGCTTCAACAGCAATATGAGAAAAAAAATGTTGCAAGGAAAAATGAAAAGACCCCCTATAAAGTTATTGATCTTACACATTTAGAACTGAACTTAGTATTAACACACAGCCAGTTAGGCATGTGGCTGATAGTACTTCATGTTTTAAAGTAATCTGTACAGCAGGAAGGCAGCTGTAATGTTCAAGTTCAAAAGATAATGCATAGAGACATGTTGGACATGGAAAGTGTTTTGCAGATTTTTTTTTTTTAAAAATATATATATGCTTTCTTCATGGGACTTAGGACAATTCCAAATTTCTCCTCTATTCAGACAAAGTAGGCACAAATTTTTGCCAAAACTGGGCAAATGTATTCAATCACATTCTTAAGTATGCATGGCAATAATATGCTGACTCTTTCTTAAAATATTAACTCAGATTTAACCTCATTACTGGGTAATGAAAGGTAATTAGCATAAGAAGAAGAAACATTGCATGTGCATACTTGCCCATGACATGTATGAACAATACTATTATTTCAACTGTAAGAAAAACAGTGTAATCAGGAGACTCTCTGAAAACTTAATGTCAGCTTCTGACCAAGGAGCATCTTTCAGACACTAAAAAATTCAGTTCACTAAACAAACATGAAGCTCAGTTCTGACTGTGAACAGCAATATCTTTACAACACAGAATCACAGAACGGCTTGGACTGGATGTGACATTAAAGATTATCTAGTTCCAACCCCCTCATGGCAGAAGTATGTCACCATAGGCTATGATTCCATCCACTAGACCAGGTTGCTCAGAACCCCATCCAACCTGGCCTTTGACACTTCTGGGGATGAGGCATACACAACTTCTCTGAGCAACCTGTTCCAGTGCCTCACCACCCTCTCAGTAAAGAATTTCTTCCTAATATCTACTCTAAATCTCTCCTAGTTTGAAACCACTTCCCCTTGTTCTATCTTTATCTGCCTGTGTAAAAAGTAACTAGCATGATGGTTAAAGGTAGGGTCTATTCTCCAAAAATAGCAAAAGTTAAATTTCAGATGTTTTTGAATGTTTTGGGTTTTTTTCTGTCTGAAAAGCTCAGATATGTCTCTGGACTCCTACCTTTTTTTCTTTTTCTGTGAATTAATTTGTCAGGAAGAAGCAGTCTTGAAGGGATAACCAGGCATATTAAGCTGACAAGTATGATGCGATGTCGTTATCAGGTCTGAGTTTTGGCTGCCATAAATCCCCTCTTAAAAGCTACTGTATATACAAAGAAGGTTTAGAAACCTAATTCCATGGAACTGGCAGTGTAGTTTTTCATTGCTAGAGTAATTCTGTTTATCACAGCCATTTCAGTTACACAATACCTGAATACCTGACACTTCCTCGCTCTCTACGTGGCTTGTCTTTCAATGCCCTGTCTGGTGCCATACCCCAGGGGTGGTGGCATGCCAGAACTCCCTTGCTTCAAGCCCCTCAGCTTTAGTAGCCAGCAGAGGAGACCAAGTCTGGCATTTACAGATTCTCCTTCAAGAAGTCCATGATCAGTGCTGGAAACTGGAAACTACTACCAAATTTAAGGCAGATGGGCTTGAGAGACGTCACATGCATTTTGTTCACCCAGAGGTTTGCTGTTCTGCTTACAGCAGTCCAAGAAGGCCAAGTTTCTCAAAAACTCAAATGGAAGCCAGTGTCAGCCTGACATTCCTGAATGGGCCCTTCAGTGCCCAAGTTATCGTCTGCCTAGACAATGGGGTCTCCCTGGTGTTAGTTATCTCCTTTTCTAGCCAGACTTGAGCCCTGAAAGCTACTTTGTTCCTGTTACTTTGCCAACGTCAACTCTTCCGGGCAAACCAGTCTGCCCAGCTCAGCAGGAGTTCTAACAAGACCTGCCCACTTCCCAGAAGAGCCATCAAAAACACATCTTAGCTCCAGCTGTACAGCCTCCAGTAAAACAAAATTAAATTTGTTTCTGAAGGAACTCAAACTACGGACAGTAAAAACGCCGCATTCCAGCTCTGCTACACAGAAACACAAATTTCAGCACTTCGGAAGTCCCTGGGCTGCCATGTAGCTTGCTCCATCCACAGTGTCAGCATGACACCAGCTCCATGCTAAGGAGTCAAGGAACAGATATACTCCCCTCAACCTGAGCCTGTAAA
>JAWWLV010000100.1:27054217-27077314 GCA_035041135.1 Platyrinchus mystaceus | reverse complement strand
AAGCAGGACTTGCCCACTACCAGAATTCATAACACCACTCAGACCAACACTGTGCTTTTCAGAGAAATCCACCTCAGCTAAGAAAAAAAAAAAAACCCAACTGGTCTAGGTACATTAGCTAGCTACATTATAGAACCACAGAATAAATCAGAAGAGCACTTCATAACTCTCAGCAGCGGGTCAATACTTCTCCATTGCAAACTTTCCACTATTTCAAACTTAGAAGTTGGACCTTCTGTTTCCTTATTTTAGACATCTATAACTCCTAGGACTTAGATGTAGAGACACCAGATAAAACAGCAGCTTGAAACTATGCTTGCAGTCAATCCTTACACACTCCATTGTAACAAATAACCAGGTACCTAAAATAAACTAAGTTATAATGAATGGCAGATGCAATCAAAGAAATCTAATTTATCTCAAAAATTGTTTACTCTTTTTATTTTAAATAAAAATGCTACATGCTGAGTGAATAAGGAATCCAACCATATAAAAATATTTTATTACTTTTGTAAAGCAGTATTTTGTTCCATGTGCTCTCATAAGAGTTAACTACATAATACTCGGAAGAATCCATATAGACCAATCATAAAATCTCATATTGGATTGACCTTGTTAATTTAGTTACATGTACACAAACTGAAAAGTAAATATAAAAAAAGAATTCACAAAACTAAGATTATTTTTTAAAAACAATTAAAAAACTCCTATTTGAGAATTTACCTGATGAAGACCAAAAAAGTGGGCATAAAGGTGAGTACAGAGCTTCAGACTTAAGCTCTGAATGAATTAAAAATTATCCATTTCATATGATATGAACAACACATGAAGAATAACGTCTAAGATTTACATATGCACATATAAGACTCTTCAAGAAAATAATTTTCAAAACTAATAATCCCATTTCTGTGGCTGCTGCAAAAATCTGTGAAGTGTGATCTTACTGGAGACAGACATGTACTGGTCCCACAGCTTGTATCTCAGTGTTCTTAAGGTATGAAGTTGCTGGGTTTTGAAAGAAAAATTACTTCTAGGTAGCACACAATCACTGTTCTTGTGTGGGAAGCTCAGAGTCACTCACTCACCTGTCAGGATACGGAGGCTGCATGTATGCTTTGGGCCAAGACAGTATTGCTGTCATCACAGAGACACATGAAAAGGCACAGAAATGTCTACTGAATGCCGTAGCATGAACCCAAAGCACAAGGCTTTACACACACTCCAGACTGGTATTCAGCATCTGCAAGACAGCCATTGTGGCACTGGAAACCTAGTGATGTCTGTTGATTAGCCTATCTTGATATACAATAGATAACCCAAATTACAGCCAGGATGTCTCCCAGCAAAAGCCCTTCAAGTGTTTTAATTGGTCCAACAAATGGGATGAGTCAGCTCAGGCAAGCCTAAACCAAAGCTTGTTTCCACCAGGCAGACCTCAGGAGCAGAACTGCAAGCCACATGAGCAGGTTAGACCATTGTGTTGCAGTTCATGCTCTTTAGAGAAAGAAACTACTTTACCTGTACAGCATCCAGCAAAATTGGATGCTGCTTTAGATCCAGGTTCAAAAGATCTATTAGCATATGCTTAATGAGAAAGTCACTGAGCCTGTAACTCCACAAGATTATTATCAGCTCACATGCCAGAGCAGATCATGTTGCTGGGAAGCATAAATCAGTTTTCTTTGACCTCTTCTGTTCCATAGGAGCCCAACAAGAGGAAAGGGGATGCTGAGCAAGAGGTTTCTTTTTAAGCAGTTTGTTCAGGTTCATCTATGTGTCTTTTGCTCCCACTCACATTTCACAGGATGGATACTGCAGACATCAACTTGGCTTGGAAACAAACACAAATCAACCACAATCTAAAAATGTAAGTTGAAATGAGGAATCACTCTCACAACAACAGGCCATTGCTCTATCCTGTTGTGCTAGAAGAGAAACCTATTTCTGCCAACCATATCCACCTACCTATTAGGGAATCAGGTCAGAAACATACAAGAAGGATACTGTCACAACAGGCTGTTTACAGAACACTAGCCCTGTACAGATGTGGAGAGAAGTCACTTCCCACTTCTGTAATACAGCAACATCTCGGCACACAGAATTGCAAAATCACAGATAATTCAGGTGGCAGAGTCTGTCATATGATCAGATCAGGTTGTTTATCCAATCATTGCTTCACACAGGATGAAAAAATCTGAAGATGGAGATTGCAAGAGCTCCTTGGACAATTGGTTCCAATGCTTAACTGTTCTTACAGAGAAAAATATTTCCTGTATTGAGTCAGAACCTCTCCTGATTCATCTTATGTCTCATCTTCCCATCACACACCTGTGAAGAAAGTGGCTCCATCTTCTTGAGGATCTCCTCATACACACTGGAAAGTTCCCATTATGTTTCACCCAAAGTTTTCTCTTCTTCAGGCCAAACAGGCCCAGTTGTCTCAGCATCTCCTCACATATACTGTCAGATGCTGCAGTTTCTTGTCATTTTGTTTGCTCCCAGCTGACAACAACATTTATCAACACCCTTCTAGTATCAGAATACTGGACACAGCATTACACACTGTCCGAGAAGTGTGAACTAAAGAGCAACAGTCGCTTTTCTTGATCGACTGGCTTGCTCCTGTTAACACAAGCCAGGATGCTTCAAGCCTTCACCACTGGTGAAGAGCACACATTTAGCCCACTTTCCCTCAGGACTTCTTAAGCACCTTTTAGCAAAGATGTATTCCAGCAAATCAGCCAGTTCTAGGTCCATATCACTGCAGGGGGTTAGTCTGTTCCAGATGCAAGTCTTTCGGTTTCTTCTGATTGGATTTCGTAGGTTTGTTGTCAGCCTATTTCTGCAGCCTGCTCAGGTCCCTCTGAACGACAGCTTTGCACACTCACACCCTCCCCCTCCCTTGGCTATTATTCCAGACTTCATAAGGGGCATTTCCTCTTTCTGCTCTGGGTTACTGATAAGTATGCTAAACAGGAAGGGTTCCAGAACATATCCGCTGAGGAATCACACTTGTAACCAGACTCCAGGAAGAGTATGAATCACCAAGCACTACCCTTTGAGGTCAATGACCCTAATCAGTTTTTACAAATCCACTTGTCCTCCCATCTAGGCTACAATATTCCAAACACAGCTGATGCCATAGCACACCATGCTGAAAGCTGAAGTCAATGTAGATGACACCCTACTGCCCCTTTCCATTACCAGATCTAGTAGCTTTAACACTGAAAGCAAACAGGTTTGTCAAGCTGGATTTACCCAGGGCAAATGCACACTGACTACTTAGTAATCACTGCTCTCAGGCTTCTTTCATGCTCCCTCACAGAGCCTGATCTCTTCCCTCCTCATCCCCAACACTATCATCACACTGTCCCTTTGAGAATTGCTCCGCAATTTCAGGACCTTGCAAGGTAATTTCCTTATCATAGAGCCACTGAACAATAAACACTATCTACATCACATCCATTAAAATGGGGGTAGGGACAAGGAGTGGGAGAATCAAGAGCTTTTGTAATGTGAACCAAGTGCTAAGATGATTGAAAACAGGTCAGTTGAAGCACCAAAGTGCAACGTTCTATATTTCTGCATCAGGTAAAGATTTGAAAGCACCCACACCTTCCTTTCAGACATTTCTTCACACACACAAACACATACACACACACACAAACACACATATATATCAAAAAGAGCTCACAGAAAGCACTTGATTTCTCCCAAAGGCAAGTATATATGCTGTACGTGTGAGAGAGAATTCTGTGGCTGGGATCTAGGAAATCCTACCTGCCAAAGCTGGGATGGTGACTTTGTTCCACTCCCATGGCTGATCATACTCATCTGCAGGCCTGTCGTCATCCTGTGGCAATTTGCTTTCTCGTAAACGGTGACTCACCACACTTTCAGAATCAGATTCCACACCGCTGCCTTCTGGTTCATAGGGCGTGTCATAGAGCTGCATGTTTTTCTGATGGGACTTCATGCCTTCCTGCTGTTGAAACTCTGTTGGCAAGAAGGAAAATTGCATCAGAATCCCTACTAACCATGTCTTATCATTATAGTCTATAATTTTAGAGCACTCGACTTCCACCCATTTCTTAACAGCCACATAATTACAGAGATGACAAGCTTGTACAAGACTTCTAAATTCTACCTCTACATTGGTAACTGGCTGGAAGCAAAAGTTTGCTCCAGCTAACAACCACAGCACAGTCTCATGCCTCCAACAACATTTCCCAGCTTGTCCAGAGCCAGACTGCAGGAAGCACACAAACCCTGTCAGCCTGTATAAAGCACACTTAGAAGCAACTGTACATAAATTCCCAAGAACACTGAAATTTGTGTAAAAGAGATTGTTCTGAAGTGCAATTTGAAGCTAAAAAGATCACAAAAAAATAAATCTCACAGTATAATTATACATGCTGATTAAAAAATAATTGTCTGCATTTATGCCTACAGAGTATCAGCAAAAAATGAACTAGGACTAGAGTAAGGACAACAGGCAAAAGCATTGGTAACTAGTGCTTAGCTCACATTAAGGGGGATTTAACAGCAGCTCTCAGCTGATTGAAAAGCAATCAGAACCAAACCCTTCTAGGGCAGAGTCACAAGATGCAATAAGGATTGAGTGGAGTGGGTGACAAGCCAGATGGCTGTGCTGCCATTCAAAGGGACCTGGAGACTCTGGAAAACTGCAGGCCAACAGGCTGGAAAGCTGTTCAGCAGAGAAGGATGCTGGGGTCCTGTATGACAGCAGGTTGAACATGAGCCAGCAATGCACACTCGTGGTAAAGAGGGGCAATGCTAACCTGGGGTACATGAGGAATTTTGAAAGCAGATCAAGGGATGTGATTCTTCCCCTCTATTTAGCATTGGTGAGGCCACAGCTGGACTGCTGGGTCCATTTCTCATGTCCCCGGCACAAGAAAGACATAGAAAGACTGCAGCAAATTTCAGCAAAAGGCCATGAAGCTTGATAATGGAACTGGGGCACTTTTCATGTGAAGACAGGCTGAGAGACCTGAGACTTGTTAGCCAGGAGAAAATAAGTTTTAGTGGGGACACTATCAATGCATATGAATACCTGATGGAAGAGAGTGAAGATGGAGACACACTTCTATTGGCAGAGCCCAGTGACAGAACAAGATGCAATAAGCCACTAGTCAAAATACATGCAATTTCATCTGAACACAAGAAATCATGTTTTTACTGTGATAATGGTCAAACATTGAAATAGGTTGCCTGGAGAAGCCATGAAATCTCTACCTGTGGAAATAATCAATATATGATTGGACACAACTGTGGGCAACCTACTCCACCTGTCCCTGCTTGAACAGGGTTTTTTGTTAGATGATATTAAGAGGTCCCTTCCAACCTCAGATGTTCTGTCATTATATTTACCACTGCAAGGACAAAGTAAGACTGTCAATAATTGTAACAAATTGCAAAGTTACAAAAAAAAAAAAAAAGAAAGAAAGAAAAAAAGAGTCTGAGAACTTTTTAACCCACAAATGAAGTAACGATTTAGAGCAGTGCTCTCTTGTGTAATAAGTCTTTCATCAATTAATCTATCAGCAGAACATTTTAACCAAGTAATTTCTCCAAAACACTTCAAAAGTGCTGTGAAAGTCTGCAAAATGACAGTGCAATTCCTTGTGAAAAAATATTTAGTTTATACATTACAAATACAGTA
This sequence comes from Platyrinchus mystaceus, assembly GCA_035041135.1. Lineage (NCBI taxonomy): Eukaryota > Metazoa > Chordata > Aves > Passeriformes > Tyrannidae > Platyrinchus > Platyrinchus mystaceus. The sequence continues at coordinate 27,071,628 of JAWWLV010000100.1, read as the reverse complement.
AAAGTGAAGAAATATACACCAAAATTGATGATGCAAATACAAGCAAGATAGGTCCTTTTAATTCCTAGTTATGAATAGCCACATTACCTCCCTTCAATACAAGCAAAACCTGCTAAATGCCATCTTTAAAGGGCAGCTTATTTGAAAAAAAGGCTTCAAACCTTTTAAAAAAACACAGTCCTCGTATTTCAGCTGTTTTTTGAAAAGAATTTTGCTCAAGAAAAACTGCTGCTTTGAGAAAAAACTGTATTAGAAAGAATTCACAGCTGATACTCTCTAGGATATTCCTGGATCAGAAAGATAAACGTTTTATTTTTTCTAAAGTCAGGAATGTGGTATGTATCTGTCTTTCAGTACTATGAAGCCAGTAACTCGTACACAAAAGCAATGTGCATTTCTGCGGAACAGTTCCAGAAGCCACGATCCCACCAAATTAATTATAAGTGCCAAACACAAACCTGTGTGCCAAACACAGTTACGCTACTGGCTCCTTGTGTGTCAGTAAATTTCAATACAGGACTCCCTTGATCAACATTTTTCTTTTACCCAGAGGAACAAGGCATCAGACCACAGAGAAAAGTTTACCAGGAAACAGGGGCGATAATCAGAAAAATTACAAATATTTGATCCTAAAGTAGAAAAGTTTTTCTAGGAAAAACTCAAACCTACAGAGAGTGAAGGGGAAGAACAGCATATATATGCATATATAAAAACATGTGTTTATACACACTTATATACACGTTTACATAGCATCTCTTTTATAAAGCTTCCTATAAATATGCTTGAAAGTTCATCTTGAAGACTGTGTGTAAATAAAAGTGATTTTACTAAAAGTTAAATCAGAAAAAATTCCTTTCCATAAGTAACAGCACAGGTGAGTCTGTACCATAAGCAGTATTAGAACTATTCACACTGACATGTTAGTGTACACTTGATATTTAAGAATCATATAGTAGAAGACAGAACATTTGTGATGAAGCATTTCTCATGGTTTTCAAACAGTCTGTAATAATGACAGCTCTAAGGGCTAAAATAGCCATTGGAATGACTACAAATCCAAAACTGTTAATTTAATTTTTAAAAATATTTTTCACTTTTATCAATTGTATCATTTGAATTCTTACTGCTGATAAAGTACATTTTTATAGAATTACGTGCATTAAGTTCATAGCTAATAGAAGGAAAAACAACTGAAGTTTTGAAAGCACTAATTTTGCTAGCAGGCTGGAAGACTCCCCCCAAAAAATTCATATTCTCACAGATTAGAAGTTATGACAGAATCAGGCTCCAGAAGTTTGGGCTCCAGTGTAAAATCAAAAACCTGACCAGTAAGGTGCAGAAACTGACAGAAGATTATGAGATACAAGACTCAACTTGACATTCTTCTTCCCATTCAACTCTGACATTCACATAAAGAACAGAGCTCCACTGGATAATCAAGTAACCTCATGGTAACCTTTCCAGCAGCCACACTAAATGCCTTAATAGCCCTAAATAACTCAACAGCATTACTCATAGGTGCACTGTACTCCTTATGAGAGTTTGGAGAGAATAAAGGGATATATCATCAAGAAAACAGAACAACTATGAAGCCAACAAAAGGAAACATTGAACACATACTACTTGCTTACAAAACCCATTAAGTGAGCTTCTATAGATTGCTTTCCAAAAGGATGTGACAGACAACAAAACAACCAGATTATTCTGTAATGGTCAGATGCAAATAGGTATTTCCTTCATCTCAAACTAAAGCATGAAGTAACAAGAGGTCAATGTAGTTGCACTCTTAAAAGAAAAGTTCTGATAACATAAAAGCCCATTTTCCCAAATCAAGCACATCTGTGTCACCAGGCAGGAATGAACTTACTGCCATTTTACAGCCCCTTTGCAACATTTCTTCTGATGAAACATGAGACAAGCAAAATGCAGGGATCCTCCTGCCACAGTTGTGTAAGGAATATCAGATACAGAAAGATTCCCTGAAGTTAAGCACTTGCAAGAGTTTTTGTTTTCCTATCTGGTAAAAAACAATGAACTAGATTCTGTTGGGTAGGTCGGGAATCAAAGGCAGATTCCTGCACCACACAGTAGGAGCACACTGTGCAGAAAGTCTTAACCTGCAGGAGACAAAAGCACTAAGGGATATTAATTCCCTGGGGTTTTTTCAACATACTCTACTATTCTGTTGGAAAATGCAGAATAACTTTTTTCTTTTAAACATTTTGTTTAAAATGTCTTTTAAACATTTTACATGCAACAAATCACAGCATCGGTGGTAACACAGATGTAAGTGCTTCTTTTATCACTCTGAGAGCAAACAGTAATTTATGTATGCCCCACTGATAAACAGAGAGATCTACAATGTAATTGGGTACAGTCACATTAACTTATAGATTAATCAAGAGCAGCACAATAAAGCTGTTCTGATTCACCAGTATGTCAGATTTCAAAGTCTACTGACCCACACATGTCAGGTGAAAATGAGATAAGCCAAACCCATCTCCATCTCAGCTACAGCTTTCAAGACTGGTGCAGGATTTAAAATGACAGTCCTAACAGTTCCTCAGCTGGTTTATCTTAGCTAACAGTCCTATCCTAGTGAGACAAATCTGATTATGAAGGTAACATGCTGGAAACAGTACTGCAAACTTTTGAAAATCTAGCACTGAAATTGTGTTTTAAGCAAAAGTACAAGGGCTATCCACACCCTCTGTACCCAACAAGCCTAAGAACAGTACTCAGGACAGATAACAGACTCCTACTATTGGGATTTTACAGAGCACACTTGGTTGCACCCATTTCCACTCAACTACACCACCCACTATAGAGTTTAAACTGGCCATAATGCTGAATAAAGCTTCACTCTATTTCCTAAAGCCTTGGACAAAATACTCGAAAACACTACTAACCTCAACAAGCGGCTGTTGATAGAAACCCTTTAATGTAAATATAATGATTTTTCAAGGCCGCTTTTGCAAGCACCCAAGTTTTTTCAGATACACAGCTATTTGAAGGAAGCCCAGCAGATTTTTCATTCATTCATTCAACACACATTATAACATGTAAACACTATGCTGGAGTAAGATTGTACAGAGCACAGCTGTCATGCTGTCAGCTTTAAGAATTTCTGTCCTCCTGTCTCTGCAATCAGACCACAGGTCTCCTCCAGATGGTTGCTCGTCCTCTGCTCTTTTCCCCGAAGTCAGCATTTAAAAAGCTTCAGTCCTAGTTACCTCGATTTAGCTTCCCACTAACCAAATTAAAAGCACAACCTGCTGTTAACTACACACAAAACTATAACCAACCCACAGTGAGTACCACTGTGATGCTATTCTCATTGAGAACATTTGCATCACTCAAATTACCAGATGATTCCAGTGGCAAGGGTCTCAGCACTGAAGCAACTTCATCTGGAACTCACTCAAGTTTTCAAGGCACACAGACAGACCTAACACCTATCAGAAAGATATGGATATTTAATTAAAGCAAACGCAAATAGCAATACCCTGCTAGAGTCCATGTCTTGCATCTTGTTCTCCTGTACAGAAAAAATGCCCCACAGGGAGATGGAGCCCTTCAGCAGTGACAAAACAGGCTAACCTATCTTCAGCTAGAATAGTCAGAGCAGAACTTCTGGAATGTGGATTCAAACATTTTATATTCAAAAACCCCAGAAGGGCAGTCTGCAAAATGTTTGGAGGACTTGCTATAAGCACACCAGCTATCTATGGATAAGTCTGGAAAAACAAGAACACCATATCCAAAAGTATCTGAAAACATAATTCAAGAACAAAGTCTGTTCTTGACAACAGCAACTTATGTTCCTTGTATTCTGATCTGTCATTGAAAACAAGAAATTATCAGAGGGAGCAGAAAGAAACATGAAAATGATCAGGTACACATTGAGAGATACTGATGAGTATCTGAGGCATCCCTCTCCAACATTATCCTGGCAATCTCTAGCAGGTGAATGTCACATCTGATCACAGAAAACCAAGTCTCATCTGCATGAGTTCTTCCTGTTAAGGAACAGGCTTTTCTGAAATGGCCCAAACCTCTACTTTCCATGTGTTCTGCTCTTGAGGCTTCCAATGGAAAACCACTGAACTGGCAACTAATCATATTAAATGGCAGTGAGTTGTTTGCTCCATGTGTATGGGTAGGCAGCACATCAACCAATAATTGCCAGTTTTCCAGATGCGTAAGAAGATACTACTGCAAAGATTACACTGACACAAGAACATTTACTTCCATTACTTCCATTGAATCCATTTCCACATAAACAGGTCAAAATACTTTGCCAACTGCTTACTTAATCCAAGCCTCACCATTAATGTTTCTTTTCACATCAATTTTGGAAAGATAATCTGGAAATATTTTAGGACTCACTGTACAGAATTCTCATTGTATTACTGCAAAGTCTATTCATAGGAGAAGCTAAGTTTTACCTCTGCTCAAATTTCACCTCAGGCCCTCAGAAATCAAACTGCTTTATACTCTGCTTCCAGACCCAGCTGGATGCCTCCAACTGCTGGGACACAAGGGAACACCAATAATATTCCAATGGCAGGGAGGGCTGTTTTGATTTGAGACTGCAGCAACTGCCCCCGAATGGTCATGATTCCAGATTTTGCTGCAGAAAAGCTGCCTATGAGATCTTCCCTCATCTTTTCTTCTGAACAGAAGCCAAGTGACTCAGAAGTGAGCCACTTTCCAGGAATGAACAACAGACATTTGTTCCCCTGACTTGATGTGAAGGCTTGGCATAACCTCTTGCTGTGAAAAGCACTGTCTTCAAATGGCCTGCATCATGCCGGAAATACTACTGAAGTCCAAGTATGACTCATTACCCCAGGAAGAAGCAGTCAAATCAACTTTACATTCCAACAGTCCTGATAAAGAAAAGTTATTAGGCCAGTCAGAGCAGGGGCAGGATTATTTATGGTAAATATCAATAAACCAGAAACAAAAAAAATTAATATTTTCCACAGAAAGTAGGTACTGAATTAAAACAAATAAGCCCTCATACCCTGCCCAAAAAGGCAGGAAGTACGCATTTGTCTTTATGGGAGGGGAGGGAAAAGGAGGGGTGGGAGTTGGTGGAGTCAAAGGAGGCTGATTAAAAAAGCAAAACACATGGAAAAATACCCTAAATCCTGACAGCCTGGAAGAACAGCAGTACAGCTTCTGAAGGACATCAAAGTTGTCCTTGCAGATGTGTTTCTCTTATGGCACAGCAAAGAAATAAAAAAATAAATTTCTTCACTCCTCTGGAAGCAGTTTATTCTAAAAAGCATTCCCCCTCCACACCTAATTTTCTGTTAAATAAGCAGTGATTAAACACTCTAACCGCCATCTTAAAATTCTTAATTTTTGCAGACTTTGCCTCTCTGGAGATGCTTTGAGGCTGCTTACCTCCTTACTCCATACACATTGCTCAGGAAGAGGATCAGGGATGCCCTTTTTATTTAGATAAGGGGAAAGAGAATGCAAAAAATCTTCAGCAACTGTACATTTATTGCTGCCTGGCCAAGAGCCAACTCCAGATACTGCTACAAGCTATCCGCATCATAGTGCTGTTGCCGGATCCATGGTTTGCTCATAGGTTTTTCCTGATCTTTCTGATCAGATCACTGACCTTTGGGGTTCAAGGATCATTATTCCATAGGCTAAATGGAGCAATTCAAGTGGCAACAACTAAAAACAGAGACCTCAGCTCAACCAAAATTTAAGATCCTCATTCCACAATCTGAAGCTTCTAAGCTGTGTAAAAGAGCTTGTGATAAGAGGGAATGGAAGCCCTCTGGGAAACAGAGTGCAGTGCTGGTATTTTCATGCACACCAGTTAGTACAATGGTTCTCATCAGCCTATGAGGCAAACTGCAGTGTCCCAAAAGGTTTGTTTCAAGATTAGCACAAACAGAATCAATTCTTCTTGAAAGTAACTTTAACACCCAAGTCATGCCTATTTTAAAGATGTTAAAACTCTCCAGTGTCAGGACAGAGAAGCTTGTAGCAAGTATGACTGTTTCCTGAAGTTAGATCAGTCTTGTGACTCATAACTGCTACTGATGCTCCCAATGGCCTTGACAACTCTCCTCAGGAACACAGTATCTCTTCAGGAACACAGTATCTCTTCAGGAACACAGTATCTCACCGTCGCAGCAGTCACCTAGAGAGGGGAAAGGAGTGGAAGAAGAACCCACTCATAATGTAAATGCCATTCAACACTTACACAAAAGGAAGACATCTTCTTGAATCATGTCTGCCTGTGAAAGTCTCTGCTTGCTGAAAGCTTACTGAAAAGAATCAAATGAGATAAGCACTGATCAAAATGATTTTTTTAGTGAGTATAAATATTTATACACATTTGCATATTCAGGACAATATTGCAAGGAATAATTAGATGTGAGTAAAAGTGAGTTTATAAGACCAAGACAAAATATGCAATTTTTATTTCCTGATAGCTGGAAGTCTAATTCAATGAGAATTATACAGAGGGGAGTTATATTTTCTGCATGTAACTAACTTTGAACACGACCTTACTAGGGATGGGGAGAGGGCAGAGAAGAAAGGTAAGTGGGTAGATGCCTCCATCCAGACTTCCTCCCCACTATACCCTGCGATACATATAGTGGGGAAAAAGTTGCCTACAGGTACAACTTATATGGCAGAGTGAGGCAACTGACTCATGTAGCCAGAACAAATGCCATATCTGATTTAACAAAGTCAGATGAGATGTGTTCTCAGCCAGATGAGATATCTTCTTATCTTCTTTCAGGCACCGGTGCATTCCCCACAGGGAGTATAAGGCAAAGAAAAGAACTACTGCTTAAAAACTCCCGCAGTAGATTTATTCCACAGATGTGGTGGCTACATGGTTAAAACAAACACAGAAATGTAAACTGTATATTGTTTTTAATGAAACCTCCAGCCTCTGAATGATTGTGTCACTATGATTTAAAAAACCCAAGACCAACCAGCCAATCAAAAAACCCAACTGCCAGCTCTAAATAGCCTGAAATTTCCCTAATTACTAATGCCCATTATTTTATCTTTGTTAGATTTTTTTTTTTTTTTTTTTAAGAAAAACATTAAGAACATAAAGAGAAGTCAAAGCTTTGGAAGTGGTATATGACACATTTAAAAGAGATCTTTCCCTGACCAGGATTCCAGGAAGAGCAGGCACTATCAGCAGTGTTTGCTTCTCTGGTGGGACTTAAAAGCCACACAGCATCTGTTTTTTCTCCTGTTCTCTTCAAGGAACAGCCACAGTGATTATTTGCAATTTTGCCTACTTTTACATGCTTTTCCCAGGGGAAGTGTTGTCCTAGTTGCAATCTTTCTGTTCTGTCACTCAAGCTGAGTTACCTGCACAGTCTAGGAACTCTGATCAGCATCTAAATACCTAATGAAGACTAATCACCACTTCTTGAATGTAAAAGCCTTCAGATATAGCTCCAAATATTAAACTCCAATGTAAACTCTAAGTCCAGCACAGTCCTGCACATGCATAGTGAGGATCATTAATAGAGAATAAAAGATGATCGACAACCTTCACATGATTAGATCAAAGTAGCTGCTCAGTTGTCATTACACACAGCCATAGATTTTACTCATCACAATCCAAGGCTTTGCATGCAGTAAAAGACAGCTGACAGCACAGAAAAAGTGACAGACATATAAACATTGAAATTACTGGGAAAACGTTTCAACTCATCCCCTTTGGCCTATGATCTCTTTACTCACTGAGTCAGCTAGGTCAGCAAGAGATTGATGGGAGCAGAAGCTTGTGTATAGAATTTGTAGTATTTCAAATACTACACACTGAGCTGTGCAGCTGCTAATATTCAGTACCTTGCATCTGTTTGCAGTTTTGTCTGTAGTTATTACACTGCTCAGGCAAACCATGAATAGATGCCAATTCTTAGTTGAAAGCCCACTTGCAGAGTAGCAAGCTAGTTACACGGTGTTGGTTTTTCCCCTCGGACACATCATCACTCAAGAGCATTTGTATTTTAACAGATATGTAACAACAGCAAATAAATCTGGTTAGCATTCAGCATAGGATCATTAAAAACCTTTAAGACGGCAAATGACAGTCATGCAGAGACACCATAAATCAGGGTTTTTTTGCTTCTTCCAAGAGAAGTATCACAAATTCTGGAGAGTAATATTTGATATTTTCCACTTGGATCAAATCAGAAAATGTCATGTTATAAAAATCCATTGCAGTCATGATCCTGATGCATACAACTGAGTCAATACTTTCTGGTAATTTTTCCAGTTACACTCTCATTTTCCAATATGCATCTCTAAACCACTAACCCGTGTGTGCAAAACCACACCCAAGGAGACAACTGTGGAAAGCTGTGGGTTTTGCTGGGTATTTTGTTTTTAAAGAAGGATAAAAAAAGAGCCTTTAAAGTATGGTTAAGAGAGACTGTCTGTTGACATGCAGCATGATGCCAAGTTTTCTCAGTGACAGCACATCTCACAGCCAAGGTCAAGGGCAATAGTAAGTGCTTTACTCGACTTTACGTACAAAATCAAGGGTACATCTGAAAGACATCACCTTTTTTTTTTTTTTCAACTTTGTCTCCCTCTTCCCTTTCTATTTTTATTGAGGCAGCTGCACAGATACCTTCTAGACCATTTCAGGCTGCATTACAGCCATAACAGTTGCTTCAGGACTTCCTCAGGAAAAGCTCACAAGGGCTCAAAGCTATGCCATCACATTTTTCTGCCTTGCAGCCCATCCAGGCAAGTAGTACTGTACGACAGACCATACAAGAGACATGAGCTAGAACAGCACAAGAGCCACAAAATCCACTGCGTCATCACGCAGATTTTCAAATTACCCACTCCACAGAAAATGAATTCAGAACTGAGGGCATGCCCAGAGTTCCTTCAGGCAAGCCTCATTTCCCCTAAGTTTACCTAAGTTGTTCTTAATTGCTAGTCTGACCTGCAACAGCATCAGTTTTGTATGCCTCCATCCTGCTTCGTAAAACCAAAATATATGTGAACTCTCCCACTCAAAGCCATCAACACATGAAACCAAACAAGGCAGAACCAGGAACAAGTTCAGATGAAGACTGAATAGTTCCGTCTCCTTTCTGCACATGTTGTTACTCAAGGAATTCAGTCACAGTAGCACAACACAGTCCACCAGAAAGCAGAAACACACTGCAGGCTTCCTAGGTCTTTACTTGAGTAGGAATAACAGAAATAAATGCGCATATCTGCATACCAACACACAGCAAAACCAGACAAGGCTTACCTGATCCCAGCCAGAAAGAGCAGGCTGCTCCCACAGACAATAGCCTCTAACAATTTTAGCAGCTGGAATGGTAAGGAACAGCTGAGTTTGCATAGACGTTTGAGCTCCTCCAAAAGAGGACTGTCAAGCAGAGATCTTTACAGCCAGAAAACAGAGGAGAGAAGCTGTATGTTGTTGCTATCCTACATAACATGCACAGAGCACAAAAGTTGTGTTTCTCACCACTTCCCAGCGAAGTTTAAAGTTCATTTTATGACTCTGCTGTGAAGCCACAATAAAATGTTGGTAAGCTGATGTGGCAAGACGTTCAGTCTCTGTGGCAAAAGTAGACACAACTGGCTGAATCTTCAACTCTCATTTACTTTTAGGGATAAGAAAACACCTGGTTTGGGTTACAAAACGGAAGAAGGCATAGGAGAAATTTTAGCTACTACATTACAGCTGATGTCAGAAACAGACTCCATTTACTGAAGGTTTCACTCATATTTTGCCACTAGGGACGTCTGGAGTTTGGATGCAAAACCAGCAGGCAAAAATTTTATTCGTTTCCCAGCAAGTTAAGCACAAAAAAGATGATGAAAGAGCACAGCTGAAAGGGTATCTTCTTGCTTCCAAGAACTAATCTGTTTACTTTTACCAGATGCTTAACTAACACTTCCTGTACCAGCTTGCTTGAGCTTACTTAACTCTCCTCTACAGTGCAGATAAAAACCCCAAAGTGATTGGAGTAAGAGACAATATAATATGAAAGAATAAGTGAGAAAGTACTTCTGAGAAAAAAATCCTCACTATTGGGGGGGGGGGAGCTTTGCAGGACCTTTGACAAACACAGATAACTGGAGAAAGAGTAGAAATTCCTTCTAACTTCATAGCATGTCACATCCACTAGTTGTCTTAAAAAAGAAATAAATCCAGATTAGGGTAGAAATATCTATTCCCAGGATTGTAATCCTGGTACTAGCTTGCTTATTAAAATGCTGCTCTTAAGCTTTTTCACATTTTCTTTGGCTGATTACCTCTTTGCAAAAAATAAGAGGAAAGAGAAGAGGAAAACAAAACATAATTTTGAAGATGCATGCAAGTGCAACACGGGACTTTTGTCTCAATGTTTTGTCCTAAGTGCCAGTCTTATATTTTCTTTTAGTATCGCTTTTCCAGCTCTATTTAACAAATCTCTGTAATGCTCATCAGCAACAATCTACACCTCTCAACTGCTGATCTTCATGTAACAAATTCTTTCCATTCTCCTCTTGAGCTACGTTGCAGAGACAATAGAATTGGGACCAGTTTGAGAAGATGGAGGGCTGAACTGATAAGCCAGCAAGATGTACCTCTGATACCCCTCTGCCCAATAAAATGTCACTCCTCCCAGTCAGACCCAAAAGTGAGTTTATAGTGCTCCCTTCCTTTGCCATAGCAGACACAGTGCTATCAGTCACCTACACTTCCATCACGCTTCCACCTGGAGAGCATACAGAATTCCTGCCAACAGGGGCCAGAAGTGCACATACAGGTCCAGTCTAGTCTGCAAGCCCATCTGTTCAGCCTCTGCTCCTTCCTCCCAAGAAGTGATAGTGAACAGCTGTCAAGAATCATACTCCCTGCTGCAACAGCGTGCTTTCAGCATGCACACTGCCCATCTAGTGTTACCTCCAGAAAACTGGGATATTTATGGCTGAGCCCCTGTTCAAGCTACATTTCAGCAGGCTGCTTCCTTATGCTTCACAGTCACCTGTGTCTGGTCTTTCCAGTGATAAAGTTTAAAAAGACCAGTACTGGGAGCATACTGTCATGGTGACAAAGCTGGAAATGGACTGAAAATAAAAACACAAGAATTCCAGCAAGCTAGTCTGGGATATCCTGATTCTCACAGCCATGTCTCACTTTCACAGATTAGTTGCAGGATCATAGGATAAACTAGGTTAAACAAGATCTCAGGAATTCATCTTATTCCGTGTCCTGCTCAAAGCAGGGTTTAGCTGTGAGGTCAGCCAAGATTACTCAGGTTCTGGTTCCTCAGTCCAGTCTTCAAAGGTTCCAAAGATGGAGACTGCATAATCTCAGAAGGCAATCTTCTCCACAGTTTGACTGTCCTCAGATGTTTTTTTCATTGTATTCAATGAACCTCTTATTTCTGTTTATGCAACCCTTTCCAAGCATGGAAAGACAGATGGAACACCGATTAAATCAGAAGGAATTGCAGTCTGCAGAACTTCAAGGGCAAATGCAAAACAGTTTCATTTTTAATTTACTTCATCCAGTTAAAAGGTTTACAAAACTCACACAAATCTTTACAGAACAGGGAGAGGATCCCTTAGCTGCCACATGCCTTCATGCATAGGCATGTTCTACCTAAGAGAATCCTTTGCAGCAAAGGAAATTCATGTCTTCTATCCCACTAGATGACCAGAGCAGTGAGACATCTTCAAATTCAACACACCTGGTACTAGGTGGTAGGAGTGGGGAGAAGAGAGTGGAAGTGAAATGGGAAAGAGATTAAAAGGACCTTGAACAGAGTTAACAGCAAGGTGCTTAATCCAGCAAGACACAAAATGAGAAAACAAGGAGCTCTTTCACCTTTGTAGCCAAAAGAATATCTATCTTCCACTGAGTTCAGACTACTGAATTCTTCTCACTCTAGGGTCACAATTTTCTTTTTTGTATTTCTCAAGAGACAGCTGCTGGATTTCTAAAATCACAGATCCTCTTAGACCACACAGACCTCAGTGCTTCTCAAGCTGCTGCCAGAAGCACTGCTGTCTTGAAGTGACAGGCAATTCCTGTCCAATATTAAACGGAACACTGTTCTTAGCCCAAAAACTTGAAACTTATCTGAGCGGGTAACTGGCAGGTGAAAACAGTCACAGACTCAAAGCAGCATATTAAGAACTGTAATATAACCCCCTATGGAGAAGGCAATGCTGCACTCAGACCACATGTAGGCACCAAGGAATAAGTACTTTCATACATTGCAGATGTTGTTTTTATTAGGAAAGCAGATAGGTTTTGTCAAAATAAGGCTCTTGATCAAAGTGGCTTGAAACTACTGCTTCTTTATCAACATGAACCTTTCAGACTGCAGACAAGGGATTAACAGCATTCTGAGCTCCTTGGTTTCTCTTTCCCAACCACCAAAGCATCCATTCCTTCATTTTGCTTTTTGTCAAAGAACATAAGCCAGATTCAGACAGTGAGCAAGTAAATTGCATGAATTTACCTTGCTTCCACACGCATCCTCAACTAGTTTACTAGGATGCTGACCTATCTTCCTAAAGTTCTGGACACCTTGTTTCCTTTGTTTTGGGCATAAGCTTTGTCTTAATGAGAAGAAGTGGCAAGAAATGGGGAAAGACTCAATTTATATTCAGGCCTGTGATTCAAGGTTCACATTTAGTCCATTTTCCAGACTACAACAAATCATAAAAGCAAGATGAGGGTGTTGAAACAGGGGAAAAAAACCCCCACAAATAAAACCCAATATTAAACGAAACATATAATATTAAACATTAGAGAGAATGCCTTAAATCTTCTAAGGGAGGAGACATATTTAAACAGAGAAATGCTATTAATTTTACGCACTGCTGGTTTCCAGCCCAGTTATGCATCTACTTATAGCAACCACAACACAGCTCAGTCTCTCCCAACAAGAAGAACTAGGCTCTATACATTCTGGCCTTATCTTCTCGTAATCACTGATGGGGCATGAAGTCCTCCATGAAGGCAGGAAAAAAAGTACTGATCATCATGGCAACAAGACATGCTTCTAAACTGATCTGGTTTCACAGCACATGTGGGATCTACTTCTTTGCTTACAGAGAAGGTAAGGACTTGTGTTGGAAGCAGATCCAGCAGTATTTCAAACACGTCTCAGTTCATGCACATCAGACTAAATGCTAAGGAAGAAGTTCTCTTCTGTAATTTTTCCTAGACAATTTATTTCCTTTAAATCATTGCTGAATGAAATCTCTTGCCCAGATTTCTAATTAAGTAAGAAACAACTTGAAATAGATGCTGAAGCCCAGGATGTTTCTCACTAACATTACATCTAGCATACTTTAAAGAAGGAGCACAGCTGTTAAGAGCATATGTCCTCATGTCTAATGGGCTGCAGGGAGTTCTGCACTACAGGACAGCAGCAGGTGACAGTAACACTAGCACTGCGTTCCAAATGATGGGTGTGCTCAGAACACACCTCAGACACCCCCATCTTTGTCAGTTTGAGGAAGAGCTCCCCAAGATTTCCAGTGCATCCCTATAGGAAATTCCCAACATATAAATGAAGACATCTTGTTACCAGTCACAAGCTTACTTCTGTGTGCTATTGAACTTCTTCAAATCTTACCCAATGGCTTTCCACATCGCAAATGCTGATTCAAGAACACATACACATCAAATTTCAGGAGTGAAGAGTTACCTTGCACTTTCCTCCACTTTTTAAAAGAAAAAATGATCCTAAAACTTGTTCTTCTAAAATGACCAGCGGGTAGTAATATTCACACTATCTGGCAACAAGACAATAAATGTAATGCTAGTGACGAATCCAGAATACCACATGAGGTGGACTGACAGTAGGTCAGTTCTCATTTTGGGCTGATTTCTAGTCATGGCTAGCCTAGCGTTAGACCCTCAAAGAGAATTAAAATTGGAACACACAAATGTAGGAACAAGAAAAGGAGCTTAAAGTTTTTTGAAAACTATGCCAGCTGTTGAGCTTAGTGGTCAAATAGACTGCCTCTTCTGTGTTGGCTACAGCTGTTTGCCATGTTCAAATACTAGCAGACAGCAAACCTTAAGTAGAGCCACTACAGTGCTTAAAGGTTGGCTTGCCAGGCTCAGTGTCTTTCAACAGGCCAGAAACATTCTTTCTAAACTTCCCATGCTGTATGTGCTAATCAAGGCAACCTAATCAAAGCCTTTACCAAAGTAGTTATCATTGCTCTAACTATATTATTTGCAGTTGTAAACTCAGTGCCAACAAGCAACATGCCAGAGGCCACCTGGTAACGAATTTTACAAGATCTGACTAACCACCTATGTGCTGTAGTGACTATTCAGATGAAGTTACAGGTCTGAACAAAAAACCAGCCTTTCTAGTTACAAGGGAAACTGACACCTAAGACCTCTTGAAGTAGGTGCAGGTTCATGGGAATGCTGTTTTCTCCATACTCCCAGCATTTCTGTGATAGCTTGCATGAAGACTGAACTACTTCTCCCAGCATGTCCATGGCTAGCTCCCAGTTAAGGCAGGTGCACTGCTTTCTTTAGGCTGCCTGTCATGCACTGGAGATTCCACTGTGATGCAGCCACAGACTCTTACCTCAGTCCCTAGAAAAAAGCAATGAGTGCAGGAAGGCATTTACTCTTCCACCACTGTCTGCACCTAGAGAGGAGTCTCAGCTTTCTGCACCCACAGGAAGGGAGGCAAAGCACAAAATCTCTAAGTGATCTAGTTAGACTTATTCACTGCTGTTCTACTGCACAGCCAGCATGATACATATAGAAACAGGATGATAAATACACAGAAGAAGAAGAAAGGAAGAGGATGATAATGTTATAAGCCTGTGAAAAAAAAAGTTGTGATTTTTCTTTTGGAATTTTCTCTAATATCCCCTTGTTTCATTTTAAAAAAGCTCCTTTTGACAGAATGTTCACATCTATTAAGGCCCCTCCAGAGGAAAATTCTGCCCTTTCCTCATCACGCACTCGCCTCAGTTTATGTTCACTTTTGCTGATGGGGCAGATGTATCACCACACAGGTTGATGAACACATTGAATAACCTAGGAAAGACAACAGGTATCTCTGTACCACGATCCAAATGCTCTAGAGCATCCCTAGAAATAATTTCCAGCTCTTCAGGTCCAGTACACAGGTCCTTCTCACACACCAGTCACTCAGCCTTGGAGCATGTACACAAGCTCATCTACTCAGTCTGTGAAACTTGAATTCAGCTTTCCATTTATGGCCAGAAGCCTCTTCTGACTGACTTACTGGGATTTTCCAGACTTCAGCAGGTACTGACAGCATGCTTTTGAGTTGATTTGAGACTTACCCAAAGCACATTGAGCTTTCCCTGATCTCACGTGTTAGCACAACCCACCTACAAAACCTAATATGCCCAGTTCCCAGGACAACTGTGTGATTAGCCTCCTGTGAGAAATGCATCAATAACAAAATTGATTTCCTTCTTCCACAAATATCTGCTTTGGCTGTACAGAAGGGGATTTTTTAATGCCCTGAGTAGCCTCCAAATTTACCCTGATCAGAAGAGAAGCACAGTGTATATTTTATTAACAGTGCTGTGACAGCCTTCTGAAGTCTGTTCACAACACAGCATCTGCTTCATGAGGAATATCACATGGTATGTTACATCTCAGGGAAAGTACCTGTTTTCAGAAGTGCTACCCATTTACATCTGCAGAATTCTGAAACACAAGAAGAGGGTTTTCTCCCTGTCTACCATATCTTTGAGGCTAGAAGATGCCAGAACCCCATGAAGGGGCTAATGTCCCTGCCACAGTCCTAGGTAATATCTACAAAAGCAAAGGAAAAACATGGTGTACATTAGAACTTCCTGTGCACAGACCTCAAGCATTTCTAGACCTCTAAGAAATCAAGGCACTGAGGTATCACAGGCTTAACTCAACTTCCAAACTGTTGTCTTAAACCCGAGGGCTTAGACTGCCCTAACTCCCCTTTCCTAACCATTCTAGACAACAGAAGACACAGCTCCTGATCTGGAAAAAACCAGAAGAGATTTTGCAAAGAAACACTTCTCAAGGTAGGCATGCCCCTCAGATAATGCTTTTTACTTCCTTTCTCACCAAACAGCACCTCCCCTCACCCATCCATTTTTGATAATGTGCTTCCAAATTATTTTGAGACTTGACCTTAATGTTACTGTTGTTCAAGTAATTTTATATAACAGCAGCTATCATGGTAGGCACTTTGCACACAAGACGTTGTGAGTTATATGGAAGGGGCTCTCTTCAAATCCAAACGGCAAGAAGGACAACAGATGCATTTTATTATCTCATTCTCATATTCTTTATGATACCTTAAAACAATACAGTTCTTCATGCAACAACTTGGCTGACAGGATATCTCCATCTGAGTGATGATCCAAAACTGGATTGTCCTCCAAAGGTGAGTTCTTTGATACACCATATAGAAGGCTATGGTATAGACAGCCTTGATATGGCATTTGATTGCAAATGTTTCATGCAGTCTGAGTACTTATCTTAATTCCTTCTGAAAGGCAGAGATGCCTGAAAAAGCTGTGTCAACATGCGCAGCTGCCAGGGGAAAGTGGAAAGAGTATGGCTAGAATAAGACCTTATGACTTTTAGGGGATTTTAAAGGGAAACAAATGCACATTTTCCCCAAGTATAGCCATAGTAACATCCATGAATTAAGTGCACCTTCTCTCCTCTCAGGTAAGGGATTACCACAGAAAACAGACCCTTCTCCACTATTTGACATATAGTGCAGACTGATGGGAGTAAATACTCAGGTGGTACTCAACTTCTCTTCCCCTAAGATTCCCTGCAAAGAATGGATGACAGACCAGCAATGCCACTCTGACCTGACAGTATCTCAATCATTTACTTCTGTTCAAATGCAGAATCTCCAGCCACAGCTTCTCTGGAGAACCCTCTCAAGCATGAAGTAGTTCCTACACCTGATCGAAGCAATCATGCTGGTTACAGGCTAGGTAAGGCAGCACAGTCTTGTTTCTGTGGCAGACCACATGTCATTGCAGCAGCTACAGACTGACCCTACAGGAAAAGTAAGGTCCATCTGCTTCTCAGGATCCATAGAAATCATCATCTTAGCTATCACTCCTGCTGTCATACATGCACAAATCTCACTCCACATACAGTCCACGATGCAGTTTGTCAGATATTAACATCCTCAGAGAACTTCCTTCATACATATGTAGTTACACTGGGACATCAAATCTCCAAACAGGTTATGGATAAGGCAAAGATACAGCATTGTTCCCATGGCTTTAGGTACACACACAGCCAACCTCAGACTCACACCACATAGCACATCAGGAACTGGATTCCCAGGGGTTTTCTCTGAACCTCTGGCACAGACTTCCTGAAGACAGGACAGACACTTATG
>JAWWLV010000100.1:27016022-27029306 GCA_035041135.1 Platyrinchus mystaceus | reverse complement strand
GGTCTGATCCCTTGTCCATCCTGTAGGTGCTGTGTGATTGCACTTAGGATGATCTGCTCCATAACCTTGCCAGGCACCGAGGTCAGGCTGATAGGTCTGTAGTTTCCCGGGTTCTATTTCCAGCCCTTTTTGTGGATTGGTGTGACATTCACCAACTTCCAATCATCTGGGAACTCCCCAGTGAGCCAGGACTGTCGCTAAATGATGGAGAGAGGCTTGGCAAGCTCTTCCGCCAGCTCCCTCATCACCCTTCATCAACCTCATTTTCCTGAGGTTTCAGTTACCACAGAAAGAGGAATGGTTCTCCAGTTTGATTTTTTAGATTGGCCATACATGTATGTTTACACCACTTTTGGAAGATGGACCTGCAGATTTTGCTTTTGGTTTCCTGCTCATTGTGTATCTAAGGGAGGAGAATGCTGTTTCAGATAATCCAGATCAAGTATTGCTTCATGCCTCTGAGAGTCAGCAGCAGTCATTTACAAAGTGTTATCTGTCCTGGTGCACCTCTCTGAAGTAAACAACTCCTACAATCCTTCTCCGTTCACAGGTTCCTTGATTCACAGCTTTCCCGTCAGATTCTGAATATGCAGCAGGAACATAAACCATGTTTGTTGCTCCTAATCACATGGTGTTGACAAAAAGGGTCTTGCCTCTCAACACCTGCAGTCAGATTTTGTAGGTAATTTTTCTGCTTTAGCTTGTACAGAAGACAAGAATGGTCTGTAACCAAACAGTAACCAAGCTCCTACAAGGAAAACATAGACCCAATAGTTGCTGAGGCCTGAAATTCTGCAGGGCAACCAAGACAGCTCTGATTCTTTAATAAATTACTCCTATGCCTTGAGTCAGTGTTCTCCTCTTAGGCATTTCATTCCACTGGACTCAATACTAGGTTAATTGCTCTCATTTATCTAGTGTTTGCTGGTTTATGGATGTTCAAACATGGCTATGTTACGTAATGAGAGATTTTGCAATTGCCTTGCTAGTAATCCAGATGCATGTTAACATGCTTGGAAACCATAAAAGGAGCTTTTAATAGAATCAGGTTGTTCAAATGCAGTCAAATGGCAGACTTGTCAGTGAAGATAATACAGCTCACCCAAATAATATATCTCAGCCAAATGCCAGAGGTCCTTTCTGCACACAGCTATTATAGCCTTTGAATTTATAGGATCTGGCTGAGATGGAGTCTATTTTCCCCACAGCAGGCCTCACAGAGCCATGCTTTGCACTGGTAGCTTGCGAGGTGTTGAAAACACACTGGTGTTATCAACTGATAACAGCTGAGCAGTGCTGGCACAGCACCAGTGCTCTCTCTACAACATTCCACCTGCAAAGGCCAGCAGGCGGGGGGTGGGCAAGATCTTGGGAGGGGACATGGCTGGGACAGCTGACCCAAACTCACCAAAGGGATATTCCATACTATGTGATGTCTGTATGGATACAAAAGCTAAGGGAAAGGAGGAGGAAGGGAGGCATTAATTATTTACTGTGTTTACCTTTTGGAGCATCTGTGATGTCTACTGCAGCCCTACTTCCCAGGAGGTGGCTGCACATCACTTGCTGATGGGAAATAGAGAACAAAACCTTTCGGTTTGTTTTTTTTTTTTCCTTTGTTTGCATGCATGCAACATTCTCTTTTGCTTCATTTAACTGCCTTTATCTCGACTTGTGAATGTATGTTTCCGTTCTCATTTTCTGCCCCATCCTGATGAGGAGGACAGGGGCACAAAGGCTTGGGGGGCATCTGGCATCCAAAGGAGGTCAACCCACCATATCACTGTCCCCTTGAAGCTCTCAGAATTCACCAAGTTTTCAAAGAATATTCATAGATTGAACCTTGAAGAGACTAGTGGCTGCCAGTTATCCACTGATGACTTCATAACAGTCTATAATGTTTACTGCATATGCATCCTTCTTTGGCAAAGAAAACCATTTTTGTTTTGTTTTGGGGTTTTTTTTTGGTTGGTTGGTTGGTTGGGCTGTTTTGTTTGTTTTTGGAGAAAAAAGTGTGTGATCCTCAGTATCCCCCTGTGAAATATTCACAGTAAATTCAAATGGAGGATGTTTAAGTGTGTCAGCTGTTGTCTGTGATCACTTCTAATAAGGAATGGTGAAAGGTAATGACTGTTTGAGGATGTTGTACACTTTTCTCCCTTAACAAACATAAATGATACTTTGAAAGAATTCAGATCAGACTTTCTTCTTCAACAGCACAACATGAAAGACTGAGTCATTTGAATAGTTTAGGTTGGAAGTGACCTTTAAAGGCCATCTAGTGCAACTCACCCCTGCAATGAGCAGGGACATCTTCAACTAGCTCAAGTTCCTCAGAGCTCCATCCAACCTGATCACTTCTGAAAAGGGAAAAAAACCCAATATTTGCAAAAATTTTCCTAAGAATTGTGTTTCTTTAAATATCCTGATGCCTCATAAAATATTATGTAGTGAAACAGCAAGCAGTGAGTACATGTCAGCAAACCTGCTCCAGCCTGTGTTCCTCTGTCCACAGGTTCACAGAACCTGCCTGGAGCCAGATGCACTGCACACTTCCCACAGGGTCACAGCCTCCTTCAGAAACATCCGTCTGCTCTGGTGTGGGGTCCTCCATGGGCTGCAGGTAGAGATATCTGCTCCACCATGGACCTCCATGGGCTGCAGCAGAACAGCCTGCCTCACCATGGTCTTCGCTACAGGCTGCAGGGGAATCTCTGCTCCTCCACCTAGTCCACAAAGGAAGCGAAAGATTTCTTAGTCGCAATGAAGAAAAGCCTCATCTGAGGCAGTCACTGGGAAAGGAGGATATTTCTTGATTCTTGTCTATTCTAATCTCCCCAAGGAGTCAAATGCTGCAGGAATCTCAGAACTCAAGTTGTCTTGGCTGTCATTTTTCATTGCTGGTTGGCAGGATTTGCATTCATGTTAAGCAAGCAAAGTCTCTTCCTTTTCTCTCAGTAACAGGCAGTTTGTGAGAAAAGCCTGTGATTCAGGTTTGCTATTGTGAAGTAGGTAAAGATGTAATGTGAATAGGAGCAGAGGATTGTGGTAATTCATATCAGCTGACGGCCTGGCTCTAACTTACACTTTGTCTACCTGGGGAGCTCCAAAATCAGGTAGTTTCTAGGCTGATCTTTTGCAGAATACACCTTTACAGAGCCTGTCATACTTGACCAGCAGATTTCAAGAACAGATATTCAAGTGCACATATTGAAGTCCTTAGTCCAGGTTTGCCACTTGATACTGTCTCTAAAGGAAACTATAAATATATCCATGAAGTATCATTCCAAACCCGCCAATGAAGTCAGGTTCCTCCTTTTGCCCTAACCAAAAAGAATGTCTTGGCTGCATACTGTTCACCCACTCAAACTGGAGTTGATCATTAATCAGAGAAACTGCAGCAGGCCAAGATGTATCAGGTGAGGGGAAAAAACAACAAGTGAACAGAGTGGTAGATCTGCTGCACTCTAACACCAGTGTGAAACAGCACGGTTAAAGGGCAGGCATGGTCTGCATTCACACTGCAACTTTCTTCTTGGCTCTTCTACTCACAGGCCACTGGAAACCTGACTGACCGCATGCCCAGTAGCACAGCAGTAGTGTCTGGGCTTGTGAAGCTGCTTGGTGTCTGCCACAAAAGAGATTTTGAGAGGATTTTAGATAGGGGATGGATTCTGGAGCAGTACAGAGTTTCCTGGAACAGACCTCCCTACTGCTGGAAAAAAACATCATCTGTGTAAGCCTCCAATGAGTGAATCCAGCTTTGTGGAATAGCTCTTGCCACCAAAATGAACAGGAAAGAATAGATACATTTATCTTTCAAGACTGCAACTTGCAAAACCCTTTAACATCTTAACCCATTTGTTTATCACTCCTTCCATCATGAAATTACATGAAATTACATTCCATTTGTCTTTACATGCTACTTTGTCTTTTACACTGACACAATAAAACATGATTATTTGGGATACCAGAACTTAACATCCTTTGAGTTCTGGCCCTGAGTCCAAATGGTTATTATCCAAGAGTTACTCAAGTCTGACCATAAACTTGCTTGACTCAAAGCATGGAATAGCAATTATGTCTTTAATTTGCATTCATTTTCCAGTAATTATAATGGAGGCTGAATATTTGTTTTAATTGAATAAAAAACGCAAAGAAAATCCTGTCTCATTGTCATCTGATATATTCCTCTCCTGCTTTCCCAAATTGGTATGTGGTGTCACGAAGGGAAGAATGATCCTTACATAGTTACAAAACTGACACAGCATATGTGTTGCTGCAATCAAAATACCCGAACTGCTGCCATTCTAAAAACAGAAGAATGGTGGGGAAAAGAGAAATTTTTTTTAATAGGAAACATTAAATTTCCTTCTTGTATTATTATGAATCATAGTGAAAAGCCCAAACATTCCTTAAATATCAGAGGTAAAAGGTAGATTACTTATTTTGCAGTACAAGGTCCTATACCTGGGTCCCAGCAATCCCAGGCACACCTGCAGGTTGAGTGGAGAAGTGACTGAGAGCAGCCCTGCAGTGAAGGACTTGGGGGTGATGGTTGATGAAAAACTCAATATGACCCAGAGATGTGCACTGGCAGCCCAGAAAGTCAGTGGAATCCTGGGCTGCATCAAGAGGAGCATGGCCAACAGGTGGAGGGAGAGGATTCTACCCCTCTACTGTGCTCTTGTGAGACTCCACCCGGAGTACTGCAAACAGTTCTGGTGTCTCCAGCACAAGTAGGACATGGAACTATTGGAGCAAATCCAGAGAAGTGTCACAAAGTTGACAAGAGGACTGGAGCACCTGCCCTATGAGGACAGGCTGAGAAAGTTGGGGCTGTTCAGCCTGGAGAAGAGAAGGTTGCACGGCGACCTCACAGCAAACTTCCAGTATGTGAAGGGGCCTACAGGGAAGCTGGAGAGGGACCATTTGTCAGGAAGTGTAGTGACAGGACAAGGAATAATGGGTACAAATTGAAAGAGGGGAGATTTAGGTTAGATATTGGGAAAAAAAAATCTTTACTGTGAGGGTGGTGAAATACTGGAACAGGTTACCCAGGGAGGCTGTGGCTGACCCAATCCTGGCAGTGTTCAGGGCCAAGTTGGATAAGGCCTTGAGCAACCAGATCTAGTGGGAAGTGTCCTTGCCAATAGCTGGGGGATGTTGGGACTAGAGGATCTTTAAGATCTCTTCCAATACTTAACATTTTATAAATAGTAAATTAACTAAGTAAATATATTCACTATAAAATTGTTGGTATCAAAAGTATTATTTTCAAAGAGTAATTATATTACTTGAAATAAAAATATAGAGAAAAGAAATAGACTTAACCCATAGTTTCCTGAAGAAAATTTTTCTTCATAGAAATGGAAGTGATTCGGTAACATTCTTGCCTTTTTTAGCTGAGAACTGGAGTTTGGTGACCCCAGGAATTTCTCACAGTTCCACATTTATGTATATATATATCTGTCTGAGTTCTATACCTGGCTAGACAACAATCTTGCATGGGAGACTGGTAAGAATAAGGTCTAAACATTAGTTGTATTCAGTTAAAGTTTTTGGAAAGAGCATCAACTGAAACAAAACCAATGTAATTCTTGTATCATATCCTACATTAGAGATTTGGTGACATGCAGAATCATGAAAGGTACACTCTGTCCATTCTCAAACTACTCAGCTGTGCCAGACTGATTACGAGATCATAACCCTCTTGATGACAGGCTTCCTGGGCTCCAATATCTTCTAGCATTCTGAGTAATTTCTGGTTTTGCTGCACCTCCTTCTCTCCCCTGTCTTCCTCTTCCCTCCCCTCCTGTTTGTTTGTTTGTTTGTTTTTTTAATGAAAAAAAAATTTACAGCAAGTGGATTGGAAATCATGGGAAATAAGACCTTTGACTAGATGGTTTACTTTTCAAGCAGTCCTAAGTTTGTTAGTAGAAAACTAATGTGCAATATTTTTGTGTATGAATTATAATTAGAACAAAACATCAGATATTATTACCAAATGCTTTTTAGCACTTTCCCTCTTTCCATTAATAATGTTTTTCTCTTCTTCTTTTCGGTGTGCTGGAAGAATTTTCCACATTATTTGGGGTACTTTACTGGAAAGAGACTACATATACAGACATCTCACATGGCTCTCTAGGGCTGAACTGTGACCCCCTACCTCAGCCCTTGTATCTGTAAACTGGAACTGCATCTCAGAATTCTTTCTGCAACTTGTGGGATTTTTCCTTTAAGGTAAAGTACACAGATTTTAATCATATTATTTTTCTGCTGATTAAGACATTATGAATCACGTAATAAATGCCTGGCAAAATGATCACAAAAGGCAAAACAACTAGAAAATCATTTTCTGCTTCTCTCTCACATGTCAGTAGGAAATTAAAAAGACAACAATTAATATCTTCTGCTCAGCTAGGCGAGGAAATGACCAGTCTTCTGTTGGAAGGTAAACAGAACTTTGGCAAAGTGGTTACAGCATGTAGAACTGACATTTTGGTAATTATTTAATAACAGCATGTCCTTAGGGTTAGTCTTATTCCGTCCCATCTGCTGTTTGTCAGCTGTAACATCAAGCAAGGCCAATTCCAATATAATATGCTTCTGTAAATCTACAGTTCTTATGCTTGCCATGTAATATAGGAATGCAAATGCCTTCACTGACCTTTCTTATTCCCTGATTCTGCCATCTGGTACATTTAAATAGTGCAGTACAGCATTTCTGCTCCTTAGTGAGTGACAAAAACTCCTCAGATGTTTTCCTCTGTTCACCACTCTGTTTATGGACCAGAATACTGTTCCTTGCCTCTGTGATCTAATGTACTAAGAAGTTTTAGCTTGTGTATAAATATGAGCTACCCCAGCTCAGCAGTGCACACCACAGTTGGCTGACAATTAGATTGCTCAGGAAGGACAGATTGTCAAAAAGGCAGACTGATAAATAGCCAATGAAATCATCTCTGTCTTGAATATTGGGCAGGTTTCCAGCTGCTTGGAGAAATGGAGCATGCATATGGATTCGGCTGATAACTTGAACTGAAATAATTAGCTTCTAAAATGAAAACTACACTGTCTTTTGTATTAGTTGAGTGTAAATTCATAGGGGAATCAACATTGAGTGACAACATGATCTTGCTATATATATGTGATATATTTACATTGCAGATTTAAAATTCTGAATATTTTCTTATGTTTTTATAAAACCCATATTATTTTCATTGAAAAATTCCACAAAATCATAGAAAGTCATCTTATTCCAAGCCATTTTCTGAATGCAAACATAAGCTTTTGTAATACTTCATCTGTAAGTCAACACGGGAGAAAAATATCAAATACATTAAAGTGCATTAAACAAAATTAAACAGTAAATATTATGTAAGACAAGGACTGATCTTGTGATTGTGATAGACACATTTGACGCCTAAGCATACTTTTTTTCAGACTGACTAAGGAGCAACAGGCCTCGTGCCTGTGATGAACCTGCATGCTGTTAAGCTCCTGGCTCACACACAAAGGAGTGAAAACTGCCTCAGAAACATATGTCCAGAGGTGGTTTCAAACCCCAAAAATACAAGATAATTAAAGTACAGAATAAGGTAGTACAGCTAAAATGGAGACATCTATCTTGTCTATACTATTGAGTAGCAGCCAACTACTACACTCTATAAATATTACCATGAGGATGGGCTGAATTTGAGCTCTCCCTGAACTGCAGCTGGGCTGCTCTCCAGGCATCTCTCCCTCCAGCAGGGATGCCTCAAGAGGTTTGAAATTCCCTACCCAAGACTAGAGGATCCTTCATTACCTAAGGTGGAGAGATCCCTACTTGTGACTGAAATAATGCTGATAATATGCTAATATTATGATCATAATAATTTGAAAAAATGCTAATACACAAATCTATTAAAGATTATTATAAACACTGTATAGATAATTCCTTTGGGCATAAACAACAGGCCAAGGCTAACACTATGATTGGACCTAGCCATCCCTAGAACCCATAAGGAGTTTAGAAATTAAGGCGGCCCCACTCTGCACCTCATGACTTGCTGGAGGGGGTGGTCTCCCTTACTCTTTATGTCTCTGGTCTCTGTGTGAATCATTCTGACTCAATTTGCTTCAACCATTTTTTTTGCTTCCCGACAGATGTTCCAGTGTAATACTGGATGCTTCCTGTTCCTTCAGCTCAAGAGTTAAAAATGCTGGAGTGACTAGTACCAACAAGCAGCCTGTACCTTGAACTGCTCAGTAAATAGTGGCATGTGTTCTCACCTCATTTAGGTGATGTGCAGCTCTTACAGTATGCCATGAACCTTCAAAGGAAAAATATTAACACTTGCAAATATAGGTTTTTAAAATCATGCCAAATCTCTAAAATCCTGTTAACATAATAAGGTCCTGATCATCACAGATGTTATTCATCTCTCCCACTAAACTCTGAGGAAGCTGTGGGTGCTTCTCTTCTCCTTAGAAACCTCTGACAAGCAACTTAGTGTTATCCAAGGTACATCAACCTTCTGAGATAGCCAGATAGCTATTGAGATAGCTAATAACCAGATTTACTACTGAGAAGTGCTTCTCAATATGATTCTAGCTTTTCTTGTTTTGTCCAAAGTCAGGTTTTAATAAATAATATTTTTGGCTTATTTTTATATCAGTTATTCATAATGTAGATAGCTGTCATGAGTGAAGAACTATCTTTGTCACAGAGATAGGGAGAAATATAATAGAAAATATGGGTGACTATTTGCTGCAACTGCAGAAGAAACTTAAGTATTCAGTCCATACATCCTTGTAGGAAGTGAACTATGAACTAGATAAAAGGCAACTTAGTTTACATGGTGTCAGGAGATTAAAATAACATAGAGTGACTCTTCTATTAGTAAGAAATAAATTAGATTTACAAAAATTTTGTGTAACAAGTCGTTCTTACTGGCTGTCAGGGTAAAGATGTGCTTTTAATTGGAATGATGTTGCAAAGGAAATTAAGAATAAACTCAATTCTGAGCAACACTGTGAGGATACAGTTTAGTATTCTAATTATTGCTGAAAAGTGTTTATATTCATCTTCACAGATTTGATTTAGCTTTTTTCGCTGTTAGAACTAATTTTTCTGGGAATACATTTTCCTTTTTCTGGGATGAGAAGATGTTTAGACAAACCAAAAACAAACTAAAAAGCACAGAATACTGCTATTGGTCTCATTAAACTGTTGTGTTTTAGTATTGGGCCATGACTGGATGATTAAGGGAAAGAAGATGATGTAAAGTTTGGATATTTATCTAATAAATGATAACAGTTTAGCCCAATGTCTGTGTTAGTTTGGTCTTTATATAGTATGATATGACCTGGTGTCCCCCAAATGTATTGCTGTAGACAATACTATAGTATGTGTAACCCTTCTTAATTTATGTAGAAGGAGATTTAATCTTCTGATAATTGTGTTTGGGTTCTGGCCTTACTTTGGAAAACATGTAGTTCTCAAAACAGATATGCATGTTATCAATAATCACTGTCTCACACATGTTTTCTGGAAGCTGAAAAAGCATTTTTCTAATTGTTCCTTTGTTTCTTATATTTGTTTATTAAGCACTAGCAATTTAGAGACCACATACTGGGCCAAAGGATTTAATACCAAATGTAATTCTTATACAATTTAATTCTTATTAATATCAAAGGGAATTTCTTTACTGAGAAAACTGCCCTAAAAATAGTTATTTTAACAATTATTAAAATGTTCTATAAAATTCAGTGGGTGCTTTATTCTATCATAGGACAACTTCCTCTGTTCCTTGATACAAAACTGTCTCAAGAGAAATGCAGCCAAATGACATAAGCAGAACT
Source organism: Platyrinchus mystaceus (assembly GCA_035041135.1). Classification (NCBI taxonomy): domain Eukaryota; kingdom Metazoa; phylum Chordata; class Aves; order Passeriformes; family Tyrannidae; genus Platyrinchus; species Platyrinchus mystaceus. The sequence goes on along the minus strand of JAWWLV010000100.1, from coordinate 27,019,457 downwards.
TATCATCAAATAGAACCATAGTAGGCTGGAGCACTGATTTACAGAAAAAACCCCTCACTTTACTCCTGTGACCTTATGAATTTTCATAAGCCACTAGTTAGGAAGATGCAAGCCTCTCCTCATGCATAGCCTTAGAGGTCAGGATAAGGAGAGCTCACAACTCACAACTGTGGTTACACATTTTGAACTCATTTTTTACCTTGCATACTATATTTGATAGAAACTGTTCTTCTGGCAGAGGTGCTTGACCAGAGCTGACCAAGATCAGGTACTGATTGACATTTCCTTCTTCTAGATGAAGGTAAGCCTCTGGAGAACCATGGATAGTGGCTGTAAACCAATGGGATTGTGCCGAGTACCATCACTAGGAGCCTCAGACAGGTGGAGAAGAATCTCAATGGCCTCAGACTGGCTGCTGAATCAAAGTTGAAAAGAAATTGTATGATGTCTGATCTATATGATCTAAATCACAGAATCAAAGAATCACAGGATATGCTGAGCTGGAAGGCACCCACAAAGATCATTGAGTCCAACTCTTCACCCTGCATAGGACCATCTCGAAGAGTCACACCATGTGCCTGAGGATATTGTCCAAACACTTGAACTCTGTCAGGCTTGGTGCTGTGACCACTTCCCTGGAGAGCCTGTTCCAGTGCCCAGCCACTCTCTGGATGAGGAACCTTTTTCTAATATCCAACCTAAACCTCCTCTGACACAACTTCAGGCCAGTCCCTCAGGTTCTGACAATGAGAAAGGATGTAATTAAGTGTTTCTGTTCTCTGCTGGTGGTCATGGTTTGGGTATGGTGTTCATTCAGAAAGAAAATCTCAGGGCAAATAGTCAAACCTGGTGCAGCTGGCAAGAGCAAATGTACACATTCAAACTGGAAAGAAATTTGAGAAGTTGTCCCTGGTTCAACACTGACAAGTATGTTTGGAGAGAGTGTCTGCCACAAAAAACCCCAAAGGGCTGTGAACATGTGAAGGTCTTGTCATGATACAGGGCTGTAAATATCAGCCTGGAGATATACTTTGTTTACAGCTTAACAGGAGAAAACTTAGTAGATATTTTTCTTATTTCCTTCTATTCCACTGTTCAAATTACTTTTATCTGTTATAGTTTTGGTAATAGAAAAAAAAGAAATGTGATATTGCAAGAAGTTTTTGGGTTCAGGCTGAACTGACTCGGAAGGATGAAGGACAGAGAAAAAAGATTTGTAAGAGGTGCTTCCATAGAGAAGTTACTTACTACAGAGAAATAGTCTAGTAGAAAACATGTGATTATGGTCAGAGGTTCTTAATTCTACTTTTGGCTCTGTCAGTTACCTGCTATATGAGTTCAAGTCAAATGATTTCTTCATTTTTCTCTGTCTAAACTCTCCATCTCCTTCTGTTGAGATTTGACATTCTGTTTAAACTCTCTCTTGAAAGTTTTCTTTGCAATGGTGGCCTAAAATGGACTCTCAGTACTACTCCAAAAAATTCTCTAGAATTAAAAATGTCAGAAACCTGGGAGAGGAATGTAAAGGAGTTTTACCTCTTTTCCCTACATGGAAAATTCTTAATTAATTTTCTCCCCTAGCTGAAAGTACAGTGTGTTTCTTCACCTTGTTACTTTAGAATATTCAAAACAGTTAAGGCACTAATAGATGAAATAAATTGTGTACAATATCACACCCTGTTTTTCCCCAGTCCATGGCTCCCAGATCAGTGAGCAATATGTAGAAGCACAAAGAGACAACAGGCTCATATAAGAATCCATAGCATAGCATTCTAGAGGGGTTTCATTGGTATGTTGCCTCAAAGACAAGAAAGTACCCTATGCAAACCATTCAAGTAATTCAGCAGTTACAGTGCTTTGAGTCCTACTTCTAAGATAGCTAGAAATCAATAAGTTGAGACTTTTGATAGAAAGAAACTATTTTATTCCTGAGAAAGCACACTCTATGAAGTATCCAACTGTCTCATACAATGGAAGGCTAAAACTGTGCAGCTAAGATTGCAAAATGTCAAAGGGTTTTACAAGGCCTGAATGACCAACTTGAAACATCCTTTTGCCCAAGTCCTGAACACTACGACCCACTCTGGGGGTTTGGGGAGCTTAGACATGCTGTATCTGATCACACTGTTATCTCTAGCTGGTTTCTACATCATGGTTCATCTTCCATATACATTTTGGCTAAATGTATTACTTCTCTTCTTTTAGGTTTTCTTTTAGCCACGTCCAACACAGAAATAGTGTTCTTTAGATGTTTTGCAAATTCATCTGCTTTTATCTTACCTATAATTTCCAGCATTGTGTGGAGAGGGGTGAGAATCAGCTCCCATTCAGTGGCTGCACGTGATCACAGTCATTCGTCTCTGTTGGAGAAGTGCTCTGCCACTGGAAAGTAAAGGTAGGTAGCTAGAGTAGAAACTTACAGCTAGTTAGTACAGGTAGTACTCATTTATATGCCCTGAAGAAAGCAAATTGATAACAAAGTGAGGAGCTGCTCCCTGGCAGTACCTGGTATCTTGTACTTCCTATAAAGTTCAGGGTCCCAGAGAAAGAGAAACACTTCTGTATACTACAAGATTTTTCTTTATGTTTCATAAGATGAAAAATTTACAACCAACCAAACCTCTTAATAGCCCAATAGTCCTCTGTGAAAAGAATAGAAAATATATTACTCACTGCTTGTACAAATTGGCCTCTTGGGAGCTGCTCTTTTTGCTTGGCCATTGCTAATTTGGTCAGCCAATTCTGAACAAATATCATTGCCAAACAGTATTCATTTAGCATCATATGGCTTGCTATTGGCAATGGCCAGTCACTGCTGCTAGGTAATTTTCATCTATTTTCTGTACTTGCTTTGTTCCAATACTCTATTTTTTTCTCTTGTTATGTAATTTTGCAGGAAATAGCTGTAAAGTGATATATTTTAAGATGATTAACTCAATTTTTAAAAGAAAATACTTTCACAGACAACAGTACACCTGGCCACTCTGAAGTCTCAAAGAGAAGAGATCAAGCCAGAGATGAAATTACAATGATGTAATGAGCTGCTGCTCATTATCCAAATAATCAGATTCATGATAAATGATTGTGTGCAGACATATAGTCTGATGAATAAAATTTATTACATGAATCTACTTTGAAGGTAGGTTGTTACACTTCTGATTGAATTGCTTTACTACTGGTGTCATTTTCCCATTCACCTTCTGCCCAGTAAACTAATCAGGAATTTTTACTGAATGTGTAATGGCAGGTTACATAGGACTCTATGTAACCTTTGTTGATCTCACCAAAGCTTTCAATACTGTGAGCAGAAAAGGTCTGTGGCAGATTTTGGAATGTTTAGGATGTCCCCCCCAAGTTCCTTAAAATGATCATCTCGCTTCATGAGGACCAGTGTGGCCAAGTCAGATATGGCAATGCACTTTCTGAGTCCTTTCC
>JAWWLV010000100.1:26978170-27009425 GCA_035041135.1 Platyrinchus mystaceus | reverse complement strand
CTTTTGCCCTTCCAATTCCCTCCCCAGTCCTGCACATGGGGAGGTGAGTGGCTGTGTGGGGCTTGGCTGCTGGCTGGGCTTAAACCATGACACTTTCATAAGAAAAAGGTCCTGTCAACAGTGAGTGCTTTTGAAATGCTCAATGTGTATTTATTTTGATTACATTTCCTACTTTATAAAACTTCTGCCTTAGTGAATCAATTTACTACCATTTTTTCACAATATTCAAGAATAGTAATTCTCAGTGCTATAAAGCTATAAAGTGGTGGATAAGAGGAAGCTGAGAATGGAATCACTGGAAAAAGAAAGACAAATCTAGAGTTGGGATACAAACATACTGGAAATACTCCAAGGGAAAGAGAAAAGTACACTGATTTAATTTTAGGACCTGAAAATTTTTACAGTAGCTGATTTATTTTTATGAATTAAAAAAAAAATCATTAGAGCAACAAAAGCATTTACAGGCAAAGTGACTATACTGTAATAAAATGTTCTAACCCTGGTATGACTCTTCCTTCTTAAAATAGCCTGGGTTTTTTTATCTGTAATGTAGCACGGTAATCCCTCCAAAGGTTCATGTGCCACAGATGTTTATTTCTATATGACTATTGAGAATGGGACTGCAGCTGGCATCATGTCAAATCCTTGTTCTAGGCCACAGAGAATAAAAAGTTTGTGAGATTCTATGAAAATACACAGTGCTCTTGAGGTTCCTGAAAGAGACATGGAGAGAGGCAAGGAACAGTGTAAACTTAACTAAACTCTATGAAAAATGGAAGGTAGATCTAGGAAGTATTGCTGAAAGGTATGTAATAAGACAACATAAAGTACGAAGCAATGATGTTTCTGTGGAGCAGCTGCTTCTCCTACCAAGCATCTGCAAGGCGTTAAGATGTGCAAAGACAACCACGTCTCTCAATCTTCACTGTTCACAAAATCATTTAATTGTTTAACTGGATACACCTGTAGAAATAGAAAGACACATAGTTAGATAAGGATATTTATTTTGTAAACACTGTGCTAAGGATTGCTTGGAATAATACTCTGAACAGACAGTAGTTATCAACAGCTGTAGTTCCTGCTGGCAGGGAATGAGGGTGTCAGATTTATGCAGAGTACTGTGCACAGCAATAAAACAATTTTGGCTTTAAATGCAAAACCTTACATTAAGGAAGGAATTAACCTACTGGAATTAACCACTTGAGTCAATGAATAAAAAACTTCCCCATTCTTTATCTCTCTTCTCAAGCTTTAGGCACAAGCATTTGTTGGGACAATCTTTTCATCTTGGTTCAAGGTTGTCAGCCAAATGACTCACCAGTCCCACACCTGATTCTGAGCTACCTCTAACATGTTTTAGCAAGACTGATGAAGTAACTCCCTTGCCTTCAAATCCCTGGAGGCCTGGCAACTTCTCAGCTACAAAGCTCTACATCTTATTGTAGTTGCTTCTTATGTGCAGATCAGGTTGAAAACAACTGACGACTTTCCACTGCGTCAAAGGCACCCAAGGGTCTACTGACATTTGTACTGTTCGTGAAATCTTTGTTCGTTTCACCAGAAAAATAAACCAGAACAAAGAAAGTCTGTGTCATGTTTCCGGCTGTTTAGAGGCTGAAATATCTAAAGCATTCTTTAGGGATAACATGTCTTCAAAGATGAGAAGGAGGTGGGGTTGCTAGCAAACACATTTTACCCCATGGAAAAGACTCAGTTTAGATATTGCTAAAGCTATGAAACTAAGATGCAATATCAGTCATTACAGATGCTTTAGGGATATACTTACAGTTTTGAGCAGTCAAAGAAATGTTTTATTTTGCATCCTAAAGAAAAAAAAAAAAAGATGTAATAGTTGACTTAAAATCTGGACAAAAGAACCGATTTAAAATTCTTCACTTTTATAAATCTCTCATACTATAAAATATAACTAAAACCTCTATTTTATAGTGAAAAGGATCTGTAACTTTTAGACACTTTTCTAGCTTTTTTTCCAACATGAGCAAAGATGGAGCTTCAGAATCATTCAAATTTTTTTTCTAAATGATGTTATACAAAACTACAGTGAAACCCTTATTCTTCTACTATTGGACAGATGAAAATAGGTGCTACTGTGAAATGAGCTCTTTACCTGTATAAATAATTCCCACTGCATTATCTTAAAACTTGATGTTAATATGAAAATCTGGATATGGAAATTGCTGCACATGTAATGGAGCATGATCTTAGCTTTTCTGCTTCAGAGATGTATCATGCTAAATAAGAATTTTCAAATTAGCAAATTAGCAAAATTGAAGAATGGTGAAAAGAAGTGATGAGGAGCTCAGAAACCATCATTAGGACCTCTCTGCAGTGTCTGTATAACACTGTGTAGGATCCTAGAACTGCACAGTTAACCAAATAGTTATTAATGTTTCTTTAATATGTTTAAATATAGGCCAGACAGGGGCAGTGCTTAGAAAAGAAAGCTCTTGGAACATGTCATCCTAATAAGAGAAATGCTTTGCTGATTTAATAATTTTATATAAGCTTTTCTTTTGCAGATGGTCTCTTGTGATATGTTAAGGGGTGTCTAAGAATATGCAAATGGTCATTAAAACTCATATAGTCCTGTGCCCAGCATTAGGGTCAGTGTTAAACTCCAAGGACATAGTGTGAAAAATTACTTTGACTTAGTTTGTGCTACAGGGTTGTGCTTATAACTAAGTCTGTGACACACACTCAGGTATGAAAAAGTGCATAGGTTTATGAAACAATGAGAACAGGTACGGGGCTGCAATAGGGCCTGGGCTCTTGTGGACCTCTGGCCCTCATCTCCTCTCTCACCCAAAAAACAATTAAGCTTATGATTTTTTATTGTTGTTAGGGCCATTAGATTTTGTGTTCTTTGGGATTAATCAATTCCCATTTTCTCCTTTCCCAAAAATAAGTGGTTAAAAATCTCCCGTATTACAGAAGAAAAAAAGCCATTCAGTACATCATGTGATAGCAGAACCACAATGGTTGGGGAGGAGGGGGCAGATAAGTCAGTAATGAGGCTATTTATCAAACATATACAATTTATTTATGTTCCTCTTCCATGTTAAGTATAGGTGGCCCATCCACCTTGGTCAAAATTGGTAGAACTTTGTTCCAAAGGGATGGTATGTGACACATCATGCCATGATTCCTTTGTCACCTCTCCCTACAATCCATCCTCAATGTCAACTGGATTGCAGTGGCTTTATGCTCATAGTGTTCACTTTGATCTTACGGCTCTTTATTGGTGTTTGCCCATATTCACAAGCTTTTGTCACTCCTCCCGACTCCCCTGGGAAGGTAGGGGCTGACAGATGTTATTTTCACCTATCAATACTTTATTATAGACATCAATACCTATTACAATAAGTACAGTAGTACAAGGTGCTACATAGTTATTAAATATTACATAGTTTAAGATTACACAATATAATGTGCTTTACAGCAAACATGTAAAGTGTGGTAGAAGTAAAAAGTGCCCTGGAAGCCAAGACATGGGCAGTTCTCTCTTGCCTCGAGCAGGAGACGCAGAGCCTTCCGTGGTTCATAATTGCCATGACACTTCTTCCCACGTGTGCCAAGGGGAAAACCCATAAACACAATATTTATTGCATTTGTTAGTTCTTGAATGTGTTCTTGAAGATGTTTCTATTTCTCTACTTTTTCCACAGCAGCCTCTCCTAAAGATGCTTCAGTACTTTCGTATCTCACAGTGACATGCACCACGTACGGTTTTCTTTCACAAAAACCAAGCCCGGTTTTGCATGTTTTGATCTCTTGCATCTGGTTCCTGCAAACACTCTATGCAATCTTTCTCTTCAGCCTCATTTGACAGTATTTCACACAGCTCGTTGTGCCTTTTGATTCCTGCGTCTTGCACAGGAAGAACGGTACCCAACAATACGGGATTTTTTTTTTTTAATTTTATTTGTATAAAAATTAAATTGCGGGATGCAGGCGCAGCCGCCCCGGCCCTGCGGCACCGCCGCGGCCTGCGGGGCTCCTCCGCAGCCGGGTCAGCGCGGCCGCCCCGCGCTCGGCTCTCGCTCCCTCGTCTGTCCGCAGCGCCCAACGCGGCATCGCCGGCGAGAAGCGAGTCCCTGCGAGGAGGAGGCGGCGCAGCGGGGCCCAGACAGGGGCGAGGAGGAAGCGAGTGCAGAGGCCCCGGCGGGAGACTGTCGGCGGCAGCTCCCTCTCCCGATAGCGCTGCCGAGCGGGGCGGGCGGGGCGGCGCTGGCGGTGGGCAGGGACTGTGCCCGCCCTGCGAGCATGCGGCGGCGGCAGGAGGAGGAGGAGGAGTGAACGGCCGCGGCAGCGGCTCCGCGTCGTTGCCCGCCTCGCCAGGGCTAAGAGCGGACTCCGGGAGGAAGATGGAGCCCTTTCCCAGCGGTGAGTACCCGGGCGGCCGGCGGAGCCCCGAGCGGGGCCTCCCGGTGGAGGTGTGTCCAGCGGGAGCCGCTTGCCCAGAGCAACGGGAGAGGCTTCTTTAGTCGTGCTGCCCCCACGGTCGGCGGCTTGAAAATTGCCTCAGGTCAGGTTTAGTTTTGGTTAATTAGGCATGGGTGCCTTTAGCGGGAGAGGTGAGAGGAGGCGCTCTCTCGGCGCTGTTGCGCTTCTCCGTGCCCGGCCGTGCTCTTACCGACACCGAGGAGCCGGGACGGCTTGTACCCCAAGGTGTGCGCTCGCTCGGTGTTGCACCGGTGAAAGAGCCTTATAGGCGTCTGGAGCGCCAAAGCCATCATGACTGATGGGAAGGAGGAGCCACGCTCGCTGTTCATGGCGTTTTCCTGATCGGGGCACTCTCACCAGAGCGTTTCCTCCCACCGAGCGAAAGGAGAAATAAAATACAGAAGTATCTGGGGTGTATGAAATAATGTTTCAGGGTGCTCATGAAAGCCAGAAGGCTTTCAGAACTGCCCGTGCAGTGACAGAAGTGCTTGAAATGCCGACGGGGTTGCATATGCTCCGAGATGAGCGTACGGGAGCGTTTGTTGACATCGTGATACAGCAGTGTGCGTGCATCCCGTGCCTGACACCGAAATGAAGCCATGCGAACTCCGTGCTGCTACTGCCTCGACTAATAGTAACTCATTCTACCCGTCCAGGACAGAGGAGGAAATGAAGCTCTCAGATCAAACTGAAACGAAAGTGTGTTTGGTTAGATTCAAGACCATGGCCAAATATGGAACTAGGACTAGACACTGGGTAAAACAACAGCCTTCCTGTTGAAAACACAACACTTTTGTTACAGGTGGGGTTTGGTCTGTTAAATAACTTGCACATTGGATAATCATCGCTAAAACACCAGGCAGAGTTTGCTGCATTGTATTTTAACTCCTCAGAGGCCTGACAAGTCAGGGTATAAAAAACCCCATGCAGTAAAAAGTAAATTTTCTGTCTCATGGCAGGTGAGTTGGAACTAGATGATCTCTAAGGTCCCTTCCTACCCAAACCATTCTATGATTGTGTAAATTTATTATCATTGCCTTTTATTTTCCTTTTCTCAAATGCACTAAAAATTCCCTATAGTTTGATGCTGCTGTTAAAAATCTAAAGATTATGAGCTTTGGGCATATTTTGGTGGCTTAACTAGCAAAATAGACTTTTTTTCTCCCTTTTTTTTTTCCCCTTATATGTTAAAATTACAGTTGGTACAAACAGTTGATGTTTTGGTTCTGTAGTTAATCTTGGCCTTGGTAAGAGATCTTTCAACTACAGCTTATTTCAGTCACAGGGTTGTAATCTGCATTCCTGTATGTGTGGTAAAAAGACCTTGTATTTAATAGTAATACAGTTTGGGGAGAATTTTTTTTAAAATTATCTTGCTAAGTCTGTTCTCTTTAGAACAGACAGCCATCATGTTGTTTTAGAAGTCTGTTTGACATAATGCTTTTACTGCATTGTGCAAGAAAACATTAAAAAAATTCAGCTCCATGCAACTGGAAGAAATGGCCTTGTGGGTGTGAGCATGTAGCTTAAAAGTACTGAGAAGTAATGTTCATGGACAGAGCTTCCTAATTGTGTTCCCTGAAGTGAAAAGCCTGGAGATGATGGTGAGACTGTTTGGAAGAAAATTTGGAGTTGCAGCTGGTCAATAAATTTCTTCTGAAAGCTGGCTCTGCTGGAATTGACACTACAGAGGTTATGCAAATATTAAAGCAGAGATGTTGTTCCTTATTTTTGATGATCCTGAGACATGTTTGGTGCTCAATAGCAGCTGCTGAAATCTGAAGTGAAGAGGTTGCTTACATTATTGGCTTTCTGAATTTTCATTTTTATAGCTGGTGATCTGGAAGCTCTTGTGGACATCAAGTCTTTCAAATAAACTGAAAGGGTGTTTGTTTTGTCTTATACAGTAGCAATGAGTTCTGTTTCTGAGTTTGGATGTTGATTTCCTGTGTAAAGTACTGTGTAAATTCAGAGGAAAAGATGTCTATCTTACAATATCTTACAATATTATGTCTGTAGGTCTCAGAGTTCTTCAGGGCTTTTACCCGTGTAAAACAGAGGGAACAGACTGGATCTTAAGATTTTCCAGAAGCATTTCAGTTTGATTCAGAACTGTGATGCCCACTTGTAAAACTGGCAATAAGACAATTTCTTGTTTTACTTTATTGATGTAGAGCTGTGTCAGAATGGATACGTATGTTTAAATAGTCTTTTAAAGGCAGCAGATGCTCTGAAGTGGATATGGAAGATCACTGGTTTTCTCCACCAGTATTTGGTGTTTTTGTTTTTTGTGTTTTTTTTTTCTTTTCCTTAAATAAAAGAAAAACCACACCCATAATGCATTTTGAAAGTCAAACCCTTGTCCTTTCCTTGAAATGCTACTGGGTGTGCTGAACTCTATATTGTTTTAATAGTTTCTCCTGTGGAAATCTTTAGATAACCTAATTAAAAATACTTAAGATTTCTTTTTTTATTTCACCTCTGTACTGTGGTTTTGGTCCTCTTTGGAGAGATCTCTACTATGCCTTCCCTACTGCCTTGGAGTTCGGTTGAAGATAATATGTGAGGTCTGTAGCTCTGGAATAACAGTCAATTGAAGATTTATTTTTAGGGCCTGGAATAGCTGAGTTAATCATAGAATATCTCGAGTTGGAAGGGACCTATAAGGATCATAGAGTCCTGCTCCCTGCTCCTCATGGGACTACCTAAAACTAAACCATATGACTAAGAATCTCAATCTAGACTTCCTTTGATCTCTGATAGCTTTGGTGCTATAACCAGTTCCCTGTTCTAGTGACCAGCCACCCTCTCAATGAAGAATCTTCTCCTAATACCCAGTTTGAACTTCCCCTGAAATGCTATAAATTAGTGAATGTTTTAGAAATGGTACTGGTAAGATTTTTTTTTTACACTACTATTCTTAATTTGAGATCTTTCTCAAGAAATGAATAATCGAAGTTTAATTAAAAGTGAATGTAAGTTTTCCTTATTGTTGCATGGGGTTTTTTTCCCTAAGTTGTATGATCTCAAATTCCTCTGAATTGGAAACAGCAAATTAGTGACCACTGTTAATTTTGACTAGGCATTTGTTACTTCAACAGTTTCACTATAATAAAAAGAAACAAACAAAAAACCAAAGCAAACAAAAAGATTAAATAAGGGGAGTATGTCATGTCATTTGGGACATCTCTATTGTGGACATTATTACAAATTATTTTTCAAGTATTTTGCCTTTTTTTAGATTGCATGTGCTTCTGAAAGATCATTTCATCATTTCCTTTTTAATACATTAAACATGGAACTTATCCATTTGAGATGAAAGTAAAAGGTAGAAGTGACCTATTACATGTTCCTCACTTAAGATAGGTGTTATGCATGAACATGCAACTGCAGAAGGGATAACTTTTGATGATTTGCTGAAATACAAATAGCATTCACATTCACTAACATCCCTGATTTATTTTTATTTTTTTTATACACAACAAATGGAATCTTTGGTATTAATTACATGACTAAACTGATGAACAAAATAAAAAAAAAGACTCATGGAAAGAAGTAGGGGGTTTTGTTTGGTTGTTTGTTTTTTTTAAAGTAGAAATAAATCAAGTTAGCCAGTTCCTATCAATTCCAGAATGTTTTCTTTCTTTGTGTTAGTTTTGTTCAGTATGTAAATGTATTGGAGATTGCAGGAGCATATTCTATGTGCATAGCCTAAGTCTGTTGGGTACAACAGGCAAAACCTTGACTGTCAACATTGTGTGCTCTTGTGTCATGGAGCAGAAGGATTGCTGGTTTTTATTCAGTCTTAAACAACAGACTGAGTAATCTTTTTTTGGTTAGATGGTAGATAAAAAAATCTAAGAGGTCTGTTCTCAAGGTCTTTTTTTACCCCCACCCATATTTTGCATATCCCATCAAATATTACTGAGAGAAAAAACTGCTAAGTTCATCTGTTCCCAAATGTGAGTTTTATATTGTTCAAGTGCACGTTGCTGGATAGTATTTTCCACAAAGCCATGTTATGGTATCTGCACTTGTGTTCCTGTGCCAGCTAAGCTAAACAGAAACCTGTTTTCTCAATGTGTTTGGTATGTATTTGCTTTTACTGCATTTCTGTGAATTCCCTGTCTAGCAATGGATGCTCAGAAGGGAATTCAGTAACTTAAAACAGTGTCTGAAGATCAGAGTATAGGTGTTCACCATGGATTGTTTGTTAATATTTTTCCACTAAGGAATTAGTAATATTCCACTTGCATATTTGATGGGCATTGATATAGTAATTACATAAGAATAAGAAATTGAATTTATATTTATTTAATGCGCCCTCTAATTTCAGTAGTGATGAATTCAGAGAATACAAGTTTTTCTTCCTTTATTCAGTGATTTGAGTGAAAAGAATTCAGTGAATTTCCTGATTTGTGGAACAATATTTTTTTCCATTAAGTACAGAAGATTGCATAGAAGAGCAAAAACATTAAGATGTCTTTATGAGTGAAAGCAATATTATCCCTTTTTCTATGCTGCTTAGACTTCTGTCCAACAGTAACTTAAAATAACATCAAATATTAAAATACACCAGAATTTTGTGTGATCTGGATTTTAGTTGCCTGTAAATGTAAAAAGCACATATGTACCTTCTAATAGTTGTGTTTTGACTATTAATGATACTGCTTTAAATAGTGGAAGTATACTAACCTAAAATTCTACTAATTACACAAAGATTTTGTGCCTTGACGGAAAGAAAGGAGGAGGACAGATGGATACTCTTGAAGGAAATTTGGAGGAAAGAGGACAGGGAAAATCTGTGGAAGGAAATTTGGAGGAAGGAGGACAGGGAACATCTGTGGAAGTCTCATCCAGTTGATCAAAGGGACAGGAATTTCAGGGTAATATGGTGTTTTGCGTTCTGCCCAGTTTGCATCCCTAGGGCACAGCTGATGCTTTATTGCAATAGATGTTCAAGGAAGACCTCAGAGCCCAGTTCTTCAGTTGAATTGTTCATGATGTGCAGTAGTCTAATGCACCAGTGGTCCTCTTTACTACATCTAGTGAAGAGTGAAAAAGTGGAATCCTGATTCTACTGACATATGTGACTCTTTTGGTCATTTGTTTGTTCATGTGGAAATAAGGTGGATTTTGATTTGGGGATTATTTTTTTTTCTTCCCCTTCAGAGCTCCCACGGAGATGTATGGGGGCGTCTGTTTCACTGCACTTCAGTAAGCAGGGCTGAGTGCAGAGAACTTTAATTTGGTTGTAGACAATCTGACATTGAAAGACTAGATTCTGTAAACACTGGAGTTCACGTGTAACAGTTCTTCCATGAGTGCTGTTGACTTTTATGGAGAACCAGTTGTGTTCAAAACTAAGAATATGCCTGATTCACCTATTCCTTTAGGGCCTAATACTGCTTTTTATTTAAGGCTTTCTTTTTGTATAAAAACTGATTATTTCCTGTGCAGTAATAGTGAGTTGTTAACACATCAATAGAACCACTTGTAACTCTAGTGCATGAAAACTAAGTTTCTGAAAACAGCTGATTGTATTAATTGGAGTCCAAAAACTGCAGTATACTTTAGAGGCCTCATTACTTCTGAGCTGTAAAACATTATAAGAGAACAACAAAGAGTAGGTTTTTAGAAAATGGGGCTGTGAATAAAGCATGTATAAGCTGTCAGTTTTGTTGTCAAAATTTGTTCTTTTTATCATTGATGGAGATATTAATGAGGCCTTGGTGTCTCTTTTGGCACAAGTGAATATTCATAAGTGTAATTCGTAGAATGGTTTGTGTTGCAAGGGACCTTTTGAAAAGTGTCTGATGTCTGAGCTGGACCACATCCCTGTGGTGGTGGTTATAATGAGGATCATTTCAAAGCTAATATATAATACCTGGCTAGGGCTTTGAAGTAGTTGAGATCTCAGTATTTCTTGAGCTACCATGCACACATGCTACGACTTCTATCTCTGTCAATATCCTTTGTCTCATTATATAATGAGACTGACAAAACTTTAGGTAGATGTTGTTGCTCTGTTAAGAGGGTATAAAATTTACAGTATTGCAAGTCATAAGCAATAACCTTTAGTCGTGGTTGCTTCTGTGAGTTGAAATACCAATTATGAAGCAGAGGCTGTTCAGGACAAGAGGGTATGATTCTATGAATTTATTGCTTAAAATGAAAAAAAAAAAGCCTAAACAAGGATCAAATTGTATGCAGTCTGTCAGCTTTCATACTTGACAATCTGTTAGATGTTTCACAAAGCTCTCAAAAATCTTTTTGTTAGAATGACCAGTGGAGAATTTTTTTGTATTTTCAGCTATGATGAACCTGGTATTTATCAGCTATGAAACTGATGGATAGATATTTTGAAGAGGATAGTCAGCAGTTCCGAAAATGGGAGTTCAGTAGTTCAAGAAATTCAAGAGACAACTTCCTGCATGTCTCCGTGGCTCAAGGCCTTTTCATTAGACCCCTGTGGTTAAACATTTTATATGATTTTAATTGCAAAACATACCCTTGGTAAGAGAGAAAACAGGAAACTAAAACCCCATGTTCTGTAATTAAATGTCAGAGGCTTCTTTGCTATTAGTTCTCAAGTTAGCTTTCTTGGGGAAAAAAGGGCTTTTTTTTTTTTCCAAACCAGCATCTATGTAGTATGCTTTTTGTCTATACCATGTGACTTAATTCTGGAAACCATGGTATGCACTTAACTATACAGATTCTCATAAACTTCTACCAGTGAGATTACAATTTGTCTTAACCTTATTTGTCTCTTGAAATCAAACCCTTACAAAGTGGCATTTGTCACTACAATGTACTTCTAGTCTGGAGCAGACTTTATGTACTGCCTGTCTTTTGATAAGAGCTTGCATTAAAATTGTACAGAGTCATGAAAACTGTTTGTGTGTAGATGTTGCTACAGGAAGCAAAAAGACCCTGTTTTCTTTTATTGGAGTCAATGTGTGCCTTTTTTTTTTTTTTGGTGCCTAGGTAATATTAGAAGGGCTACAAAATGTTGGTTTAGGCTCTTTATCCACAGGAAGCTTAAGTGGCTTTCATGTTTCTGTTTCTTTTTAAATGACTGCATTCAGCGTAGAAAAGTATATAAGCATATATGTCTGGTTTTGATCTATTAAAAATGTGCATATGTAATCTTGCAGCACCATGGGAATTAAGGACATGACGTTAGCCTATCGCGTCTGTTCTGTCTCTAAAAAGCAGGCAAGTCACATGGAAGATTTAGATTTTCATAGCAATACTTCATATTACCTAATATTTTTTCGTTATTTTTTTTCTCTTCAATTATATCCTTTTTTTCCCCTGAATTCAATAATTTTAGAAAGTGGTGACATCTATCTTCTAGCAGCCTAACTTAGGGGTTTTTTTAGAAATGCTTTTCTTCTGTAAAAGTTCTAGAAGTGAGATTTAACATATTTAAAATAACTACAAGCATGAAAGTTTTTATTTCTACATTCAAATATTTGTGCTTTCCTGTAAGTGGCTATATATATTGCCCTTATGCACTGTCAATACGAGTAAGTAAAAATTCTGTTTAAACTTTCTTCTTGTGGGTAAAACCTGACAGGCAGCAAAACCCCATGAAGTCCCTTGCTTATTCCGACCCAGCAGGATGAGGGAGGGAATCAGAAAGGTAAAAGCTAGAAAACTTGTGGGCTGAGGTAAAGACAGTTTAATAGGGAAAGCAAAAGCTGCGTACACACAAGCAAAGCAAAGCCCCAGCTCAAGGTAATAGGTGAAACTCTGGTGAAATGAGTGCAGAGTGCTTTCCAGTAGGACTTACTGATTTCCCCAAAATTCCATGGACTAGTTGTGTCCTTGTTGGTCATCTGAGTGAAGGTTATAACTGCGTGTTTTCTTACTGTAGATAGATGCTAATTTGAAATTACTTGAATGACATTGTGTACTCTCCTGCTTTAGTAACAGCAGATAATTTTTGTATATAGAATTAGATTATTTTCCTGCTCTGAAGGAATTTAAAATGCATGGAACTATTAGAGAGACACAGTAGAGAAGAGGGAAACCTTTAGTCAGAATCTTAGCGTAACTAATATGTTTGTGGGTATATGCTTTGTTTGCTGAACAGGCATGTTGGAAAAGACAAGATAAGCTTTTCTCCATTGCCTCCAAACGCAACAGTTTTTTATGAATGAGTTGGAGAGAGCCCAAAGTATAGCAGTGCAGGAAGTAATTCACATTATAGAAGGAAGAACCAAACTGATATGACAAGCAATAATATTCACAAACGAGTAACTACCTTTTTTCAGTGCATGCCGAAAAGAAACCAGGCTCGCCAGTGATGAGCGATGGGATGGTGTGTAATGCAATACTGCAGTGTTGATACAGTTACCAAAATTACAGCTTCAAAAACATGTAATTGTGCAGGAAGAGTTTTGAAAATATGAAGGTTTTTACTTGTTTTACTCTTATGTTTTACTTACATACTGTTCCACTAGCGAAGTACAGTATCTTTCAAAAATTCGATTTTGTAAGTAAATTTTCAGTTTCTTCTTTTTTTTTGCCCATAAATACGTGCATTCAGAGATTTGAATATGTCTTGAATTTAAGGAGTTATGCTTGTCTTCTCTAGGATCCATGCAAGCAGCTTATCTGCACAGTTCTTCTGTAAGTGTCAGGGCCAGAAATCACTTCAGATGAGTAATTTGCTTTCATGCAGACTCTGAATAAATATAACTTCTTGCTTGAGGTTCACCCTTACACATCCTTTACTCTGGAGGAGGGAGGACAGAACCAAAAATATTACTGCTTGCCTGACCCGTGAAAGCACAAGGTTTTAGTTAGGATTCTGGGTAGTTTTCCCAATATACTCAGGGGCTTTGCATGTGATCATCAAGAGCTTGTGCCAGTACCCTTCTGCTCTTTCTGCAAGTGAATTTCTATGTCCCAGAGAGCATGAAAACAGCAACAGGAATTATTTGCTGACTATACCGTTAATCAGTTGTCTGTGGGCAAAATTTAAGAAAGCTGATATAACTTCTGTCGGGTGGTATTTTAGAAAAACAGCAAAGCTATTTTTAAAATTAGTATTTGTTAGTGAAGTACTTTTTTCCACTTCAAAGTTTGCTTTATTATGTCATTCAAAATTTTGAGGCATTTATTTTCAAGCTATGACAAGACAAGACATGCAGTGACAGAGAAGGGAGAGGTGGCAATTAGAGAGGGGAGGAAATAGAAGTTAAGTGACTCCTATATCTTTGCTTGGAAACCAAAGTAAGGAAAGAACCTAGTTAGGAATTTGTGACCATCCCAGGCTTCAAAATAAGAAACTACACTAATTCCTGTGTTAACTGCTTTTGGAAATAGGAATACAGTCCTACAGTATATCAGTGAATATAGTGCTCAGAGGAGAAATAGGAAGAGCTTGCTTACATTTTTAATCATTTTATCTTCTGGGTAGCAGCAGCAGGTTGTCTAAGAGCTGTTATTCTGAAAGGAACAAAGAGGAGGATGGAAAACAGAACAGTGACTGCATTATCTTGAACACAGGTGTCTGGGAAGGAATGGTGGGGTGTGGTGAGAGGATGATGTATCTTTCCATTAGAGAAAGTGGTGAGTTACGGGATGGATTAGGCACAGTGATGTTCACTGTGTGATGCTCTACCAGTTTTAACAGCAGGGAATGCAGTATGCCATCAGGAAATAAATTGAGAAAGTCTGCAAATTGAGTAATGTACTTGATTAGGTCAGATTTATAGAACTGATACCTAATATTAAAAATCCTCAGAGTAAGCAATTAATTTGTAGAATCATTTAGGTTGGAAAAACCTTTAAGATCATCAAGTCTAACCATTAACCCAACACTGCCAAATCCACCACTAAAACATATCCCTAAATGCCACACCCACATGTCCTTTAAATACGTCTGAGGATGATGACAACTCCACCACTTTCCTGGGCAGCTGTTCCAATGCTTGATAACCCTTTTGGTGAAGAAATATTTTCTAATGTCCAATCTAAGTCACCCTTGATGCAACTTGAGGCCATTTCCTCTTATGCTGTCATTTATTACTTGGGAGAAGAGACCAACCCCACCTCACTCTAACCTCCTTTTAGGTAGTTTTGTAAAGAAACAAAGTAAATTGGAAAATGTCTTCCTTTCTTAGTTAGGGTTTGGATCTGTGTTTTGATGCTGTTTTCTTTTTTTTTTTTTTCCCTCCAGAATGTATAATTGACATTTGATATAAAGAATGGGAATTCTTTATCTTGTTTGTATGTGAACTGTCATACCATTAAATAACTCAGAATTTTGGCTCTAAATTTGTTACTGTTATTTCAAGTCCCTTAAATTTAGACTGATTTACCTGTTGATAGAGCAAAAGGAAAAGAAATACCCCAACCCAGATTTAACCAAGTAAGAATTTAATTTCTGGAAAGAAAACATTAAATCTATATACTGCTTTGAGTTCCTTCATCATATACATACAGCAGTGGTTCTGTGAGTTGATGAGGTCATAATTTGAACAAAAGTTACTCTTTGTTTTTATTCCTGTTAAGAAAAACTGCTTACTGATCATCAGCTTTTTTTTCCAGAAAAATTTTCATGACTGTAACTGAATTTATAAATTACACTTGTTTAGATGTTTTGACCCTAAGCCTACACAGTAACTGAGACTCTCTGAGAGGTAGGTATGGGTGTGCAAATGACAAAGTTGCCTGTTAAGCCTCTGAATTGTGGCTTTTGTTTTTCAGCAACAAACTAATTTCAGACTTCTGTTTGCTTGCTTCTTTTTTCTTTTACATAACCCACTCTTTACCCATATGTGATGCATTTGAACTGATAAATACAGTAATCTTTATGAACAAGTCCTGGGTATTTTCATGCAAGTTTTAAATTGAACAGCAACAAAAGCTGAAAAATGAAAAAGTCAGTAACAAATAGTTTTCTGGGTATATTTGTGGTTTGCCTTAATTGAAATTCACATATCATGAAGGTGAAAAATGGCTCTGTTGGACAGGGAAGAAGGATCAACAAACACAAGACAAAAAAATTACTGTTTTGGAAGAAATTTTGAGGGCAGTCAAAATATCTGCTGCATATAGGAGTGTGCAAATGAGATTCTGTTTTCACTTGGGCTGCTGAGATTAAAAATAATTAGTCTCAGAAAAGGTCATTGCTGAACTATCAAGTAACACCCTTATCTCTCTTTAAAACCTCTGTTTTACAAAAGAGGAGAGAGGTCTTTAAGAGTGCTGGTAACATAAACAAGCTGTTGTTAATCACAGCCTTTTTATTTTATTTTTCTGTTGTCTGCAGTGGCAGTTTTCAGAAGTCAGACTGTGTACAGTCTGTGGAACAGTATGTAACTAAAACATAAGTAAAGAGTAAAACAAGTAAAAACCTTCATATTTTCAAAACTCTTGCTGCACAATCACATCTGTAAAGATAAATTTGTAGTACTTTTTCTACAACTTCAAGGCCTGTTAGAAGCCTTTTGTGTTCAGTTAGCTCAAACCTTTAAGTGCTACTTCTGACTCAACAGCTGTCACTGAAGGGATCTACTCTCACTGCAGCCCAATCTACTCTCACTGCAGGCCATATTAAACCTTTAGGCCAAGGGTTGCCTTGGAGCAATTTATATTTTTAAGTGCAGTTAAAATAAGAGCAAAAATATTTAGAGGAATGATCTCATTCCCAGGCAGATCAGAGAGTTTTGTGAACCAGGTGAAATAACTTCTTTTAAACCTGCCAGAATTTTTTTCCCAAAGTTTTATACTCTTGGGCACAGATTTATAGAATGCTGCTTGCTCACCACTGTCTTCTATCCAGAGGAGCTTATTAGCAACTCAGCTTATTAGTAACTTTGGAGGTGGTCTCCTTTCAAGTTTCGGAAGGTAATGAAGCTTCCATGTACTCAGTTCAGGTGGATTGAGTGGCTTCGTCCCATTCTTTTGGACTGGCAGTAAACTGGACATTAAGATGACCGGCACTTCCACATATGAGTAGGTCCGTTTATCTATTTGCTGTACCTGACTTTAGACTTCATATTTATATTCAATGCTCAGAAAGCCTGGCTTTCCTTTCACAGCTGCTTATGCTGCATCAACAGGTAATTACAATTTAAAGGTTAATTACCAGTATAGTTGCTTTTAGCCAGTTGATTCAAGTGTCTCTTGTATAATTTTGTTCAGATCATGAAGTGAAAATGATTTGCCTAAGCAAGCAATCTATCATAAGCCTTATTACAGAACTGAGGTTATTTCTGATTTGATCATCAGCTTTTGAAATTGCAGTAACACAGAAAGCAGCTCTGAGTCTGCATATAAACATTCATGAAGAGCTTAAAGTAGACTTTTGATAGCAGGAGCTCTGTTGCTCTTAAGCACTTGTAAGCTGAGCAGTTAGTGGCATATACAGCCAGGGATCAGTCAGTGCTAATTATTTGTGTTCTTTGAGAATTTTGTGGGGAAAAAGTCAGATGTCACCTAGCAGAGAGATAGTCATCTCTGTGTTCAAATCCTGTGCCAAAGATCTCATGATACAAGCATATAAATAGGGCATAATAGATAGATATGCATTAGAATTATGCCTAAATAAAAAGGGAAGTGAGACCAAGAAAAACAAAAAAATTGCCTCAGTATTCATATCTTTTGAGGATTTCATTCTTAAAATATTTATTGATCTTCCACTAAACTACTGATATAAAATAATGTAAAGTTTCTAAGTTGTCACTTCTAGGTTTTTATCTTTTTTTGTCTTATTTCACTTGCAAAAGTAGTTAAGTAGGGTGGGATGTAGTGGCAGCTGAGTTGCTTCCCTCTCTGCTGCATTTTTGAAACTCCATTCTATCTTATGAGATTATGCAGTTCATAAACAGCATCAACTAAACTTTTCTGCCTTATTTTATCTTTAGGTTTAGAAAAATATTGCGTTTATATCTAAGAAAATGTTAACTAATTTTTTAAGTGTGCATTTTCAAAGGCTACCAGTTTAGATCTTTAGTTGTCAATTAGCCTCTTTGCAAGTCAAGACCATTTTGTTACTTGTTTGTTGGGAAAAAAAATTGCATAGCAAGTTGTACTTATCTATACTATTGGGCATTCTTATTTCCATTGACTTAAACTCTATTTTTTTATTTAAAAAAACCATGATTTGCAGTACAAAAAACCTCTAACTAGTGTAGTTTGGAACTATTACTTTAATTGCAGCCTCTAGTGAGAAACCATTTGGATTTCCAGTGTAATATTTAGAATCAAAATTTTCTTCAAAATGCCTCTGTGTGCCAGTTTCAGCAGCTGTGACAATGAATCTGTGTTTTGGCTCTCCCCCTTGGGCTGTCTCTCTTCTTTCCTCTCAGCCAAGGCAAAAACAATAACCTTGACAATAGTTTTGGCTGAGAATAAGGTCAAGATTTGGAGCAAGTCTCAAGCAATGAATCCAGCATGGGATGCACAAATAAGAGTGAATGTTCTCTTCTGTCTTCTGTACTAATGTTAATATTTGACAGTTTGGAATTGTGGAGATTGATCTGTTTCCTGTTAAGCAGCATTGGTAAACTACCATTAGTGGGAGCAGAACCGGAGTATATAGTTCTAATTTTTACAGTCTCTTAAATTATATTTTTACTAAGTAACTCATCATAAATGAATAGATTTATTGCTTTGATTAATTAAATGTGGAATTTATGCCAAATTGAAAAAACCCCAAGCTTAGAAAAAGGTGATTGAAAACCATATGCTATGTTTCTTTTCCACAGTAACACTTCTGAAATTTTAGTCAGGACAGTTCAGAGAGATCTTGAGTATTAAACGTTTCTCTCTCTTTACCTTCCTTTTTTTTGAGGTTGAAGATACAGATTTGGGGACAGACAGTTCAGGAGAAAAAGTGTAGCCGTTTAATAGTCTTTCCAAATCCTTAGTGCCTCAAATGTCCTTACACACATTTTAGATGACTCTGTAATGTGAAAAATTACAGTTTTGTTTCTACAATCAAATCAAGCTTTCCTCTCCTGCAATGTTTGAGGGATTTTTTTTTTGTAATGATAGCTTTAGTGGCTTGTACATTTAAAATGTTGACTTATTTTAAATTTCTATAGAAAGTAATATTTGTCTGTATGTTGCTTTAATCTTAACAAGCCAATAATGTTTCTGAAAACTTGCTGAATATTCATTACACTGTTTTCCTGTGCCTTGTTTTCTTCCTTCTTTCATTCAAACTGTACAATGCAAGTACATCTGGTTTTAATTGGCTCTCATATTTCATCTTGTTCTGGTCAACTGGTAGCTTGGGAGGACTGATGACATGAGGTATGTGTGAGAAATTTCACTGTGTTAACCTAAGTAGATGTATTTTTGGTTTCCTCTGTCGTAAATAGAGATGAATAAGTGACATGTTCATCTTTTCCCTAAAAGAACAGATTCTATAGCAGGTACAGCTTTTGCAAAATTTCTAGTGGCATATCTGCATGTCAGCTGCTCAGATCCTGTTATGTCTTAAAGACAGTGCAAGTATAGCAGAAAAATTGTATATACCTTTTTCGTGGCTATAATGGGTTCTTTTTAATTTATAGAATGCTTCAATTTTTTTTTTCAGATACAATGTGAAACTTTTGTTTCTCTAAGCAAAACGTAAATTTTAATGAAAGCATTCTTTTGTTATCTGATTTTCAACCTTTGTTTTTTCTTCTTTTTTCTGGAAACATGGTTATAGTGGATATAGTGCTTTTGATATGAGGCATTGCAGTGACTTCACATGTGTCATTGTTTCTGCAAAATTCCTTCATGGGCTTTTCCATGTGACATAATGTCAGTTGCTGACAAGGATTAAGTAATTTAAAGAGCAGTAGCATTTGGCAGTTTTGTATCCGTGGCTATGTATCAGTGACCTGCTTTAGCCTTGACTATCACATTCCTTTCCTTTACTACTAGTCCCAAAGGCCAATAAAAGAGAGAAGATCAGGTTCCACGTACTCTAACCAGTCTTACTATTTTTATAGGTGACTCATACATACATAAAAGCATCCAGCTCTCTGCTTGAGTTGTGCTTACCTGCCATACACAGGGTATTTGCCAAGTGCCTGTAAGTGCTTCAGATCATTCCCTGGAGTCCTGGAAACAGAGAGTTTTATGCTGTTTGCTAAGCCTTTAGAGTGTAAAAGTAATTTTTCAGTTCTTAAGGAACAGTGGAGTCTTTGGTCTTTTGGTTTTAGACTGTGTAGCACAATATTTGTGCATAGTGGCATCGTTTCCCCAAACTCACTTTACCATCCTGGTAGCAAGCTCATTCATGTACTAGGAATCATATATTCTGAGCTTACTAGCTGTGCCAAAATTTTGTGTTTCAATGCTACTTCTGTGTGAGGTGGCATTAAGACATGTACATGAAGATAAAATTTGTCTTTAAAGGGAAAAAATCCACCTCAAAGTTGCTTTTTGCCCTTGGCAACGTTGGAGGGCCTTAGCAAAAGCAACTAGACTTTAATAGGAGCAAATCTACAGAATTTGCTGTTTTGTCAGCAGCTGCTTCCGCGAAAATAAAGAGGCCAATGCTTTCAAATTTGGACATGAAAGTTAGGAATACAAAACAGCATTATGGCTCTTAATGGCTAATGGCATTATTAACATCTGTAGCTGTTCCTGAAATCACTGGACAGAATTATTCTTTAACATAATATCAGTGAGTTGCTTGGTAGCAAAACAAGTACTTGGTTCACAGTTTTCCTGTGTTCTTTCCTGATCCAGGCGCAGTTGTCTGATTTTGGGCAGGAGTAACTCTGTACCTTCTCTCCCATTGTTTATATGCAGCTGAAGGAGTTTACATTCAGTGGAAATTCTAGCTAGTCAGCACACTTTATACTACTCTATACAGTGCAGTTTGGGTTTTGCTACATTTGCTGGTGCTTGCTACTCAATAGTTGTTTTGCTCCAACATTACTCCAGGGTAATAGAAAGTTTCCTATTGTCTGCAGTAGGAGTTTAGTTGCTACAAAATGCCAGGTGTTACTGAAATTATTTTAGTATTTTTTCAGTTAAAATATTGTGTGATATTTACTCACTATTTAAAGATGATATTGTGCTGATGAGAAAGTGACAACAGTCTGTCTGAATCTAATAGAATTTTCTTGTTTGTTTTTTATTTTGACCTCTTAATTAGAATAGAGGAAGTTGGAAAAAATGTCTTTGAGCATTTTCTGCATATGTTTTAAAAAGGAATGGGCCACTTAGATTCATATAAGAATTTTGACTTTTGAGATTTCCATTCTGAGATATAATGCCCAGACACAAATCCTGATAGACAAGAGATTACTTATTTGCTTTGCAAGGGAAAAGTACATACTTCTAGAATTAAACAGAGGTATCAATAGCATTAGAGGAAGATATTGTCTCTGAAACATAAAGGAATAATTATTCTTTGTATTTTAGAGCATATTTGTCATGAATTCCCAAGCCAAAACACTTTAAGATGCTTCGTTGTTGCACACACTAAAATTGAGTAGATGGTGTTGCCTGAGGCTTTTACACTTTAGGGAATTGATCTGCTTGAATATCTGGATTACTGTGCTTTTATTATGTTTTACAATGGGAATGTTTGCCTTTTGGCCATAGTTGACAGTGAAATGTGATGCTTGCAATCAAGCTCTTCAGGCTGCTGCTTATTCGTCGTGGCTTGTTTCAGCTTAAGAATACTATTTTTTCCCTTTCCTGTGGGCTATTTAGTTCATACTATGGCAGCCCATGGGTTAAAACTGATAATGTCTTAAAAGTTCAATTCACTCACACTGTCATGTTATCAATTCCAGTAAACCAAACAGGAAGTTTACAGTTACCAAACTGTAAAAGTTTTAAACAAATTTGCCATGGTTCATGTTCAGAAAATGCAATCTATGAATAAAGAAAATTATAAAAAGATTTCTGTGCTTGTGTGAATGCATATGTCAGCATAAGTAGCTCCAGCAACTTTTTGCTACCTTGTCAATGTTCTTTTCAGGGGAGAGTAGTAGTCTGGTGATGCTCTTTACCTGCAAGAAGGTTTTGATCTTAGGGATTGTGGGTGCTTCCAATTCTTGCAAATAGTTGCATAGACATTGGCTATAATTGTTGTTTTCTATAAATGAATGTCTCTTAGGTATTAAAACTATGAATTTTCTTGAAACTAACTTCTGGTTTAACTTTTCTATCTTAGTTTTACTTTGATATCTTTTCTGTATAATTCTTTTTGACTAAAAGAGTTGTTAGTGCCTGCATGCAACTTTGCAAATATTAAGGTAGTTGTCTTTAGAAGAAATTATTAGAGAATAAGCTCTTCAAAAAGCAAACTGTTCTATGAGCAGCAGAGCTGATGAAACCTACTTTCTGCTGGATTTATGCGCTTTATCTTTCTCCTCCTTCCCTCTGCAGTGCCTCCCCTGTCTTCTACCTCTTTTGCTGGCCATGCAGCAGCACATGCCATGGCTGGGTTTGGAGCTGTGTACTGATTGACTGCTACCTTTTGGAGTGGTTAAGATGTGAGTTTTAATACCTGCCTTTTCTACATCACAGATATGGATTTGAGTGTTGTCCACCAGCAGATGGTTGTTGTGGGGTGGGGTGGCATTGGGACTTGAAATTTGGTCTTGACTCTGTTTTCAAATTTCATTGAAGCTGTCTGCAGGTTTCAAAATCAACCAGCTGAGGGGAGTAATTAAATACCTCTGCTAAGAATTCTTGATAGACTGTTCCTGGGTAGAGGAATTGTAAAAGAGCTTCTGTCGCACAGTACTTCTGTCTTTCCACATTTTCTTCTTCCCTAGTTTTTCTGTGTCTTTTCATTTGTAACTTAACTTAGCTTTCTATCCTCTATATTCTGAGGCCTCCAATCTGACATAGGAGTGCACGTGCTCCAGTGTAGAGACCATTGTGCTGGGCCACTGAACTACAGCTGAGCCTGAAGGCTGGCACATGAGCACTGTAGTGGGAAATGCCACAGGGACAGGACATTTCAGAAGCACTTTTGCCTAGAGCTTGGAGTAGATAACCTTCTGAAGTCACTTCCAACCTCAGGTATCTTGTGACCCTACAATGCTATTCCTAGTTGGGGCAGCATGTTTCCAACGGGACAAAGGGTAAGCAGGTAGATCCAAATTCCAGCAACTCCCTGCTTTCATGCATCTCCGTATCTCTTGTTCAGATTGGCTGGTGCACCTTTCTCTTACTGAATTTTGCAGGTTAGGATTTTTTATTTTCTTTTTTTCCTTATTTTAAGGCTTTTTCGGTGTTACAGCGATTGACACTGTAGTTTTCTGAGTTTGTGGCCTGAAATGGGAAGTCTTGATACATCTTAGAGTACATGTTGAGGACTATAGTATATCTGGTTTGAAAATATTCTTGCCATCTTTTCTTTAAGGTGCTTTATTTTCACCTTTGATAATTTCAGCCATATAGAAATCTGACTTTAATAAAATACAAAATAAAATAAATGATGTATTATAGGAACACTCATATTCTAAATTATATATAGATTGGCAAAATGTACATTCTTATCAGAAATTAATAAAAGTCAACCTACTTTTCAGTATGTTTAGGTCCGAAGGAAAATTTAGGTTTCTCATTCTGAAAACACAGAATGTGATGGTATAGTAGTTCAGTTGGCAGTATACTTGCATGTCTGAAAGATTAGTTTCATTTCTGAAGCCTTGCAATTGAACAAAGGTCTTGTCTAGTCTCTTAGATAGAACTGTGACAGGAAAATAATTCAAATTAACTGTAATTTCAAGGCCCCAAAAAGTTGATAGTGTGATTTCTTGAGCTTTTGGGAGAGAAATCACCATACAGATAGCTTTTTCCATTTGAATTGTTTTGCTTTTGGGTCAACTCTGTGGTGTCATAAAAGCCAATCAACACTTTTTCTATCTTTTTTAAGGTGGTTTGGATTAAATACAGTATGAAAACAAAGTTCCTTGCTCCTAAGTTAGCTACTTTTGGATGTCCATGTCCCATTCCCCATACAAAATTCTCTCCAACAGTGTTTTTATTTTTTTCCACTTTACACTGAGCAGGTTAGCTGAAGGATAAACTTTTACATAAACGGTGACAGGTGTGATCAGAATTTTCATTAAAATATAACTGCATGCAGTTATATGAGAGTATCTGATGCTTTTAAAATTTGATTTGAATTTCAATTCCTCACTTATGTTCAGTGATACGTCATCTATTAAGGACAGATTTTATGGAGGCCAGCAGTTTGATTGGCACTGATTTGGCTTCTTAGCTGCATGGATAGTTTAAGGGATTGTATAAGCTAGGTCTTATATGAAGATGTCAATTGGAACTATAATTTTTATACTGCTATTTTTATGTGAGAAATATATTTTTATAATTTTGGGGATGTGTGTGAAAAATGGAGTTTAAAAATATCAAATGATATTTTATTCATCTGGCTGCCAACACACAGGCAGATTTTCTCCTCTGCTGAAGAACTTAATAATGAGTATGTTTGGAAGCACCTCTAGGACTATATTGGCTGCTGTGTTTTACTCTGCAACACAAAAAATAATCCAGCTCAAATAATTGAGTCAAATACAAAAATAGGTTACTGGGTCAGAGGAAATGCAGCTAGGACAGTAACATCAGTGAACTGGGAGTGCTGTGCAATGGTTTAGCTGATCTCCAGTTATGGTGCAGGACATTTGCAATCATGCACAAAGGAAGGATCCTTCTGAAGATACTGAAAGCAAAATTACAGTAGGCAGAAAAGCACAGAAATATTTCCTGGAAACAGACCTAGGAGAGAAAATTGAAGAGATTTTGGTAGTACGTACCGTAAAAGTGTTTCCCTTTCTGTAATTCAGTAAAGTATCCTTGAGGTATTATACTCAAGCCTTTTGTTTATGATATAATACATATGGTTATTTCTTTTTCAGATCGAATTCAGTTACCCAGGAATATGATTGAAAACAGTATGTTTGAAGAGGAGCCCGATGTGGTTGACTTGGCAAAAGAGCCTTGTTTACATCCCCTGGAGCCTGATGAAGTGGAATATGAACCAAGGAGCTCCCGTCTCTTGGTGCGTGGCCTTGGAGACCATGAAATGGATGATGATGAAGAGGATTATGAGTCATCAGCAAAATTACTGGGGATGTCCTTCATGAACAGAAGCTCGGATCTGCAGAATAACATGTCTGCTTATAGACAAAATCCAAATGGATCATGCTCAGTGCCCTCTGTGAGGACCATGGTGGTTTGCACAGTTGTTTTTGTGATTGCAGTTTCATTAATAATAGTGATTTTTCTTCTTCCCAGATGTACCTTTACCAAAGAAGGCTGCCATAAAAAAAATCACACAATGGAACTAATATACCCTTTGGCAACCAGTGGAAAAGTATTTCCATGGGCAAAAATTAGACTTCCTACGGATGTTGTACCACTGCATTATGATCTTGTCTTGCAGCCAAACCTAACTACTTTGAAATTTGCAGGCTCTGTAAGAATAGTGGTCAGCATCCTCCGGGTAACTCAGAAGATTGTACTTCACAGCTCAGGACTTAATATCACCAAGGCAACCATTACTTCAGCACAAGGGGATCAAGCAAAGCCAGTTGAATTCCTGGAATATCCATTGCATGATCAGATTGCACTCATGACTCCAGAGGCTCTTCTTGTAGGACAGAATTATACTATCAACATAGAATATTCATCTAATTTATCGGACACCTATTATGGCTTTTACAAAATTTCTTACAAGGATGAGAATTCTAAGCAAAGGTATGCCCACAAATGCAGCTGCTCTCTTGTGTCACTTCTAGACTGTGCTTTGATAACAGAAAGGGTTGGGGTTTTTGACGGATATTTTATACAACTTGTTCCTACTGAGAAAAATCAATGTTTAATCTACCTGAAAAATGTCTTTCATGGATGAGTTCATTAAGTCAGGGCAGCCTCTCCTACAATGAAACGTACTGCAGTATAGGGGTTGTAGGTAGTTGTAGTGTGCCTTGGTTTGTTTAATTTTTAGTTTTTCTCTTGGGAAATTCTTCCCACATCTCTCAAGTCCTTGAATCTCAAGACAGAAACTGGGGGAACAAAGTCCCATCATTACAGGAGGAGATCAGGTTCAAGACGGTTGCAGGGCCCAGACCACTCACAAGTCCATGGGCCTCAGGGAGCTGCTTTGTACAGTCCTAGGGGAACTGGCAGATGTTGTTGCCAAGCCACTCTCAATCACATTTGAAAAGTCATGGCAAAGTCCCAGGTGACTGGAGAAGAGGGAAACATCACATTCATTGGCCTCTTCCTGAAACTGTTCTTTTTTGCTAGCCTGATGTAGCTGAAGCTTTTTTTCCTTCTTGTATTTACTTAGTAGAAAGAGAATGTGTGATTGTTCACAGAGGAAAAACATGATCTGTGAGTAAGTTCTTGAGTTTTGGTCCCCCTTGAGTCCAGTGCTACCTCCTTTTGCTCAGGAACAGGATGTAGCACATGTTTTACCCTGTATGCTTTTCAGTAAATCCTTTTCAGATAACTCTTTGCTGATGTCATCACTTCATTGCCTTGCCTACCTCTTCTATTTGCAGAGGCATTGTCTCTATGTGCCTAATGTCTGTGCTTTTACAAATGCAGACTACTCTGACAACTTCTGTTGTTACTGCATTTTCTGTATAAAAGTCAAGCTATCAAGCTGATTTTGCTAGAAAATGTGTTTTCTTCTAGTTTAGTTTTACTTTCTTATGAAGACTTTTTTTTTATACTGTCACAAAAATATAAAAAAATTTAAAATGGCAAAATAACACTGTTGCCAGAAGCAAAGTAAAAAAATCAGTAAGTTGTGCCTTATTTATAATTTTATGCAGAATGGTTCTTTATTCTTTGTTTTTCATCTGTAAAATCTTGGGGTAAAACTCCACCAACCAGTCAGGAGGAAAAGAGTAAGAAGTTGAAAGCAGGCATGGAGTTTAGTCTTACGAATTGTCAGCAGTGTGCCTTCTCAGAAAAGTTTTATGTTCAAATATGGTGGAGTCGTGGTGTGGAACAAACCCCCAAAAAACCTGTGGATAAGTTGGCAGTAGGGTAAGAAAAAAAGCAAAAAAAAAAGCAATGTGAATTCTCTCTACTGTTTAGCTCCAGTAAATACATAACTTCCATTAGTAAACTTCTTATTGAACTCCTGTTGTTCTCTTGCAGGTGCAGAAGTCAGAGATGCTCTCTATCAAAAGCCATAATTTCTGCAGCTAGTCAGTATAAAAATACTGGAGAAGTAACGTAGGCTTCTGAGAAATCTTCTTGTGATATGACTAACTGTTGGATTAGAGAAAAGACAGTGCGTGAACTTAGACAGAATTTGTTTCCTAGCCAGCACAGGGAGCAGGCATACATTTAGTTGAACTGTGGGAACATCTGCAGGAAATGGCATGGCAGTTAGATGAAAAAGCTTCCTATCTGCTGCTGAAGTTTCAAAACTCTTGTTTAGTGGGCATGCTCTCTAACTTCATTTTTCAATCTCCTTTTTGTTCCTCCCTTCTGCAAACTGGCGGGTGATTGTATTTTGGTGATTGTTCTGTAATTGTGTTATTCCAGATATATTCTTCTCTGTTCAGAAAGCAAAAATCGGCCAAGCAGATTACTCCTCAAATAAATACAGTATTGGGTTTTTAAAAAATTGTTAATGAAACATTTATTCTGACTGGACCAACCTTATAATTTACAATTCAAAATGCTACTTCCACAACAAACTCTCAGAAGGTTCAGGAGAGAAATGACTATTTTATCTTAAATAAACAACATTTGTCCTTTCCATATTTCTTATTTTGCTCTTCTCTACTCTTCCCATTAGGTGGTTTGCAGCAACTCAGTTTGAACCTCTGGCAGCAAGGTCTGCTTTTCCATGCTTTGATGAACCTGCATTTAAAGCTACTTTTTTAGTCAAGATCAAAAGAGATGAGAAACTTTCCACTTTGTCAAATATGCCAAAGGTACATGCTTTTGTAGAGGAATTCTAGTAGAGCTGCTGCCTAGGTAATCTGTTTAACTGCTTTTGATTGTGTTTTTATTGCATTAACGTCCAGGGGATTGACTAATAACACCAACGTCACAGGTGCAGTCCCCTGTATGGGCCATTCACTTAAGAGTTGGACTCGATGATCCTTGTGGGTCCCTTCCAACTCAGAACGTTCTGTGATTCTGGGACTTGAGCGGATAAGCCATAAACTGTATGACTTAGAAACAGATGTTTTATTTCAATCTCAAAGGCTTGAACTTTTCAGAGAAAACAACTGTTCAATGCAGTGCACAGTGTAGCATGTTACTGTCAGACAGTTAAATGGCTGAGGGATTCCTGTTGAAATTAAATGAGCCATTATTTTGCTGGAGTTTTGTTGGTGGTGACATTGGTTTCAACTGCCTTAAGATTTCCTTCTAAATTTTCTGTCTTTGCTGATACTGCACGTGTGCAGAGTACTGGACTGTCTTTATCAGTGGTTTGTGTAACTAGCACCAACTCTGTGAAGGATACGCCTCATCTTGAAGGTCATGCTTCTGTGCCTAAACAAGGGGAAGTGAGGTGTGAATACAGAGTCAGCTCCAGATTGAGGGGTCTGAGATTCCTTCAACTAGATATTTTCAGGCAAAATCTTGTAAGAGCGTATCTGAATTTTATGATAATGTTTTACGCCATTAAGCCTTTGGACAAGCCTTTATAGAAACAGACAGGGAAGACTAACATTTTCTAGTCTGTGTGAATTAGTCCTCTCTCATCAGAACATTACCACCGTTTGTCACCCAACAGAAACTCGACTGACATTGATCTAACCCATAATGAAAAAAATTACACCCCTGGTGTTGGTGGGACGTGCATGTGCACTGTGCAGCTTGTGTTCCAGAAAGTCTAATGCTTGGGTGCTGATGCAGCTACCTTGTTTTTGAAAACCCAGCTAACAGTTGCAACCTTGTGAAATAGTATCTTTTTCACAGTGTACAAACGTTTATGTTCCTGGATTTGTGGTGATTCTTTACAATTACTTTAACAGAGTTGCGGCACTTTAGTTTACATCCAGGGCTAAGAGCACTTTATTTGCTGTTCTTTTCTTCACTGAGAGACAGGCTCTGGTGGACCTCTCTTCTATTTTATGTAAACAAGGGAAGGGTGCTCGCTCCCTGTCCTCTGCTAGGAGGTGGACAAGTGGCCAAAGCATCTTTCAGCAGCTCCAATAGACCGTCATGTGCAGAAAGGAAAGGATGGTTTAATATTGCTGCATACTTGCAGCAGACATTGCTGAGATAATCGCCCATACCTACATGAGCAAGAGATGGCAGAAGCAGGCCTTGTGAGCTAGCATGTACATCACTAACAAGGCAATGAATAGTGGCTGGCACATTAAGGCTAAAAATAAACTGTATTATGGGCTTATGGTGTGTCTCAGTTTAATGAGACACAAGTGTTTTGCTGAGGATGAGTTATGGGGAGGACCCAAAGTCCTCCTTCTAAGCAATTGTAAATCCGAAGTTAAAGAGACTCCAATTGAGAAAGTGTGGAAAAAAAGGGAAAAAAATAACAGCCCTTTATTAAAAGATATATGTGTATTGGCAGAGCAACGAAAGGACACAAATAAAACAACCAAACAATAATCCTATACCCCAAAATAATCCCCTTCAAAACAAACAAAAAAAAGTAAACAGTTCAGTTTGTGCCCTTTGGTGCAATTCTAACCACAGTCAGCAAGGGATGCTGTTGGATCACTGGGGTCACCACGTGGGGGGCCTGTGGGTGTACTGGAGAAGCCAAAAATGGAGGTCTTCCCTCCCCCTCACCGGGAAAAGGGGAGAAAGGAGAAAAAAAGTTCTTCCCAACAGGAACTCATGCTGTCTGCGGCTGGACCATGTGGCTCCCCCTCTCCTTTGATGTGCACAAGAACCGCTGCCAAAAAAAAACCACGGGAACAGAGGAGGGAAAAAAGGTGACCTCCTTCCTAAATAGTTCCTCTCCAATGAAAATCCAAGCAGGTTCCGGGTTGCGTAGAAAACAGGGCGCAGGCGAACCAGGGACAGGAGAGGAAAAAAAAAAAAGCAAAACCTGCTGGGCAGCCAGGCTGAGAACAAATCAACCTCGGAGCTCCTGCCACCCAGACCGTGTCCCAGCTAAGGCCATAATGAAGTGAGTGCCATTTCTCAGGAGAAAAAAAAAAAGGTAAAGAAAACTCCTCACCCCTCTGCACAGACTCTTGAGGGCCATCAACTTGGAATGTCACCCTGCTAGCCACTTCTTTTGTGTTAGTCAATTGCCCAAGGCACAGCCAACCTGCCCATTTAACATCCCTTTCATACAGTAGGCAGGGGGAAGGGAAAATTCCTGCTTAGTTCCCCAGAACAAGCAAAACCATGTCACTGATACAGAAGCTAAATTAGCTGCTGCAAGAAACTCAGTAGTAGCCCTAGGGCCAGAAAAATTAGAGACAGATTTTCAGCCAGAATATCAAGAGGCACACCATAAGTGGATACAGAAGAATAGAGGTAAGCTATTGGACAATGGGTGGGGTCAGCTGAAAACGGGACAACTAGTATTGCCACGAAAATTAGTATGGCAATTTGTAAAAGCAGAACATGACAAGACTCATTGGGGCTTAGACCCACTTTATCAGGATTTAAAAGTTAGAGTAGCAGGGCCAAAACTATTTACCACAATAAAACAAGTTACATCCCGATGTGAATGTTGCCTGAAAAATAATCCAAATACTGGAAGTAAAATACAACAAGGGGCAATAAACAAAGGGAAATTCCCAGGTGAAGTTTGGCAGATTGATTTCTCTCAGCTCCCAAGAAAAGGGGGGTATAGATATCTCTTGGTTTTGACAGACACATTTTCTGGATAGCATGAAGCTTTCCCATGCAAAACATGCAAAGAAAGAGAAGTAATTAAAGTTCTGTTAAATGAAATTATACCACGATTCGGGGTGCCAAGGAGAATCTCTTCAGACAGGGGCTCACATTTTTTGTGCAAAAGTTGTACGAGCAATACGTAAAGCATTAAAAATCAAATGGCAATTACATACACCCTACAGACCCCAAGCAAGCGGGCAAGTAGAAAAGATGAACCATCTCATTAAACAACAAGTTGCTAAAATATGCCAGGAAACAAACTTTCAGTGGTATCAAGCTTTACCTATTGCTTTAATCAGACTGAGGGTCAAGCCAAGATCAAAAGAAAAGCTGAGCCCATTTGAAATTCTATATGGCTGTAAATAGCGAAGCTTTAGACCAGATAGGCAATCAGTATGTGTATGATTATGTTATAGCTGTAGGAAAACACTTTGATAAAAATGCTACAGCGGTGTTAGAAAACCAACCCAAGCAGCCTGACCGTAAACTACATCCATTCAGTCCTGGTGATTGGATATATGTTAAGAATCTTCTAGGAAAACCTCTGCAAGAAAAGTGGGAAGGACCCTTCCAGGTGCTGCTAACCACCTTCACGGCAGTTCGGGTGAAAGAACGACCGACTTGGATTCACTACTCCCAAGTCAAGAGAGCTCCAGAGGATAGTCAAGAAAGCTCCTGAGAACACCCAAAACCATGGACTTCTGAACGAGAAGTACCTGCTCTCAAGCCCTCTCAACACTGATGCTTGGACTTTTGATAAGTATAACCTTATCCCAAGCTCCCACTTTAGAATGGCCGTGGTCTAATGCACATATTGTCGAATCACTCCCATGGGCTGGTGAACCACTCTCAACTAGCCCAGGGCCTAACTCAAGTTTAGCCATTTATGTTTTGCATAATAACAAGTCATATACTCAACAAGACTGGAATAAAATCCAGGGTTCATTAGAAACCATAATAGGAAAAATGGGACATG
>JAWWLV010000100.1:26959583-26978070 GCA_035041135.1 Platyrinchus mystaceus | reverse complement strand
AGAACCACTCCCGTAAAAAAAAAAAACGGGAACGGAGGAGGGGAAAGAAGGTGCGACCCCCCCCTCCCAAACAGTTCCTCTCCGATGAAAATCCAAGCAGGTTCCGGGCTGGGTAGAAAAAAACAGGTTGCAGGCAAAACCAGGGCTAGGAGAGGGGAAAAATAGACCACAAAACCTGCCTGGCAGCGAGGCCAGGAACAAAACCACCTCGGAGCTCCTGCCACCGGACCCCATCCTAGCTCAGGCAACAACAAAGTCCCTGCAGTTTCCCAGGAGAGGAGAAAAAAAGTAAAAAATAACTCCTCACCCCTCCCCACAGACAAGATCTTGAGGGCCATTGACTTGGAATGTGGCTTTTCGAGCCACTTCTTTTGTGTTAGTCCATTGCTCAAGGCACAGCCAACCTGCCTATTCAACATCCCTTTCATGCAGTGGGCAGGGGGAAGGGAAAATTCCTGCTTAGTTTCCCAGAACAAGCAAAACCATGACATGGTGTTACCTTTTGGTTGGTTGGTTTTGTTTCTTTTTTTTAAAATTAGGATAACTGATTTTTTGAACCAGTTAATCTACAGCCACAGTAGATTTCGTTAAACAGCTTGATGCCAAAGCTGCATTAAAAGGCAGAAATTTGTGAATTTACTAGAGGAATTCAAAGGTGGCATTCTATTCATATGCAATGGTCAGATCAGATAAATATATTGATTGTATCTTCAGGCTTAAAAACCTATTCCTCTTTAAGGCTGACAGTTAAATTTTCAGTAGCAGTTAGATATTAAATCATTGTTTGGTTTCAAATGATCTTGTCTAAAACTAAGGTTATCGTTACTGGGTTTTACATGTTCGTGGTTTCTGAAAACAAAATCATTTATGATTTTATGAAATCATAATTTATGAACTGCCACCTCTATCTCCAGACCTCTACTATTCTGCGCTACAGTGGTTTCAAACATTTTGCTTTATTCTTTTTCTGTTTTATGTTTGTGAAGGAATATGTAGAAAAGTACTTTAAGGCATATAGCATGCTTTTCTAGGACTAATATTAAAGAAAACCTGCATACCATAAGTAATTTAAGATAAACTATGATATCTCACTTCAGAAGACTGAACACACAGTTACTTTTGACAGTGTGTGTTTAAGCTGGGCATATTTTTGCTTTCAGATAACTGGAATCTTAGGTTTTTCCTCAGTCTTTTTAAATGCAATTTCTTTTGATTTTTGAGAGTGCATGGGAAGGGTATTTTGCTCTGTTTTAAAATAATGAGTGTGTCTTATTACTTAGTTTTGAAGAGACTTCTAGGAAGAGACAAATATATAACTCATGGGATGGCAGTATTTTTAGTAGGCTATGCTGAACCATGTCTTTGATCTAGCTTAGAGCTCCCTTGAACTAATGCAAGTCATTATGTTGACTTTGGGTTATACCGGGACTTTTAAGTGTGATTTAAATTAGATTGATAGTTTCTCCAACAATGTAGTTGTTTGCTAATACTGCCTAATAAAGCTTGACGAATAATTTTTGGGTAGGCTTAAATGTTTCTTGTCTTCTTAAGTTTGTTACACCATTGTAAGTATCATCCATCCCACTGAAATATAACCAAAAAATGAAAACGTTGTGTAAGTTTACCTGTAAATTATTCCTAGCATGAATTATTTAACATTGATTCCTTGTATGTGTTAGTGTTCTTTTGCCTGCGTTAATAATATTTAATTTCACCTGCAGAAAGCCACTACGCCTGTGACAAATGGAATTGTTCAAGATGAGTTTTTTGTGAGTTTGAAGATGAGCACCTATCTAGTAGCTTTTGTTGTTGCAGACTTGAAAAACATCAGTCAGGAAACTAATGGGAGTCTGGTATGTGTTTGTTTCACTTTTTTCGCTTCACCTGCCCAACCAGCCCACCAAAACAAAATAAAAAAGATCCCCAAACCAACAAGCAAACTCTGTCTCTTTTAAATTTACATATTTTCTTGGGTTTGTTATACTCATCATAGGTAGGGAACAAAAGCCATATACTGTAAGTTGAACTGAGTTCAGGGCTTATATCAGGCTGTGAATATTTTTACAGCAAGGGGGCTCAGCATCAGGTCTTATTAACGGGGGAAATTTACAAAATGTAAAATTCCTAAGAGCTTTCAGAGCTGGAAGCTTTAAACTCTTAGTTTCACTGCTTCATCTGTGAGCAGTAATGTCATGCAAACCAAGGGTTGTTCTGAGGATGTAACAAAACATTGCAGTTTACAGCAACACCTACCTGTGGTTTCAAGCAGTGCCACAACTATTTTCTGTGCCAGCAAAGATAACATACCTTAACAAACCTATACCCTGCAGTAAAGCAAATTTAGGCTGATTTTAAATCTGTGTTTAGTTACTTAAATGCAATTACTTAATTGTGGAGTTTTTGTTTTTCCAGAGGTTCAAAAAATCAAACAGTTGGTCCTGTTTGATCTCCGTGCTTTGCAAGGATATGGCCTGTTTCTACAATGTGCACAATTAGAGTAACCAAAGAAAAAACATGGTAATATCTTCATCTTGTTTTAGGAAGTGCAGAAGTTTCTTTTGAGCAACGACTTTCATGAGTCTCTAGCAGGAACTTTCCCTTTGTGGTGAAATATTAGAAATGTCATTATGTACCTAGAAAGAAGCAGGGGGAATAGTGCTAGTAGCACTGCAGAAGAGGAAGAAGCCCTCACTTTAATCCTATATACACAACTAAAGATGCTAGACAATAGGTTTTGATTCTCATTTAGACAAGTATTTCTATACACAGCTGAATGGAATAGACTGTTTAACTTCCCCCCCCCCCCCCTTGTGGCTACTGTATCCTGGTAAAACCATACAAGCAGTTCTTTGAGGCAAAAAAGTTTTTAGCTTATTAAAAATACGTCTTAATTTAAAAAAAAAATTATTTACTTCTTTACTCTTATTTTTATTTATTAATATTTTTAACTTCTTAAGAGTGTTTGCCAGCTTGAAGGGAGAATAAGAATGATCATACCAAGTAAGGCCAGAGTCTAGCTAGTAGGTTTTCCTGTTGCCAGCAATGTCTAGTAGGGCAAGGAATTCAGTAAAAAGGAAGCATATAATGAAATTTCCCATGAAATACATACTCAAAACGCTTCTAGCAATTTGTCTCTTGGGAGATTTAAAGAATTTGAGCTAAGCAGTTCACATGGAGTAAGTTTATTGTCATGAATGCTCTAAGACAGCTTGGAGTTGAAGTAAAGTTGCTTTTCTCAACTCCACAAGATCCTGGGGATTTTTCATACTTTGGTTTTAAGCTTAATATATGCAGCTAATAATATTTTTGTACTCCAGGAACAGTAAACTAGATTCTTACTTGTGTGTGCTTCATTCAAACTCAAAAATAAAAAGGTCGCCTTATGCATCTATTTGAAATGTCATTTGTTTACTAATTTGTAGCATAGTGAGAGGGACTTTTTTTTTTTTAAATGAAACTGGAAAATTGATCTCCACACATTTTTGCATTTATATATGAGAAGGCGCCCTAAACCTCAGCCTACGTGTAACCTAATTAATCAAAGTTGTTTTCTTGCTGTAGACAATTCAACATGATTAGAGGGAGACTATAACCTCTCAGTTTTTGTGAATGCTTCTTACATTGTGTCTGATATGCCCCTACCTTAGATAGGGAAGTAGCTTTATGCCAGCTAGTATTTCTTGAGAGAATTTCTGACAGGTTGCACTAGTGTTACCATAATGAGAGTGATACGAAGAAGCAGCAGAAACAAACTTTTAAAGACCTGTCTGTAGGTGTTAAAAAGGGCATTCTTTATTCAGCATGCTGGATGTGTGGAGGATAGCTCCTCTAATTGAACATGCCAAATGACAGACAGACAGTGCTTTTTATTACCCGTATTGTTTACATATTTATTAGACCTAATACATATTCATTGGCTTGCTTTACATAGTCACAGCTTTATTGGAAGTCCTATTTTGATCCTTCAGCATCTTCTTTTGTCATCCTGACCTCAGTTCTTGAGCGGGCACAGCTTCACAGTGTTTCACCACCAAAAACTGTAATGTTTGTTCTTTATCTTATTTGGGTACACAGAGTTTGGTTTACATCCTGTTTGAGTTACATTCTTCATCTGACTCTCTAGGACTTTTCTAGGTTTATATTATTCCTTATTTGGACATTCTGGGATACTGTGAGTAAACTGTGAGTGAATTTTCTTGCATACACGTTGGTCAATTAGACGCTGTGCCTGTATTTTGACCAGTTAATAAGCTCTAGCAAGAAAAATTAGCTTTTTATTGACAGCTTGTGTTTGTAATTTATGAGTGTACTTCCAAAACTGTGTCCTGCCTGTTTCAGGAACTCCTGCCAGCTCCTCCTTCTATTCCAAATCCACTGTAGCTATATGTTTCAAAATCTTTTCTCTTCTCTGTTTGGAGTAGGTATCTGTCTATGCCGTACCGCAGCATCTGAACCAAGCTGAGTATGCCCTAGACACAGCAGTGAAACTTCTGGAATTTTATCAAAAGTACTTTTTAATGAAATACCCTCTTGAAAAATTAGGTAAGTTATTTTGGACGTTTTTTAAACATAAGAAGAAACCCTAACCTGAAAAATGTATGGGAATTTTCATTAAAAAAACCCCAAAAAGTATTACAATTACAAAATTATTTAAATAATTTTAAAAAACCAGTAAATGTTTGACTGAGTGCAAGTATTAAGCAAGTCCCAAGTTAGAAAGTTTTTGTGAGCTTTTGGAAGCTAATTGCTTATATTTGTACATAAACAACATCAAAGAAATAACTCTGCATAAATTTAACTTGGTAGTGAGATAATTCTCAGCCTGTGAACCATGTTCAAAAGTGCAGGATCTGCAGCCTGACTTCTCTGCATGCATCAGTTTGACTGGAAAGATAGTGAAATGTAGTCTTCTAAGACACTGCTTTCAGTAGCAGCCACCCCATTTCGTTGTTACTTTTGTTCATGCAGGATCCATAGGCCGTGTCTCTGGAGTGCTTTAAGTTTCTTGTGTCAGAGCACTGCTAGAGAAACATGGTATAAACCTGTGGGCTTTTTGCTAGAGTTGTGAGTGTATGTTCACACCACAGGATTTAAATAACAAGGTTTTTATTGATTATGTAATATAATAGGTAGGCTTGAAGGACAGGATTACTTTAACAAGAAATTTTCAAGAGCTTCTTTTAAATCCTTTTCAGATCTGGTAGCAATTCCTGATTTTCAGTCCGGTGCAATGGAAAACTGGGGCTTGATCACCTTCCGAGAAACAACACTCTTGTTTGACAATAATACTTCTTCAGCAAGGGACAAGAAGATAATAACTGCAGTGATAGCACATGAGCTTGCCCATCAGGTACCAGACTGGGGAGGTTACTGTTTTCTCCTTTTTTGTTTGTTTTTTTTAAGTGCAATTCTGTCCTTAAATTCACCCCTCCCCTCACTGTGACGGGATTGTGCACTGTATCTGTTCAGAAATGTGAATTGTTCCTGCAGAAACATTACCGTGGTTTTGACTGAACTTGATTTTACCACAAGATGAGGCAGAGGATGGATGGAGTGCCTGTGTACTCATTTGATTTTAATTCTGAGAAAATAATGATGACTTTGGTCTTTCATAGTGGTTTGGCAATCTAGTAACTATGGAATGGTGGAACGATCTCTGGCTGAATGAGGGATTTGCCACTTTCATGGAATACTTTGCCATGGAGGAGATTTTTCCAGAATTACATTTAGTAAGTACTTTCTGTAACTACACTTATACCTTCACTGTTACCTATTTTTAATGCTGCCTATAAAGCATTGATTGTTGTATTCACTGTGGGCACCGTGGGGATCATGCTACATCTCTGCTTTGGCACTCTCCTTATATTGAAAGCGGCTTTGAGAAGGATACATTGTTTTTGTGATTTTTAAAATATTTTTTGGTTTATTTTGCTAGTAGTCTACATTGAGTCTGCTGCTTTGTGTAGGTTAAAGTATTCTGTGCAAAGTAGCAGGTGTTAAAAGATGTAGGTGTCTGTATATAACATTATAACTTAAAATTTTTCATAAGTCCAAACATGTTGTTGACGAAGTCTATCTACCTCTAGTTTTCCTAATAGACTTAGGAAGTTTTAGGTTACTAAACATGCCTGGAGTAACTCCTGCTTTTCCATCATGGTGGTACTTGCTTTTGTCTGAATCAGTTTGGGTTTCACAAGTCAGCAGACCTGGTAGTAAAGTGTCAGATGGTCCCCCACAGAGAATTCTGATTGAGTTACACTTAGTAGTACAAACCTCTGCTCCCACAGGCACTTCTGTTTTACCTATATGGCCGAAGGGTAGAATATTTTTGATATAATTAGGATAGTGATTATTTAAAAACTCATTCAGGTTCTAAGTGACCTAGATTTTCAGACTCTGGAAAACATGATGGATTCAAATTTGACCTTTCTTCTCCAAGGAAGTAATACCAACTATTGCTATAAAGGATTCCTGTCGCTGAGAATGACAGGCAGAGAAATAAAGATTAGTGGAACTAAATGGCAGGGGTAGTGGAGAGACTAATTCTGCATTCTGGCTAAAGGTATCTCCTAGGAGAGGACATACCTGAGCCCTGAAATCAACTTCTGGGTGTGTTTGTGTGATTTACATTAGTCATGGGATTAAACACCTGATGTGTTCTGTTTCCTGCTTGATGGAGTGTGTTCTTCTTAGCATTCAGAATAAGTGCAATTTTTGAGTTCTTAAATCACTCTGTTAGTATTTAAGAACTAACATGGGTTATTTAAGAACTAAACTTGGGTTGCTAGTATGGTTCAGCAGAATTCTTTCTCAGCACTGGATGTTTCCAAAGTTTTTCATTTGGCCTGGCTTGGTTGTTCAGTGTGATTGTCACTAAAAGCATATTTATATTGCCATTCTGCTTGTTGGCAGGATACAAAAGTAGTATCCTGTTTCAACAAGGACACATCTAACACCTGTATACTTCATTCTGAAAGGTGCCTGACAAGGTACCTTCACCAATAACTCATTTCACCACTTGATGGTGCCAAAATGTGTTTTGGTAAAAATAAAAAAAAATCACCCAGAACTTCTCCATTTAAGAATAGCTTTAAAGTTTTCAACTTTAACAGCTACTTTTACTGTACTTCACACAGGTTTTAAATTTTTTAACTTTTTTTTTTTATTTTTTGTAACTCTCTACTGCATAGAGAATTGTTTGCTTGTCTTGATGAAATGAAATGGACTAATGACAAATAATATGGGTACAATCAGCTTCTTTATGATGTTTGGGATTTTCTTGTTCTGGTACCAATGTAAAAATAAAATTCAAATATCTGCATTCTAGAAGAAAAGAAGTAAGAGACCTTGGCAGTCACTAGATAAGGTGCTGTTTACATTTTCACAGACATCGCTGTAGTGAGTAATTTCCCTAGACTTCATGCTGAAAGCATACTAAGGTCATGCTTTTGTATTCCCTGTGTCCTGTAAATGAACTGAAAACACTGGTAAGCCAAATCTGAAATGTGACACACACTTATTTAGAAGGTGAGGGTTTTTTTGTCTAGTGCCAATGATGCATTTTTCTGAGACAGGAGCTTAAGGGCCTGGATAATGATTCAAACTCAAAAGTGAGAATCCACTCTTAAAATATGGCAGGGAAAGAGTAGATTTTATAAATGCTACCCCTGATAATTCTGTTGCTGCATAGAGCAATGGAAGAGCAGTGCAGAGACAACTTTTACTTTTCTCCTTACTTATAAATGTTTCTCTTCTAGGATGAAGATTTCCTTAATTTAATTTTCAAGGCTATGATGAAGGATTCCTTGAATTCTTCACATCCAGTCTCTTCTGCTGTTCAGTCTTCAGAGCAAATAGAAGAAATGTTTGATGCACTTTCTTATATCAAGGTAACTAAAAATATTTGGAAATATTTGGAAAGTGATACTATCTATTATCTATTGAAAACATGAATGTGGAATCATGAGCAAGCAGGCATGTATTGGCAAGTGCTTGGGGGTTATTTACACCTAACATAAACAATGCAGGATTTCTCAGTAGCGTTTCTGAGCATCTACATAGCTTTCAATTAGGAAAATATTATGTGTGTGTATTTGTGTTCTTACTCAACATCTTGGTGAATGTTTCAGCACAAAGTATTATACTCATGAAGCAGTAAGAGGGGACCCAGTAGGTGAAGCAACATATCCAGTTAGACATATATTCTTTTTCTGATAGCAGACGGTAACAAATTATTAAGAAAAGAGTAACAACAAAACATTTGTTGAAGTAATCACTTCTTCTTATACTCGCCCTGCTTTAAAAAAGTCCCAGTATTTTAGAGACTTCCTGGACTGGAGGCTTGCCTCTGAAGTGTAAAATTGTTTTACTGCATGTCCTGGTTGTCTGAAAGTTGATTATTTCTAATGTCTATTGAGGGTTGTGTGTGAGGTTTATGTTATTAAAATTTCACAGTGCCTCACGTAAAAATGCATAAGAGAGGAAATACCTGTATTTGCAAAATTTTTATTCACAGTCTCAGGTTTTAGAATCTGTGTCCCATGATTTTGGTAGTGTAGGAGGAAAGCCTTCTGTATGTTTTGGATTAGCTGACGTTTTTTCC
The DNA here is from genome assembly GCA_035041135.1 of Platyrinchus mystaceus. Taxonomy (NCBI): domain Eukaryota; kingdom Metazoa; phylum Chordata; class Aves; order Passeriformes; family Tyrannidae; genus Platyrinchus; species Platyrinchus mystaceus. The sequence continues at coordinate 26,969,468 of JAWWLV010000100.1, read as the reverse complement.
ATCACTGTTTTATACTTTGATTTAATTAAAAACCATGGGGATAGCTAGTGTTTACAAGTAAATAATCAAATACTAACTCTTCCTCTGCTTGGTGGAATGCAATTCCCATGACAGTCTTGGTTTGTCTCCTCTGATTTCTTTTTGCAAGTCTCAGCTGATCAACACATGTTGTCTGGCATCCTTCAGTAGTCTGAGATGCCAAGTAGGCCTACGATAGTGATGTGCTTCCATTTATTTTGGACTCTGTTTTCTGAACTACAAGAACAGAGATGTGTGATTTTCAGTTTACCTGGTGGCCTGATTGAAACTTCTCTGTGTAATTTGAAAGGAAATGTTCCCCGAGTGATTGGGGTGGAGTTTCAGTCAATTAGTTCGCCATTATATTTGGAGAATTATTTTGTTTATTGATGCTAATAAGTATGTGCACATTCTGAATAGAATTGTACCAACCTACACCTTTGGGCTTAAGAGCTAAGCAAAAGAGGCTTTGCCCTTGTATTGTCAGATATGATGTTTTCATGGCTGCTTTCTGTGTTTCAGAGGATTTTGTTGCGTAGCTCCTCATTCATGCATGCAATCTTCATATTCCACTGCTCTTGGCCCTATAGCTTAGCTGGAGCTCTTGGCAATTTTGAGTGAGAAGACACTTGCAAAGTAGTCCCTAATTAGCTAAGGGTGGTCTGTTACTGAACTGTACAAGTTAATTTGTTTTACTCTCCTGTCCTGCCAACAGACACAGATTGGTAGGTGGCCTCTACATTGTACTGTCTGGAATAGGAATTATTGTAGGGTGCTTTTTTTAGCCTGGCTGTTTTGCATCCTGTCAGTAAATTTAGGACCCACGGGTGGGACAGAATTCACCTGCAAAAACAGAGTGTTTGTAAGGATATGACAGTAAGAGAAACAAATTGGCAGAGCTGTAGATTAAGCATGGATGCATGAAGGAGAGGAAAATATGACCATATTATTAAAAAGTACAGTAAGGGCTATTCCTGCAGTTTGATTATAATGAATAACCAGGCAGCCTCCAGTTTCAAGTAAGATGTTACTCAAATTCCAAAACTTGATTTTGGAATGTGTGAGAACAATCCATGAGCTCTTTAAAATTATCTTTATTTCTTGTTCCTTTCTCAGAAATAGTACCAAAAATATCAAGTGCACCTTTAAACGATTCATAATGTATGGCTCTCATTTGCACTCAGTTGTACAGTATGCAAGTCCTCAGGAAATTTACTTATTAGTGACTGTGAAGCATTCATGGCCATTTTGATATCAAAACTACTCAGTTACTACTTTTTTTCTTTTTTTACAAAACATGGCTGTATTTAAACACTGTCAAAATGTTCTTCTCTAGTCAATTCCAGCCTACCAAGTGTATCTCATTTTTTTCCTTCACTTTCAGGTTTTTGGTATAACTGCAGATCACATGATTGTTTTAAACACTGTCTCACAAGTGCAGTTCTTACCATAAAGATGAGTATTGGTAATGAAAAAGAGCAGTTAGAAGAGGGCAGTTACTTCTTATCAGTAAGAAGGCAATGTTTTTCAAATTATGTTAAATAGAAAAAATGTCAGATTTTACGAGCCTGTTGTATAACTGTAATTTGAGCCTTTAAAATATTTTTTTCCAAAGCAGCTGGGAAAAATTTTCAAGCTGCATTAGTGTTTTTGTAACTGTATTTGGAATTTATGAAATATTAAAAGGATAGCAAAATAGAAATAGAAAAGAATAGCAACTGAGTTTAAGGACATTATTCAAATGATATTGTTTGGAATAAAATCTGCCAGCTTCTGAGTTATTCTTCTACTGTGAAATAGCTATAATATGCAGATACTTTAAATGGTTCTATAACTTCACTTTGCTAATTGATTTTCTTTTTTTTTTCCTCCCTGCAGGGGGCTTCACTTCTTTTGATGCTGAAGCATTATCTCACTAAGGATGTTTTCCGAGCTGGCATTGAGGTATACTTGCACAATCACAACTATGGAACTGCTCGGAGTGATGACTTGTGGGACAGCATGAATGAGGTATCCATCTCTGACACACTGTTCTTTTCTTTTTTCTTTTTTTTTTTAATTTCTTTAAGAGTGTCATAATTTTTTATTGTTGTTTATGAAAGAAATAGGATAATAGACTGCTGGTCTGCTCATCCTGTTCCAAAGTTCTGTCACACAGATATGGAGATTCCTGTAGCTGCTAGGGATTACAGTGAGTATCATCCCAAAAAAGCATTTTGAGTGGGTGTGCACTGCCATGCATGTCCACATGTGTAGACACATCAATACAGACATTCCTTCTCTAGAATTACATTGGTAGTGTGTTAAGACAGGAATGAAAGTAATCAAATGCAGGGCAAAATTTGCTTTCACTCTATAGCCAGAACCCAACCTCCACAAAGATCTTGGGTTACTCTCTAACTTTGTTTCTGTGATAGCTTCTGTTTCAACAAGTGGTGCTGGAATTTTAGGAAAACAGATTGTAGGGGTCAACTTAGTTCAGCTGCTCTCAAATTACAAGGCAGGAACAATGCTATGTCTGATTTTAAAGTGGGTGTGTAGGGCTCAAGAAGACAAGGGCTTGGGCAGAAGAGAGCAAAGGCCATGGGAGTCAGGGAGGGCAGGGGAAGGAGGGCAGAGAGACAGCAGGATGGAGAGGGAGAATAAGAAGGATTCAGGGAACTACAGGCTTATCAGCCTGACCTCAGAATGTCATAGAAGAGATCACCTTGAGTGCCATCAGCCATCACATACAGCACAACCAAGGGATCAGGTCCAGCTAGCATGGGGCTAGGAAAGGCAGGGACAAGAGAAAGGCTGAGGAAGCTACCTTGACTTCAGCAAGCCTTTGATACTGTCATGGCTTAGACAGGTGCACTCTTCACTGGTTTAAAACTTGGCTGTACGGTTGGGCCAGAGAGTAGAGATGAATGGTGCCACATCCAGTTAGCATCCAGTCACTAGTGTTGTTCCCCATGGCTCAGTATCGGGACCAGTCCTGTTTAATATCTCTATTGATGATCTGGATGAGAGGAATCAAGTGCACCCTCAATCAGTTTGCACATTACACTAAATTAGTTGGCAGTATAGATCTGCTGGAGAGCAGGAAGTCTCTGCAGAGGGATCTGGACAGTCTGGATCAATGGGCCGAGGCCAGTGGTGTGAGGTTCAATAAGGCCAAGTGACAGGTACTGCACTTGGGGCACAACAACCCCATGCAGTGCCACAGGCTGGGGGAAGAGTGGCTGGAAAACTGCCCAGCAGAAAGTGACCTGGGGGGCTGATCTAACAGCTGGCTGAACATGAGCCAGCAGTGTGCCCAGGTGGCCAAGAAGCCAGTGACATCCTGGCCTAGATCAGCAATAGTGTGGCCAGAAAGACCAGAGCAGGGATTGTGCCCCTGTATTCAGCACTGGCAAGGCCACATCTCGAGTTCTGTGTCCAGGTCTGGGTCCCTCACTACAAGAAGGATTTTGGGGCACTGCAGTGAGTCAGGGCAATGGAGCTGGTGGAGGGTCTGGAAGGTAAGTCCTACAAGGAGTGGCTGAGGGAGTTGGGGTTGTTTAGCCTGGAGAAAAGAAGGCTCTGGTTTTAGCCAGGAGGTTTTAGCCAGGTGGCAGTCGTCGTCTTCTCCCAGACAAGTAGTGACAGGACAAGAGGACACAGCCTCAAGCTGTGCCAGGGGAGATTCAAGTTAGACATCAGGAAGAATTTTTTCACTGGGTGGTTAAACATTGGAAGAGACTGCTCAGGGAGGCGGTGGAGTCATCATCTCTGGAGGTGTTCATTCAGGAAGCAACACTGGTATCATTTAGTTGACATGGTGGTGTTCAGTCATAGGTTGGACTTGGTGATCTTAGAGGTCTTTTCCAACCTTAATGATTCTGTGATTCTGTGAAGAGAGTTTGAAGGTAGGAGAGAGAGCAAGGAAGGGGTGGAGGGCAGAAGAGTTCAAGGGAGAGAGGACATGAGGAGGAGAGAGGGGAAGGAAGGAGGGAGAGTGGAACGGGGAAAGTGTGCAAGAGGGAGTGAATGTGTGCAAGAGACACAGTGATCCCAACAAGCAACAGCTGCTGAGTACCCCCAGAGTGTGTCAAGCTAGTTGTATAAGGGAACAGATTTTCCTGTGTCTGTGTATACTGCATGGTAAGTATTAAAATCTCTGAAATACATGTGAAGTTCCCTCACAGAAGCTGAGTTTCTAGGCAGGATACTAACTTACTATTTCGTTTTGATGCTTGGCACCTACCTTATGATATTTGAATTTCTGCAGAACTGGAGTCTCTTAGTTATTGTCAGCTGTCACAGGTGGCTGTAGATTTGTGTGTTTAGTCATAATCTGCCACTTGTTTGCCAGCTAATGATTGACTGTTACTGGTATCAATCTGTGACTCTCTTGTGACAGAGAACTCTTCTAGTGGCATAGTGTTACCAACTCTAGGATTGCTTCACCCACCTATATTAGTATTGCTAAGTGAATCACACCCAGCAGACTTAGTAACATCTAGTGTCAGAGCTCAGTGTGTATTTCCTATTTTAATGGGAAACAGCCCTTTGTATTTGGTGCTCATTTAAAAATTACCAAATTCCTGCTGACATCTGGTATTTACTAGCATTATCTGATGGAAGTTACCCTTCTGCGTGCAGGAGTCCACCAACTGGTTCTTTATTTTTCTGCTGCTGCTTACAGTGTTTGCTTTTTCCTCTGTCCTTTTCTGGCTACACCTCATTTTGTGACTGAGTCTGGTTTATTTTGTGGGGTTTTTTGCATGTGACTATTAATGCTGTTCATTTTGTGTTTTCACATAGCCTACACTTTCATTTTCCCTGTGGTATTGCAGTGAGTTAGTTTACATTTGGGCTTTTATTACTTTTGCTTCCCTGAGAAGGTGTCAGATTTTTTGCACTACTTTATTTCCACCAGTTTTCACCTGTTGTCTCTCAGAATTTACTGAAATGTACTGTCCATGTTCCTTTGTTTTGGTATTCTTTCTGTCCTGGTATTTTTCTTCTTATACCTTGAATTCATAGTTTCTCTTGCTTTCTGATGATCTATCACCTTCAAATTCTGAGCCAGACTCTCTTGATGAGCAGTAAAATCTAGGCAGGCTTCATGTCTGATTATTTTCCACTGTTGTTGTATGAAAAGTTCATCCATTTAAGTAACTAGAGAGTTTTTTCTTAGTACTATTTCCCCCCAGTAGATGCCTGAATAATGAAAATTATATGAACTAGATGAAAGTGAGTAGCTGACATGAACTGCTGTGCTCATATCTGATCTTTGAGTTGATTGATACCATTATTAGTGCCCTTGGACTCCAGCCAGTGCCCAGGACTGCTTAAAGTTTTGTCATAAGAAAGGAAAAGAAACAAAGATATTTCAAAGTTTCAAGAGGCTGTAACTGTGTCTGGACTTCTTGATTGTTCTCTGTTTCAGATGTGTACTACATCACTGAGTCTTCCTTGTGACAATTAAATCATTAGTATTATCATGTATCGAGATAGTTGGTATACTTTTCAGTTGTTTCCCATATTTGTAGTATAATAGTAAAAACAAATCTATGATATTCAGAAAACTGACTGGCTCTTTTTCCCTTTTGCTCACATTAATTATGCCTAGGCTGAATGAGTTTGAAAATTCAAACCAATGTCATTTTCTTTGAACATAAATTTTTGCATTAATTTTTCGTACAGCAAAATGCGCAATCATTTCTTAAGTCTTAACTTTCTGTGTGGAAATGGAACAGAAGTGATCCCTGTCAATCATAGTTGGAGTGAAGACGAGAAAACTGCATGCTTAATAAAAGAAAAATCTGTAATATGGCAGGGAAACTTTCGCATACCTTGCCTAGAAGGAAGAAGAATGAAATCCATTTCTTGTGTTGCTTTCATTGGAGTTAGAAGCTGCTGTTCAATGAAGAGATGTCAATAAAATTAGTGTCAATAAATTGTTGCTAAGATGTACTATGCACCTATATTTCTAATAATTGGTTTAATTTCAGGTGATTGAGAAGGATTCTATATGGGAATAGAATTATTTCAGTGGAGCACATTTCAAATTTATTCATGTCTCTGTACAGATTAGACACAAACCTTTCTGCCAGCCTTTGGGTAATGGACAGTGGGTAACATCAATGTAACACTGTAGTAACAATTAAAGCTTGTGATAATAAGATAGAGAAAGAAGATTTAGCCAAGAGTGGTTTCAAGGGAGTATGTAGAAAGTAAAAAAAAAAAAACATGTAGTCTTCAAATTCTATGAATTTGAAGCTTTTGATAGAGAGTTGCTTCCCTGGAATTAAAACTCCTATTTAAAGTTTATAGTCATTCTTTAAATAAATAAGGTAGTATTTTCCCATGAGGTTGGACTCTATATGTTATTCCTGGCTTGAACAGAGAACAGTGTGCAGTAAGATGCTGATGAGGTAAAGTAGAGAAAGACACAGTAGAAGTTGGTGAAAGTTAAATGTAGTTTGAATAATGATATAATAATTTTCCTGTGTTCCTGATAGCTCAGCCTAAACCACATTTTTGCAAGTTAGGGGACATACTGTCTTTTTCTGGGTATATGATGATCTTTGCTAATAAAGAAATATGTAAACATTATAAAGTACTTGTCCTTAGCAGGGATGTTGTAGCACAAACAGTTCCTGGGAGATTAGAAGAGGTTGAAGGTTAAGCTATTCAAAGGCTGGTAAGTGGGAGGGGGGAAAAAAGAGAAAAAAAAGAGTTATAAAGCGTATGTAGTTTTTGTGGTACAAACACTGTCACTTTATTTCAATTTCTAATATTCATTTCGTAATTAAAAGAAGATTTTTCAACGTGAAATAGTCACATAATGTCATCATACCAATAAGGAATGAGGAAGAGTAAGGGGGAGTATGGGAGCTTACTGTAACTTTCTATTTTGTAACATTCTCTCCACTCTTATTACATACCAGTTCAGCCTACTTGGTGTTTCCAATTTGTCTTTCCACTGCTTGGCTAGGATTCCCTCAACTTAAAATAAAACCCTTGCTCCCCTAAGTTGTTGCTTATGAAATTCATAAGATCACTGTCAAATTGATTGTTTAAATATGCAAAATCATGCTACAACTTAAGTGGTAAGTTAAGAAGGAAATAAGTGTTGTCCATTCGCTATTTTCTTGTTATGTTATGGTTGTTTTTACAGATTACCAATGGAACACTAGATGTGAAAAAAATGATGAAGACTTGGATTCTGCATAAAGGATTTCCTTTGGTCACGGTTGTCCGAAAGGGAAAGACTGTTTCTGTACAACAAGAGAAATTTTTGTATCGCGTGGAACCGGAAAATTGGACGTCAGATGCGAGGTTATTACCTTCTTAATGCCTTTTATCCATTGAAACCAACTGCAGATATCTGTCTTAAGTCTTGTACATGTTTCTCACTTGTATTCAGGGGTTTTAGTGTTTTCTTTGAAGGCAGGTAGTAATAGAGAATTTGGCACAGAAATCCACACATCTAATACCTGCCTGAAGGTCCATGTCTATTTCCACCCAAGCAACTGGTAACTGTCTGTGACATCCTTTGTAATCTGAGTTTCCTTTCCTGAAGCTTTGAAGCTTGACATAATGAGTTGGCTTTTAATACCAAAAGGCAGATCTCATTGGTAAAGGTTTCTTCTAATTTAAGAAAGTTTTGAGTGAATAACAAGAATGTGAAGGAAGGCAGGTTGTGAAAGTTTGCAGAAGTTACAGATGTATGTGTCCTACTTTAGAGCCTCTGCTTCTTCCTGCCAAAATTCCGTGTACATCTTGGACTATGTTAGAGGAAGGTAGAGAAGCTAGAATCAAAGCTGCCTTGGCTTCAAAATTTTAAGATGGCAATCCCACGTGACAACAAATGACTGAATATATAGCAGAGGAAATATCCATTGTACCAAAACCTAAAAGGAAGTATATGTGCAAATACCGAAGAAGCAAAGATGTGGCAGTTGCTAATTTTAAAGTTTAGTTTGCTACAAATATATTATGAACCCCAACAGCGTTTTCTAACAAACTAAAATATGCAAACATGAACCCTTTTGGGATTTTGCTGGTTTTATTCAGCTGTTTGAAGTTTTAACAGGAGCTGAGTCCTTTCCATCATCTTACAGAAAACTAGGCCTATGAAGGAAATTTCTCTCTTGAAAAGTAGGAAGTTACAGGGCCTGTTTTATTTTTGTGATATGGAGAAAGAAAAGCAGTGTGTGGTTGAAAAGTAATGGAAGAAGGGAAGGATTGTTAGGCTTGGTAATTTTTCTTTTCTAGTTGATCTTAATTTGGGTCGTGCATGAAAAGGTTTTGAAGAGCATTACGTGTGAGTCATACACAGACGGGGTCCCTGTCAAAGTTAAATTAATATGTGCAACTTGTTTCATCCCACTCAGAGCGTTTTCTCTAAAGAGCCAAGTCCTTATTATCTTTTTGATCCTCCTTAGCATTTATTCTTCCAGCTTGCAGTTCAGAGGAAGCCTTTGTGGTATCCAATTAATTACGGTTTATATTACCATGATTTGGTACTTGAATCTAGTACTTCAATAATTTCTTTTTTTTAATTAAAATTTGTAAAATTTTAGGAAAACAGAACATTGGACTGAAGTGAAAATAATATTGAATGAATTTCTGATACAGCCAGAGGATTCCTGTTCATATGATTTTGGACAAGCTACTTAGCATACTGGAACTGAGAAAGAAGTACTAGGAAATGTGCTGTCCATGAGGGGTCCTTATTGGGTCAGGTGTGATTTGAAATCTTCATCAGTGATGTACACAGTGGGATCGAGTGCACCCTCATCAGATTTGCAGATGACACCAAGCTGAGTGGTGCAGTTGACATTCCTGAGGGAAGGGGTGCCATCCAGAGGGACTGGACAAGCTCAAGAAGTGGGCCCATGTGAACCTCATGAGGTGTCATAGAATCCTAGAATCTCCTGAGTTGGAAGGGACCCACAAGGATCATCAAAGCCCAACTCCTGCCCCTGCACAGTACAACCCCAAGAATCACACCATGTGCCTGAGAGTGTTGTCCAAATGCTTCTAGAACTCTGCCATGACCACTTCCCTGGGTAGCCTATTACAGTGGCCAACAACACTCTGAGTGAGGAACTCTTTCTAATATCTAATGTAAACATCCTCTGACACAACTTCATGCCATCCCCTCAGGTCCTGTCACTGGTCACCAGAGAGAAGAGATCAGTGCCTGCCCCTCCTCTTCCCCTCACAAGGAACTTGTAGACTGCAGTGAGCTTTACCCTCAGTCTCCTCCAGGCTGAAGAAGTGAAGTGACTGTAGCCACTCCTTGTGTGGCTTCCCTGCTCTCCAGCGTCTTGTTCTCCAGTCTGTACATACACACTGAGTTACCCCACCCCAGGTGCAGAATCTGGCACTTGTTGTTAAACTTCATACAGTTGGTGACTGCCCAGCCCTCCAGTTTGTTGAGGTCTCTCTGCAGGACCTCCCTGCCTTTGAGGGAGTCAACAACTACTCCCAATTTAGTATCATTGGCAGACTTTCTCAGTAGGTTTAGCAAGACCAGGTGCAAGGTGGTGCACCTGAGTCAGAGCAAACCCTGGTATGAGTACAGGCTGGGGAATGAAGGGCAGCCCTGCAGAGATGATGGGAGAAGTGATGGTACTGAATTCAAGCCAGTAGTGTGCACTCACAGCCCAGAAAGCCAATTGTATCCTGGGCTGCATCCAAAGCAGCATGGCCAGCAGGGCAAGGGAGGGGATTCTGCCCCTCTACTCTCATGAGACCCCACCTGGAACTCTGCACCTAGCTCCAGGGTCCTCAGCAAAGGAAAGATGTGGACCTATTGAAATGAGTCCAGAGGAGGGCCACAAAAATGATCAGATGCATTGGAACACCTCTTCTTTGAGGACAGAG
>JAWWLV010000100.1:26936684-26947501 GCA_035041135.1 Platyrinchus mystaceus | reverse complement strand
ACAAATAGAAAAAAAGTTATAAACCCAAAGATCACTCAGTATTTTCTTGTAATCTCTTTAGGGACACAGTAATAACTTTCTTCTCCGATCCAAAATGACATGTAACACAAGGTGAACACTGCTGAGATGGTTTACATTATACATAGATAGTCTACACTGCATGTGAGAATTACAGTTTTGTACACAGAGAGGAGCAGGCACAGGTAGAGCAGAGGACAATCACAACTTGCAGGATATCACAAAGTATAAACAATGGAAGATGCTTTATACCAACCAAATATTAATAAATTGCATTTTCCATAGAAAGCAGAAAGTTAGTAACTCAATCTAACCATTTCCCTGAATTTTCAACAAAAATCTTTGCCTTAAGTGGCAGTCCTCAAAATACTCTACAATTTAAGATCAAAGACAGCATATTATAATCTAAAAAGCTTGCACTTCATCACCATGAATGCACCTGCATTATGTACTTTTACCATGAAAATGAGCACTGAAACTTGGCCAACACATGCTAAGACGTCCCATTCTCAAGAACTTGGGATAGCTTTTCATTCCCTGTTCTTTCTTCAATCTTGCTTTACAAAGCAAACACTTCACTGTTCATTAGAAGCTTAGCTCAAGATGACTTTTCTTCTCAGGCATGCAACAATATTCATAAGCTCTCAGTGCAGACCCCAGCACTGCTATCAAATAGAGTTACCTCCAAAAAGGCAGCCATTTCTGGATTGCATGATAACATCTCCTCCAGCAGCCGACATGCAATATCAAGTCTGACTTCTCCCTGTGACAGAAAAGGACAAAGGAAATCTACCTGCTTTCACTTCTTTAAGAACTACAGTGTTCCTGCTGTATATAAAAGCATCACAAACCACAAGATTTTTAAGCAAGAGGAAAAGGTCCCTATACTGCAAATGTACATATGGACAACATAACTGGAGGAACACAGTTCCCTGCCAGTAACATCTTGCTCTTCTTCAAGTAGTTGTCCACATACACATCCTCCCAAGGGGTGATTCCCAAGAATACCTTTGCCACCGCGGAGTAGATCTGAATGCTACTAAAACATTTCACTACCATTAGAAGCTGACAGGACACAGTCAGTAATCCAAGGGTCCTCTTTTTTAGTAGAATTCATATAAATCAAACAACATTCTAAGCAGAAAGAAGACAAGAAGTGTTTTTCAAAAGCAGCAAATCCTACCCTAGTGAAAAGATTAGTCCTATTTTAACAACCAGTGTCCGGACTGCTGTTTCTTCTGGAGATGCCTCAGAGTTGAAGGTCTCTGGAAGGGTAATTTCTTCTGACAAAGATGAGTCATATCATGATGTTGAACAGAAACTCATGTATATGTAAAATACAATCTTACTTTGGAAGAGATCTAATGTGAAGGATTAGTCCTTAGTGCCTCATTATCCTCAGATATTATCCTCTAGCTGAGGTAATGATACATAAAAATCTTCTTCCACAGACTAATAGAGAACAGGAAGCCATAGAATCACCTACTATAAGGAAAACCACAGCAGATCAAATGCTGGCAAAAGACTTGGTCTCCCAGCAGCATGAACATCAGAAGTCCCCGAAGGGAATAGCACAAAGCAATGAGACCCTTTCTCCTGGGTATGAAGTCAAGTCCTAATGTGGATTCATGGAGATGTGCCAGCCTGAAGATAGCCACAAACTGAGGATGACGGGGGAAAGGCAGGGAAAGGTAAAAGCTGGAATTTCAGGGACTGCAAAGACTAAACAGAAAACTTTGGAATGATTTGCTGTCTCAAACATTGATCTCAGCTGTCTGACAGACAAGTTCTTTGATTGTGATTTCCCATCACTCAGACTGATCCTCAAATCCTGGATGAAAAAGCAACTCATGACGAAAGTGAGAGGACAAAGATGCACCGTGTGAAAAAAAAAATTAGAGTATCACTGGCCTTACTGGCCATTGGGTATTTCTATCCTTACACGGTATTGTGGCCATAACCTGGTCCTCTTGGATATGCTTGTATCTAAAAAAAAATCATGAATATAAGACGAAGGTTGATATTTGCAAGACAGGAAATTGGATGATCAAGCCTTTTTTAACACAGGTAAGTATAAATTGCTTTGCTTGTCCTCTGTGAGAAAAAAACCAAAAGGATATACATTATGTCGTAGTAGAAAAGGAAACGTATCTCCAATCCTTTGCCATTTGACAAGCCAGGCCCTCCAAATAAGGTGTGGTTTCCACTGGAATTATATAAATCATTTATAGTAAGTACTGTAGTTCTCTTGAACAAGACATCTCTGAGGTGGGGCCAATTCCAAAAATTACCATATTTTTTCTCAGTCCACAACTGAAACTCAGGGTGGCAGAAAGTTGCCCAGGAAAAAATTGCACCTGTTTCCCAGTCTTTTCAGAATACTGAAAACTCTTTTTGTCCAAGCAAAGAAATTCTTCAAGGATAAACATAGACTAGTTAACTAAGACAAGTTCTGGTGGAGTCAAGCAAAAAACTTCTGAAGAAAAAAAAACTCCACTGATGAGGACATGCACTATGCTGATGCCCTGAAACCTCATTTGAATTACAAAACTACTCTTCTCCTCTTCAGTGTTTCTTTTAATAGGTATTTGTAAACTACAACACTTTCACCTTCTCAAGGAGATCCACATTTGAATTTAGCTCCTTCATTACAGAAGGCTATAAGCCTACACTTCATTCATACAGTGTCTTCCATTTTCCCTGGATGTCAGGATGCTCCACTCACCTGGAAATCACTGCCACTGGTGTTGGTCAAAGCTGCAGAACCAGCACTGCCAGTCAAAGGATGGGGAACTGAACAATTCTGCAGTGTGGCTGCAAGAATCCAAACACAGTCATCAGGCTTACAGAAGCTGTGTTTGGTACGCAGAGCTCTATTACTTCCTTTGGTTAAACATTTCAGGAATCACACAGAGGACTAAATTCCAGAAATGTGTTCTTATCTCCCAAGTGTTCTGAAGTCTGGTTTCTTCATCTTAAAAAACATGTATTCTAATTGATGTGTACAGATATTAAAAATATGGATTGTAAATTTCATATACACACACACATAGAAATTTCATAATCACGGTTTTTTCTATCTTCCCAACGATTTTCAAAAACAAATAACTTGTCTATTTAGCTCTCACCTACCCATTCAGTCCTCTTGAAAACCTGTCTAGCTTGCAATTCCTTTGCAGGAAATAGCTGACAGAAATCTTACTTCCAGGTCTTTTCCTCTTTGCACAAAACTGACAGGATGCTACAGCTGACCCTGCACATGACCAACCTATCATCTCACACAAATGCAGTGAGAGCTTACTACAATTTGTTACTCAATTATTAAGAATCCCTACAGCTGGGCAAGGAGCAGTATGTCTCATCTGGCAGGGCTGGGCCAGCTCCACAGGGAGCAGGACGGGGTGTTCTCAGTGCAGCACACAGCAGAGACTGTATTGTAGCCTACAGTCAGACTGGGGCACATGTGAACCACGTTCCCTGTGCTTAGCAGCAGTAGATATTCCCTCCTGAAGAACAGCCCTTGCCCTGTACTGGGTGAACTAAGCTGAGCAGCCACCAGCAAGGACAGGGAACCTTCCTCCATCAGGGGAGTGCCAATTTTCAAATTCCATGCCCCTCTCAAACCCATCATAGCCTCACATGGACCATTGTGTCTCACCAGTCCTGCTGGCCTTGCCAAGGGTCGAGGGTGACTGCAGCAGGTCCCCATTAGGTGCTGTGCCCAACTGCTGCTGGAAGTGGCTGGGCACCTCCACGCCGGCTGCCAGCTTCTCCGTGTGGGCCCTCATCAGACTCTGGAGGTTTACAAGGAGTTTTTGATGGTCATGGTAATGGTCAGGGCATGGCCCAGCAGAGCTGCAGCCATCATCACCTGGCAGGGCTGGTCCAGGCTTGGACCTCACTAGCTTCCTCCCACGCAGAGCAGCCCTTCTGGAAAGGTACAGCACATGGACATCTAGGAAGCAAAAGGAATACTGGGTCATTACCGGTCCTTGTGTGTGTATGTCTCCCTTGGCAGCACACCTACCAATTGTCCTTCTATCAGAGACTATAAAATGCAGCCTGAAAGACAGGCTCTCACTTGGGAATTCGAGGCCTGCTGTTTAAAGGACAGGAATTCTTTCAAGTGTTCCAAACTTCCGGGTTTTGAAGTACCCCAATAAAAGCTGCAGCACTAGCACTGCAAATGGCACCCAGGAGAGCTCGGAACAGAGACATTCCCATCTCACAAGCAGAACTCCAGCCTTGTTCTTTCTCTGCACTGACAAAGAGACCTTGGTCCTCTCTTAAATGGTTGAAACCGATGCGCATTGGGAGCTGAGTTATTAACCAGCATTGTTATCTGGGATCTAGAAAGTACCCTTTGAAATAAGCAACAGCTCCTGAAACTCTACCATCAGCTTTTGGATCGACTATTCCGCTCTCCCCTTTCTGTAAAAGTCAGGCTCAGAGTAGCTGCCTCAGTCATCTCAAAAAACATGCAGACTCCCTTTTTACCAGGGCCCTCTGGCTCGAGGGAATTGTTCCCACAGCTCTTGTTGCCAGGTGAAGTTCTCTCTTCTACTGTGACACTCATAGGCTCACTTTTTGAAGGCTCACACTGACCCATAACATTCTCCTTAAAAGAAAAACAAATAGAAAAAAAGTTATAAACCCAAAGATCACTCAGTATTTTCTTGTAATCTCTTTAGGGACACAGTAATAACTGTTCTTCTCCGATCCAAAATGACATGTAACACAAGGTGAACACTGCTGAAGTAGTTTACATGGTAAGTGTTTTAAATCAGAAGTTTCCCAAATTGAAACTAAAGATCTCACAAAGTGTCCTCTTAATCAAAACATGAAATCAGAAAACTAGAATACACCAAGTGAGAGTACATCTTCTCACAGTCTGAACTGTGGCCTCGCTTACTACACTTGCTATAAGAAACAATCCAGAAGAAATCCAGGTGCCCTCTTAGTTAACAAGAGATCTTGAAAAGGGCTGTGTGGTGCAAAATTGCACACATGAGCCACATATATCTGGCTGGGAATCTCAACCCACCCCATTCATTTGCTAAGTCATTAAATTCTAATGTGTTGCTTGCTTTTTGGAGCCCTCTGCTACCACTCCATATGTATTTTGCAGGCAACCATTTATTGGATGGGTGTGCTTCCATGATCATGACACAAATCCGTAGGGTTAAAAAAATCCCAGGAAGTCAGACAACTTAGGTTTTTATTCCACTGAGAAAATAAAGGCCCAAAGTTAAGTACCTAGAATTTACCTTTAGCCATAAAGATATTCTCACTATTACCTGTTCAAGAATATTCATATCTTCTGTGAACAGCCTATCCAACAGTATCCTAAAGATGGGTGATTGCGCAAAGCCTGCAATGTTTCATTCTATTAAGGAGTAGAAAGCTTTTGAAAACTGGTAGGTGTGAGTTTATAGAAGAGGAAAGGGCGTCAAACTGGGTAATAAGACATGGGTAATTTCAAAAAGCACACTCCTCACCTTAAATCTGACCTTACTCAACATTAGATATTTCAAAAGGCAATGCCTGTGCATATTAATAGAAATATGGAGACGTTCTTTCACAAAGCTGTATTGTAAGACACAAAAAGACCTGTGCCAATACAGAAACAGAACTCTCCAGGAAAGTCCGAGAAGACACAAGAGTTAGAGAAAGGAGATTTCTAATGAAAAGAGGGAATCTTTCAAGCAAAAGGCCTAATAGTCCCTGATTTGCTCTTAAACACAGAATAAGCCCCAAGTCTTTATCCACTTCACATCCAGAACCAACATCGTCCTTCTCACGAATTACGCAAGTCATGAGGCCGCAAAACCAAAACACCTGCTCCCCCAACAGCTCCATGGCTCACACATTTAATCCCTCCATTGCTAACAAGGAAGTCTGGACCCCAATTGCCGAAGGCCTTCTACAATGGAAAAGATATTCTTCTCAAAGTCAAGTACAAAAGCCGTCAAAACTGCCGAAGGTCAAAGTGCAGGCAAGACAATACACTGAGTAGTTATTAAGGAAGGAATCCTGCCACCCCCATATGCACTGGCAAAAGGAGGTGCTCCTTCCCTACACAGCAGTGAGCAGAAGAGTCTAGTCCAGGCTGGAGCTTTGCAGGGCTTTGATTGGAATATACAGCTCTTTCTGCACAGACACCCAAGAGGAAGATGACTAATTTGAAACATGGAGACCAATACTGTACGAGCTAGATCTCCCAGCTAGAAACTTCATTGAAGGCCACAAGATGCTGAGAGGACAATCAAGCTGTAGCTTCAGCACATACACCAACATGGCATTTTGAGCACCTACACTGCAAGGCAGATGTTGTGCAGCAGCAACTGATGCTGAGAACCTCTTGCTTTTCTTTTGTGTTCAAAACCAAAAGGAGAGCCTGCATTCGGTGCCACAAGAGAGTGACCTCTCCCATGCCCCTCGCTGCACATGAGACTTACAGTTTTGTACACAGGGAGGACCGGGCACAGGTAGAGCAAAGGACAATCACAACGTGCAGGATACCACAAACAACTGAAGATGATAACTGAAGAACCAAACATTCATAAATTGCATTTTCCACAGAAAACAAAGTTAATAACTCAATCTAACCGTTTCCCTGAACTTTCAACAAAAATCCTTTCCCTGAATTTTCAACCAAAACCCTTGCCAAAAATACTCCATGATTTAAGATCAAAGACAGTATGTTATAACCTAAAAAACTTGCACTTCATCACTATGAATGCAACTAAACTATGTACTTTCCTCTGAAAATGAGCAGCCAAACTTGGCCAACAGAGTTTAACACGTCTCATGCTCATTAACGTGGGGTACTTTTGATTCCCTCTTCTTTTTAACACATTGATTTAACAAGCAAACCCCTAATTAAAGACGCCTCTACTTCTCAGGCGTGCGACGACACTGGAAGCCTCTCCGCGCACACCCCCAGCACCGCTGTACCGGAGTCACCTCCAGAAGCGCAGCCAGCTCGGGGTGGGACGAGGAAAGCATCTCCTCGAGAGCCTGGAACACAGCCTGGAGATCAGCCGGATCGGGGCTGGCGGCGGGCGGCGGGGGCGGCTCCTCCATCGCCCGCCCGTCGCCGACAGTCGCGACAGGCGGGGGGCGCGCGCGGCCCCACAACGCCCCAACGCCACCGGCCGAGGCGCGCGGGCCGCGCCGGCCCCCCCCCCCGGCGCGACGCCCCAGCGGGGCTGTGCGCCCCGCCCGCCGCCCCTCGGCCCTCACTGCCGCCGTCCCGCAGACTGTGCAGTCTCCGTGACTGTACTTCGACCCCTGGGTTTTCTAAGCCCGTTTTCTCCCTGAGGCTGTCTGTAAACTGGGAATATCGTCACCGGGAATATTTCACGTCAGACGGTGTTGCCAAGGCAAAGGTTATGAAGCAGCAGCCTGCCGCGATGGCGTGGCCTGTAATGCTCACTGGTGCACGGCGTTATCACCACACAGTCACACAGTCTGGGTTATCCCTCCCCTCCTCTTCCCTTCCCTTTTCATGCCTTAGAATTGAGGAATAATTCAGAGTAGAAGGCAGATGAAGAGATCCGTTTCCTGCTCAAAGCAGAGACGTTCATCTGGACAGATCACAATGCTGGGACTTTAGGCAGTTGAGGCTTGAAATCCTCCCAAGACAGCACAACCTCTCTGGGCCCTCACTCCACCACCTTGTCCTTGTGGGGAAAAAGCTTTTCCTGACCTCCAACCCAAACCTCTCTAGTTTCAGCTGATGCCACTTTATCATCTCCTGCCAGGCAGCTCCATGAAGAGCCTGGCCTCTGCCTCTCGATCCCGTCCCTATAGCCTTAAGGTGCTTTCAGATGTCCTACAGCTGTCTTGACTCCGGACTGAACCAGGCCTGGACTCACAGCCTCTCCTCACAGGGTGAGTGCTCCAGCCCCACTGTCTTGGTGGCCTCCTCTGAACTTGTTCTGTTTTCCCAATGTCTGGGTGCAGGTCCCTGGATAGAGGACCCCTTTGTGGTCTGACAAGTGCTGAGCTGGAAGGGATAATCTCTGCTCTCGTTCTGGCCTTTCATCCTTGCTGAATTCGATGGGATTTTTTTAACTTATTCCTCTCATCTGTTCTTGTCCCTGTGGACGGCAGCCTGCTCTTGCACATATTTACTGGCCCCTCTTCCTCTTCCCCAGTTTAGCAAACCTTACGTGGCTCTCCTTTGCTTTGCCTATTGCCCACTAAGTAAACACAAGACATCCCAGGACAGGCTCCTATTATACCCCACTTGTTGCCAGACGTTTCCTTCATTGTTTTGCTGTCAGGATATCACGCTTGGCATACGCATTTGTCCTGTACCTTTGAAAGTAATGCATTTTCCCTCCCTGAAGGAGGGAAGGTTTAAATAAAAAGCTGTAAAGTTTAAATAATTGGATTTGCACTTGGGTTTTCAGTTTATCGTTGGACTTGATCTTAAGGGTCTTTTCCAACCAAAATGATTCTGTGATTCTATATTGGAATATCCTGGAGTGAGGAATATCAAGGGCTTCATTCAGTGTGATTCAAGTAGGTCTTGCTTTGTGCCATGTTGTAAAGCATACATGCACTAGTCCGTTGTCTGTCTAGTGAATGCAACCACAGTTCTGCACGTTATTTCAGCATGTGTTTGACAGAAAACATTTCAGTGCTTGCTCCATTGACTTTTCTGCTGTTGGCTGTAGATTCTGTAGCTCTCATAGTATCAAAATGTCTTGGCGGATGGGCATCTGATTTAACTGACTTTCTTGTGTTTCCTTGTGATGAATATTCACAGCAGGAAACACTGGGCTGATAGCTGTTGTTTAGACATTCCTATGTTAGAAAAGGGCATGCTGAGAGAGCTTCTGTTGCATGTAAAATTTCATGTGATGCAGAAAATTAGGAGTCATTTACTAATTAACAAGAAGTAATATTTCATTAAGTATAGCTAGAACAGCACCAGAGAACCAAGGTACATTTATTTATTTGGAATTTTTATTCTGTACTATTCTGTAACACTTTTATATAGGAGAGAAGGATAGTACCAGCAAATAAAACTGGTAATAGAGAAGAATGTCCCTTTTCACTTCTTATTACGGATGAACTAGTTGTCAGGAGTTTTCTCAGGGAACATATTACAGACATTCTTCAGTGCTTGATGTTGGATTACAGTTTGCTCCTAGGGAATAAGGAAAACTAATCCAGAGATCCTAGACAGAGCTAGGTCAGACCTTTTTGTTGGTATGGCTTAGAGATATTTTCTCCCCAACATTTTTTACTTGCTTTCCCTTTCCTGAGCTACTTAAAAGATAACAAGATATGGTTTAAATTAGGTCTTCCAGCAGTTTCTGACAACATACATATATACTGAGGAGGTGAAAGCCCCAAAGGGTGGATTATATATTTCCTGATAGTCTGGTGGGGCAAATGGTGAGTGGTATCTCAATCTATTTGTGTTAACCACTTCCAACATGTTGGTTGCCAGCTGCAGCAAGTCCATTTGTGTTAAGGAACAGATACTACAAGGCTCAAAGGTGAACTGCGATGTTTTGTTAGCATGACCTGTGACTCTGCTTTATTTTATCAGAGACTTCTACAGTCATCAGAGGTCAGGTGCAAAATTTATATCCTTCTATTTTGGTTATTGCAGTGCAAATTACCGTGAAAGTGGCAAGATCACTAAAAAAGGTCTGCCTGCCTTAAAACAATCAGCACCTAATTCTCATGACCATTTGCAGTTATCTTCAGCTTGGACCCCTGTGCATGTCGGGGTGTGTGCACAGAAACTCCAAGAAAACATTCCCCTCTCGGTAACTTGGAGCAAGGAATTTGTTCCCATCCCTTGTACATTCCTGCAGAGACATGAAATCCAAAGCACATTTGAGCCTTTTTTGATTCCAACAATCTATTTTATATGCTGTCATTGCTTCAGTGCACCTTGTCACATGCTACTGATTTTGCTGCTACCATTGCTGCTCTCTCAAGTGACCAATCTTGCTTCACAGGCTGGGATGTTGAAAATCAGTTTCATCGCCTCTAACAACAAATTAATTTGTCATGACTTCAGTAAGCACTCTTAGCTGTATATGGCATTAATTCCCTTCACCAGATCAAAGGTGTGGGGCCTTAGAATGCTCTTATGAAGGACCAAGTGGTGAGGAATATTTCCTTTGTGATACACTGCAGCTGTGTCATTTACATTTAAGTTTGCCTGGAGCCTGCTAAAGTAAATGAATGTGCTGTTGTAGGGTTTTACCTACTCATTTTGTGTCTGATTTAAAATTGCACACATAATGTCACATTTTAACTTAAATGGTAAGTGCAAGTATTTACTTCTGATTTATTTTTCAGTGGAATAAAAATGTTACTGATCAACCAGTACAGTTTCAGGAGCACAAAAATTATTTGCAAAAGCTGAAGCAATGGAAAGTCTTGATATCTATGGCTAGACCCACACACCTTCATGGACAGTATAAAAACCTGATTTAAGTATGAGGAGTCTGTTGAGTATTGACAAGAAAAAAATACATGCAATTCACTGATAACTCTTCAGTCAAAAACATTAAAACTTAACAGGTTGAGGTGGAAATCTTTCAGTGTTTTTTTTCAAGGACCTTGGTGCTGAGGGATAATCTCATACTCACCTTTACCTTCTCACATCAACTTTTCCAGAAGCATGTTTCCTCCAGGACTTCATGCCAGAAACAACTGTGGCTTCATAAGAGTGTTGAAATGCTTATTGGGACAAAAGCAGAAATCAAATTGAGTGTGGATCAGCAGATCCATAAGGGTGAGGAAAATAAGGAATTATTAAT
>JAWWLV010000100.1:26925482-26936337 GCA_035041135.1 Platyrinchus mystaceus | reverse complement strand
ATTATTAATGCTTAAAATAAGGAATCAAAACTCATCTAAAAAATCACATGGATGTCCACAGAAATGCCATGATAAACTGCTACTTAAACTGGAGACAAAGTCAAAGCCTTGATGACTGGCATGAAACAGCAGTGATGAACCAAAGACATGGGTGACAAGAGAAAGTGGAAAGTGGAGTTGCAGTAGCCCCGGATGTGTGTGTGTGGAAGCATGAAGAGCAAGTAGAGACAGATCTCCCACTGAAACATCAGTGGGTGGTGGAGAAGGATGACATCAGTGAGTGGTGGATTGTGACATCACATCCCTCACTGCTTATGTTTGGGCACCAGCAGAGCTTCAAGCCTGGACTTCTGCCGAGTGTGCCTGCCCATGGGAGCAGCTCCTGGTCCTCAGCTTTCCCCCACCTGCTACAGCAAGTAAACATGGCCACAAGGACAAACTGGAGCTGCCCCATCTGTCACAACACTCGGAATGATGTGGCTTCTGCTTTGCCTTGCCGTGACCAATTCTGCCTGGGCTGCATCCTGCGGTGGGCAAAAACAAATCCAGGGTGCCCACTCTGCAGCAGACCTATAGAGATTGTCAGGTTTTCTGAGCGGAGTGAATGGGACTATCTACAGTTTGCCATCACAGCCCTGGAAGAGACAAGAGAGAACAGTAACCAGGCAGGGAGCGCTCCTTTCCACCTGTCTGAAAACAGCTCTGATGACCCCATGGTGTCCCCTCTGTCTTCTCCACAGGGGACACTGTCTGAGCAGAGGTCTGCAGGGCCAGAGTTCATGGGTGGCCTCCTGCCTGAGGTCTGGGCAGAACTTTTCCAAAGGCAACAGCAACTGCTGGACCCTGTGCTGCCCTGGCTGCGCCAGAGGCTGGTAGCAGTCTATCAGGACCAGTGGTGGCGAGCGGAAGCTGCAGAGGGCTCCATCCTGCATGGCCTCTGCGTCTGTGGTCCAGATGCAGAGGTCTTGGTCGAGGTGCTGGAACCTCTCCTCAACGGGCACACAGCATCGCTCATCCATGGCATCATTGATGTCATTTCAGGCCAGTGCAGTGAGGAGGCCCAGAGGCTGCTGTGCTTCCATCATGCCAGCACCAGCTCCAGTGGCTCCAGCTGCACTAGCTCCCAGAAGCTGACTCCTGCCAGTGGCCCCACAGGCTCTGACGTGGAGGAGGAAGCTGGTACATCAGAGACCAACCTTCAAGGGAGTCCCAGCTGCCCCCCATCTGTGTCCATGTGCTCAGAGCACGACCAGCCCCAGGAGGAGCCAGGGCAGGTGGTGGTGGTGCCAGGTCCATCTGATCAGGGCTGCAGCCTCTCTGTTCCTGACCAGGGCAGGAACCACTCGCCTGGAAAGCGCCGGCGTGGCCGAAAGAGAAGGAGAGCCTCCAGACTCCAGAATTCTTCCCAGCCCACCAAGAGGCCATCCCGCCAGCAGCGCTAGCAGGGCTTCAGGAAGTCTTCAGCCAAGAAAAAGGAAATAAATTGCTATTTCCCTAACAAAGTCTCTGGGTGCTGCTGTCTCCCCCTTTTGGTGCCTTTCCCTGACCTTCATGCCTCACCATCAGCCAAGGGCCCCTAGGGCCATTTCAGCAGCACCTTCTCACACAGGAAATCCTGCTGCAGCTGTGGTGATGGAAGGGCTTCTGAACAACCATCAAGGTGATGTTTTCTGTGGCATCATGAGTGAAAGACTGATCAGGCATTCGTGACGAGAAAGGGAAAAAACTCCAATCGTGCCTAACACAATTTCTGCCTAAGGCATTAGTGAAAAACATACAGTTTGATAATGTACAGTCAGAGAAAAGGTGACACCTGAAGGTACAACCAATCAGAGTTCATTTAATCAGTGGGAGGAAAAAGATCTATGCATTAATGTAGAAAGAAGCATTTTAAAAAAAGGACAGGAAGAAAGGGAAAGGTGCATCAATCTGGGGAGAGGAGAAAGAGATAATGCCAGAAACACTGCTCATATGGACATTAATAATACATATTGATCTTGCAGGTGTGTTTTAAAAAACTAAATAAACAACAAAACTGAAATGAACCAACCAACCAAAAAAACCTCAAACCCAGCAAAAAATATATGAGTTGTTTTTTAAAACTTTGGAAACTGTCTTCAGACACATCAAGTTTGTATTTTGGGTGATCCTTTTGTTGGAGAGCAGGAGGAATTACTGAAAGCAGTTGAAGGAGGAAGTATTAGCATTTAGCTTTTTGTTTCTTATGTTTGTTCACAATGCCTATCACAGGTCATTCGGACCACAGAGAAGGCTGGCCAGTGTGACACAGTGAGAAACCTGCAGCTTTGCCACCTCCCTGCAGCAAGCAGCAAGCACAGAGACTGAACAGGCAGTCACTCTCCTGGAAGGGAGCCTGTGCTGGCTTCCCCAACCAAGTGGGTGCTGTGCACCCCACAGTCATCCTGTGAGATGCATCTGAGCATGACTCAGCCCACGAGAGCCTGGATGGCAAGAACGTGCTCCCAGGAGGAGGGAGGGGTGCTTAGCTGGCCAACCAGCACACGTTCATCAAGGAAAAGTCCCACCTGAACAACCTGCTGGCCTTCTACAGTGGAATGACTACACCAGTGGACAAGGGAAAGGCTACAGGAGTCATCTCTTTGGAGTTCTGTAAGGCCTTCGGCACTGTCCCCCACAATGTCATTTGCTTAAAATGGGAGAAGGATGGATTTGATGGGTGGACTTTTCAGTGGATGAGGAATTGGTTGGACAGACACATCCAGAGGGTAGTGGCCAATGTCTTAGTTTCACAACGAATATTGGTGACAAGTGATGTCCCTTAGGGGTCCCGTACTGGGACCAGTGCTATTTAATACTTCCATCAAGGACATAGTGGGATCGAGTGCACCCTCAGCAAATTTGCAGGTGACAACAAGCTGAGCAGTTGACACGTCTGAGAAACGGGATGCCATACAGAGGGACCTGGACAAGCTCAAGGAGGGGCCCATGGAACCTTATCAGGTTCCAGAAAGCTGTGATTGCAGTCCAGAAAGCCAACCGTGTCCTGGGCTGCATCACCAGCAGTGTGGGCAGCAGGACAATGGGTGTGATTCTGCCCCTCTGCTCTGGTGAGACCCTGCCTGGGACACTGCATCCAGCTCCGGGGCCCCGAGCACAGGAAGGACATTGACCTGTTGGAGCCCCTGCTGCTGTGCTACAGGCGGATTTAGAAGCATTGCTTAACACAGAGGCACCCAGAGGGAGCACAAGCAATTCCATTGGTGCCCCTGAAACTCCAAGGCCAAAAATCTCTATATGAAAAGGGAATTGTGTGGTGACAAGTAACAAATTAACATTTACTGACTTCAGGAATTAGCTAAAGAAAATGCATTTACTCATCATATAAACATTGTTAGCTAATTAAATGCAATTAAATAATTTTCTTAAATGTATCACTTAATATGCCCAGATAGTCGTTTACTTCAAAAGAATAGCAAGCTGCTGCAAAGACATACCACTGATAAGACCTCATTTAAGCAAGGCTTCCACAGATTTCTGTCTGTAAACTGTGATTTATTCATACGATTAACAGTTTTTTTTTAAAAAGTCCTGACTTTACACAGCTGTTTGCTTGATCCTGTGAGATTTCCACTATCAAACCAAAGCTGTCTTTCTGCTCTTTAACAATTACACTCTGTTTTTTCAACAAAACAAGATAATCAAGTTTTCCACATCTTACCAAGCCTTTTAAGGTGTTGGTTTATGTGCACTGTGGGTTTTTTTTGTTTTTTAATTCTAGGATTATCTACAAAATTAGTCATTGCTGCTAACCATTCTGTATGTGCAAAATGCCTACTGGGCAAACTCTATTAATTGTGCCTAATTACTGCAGGCAACCAGTCTTATTCTCTGCATGTGACCCCTGTTCACCACAAAGTCCAAGCTCTACTTGAATTAGTTTTACTTGAATTACCATGCATTGCCACAGCCACTGAGACTCTAAAATTATGGAATGGTTTGGGTTGGAAGGGACCTTAAATTAGCTCATCTGCCTCCAACACCCCTGCCATGGGCAGGGACACCTTCCACTAGACCAGGTTGCTAACATCCCCATCCAAATAAAGCATGGGGCTACTTACTGCAGCAACCAACCCCAGGGTCTTGCCCAAAATATTTGGGAACTATCCAATACTCTGTAAAGTTAAAGGTAGAGGCTGTAACCATGAGGTATTTTTAATTATAATTTTTTTTTTTAGCCATCACTGCCCTCCAAGTGTGTCTGCCTGACCAGGAAACATGCTCAAACATGTAGCTGTGAGCAACTGGCCTCCCCTGGAAAAAAGAGAGAGCAAACATGCCTTTAATTTATTTGATAGGAGCTTTTTTTCCTGAACACAATAGGTTTGTGACCTCAGTGGTTAAAAGTAGGGGGAGTAAAAAAAAATAAAGCATGAGAAACTTGGTACAAAAGAAGTAACTGACTCCTTGGTGATTTTTCAGACAAATAGCCAAATGTAAATAAAATGCTTTGGCCCAGTGTAATATTTTCCCTGATTTAAAATGGCATTCTGTTTCTCTTTGATTCATTATTCATGAAAGAAATAAACAGCATTTAATTTTCACTGTAACAGTTCTATACCCTTTCTTATTGTCTACTGGTATATTTGTACATTTTCAATTTTAGAATACTCTTCAGCAATGCTGAAGGAAACAAAGATCCACACTGTTTCTTGCTGCATTCTGGACACCAACCTTCACATTTTCTTCAGTGCTCGTACAGTATTGGCAGATCTACAGGGTGTAAAATACCATTAATTTTTTGTTCCACTGCTTGTGGATCAAGAGCAAGGAGTCTTTGAAGCACTAACCTTCAGAAAATCTGGGAGCCAACTGCACTTTTTGTCCTTTTGGGTGAAAATATCTCCATCTCCTTTTTTTGTATGTAACACTGGTCATGATATTTGTAAATAATGTTAGTGTGTTACTAGATCTTGTAAGATCTTGAAAAACAAAACTTAATAACACACACTGACAAGTGTAACTGGAGTCCATTGTAAAGCCTAGACTGCTTTGTCTGCAGAAAGACAGCTGGGATAAGCTGGAACAGAGAATTAGCTTTATCATAGTGTTTTGTTTTTCAAGACTTGTCTCCTTGCCTTTACATAGAGAAAAAAAAAATCAAAGAAACTTAGTTAACTGTAAAAAAGGTTATGGGTATGTGAGAATGATAAGATGTTCAGTATTTAACAATTTATGAACCACCCTGTTTCCATGGCTGTCTCAAAAAGGAACTTTACAACATCAAGAGTTTGCAGTATTTTAATTTGAATCTTTCTCCTGTAGAAATCCTCATGCATTTTTATAAACCTTCTCAAGAGAAAAGGTTTATAAACATTTTCAAGAGAACAGCTGAAGTGCCATAGAAAAAAATTCTTCTTTTAAATTAGATGCTTTGTAGGAAGAATGTCTAAAAACATTGCTGTGACATCTTATTTAACAGCCTCATAACAAGCTGCCTTTGAAAAAAACTACAGGACGCTTTATGAAGGAATGACAACCAAAGTTGTCTTAACCAAAGTTAAGAACAACTCTAGAGCCTCTAACTCACTCATGGTGGGAATGAGTCCTGACAGCAGTCCACAGATTTGGTTGCCACGATTACCGTATGCAGAAAGATCCTTTCTCAGAAAGTCTTTGTGTCTATAATTGGAATCAGTCTGCTTCTTAAACTGCAGCAGTTCTTCCTGGATTGGAAAAGGGCAACATAATCTTTCCTGGCCCTATTCCTTATGCAAATGCTCCGCTGCCTCTGCTGCTCTGCCTCGCGCAATTTTAGGGTCAATACCTGGTGAGAAAAAGACATGAGAGAAACAAAACACTTAAATTTAACTCCAGCTTTACACCTGGTCTGATGACTCTGGCTTTACATATCCTTCCTGCTCCTACACACATGTGCCTTTAGTGCATTTCCACAACAACGCAGCAGGTGCCCAGGACAGCATCAGAAGACACATCCTCACTGCAGAGGTGCCATGTAAATGCAAATAAATCAATTGGTCCTTCCTTTTCCAACCCAGTAGTCATGGTCTTTTATGAAAGGCAAGTCTTTATAGTGTCAGACCTTTGTCCTGTGTAAGTCTTCTTCCTTCGACTTCTCTTGCTGTCCCTAAGCCTCTTTTGAGCTATAATACACATAATATAACATAAAATAATGTAATAAAATTTTGAGCATTAACACATGTAAAAACAGAACTGTATTCCAAACACACACAAAACAAAATACAAACAAACACACAGTAAGTTACTTTTAAAATAAACTAAAGGACCTTTAACTGTCACAAATAGAGTATTTTTCTAACCACTGAAGCCTCAACAGTAGCCAGACATTCACCCTGAAAGATGAACTATAATAGGACAATTAATATAAGAAAAGCAGTCAGTGAGATTTTTGACTAGCATACAATTGGCTGGCACAATCCTCACTTTGATTAAATGCTATAAGATTTGAAGGCTGCCAGAGCTAATCTCTCCTCTGTTACTTCTTCCAACTCTTGGAATTCCTTATTCTGCTTTACTTGCCTTAGTTCATCAAAGAGCCTCAGTAGTTCGCTTCCCTGGGCATATGCTGCCCTCACCACTCACTGTTGCTGCTCCTGCTGTTGTCTTAGCCTCTCCTGGAGATTGCAGAGGGGCCAGAAGCACCACACTGTGGTAATTGCCAGAATTTGGATAGAAAAAAACACAAACTAAATTCTCCAAAGCGGACAATTTAGTGAATTCTGAAGAATTCAGAGAACTTGGGCTGAAGCCTGGAGAGGATTTCTGCATAGGAGAGTTGTGAAGGTCTTTAGCTGTGAGGTTCTCAGGAGGATGGTGCTACATAAAGGTGAAAGCCTTTGAGGAAAGCACACCAGTGCTGAGGATGCTGTTGTGCTGAAGACAAGCTCCTTACCCGGTGCACAGCACCGGCTCACACACGGAGGTGAGGGATTTCTGTTTTTTATTCAGGTTTGCACAAAGCAGGGAGCTGGGCGGTAACCCACGAAAGGCTGGCTCCATGACCATCGAAACTGTACACTATTTGTACATTTATAGGTACAACAAAGGCATCAGCATTCATTGGTTAGAGATTACACTATTTTCTTATTAATTAATACTCAAACTCTTATTGCTCATTATCTTTCTTGCTTCTCATGCCAATTAGCCTGCTTGCACACGTCTTCCCTCCGTTTGAGTCTGGGGTCTGTTCTGAGCAGGTGGTCATTGAGGCAGCTGTGATCTCCCACTGGCAGATTAACCTCTCCCCCAGTTACTGCTCAGTCTTGCTGACATCAGTCCTGGTGAACTGCCAGAAAGGGAAAAGGGTAATAGATAATATGATGAATATGATTTTGATTTTGATTGATTCTGCAATATTAATACGTTTTCCTTGGTGCATTCTCTCATTAAGCAAGAAAAATATTTTAAATGGGTCACTGAAAGAGGTTATGTGTCAATAACAGTAAAAAAACAAGAAAAAACAATTTTTTGGATTAATGTTTCTGGATTAATATTTCTGGATAATTTTTTTGGATTAATGTATGGCATGGGGAAAGGTGGCCATTTAAAAAATGGCTTTGGGAAGGTACAGTGCCTGTAAACAGGTGGACAAAAGTAAATATTGAAGAGTTGGTACTAAGTAGAAATCTTAGAGGTGGAAATCTTATCCTTTACTTCGCAATAGAAAGGTAATTTTAGAGACTATTTCAATACATGTTGTAAATGCCAATGTAAAATAATACCCCTCTTGCACTGGAAGAGCAGGGAAAGCATTTATCATGCAGATGGATATTGATACAGGACTATGGTACTTAATCAGTGTTCCACACCACATGCTACATTTGCAGCCTAATTTTAGACTCTTATGTGTTTAGGCTGGGTCTGTACAAAGCTGTTTTCCATCAGGATGGCAGAATTAGGATGCTGCCTTGGTAGCTGCATCTTGGGAAGGGCTTGGGGTTTGTTTTTCTGGTTTGTCTTCCTGGGAAGAAATCTGGGTAAGGGAAGAGAACTGGTAATAGATAACATTATCACTGTGGTTATAATTTATTCTGATGTTGAGTATCAGGAAATTTTGGCTCCATGTGCTGCAAAACTTGGAATATATCAAAATTCTTTGAAGTCAGGAAGCTTTTTGATGTTTGATCTTTATATACTTTCCAACCTAATCAGTAACAAAGGAGACTTAAGCAGTGGAACAGATAGCAGCTAGCATTCCTTGGTCAGAGACATCCTGGAGCTAACAAGACTCAAGGTCCATGAAAGCTAAAAGCTAAAGCTGAACAATCTTCATTACAATACTAAAAACCACACCTACACCTCAAAAAGGCCTCTGCCCAGGTGAAGACCCTTCGCCTAAGCATGCATAGAAATTAGGTGGGATTGTGTGATTTGTATGGAAATTATTAACCAGACATAATAGAGGGACTATAGTTGGGAATTTACAAACACTGAAATTCTGTGTATGGATAGTGGCATGGAAAGTCTGGAGTGGTGTGCTTGATTTGTGGAGCGCCCAGGCTTGCATAGCCCTGGAATAAATAAATGATCAATGTTTCTCTCTCAAGTGTGGCTTGTTGCACACCAGATAGCAAATCTCATTTTTGCAGCCAACACAAGCACTGATTGTAAGGGCGATAGAGCAAAAAAAATACAGTTTTGGAGACTACAGGTTTGGAGGATTGCCCAGAAGCTCAGCTTTATTTGTGGTAGAATTGGGGCTTGAAAACAAAATTTTTGGGAAAAAACTGGGTTTTTTGTGGGATCTGGAATGGAGTCACACCAGATACATGTGTATAAAGCCTAAGCCTGTGGCCAGGACTTCCTGCAAAGCCAGCTGCAATTTTCTCCTCAGGTCCTCTTGTCATGTGTAAGTGTTAAACTGATTCCTGTTAAGCTTCAATATTTTTATGAACTTCATTGCTTTAGGAAGACGCATAATTTATATTTCTTACGTGTTGCTGAAGAAAATAACAACTGGAAATTATTCTATTAAAATTCACAGAAGTGGAAAACTCTAGAGGAGTTGAATTGCTGTGGCATCTATTTTTTATTTCTTTTCCTAAGAACTGGAGCATAAAGCCTTTCAGATAAGAATGAAAGAAATCAGAGTTCAAGAGAAAACTCAAAATGCTTGAACTTTGTTGGGTGGCTCAGCTGGTGTAGGCAAGACTGACAACCTGTCAGGGTCTATTCTGCTGCCCTTTAGGGTTAGCTGTGCTAACTTATACTCGTGCCTGCTGACAAGGAGAGGGTTACAATTTTGCCTTTTTTTTTTTTTTTTTTTTTTTTTTAACAATTTTCTTTTTTTTTCCACAATGACTAAGAAAAGAGGTGTGGAAGTCTGCAATGGACCACTGCTATATTTGGGGCTCCCTAGAGTTTAATTTTTGTTCAGCCAGGTTTGAAGTCAGTGCTGAAGACTGGGTCTCTCACATATCAACTGACTCGTGGCTAAGATGATGAGTCTCTGTCTCTGGTGCTCGAGCTCCTCCTCTTTATATAGAGAATTAGTAATTGGATTGCTGAGAGAGTGACTCTAATAACAGGAGTTTTAGGGCCTTTGTGTGTAATGGAGGAGATGCAGACCTGCCCTTGGGCTGCAGTTGGACAGTTTCTCTAAGGCAACATAAACTCTTGGGCTTTCACTGAAGGGTGGTGGCTTCCTTCAGATGCTCTGCTGCTCTGCAGGACTTGTTCAGCCCTGTGGTGAGCTGGAGCAGGGGCAAAATCCACATGAAACCTGAATCTGACCAAAAATGTTTTCTTCAACTGGAGCAGTACTCAGGCCAAAGCTTCGCTGAGCACAAGCATTAGAGGAAAGAAGAGGTGTCACAGTCAGCCAGGAACAAAGGGGCAACGAGAGTGTCAAATTGCCCTCTTGGCAGCAACTTCCATTCAAATTGGCTGGAAGCAACAGCTGAACTGCAGCGTAAGTCTAGTCCATTTCCTTGCTGCATGAGGAAGTATCTGCTAGAAGCATTGTATTTTGGATGGAAATACTTATACTTTATATCCTTGTGTATTTTTTAACTATGTCTTGATTTATTCTCCAGTTTTGATAATGCTGTAATGATTAAGGTATAACAAACCTGACAAACTTGTCTAACATATTTCCCTATCTCCTTTCTCTTGAATAAAGACTTGCTGGATCTCTGATAATGCTGCCGGCAGAGTGGCCTCTTGAAAGGCTGGGAGAGTGATGGTAGCCAGGGTCACAGGCACCCCTGATCTCTGGTAGCAGCCCCCAGGTACCCCTGCTTGGTCTCAGTGCCACAAGGGCCATCCTGAGCTCTGTCCAGCCAGAAGGAGCATCCTCAGCGCCTTGGACCACGCTACAGGGTGTCGGCATGGAGACAGTGAGGAGGAGGAGTCCCCTCTCCCTAGTGTCCGTGGCAGTGACTTCCTCTCCCAGCTGGGCACAGCAGGCTGCATGCCAGTGACAGGAAGGTTGTGAAAATGAGGAGGTGATGAAGTCCTTCTCCTAGGAATACCTGGCTGTTGGAGGTTTTCCAGAACACTCCTGCAAGTGGTGGAAGAGAATAACTGAAGAAAGAGTTGAGGCAGAAGAAGACAGCAGCTCAGAATGTACTTATGCCATCATACAGAGATAAAATCATCATTGTTATGAGAATGTTTATTCCCCATGTTCCACATAGTTTATGATTGTTCTCTTGTTAGTATACTATGTTTTGCTGTATTACTATATATTTCCTTTGTTTGTACCCCTGTTATCTTTCCTCTCATTGACCAATTATAACCTTTATTCTTGTCATCCCTTGCTGCACTGCAGTAGTTTCCATGTGGAGTAATTCCCTTATCAATATTTGGTGGAGTTCCTCTCTACAAATCCTAG
>JAWWLV010000100.1:26914536-26925382 GCA_035041135.1 Platyrinchus mystaceus | reverse complement strand
CGGAGGGACCGGGGGCTGCCCGCTGCCCCTGGCTCCGCAGGGCTCCCGAGCCTTCCCGGGCAGGGCCGGTCTGCGGTCGGGCCCGGCCCCCGGGCGCGACCTACTGTGGGCGGCGTGGGGTTTGCGCTGGCGATGCCGCGGGCAGAGCCCCTCCGCAACCACTGCAAGGTGCGCGGGCGGCTCTCCCTGCCCCGGCCTTGGGAGCCGGCCCGCCCGGGCCGACGGGCGCCATTCACCGTCACCATCCCCGTTGCAGGGAGGGCCCCCGAGTCTGTGGTCGGAGGCACATGGGGAGGGCTGTGTGCGTGTTCCTCCTACAAGATCGTCCTGACAGAATCATGACTTTGCCATCACCTGCAGAGAGGCCTTACACTGGCTCCAGGAGTTTCTAAGGAGATGGGCACACTGTGCCGTGTCCTCAGTGCAACCACCAGATCCTGCATATCCTGAACACTGCACACACCCCTACAACACTTATCAGTGTGCCAGCCTTAGATGGCAGCCTCTGGCAGACCTTGGCAGATGGAGAGACACTGGCCCAAAGCTGCAGGGCCTTCACTGGTAGCAAGGGTCCTTAGAAAGCTTCTCATGTCTTCAGAGCTCACACTCAGACTTTTGGGTTAGCTAGTATCTTGGCAGCACTACAAACCTCCGTGGTACCCTGGATGAGGAACTTGGCAAGTAGGCAGCAATGCCCAAGATCAAAGGGCAGAGGGGTTTCCTTGGCCAGGTCACCCACCCTCTCAGCTAACACCACTCTGGTCCTGTCCAATCAACAAAGACTGAGACAACTAGCTCCATGCTTTAGTCCTGCCAGTTGTGGGTAGCAGAGGCAGCTCTGGGCTGAGCCAGCAGCTGTGACAAGATTGTGACACTCAATGTCCTCCATGAGTGAAATGCTGCAGATCAGCCTAACGGATCAAGCAGAATATCAAACATGCCCAAACGATAGCTCAGATGCTGTTACCAGTTTGTAACTCCTCAAGACAAAGGACTATTTACCAAGGAGCTGTGTATCAACCTGAGACAGACTTAGGCAAAGACAGAGAGGGTGTCTCAAACACTCTGAACCAAAGCAACTAAGGAAGTAACAGTCAAGATAACGGGGATTGAAATTAGTAGAGCAGTAAGACCTACTGACACTGCCAAAAGAGTGAGGCAAGAACTGTATCCTTAGCCAAAAGATAATCACAGCAAGGGGAGATCATGACCATTGACCCAGTGACTACCTTCTCACTAGAGGCCCCAACTCTAGTAAAAGAGTGGACTGCACATGTGAAGTCATGCCCCTCAGGGCACCTGAAGTCCTTTTGGAGAAGGCAAATCATGCCCTTGACAAGAGTAGATCCACCCAATTCTTCAAGGGTGTTGAGCAGAATTTCAGAATCAACCAGCCTGCCCCAAGAGTAATCTTCATGCCTTGCTGCCAGCTGCCAGGCTGGGACATCCCAGGAGACTGAGGCACTTGCACAGATACACCACCAGACAGCTGCTGAGAAGCAATGTCCACAGATGGAGCACAGGAAGTAATCCAGCTATGGGTATGAATCATGGCTGCTTGTGCAGCAGCTGTCCTGGGCCTGCCCTGCCTACAGGTACTGAGATGACTTCTGGGACCCCTCAGGACACTTGCAGCATGTGCTGATATCTTCACCATGGAGAAGTACAAGACAGCTCAGGTACTGATGCACTGATGATGTCCAGTACTTCCTTTCACATGTGTTGTGCTCCGGCCCTGTTTAAGCTGGAGAAGATTGCATGCAGGACTGACTGGGGACAAAGATGTCTTTGTTTAAGGTTACTGGGGGGAAAGATTTTTGCTGCTTGCAGTCATGTCCACTGTAGGCACCTGGCTGTGCTAGTCGTAAGCAAGTCGTGAGCAAGTGCCATTTGTGTGAGCGCTAGTGCTTTTATATGCAGGAGCTGAGCTACAGCATACAGAGGTATAGATCCTGCCAGCCCAACACCACACAGGGCCAAAAAGGGGTTGTATCTGTGCTTAATTAGACACTGCTACAGCTGATCTGTGTTTGGCCCAGCCACCTGTGAGAGTTTGTTCTTTTCCTGCCAAGTTGTGAGAAAACAGGCACTGATAAACAAGAACTTCATCTTTGAAGGCAGCACTTTGCATAAACTAGAAATAATTGGCATCTCACTATTGGCTGATGGCCCTCCAAGGGCATTTGAAGGAGAAAGTGAAGAGGAGTGTGATGAAGTAAGCCCCCAGACTCATTTAGGGAAGACCCCTCAAGGCGTATCACACAGGCACAGGGAAATTCCACTGTTCACACGCATGCGCAGAAGGGGCACCACTGACATCATGGATGGAGGGACCGAAGGCCTCTGGCTGGGCAGTGCTGGCCACACCGGCCCAGGTAGACGTCACCAGCAAATTGGATTAAAAAAAAGCAGGTGGCTCATGCTCAGAGACCCAAGCTTCACATGGAGGACAACATTGCCTTTTGAAGGGACGTCCACTATCACCTGGCCAGAGTGGAACACTGCTAACGTGATGCCAAAATTCTGATGGTGAGAAAGGTTCTTGTGTCTCATTTTACAAGCTGAGTTTCTTATCCCCTTCCAAATCCATTCACAGTCTGATCTGCTGTCAGCAACTCTTCATTTTCCATGATGGGAATTCTGAAATCCCTTCAAAGAAGCTTTGCCTGAAAGAGAACAGGTCTAGCTGGCAGTTCATCATTGCCCTGCAGTCCTTAGGATATCACTTTGTCAGTCCTTACCCACTGGCTATGATGGTGGCCTGAAGAAAAGGCAGTTGGGGTAAAATAAAGACAATTATTGTGATGTTGGCAGGTTGGGTACAAGGTGGGTGAAAAAAAGGACCATAAACCACCTGGAAATAGCTCAACCAACAATCAAGGAGAGGAAGGTGCAAAGAAAGAAAGAAATAGAAACATCAAAGGAAGGAGAGGATCATGTACTGAAGTTGAATTTAGCATAAAAAGGAGTAAATTGATAAAATACCAAAAAATAAAGCAAAGCTTCTCCTGATGCTGGGTGGTGCATTGGGAGCTGTTGTCAGCAGCTCTGGGTGCCTATTCCAGAGCCATCACCTGTTTCCCCAGCCCTGCCTGGTCCAGGCAGCCTTTTTGACGGTGTTCTCCCACAGAGCACACAATTGATCATAAGCCTTTGTTTAGTTTGCTTTTAAAATTAAGAGAGTGATGTCAAGTTTGCTGTAGAAGTTTTCTCTGGTGAACACCAAATTCATTTGCAATCCAGTTTGAGAACTGGACCATTGCTTGAAAAACTCCCTATAAAGATTTGTGGCACTTGACCAAATCCTACTACCACTGTGCAAAGATTTCAGTAAATGGATTAATTAGATCTGTTACCTGTAAGCATAGACCCTACTGCTGTCAGGATCACCTGTCAGCAGGAGTCACATTCCCATCTGAAGGGAATGCCATATATTTTGATTGTTTGTTTGTTTGTTTAATGATGTGCAGTGCAACCTGAAGACCAATTAGAGTTCATTTAATCAGGGTGGGGAAAAAGACCTATGTGTTAATGTAAAAACAAGTGTAACAATGGTCAGTATCACTGCAGAGAT
The DNA here is from genome assembly GCA_035041135.1 of Platyrinchus mystaceus. Classification (NCBI taxonomy): domain Eukaryota; kingdom Metazoa; phylum Chordata; class Aves; order Passeriformes; family Tyrannidae; genus Platyrinchus; species Platyrinchus mystaceus. The sequence continues at coordinate 26,921,808 of JAWWLV010000100.1, read as the reverse complement.
GAGTTTTGGAGTATGTTTGAGAGTCAGCCAGGACACACACAGAAGGTGGCCTCTGACATGCCATGTTGGTATGAGTGCCCCAGGGCTGGATGTCCCATCGTGATGTCACCAGGTACTGTCACCTGGCAGTGGACTGTGGGCGTAGATTGTGACTTCACATCCATCACTGTTTTAGTTTAGGTACAGGCAGAACCTGACTAAGTCTGCTGGGATCTGAACTTCTGCCAAGCATGTCTGCAAGATCTGCAGGGCTGAAAGCGGCTTCTGCTGGTGCCAGGGGGTGTGCTGGGGCCTGCCATCATCAGCTCCCGGTGCCAGTCACAGAGCCATTGCCAGTGTTTCTCCAGCCCTGCAGGGGTTCCCCAGGACAGCAAGGGACCATGTTTTCTCCATTTTGTTGCAGTGTGTGAAAGCCTTCTGTAGTGGCAGCAATGGGGAGCAGCTTCTCAGGACTTGAATTGCCAAGGACAACAGGCAGGGCCATGGGGACAGAGTGGAGCTGCCCCATCTGCCATGATGAGCAAGAGGGTGTCTCTTATGTGATACCCTGTGGCCACAAATTCTGCATGGGCTGCATCCTGCGTTGGGCCGAGAAGAAACCAGAGTGCCCCCTATGCAGAAGACTGATAGAGTCTGTCAGGTTTTCTCTGCAGGAACAAAAGTATCTGGAGTGTGTCATCACACTCCCCAGAGAATCACCAGAGGACAGCAGCCAAGCAGAAGGAGCTCTTGGCCTCCTGGATGGAAACAGCTGCCATTGCTCTGCAGGGTCCCCTCCATCTTCTCCACAGTGGACACTCTCCCCAGCTGAGCAGGAGGCTGCAGGGACTGAGGCCGTGGGTGGCCTCCTGCCCAAGGTCTGGGCACAACTTTTCAAAAAAAGAGAGCATCTCCTTGACCCTGTGCTGCCCTGGCTGCGCCAGAGGCTGGAGGCAATATTTGGGTCCCGATGGTGGCTGGCAGTGAGAGCAGAGAACAGCATCTTGTACACCCTGTGCCTCTGGGGTCCAGATAAGGAGGTCATGCTTCAGATGCTGCAGCCTCTCCTTGAGCAGTGTACAGAACAGCTGGTTGATGGCATCCTCAGCATCATTGTGGGCCAGTGCAGCGAGGAGGCCCAGAGGCTGCTGCACTCCCATGCTGCTGGGGAGGAGGAGAACAGCCCTGAGGCCAACTCCTGCTCCACCAGCTCCCACGGAGTGACTTCCACTTGGCACCCAACACCTGCCAGCAGCCCTGCAGGCTCTGACACAGAGAACCAACCCAATATGTTGGAAGCAGCCCTGTGTGCCCTCCAGATCATCCACCCATCTGTGCCCATCCCCACAGAGCAGGTGCAGCCCCAGAAGGAGCAGGGGGAGGCAGTGGTGGCAAGTTCCTCTTCCCAGGACAGCAGCTGCAATCCTGCTACTCCTTGTCAGGGCTGGGAACACTCACCCAGCAGGCCCCAGCACCTCCCAGAAAGGAGGGCCTCCAGCCCCCAGGACTCTCCATGGAGTACAGACAGGCCCACAGAGACAGAGTGGATCTGCCCCATCTGCCATGATGGTCATGAGGATGCCGCTTACGCAATGCCCTGTGGCCACCAGTTCTGCTTGGGCTGCATCATGCACTGGACAGACAGGAAACCAGCGTGCCCAGTCTGCAGCAGAACGATACTGATTGTCAGGTTTTCTGTGCGTGAAAAAGATGACTATCTACAGTGTCTTGTCACACCCTCCAGAGAGTTGCCAGAGGTCCGCAGCCAGGCAGGAAGAGCTCCCAGCCACATGGCTGAAAACAGTCCCCATGGCCCTGTGCCATTCCCACCATCTTCTCCAAATGGGACACTGTCCCCAGCTCAGCAGAGAGCTGTATGGCCAGAGGCTGCGGGTGCCCTCCTGCCTGAGGTCTGGGCAGAACTCTTCCAAGGACAAAAGCATCTTCTGGACCCTGTGCTGCCCTGGCTCTGTCAAAGACTGGAAGCAATATATGGGTCCCAATGGTGGCTGGCAAAGAATGCAGAAGGCTGTATCCTGCAGGTCCTGTGCCTCTGTGGTCTGGATGGGAAGGTCTTGCTCCAGATGCTACAGCCTGTCCTTGAGGGATATACAGCACCGCTGGTCTATGGCCTTATCAATGCCATCGTGTGCAGGTGCAGCACAGAGGCCCAGAGACTACTGAGATCCCATACTGGTAGGGAAAAGGACAACAGCCCTCCAGCCAGCTCCCCTAGCTCCTGGGGGGAAAATCTTGCCTCCTCTATGGCTTCTGTGAGCAGCCTTCCTGGCTCTGATACGGAGAACCAACCCAGCACCTCACAAGCCGCCTTCTGCATGGATACTGGCTGTCCCCTCTCTGTGTCCTTGTCTGCAGAGCAAGTGCAGCCGCACGGGGTGCTGGGAGAGGCAGAGGCAGGAGGTTCTTCTGCCCAGGGCAGTAACTGCAGAGCCTCCACTTCCAGCCAAGGCAGGGTCTGTTCACATGGGGGGCCCCAGCCTCCCCGGAAGAGAAGAGCCCCTGTCTGCCAGGACTCCCACAGCCATGCAAGAAGCCACTCTGGCAGCAGCACTAGCGGAGCTCCAGAAAGTATTTATTCAAGAGAAAGGAAATAAATTGCTGTTTCCCTGAAACAGTCACTGGTGCTGCTTTCTCCCCCTTATCCTGGGGCCTGTTCCTCATCTCATGACCCTCCACAGTCCAAGGCTCTGCAGAGCCCCAGGGCACTGTTGGCAGTACCTCCTCCTGCAGGAAATCCTGCTGCAGCCACGACAAGGGAAGAGGTTCTGAACGAAAAAGGAGCAGTGCATTTCCAAAGGGGAATGTGACAAACAAATGTGTACAGATGGAATGAACATGCTGCTCCCTGAAATGCCTTTCTCTGTGGCCAAGGGAACACGAGGGACAGTTCCTGCCCCAGACAGTCATAACAGGCCATGTCATTGAAAGGACAATGGCCCTTCCAGGGTACAGAGCACTGGGACTTCAGAGCACAGCTTCTCTGAATCCAAACACCACTTCGTAGGGATAACCAGAGCACTGTGGCTGGTCACAGCACTCAGAGCAGATTAGCTCTGGCAAGAGAAAATGTGGCCTTGATGCTCCTTGAAAAGCTACACTTGCATGAAGAAGTGTGCTTCATGGAAGACAATCCTTATCTGAGCCCTTGGCTGACCCTCGAAGTCAGGAAGTATCTGGCTTATGGAATGATTCCTCCCTCCCTCCTTCTTTTCCTCTCTCTCTTTTCCACTTTTTCTTAGCACTCTCTTTCCTCTCTTTCTCACTGACAAGAACAATTGATGGGACAGCACATTCCACGTAGTGATGGATCCTGGTCTTCCTGGAGCAGTGAGAAGGTTGTCTTCTGCAGCTCTTGTACCCTGCTCTGAAGGGACAACCACTACAGCTCCTTCCTGCATCTATGGGATCAGGCTTCCACAAAGGTGTTTTTGAGGAGCATCAGTGCAACAGCTGGCCAGGTTCACCAGCTTCCAGAAGCATGGCAGACTTGGGAAGGGGAGGGGGACCTGGCACTGTAGGCAAGTGACAGTGGCAGTGGATGGGGCGGTGTTGTAGTTTAACCACAGACAGCAACCAAACACCACGCAGCTGTCCTCCCGTCAGGGGCAAGGGGGAGAGAATTGGAAGAGTAAAAGTTGCAAACCTCCTGGGTTCAGGTAAAGACAGTTTAACAGGTAAAGCAAAAGCTGCACACCTGAGGAAAACAAAACAAGGAATTTGTTCACTGCTTCCCATGGGTAGGCAGGTGTTCAGCCAGAAAAGCAGGACTCCATCATGTGTAGTGGTTACTTGGGAAGACAAACACCGTAACTGCATGCCCTCCTTCCTCCTCCTACTATATATGGTGAGCATGATGCCATTTTACAGTTACTGCACCTAAAATCATCCATTCTATCTTTGTTCCCTCTGGGAAGCCATGTGTTCTTGATTACCCGGAGCTGTTCTTCCTGTGAACTGCCATGCAATAACAAAATATTCTCCAGAAATGCCTCAAAACCTGCTTGCCAGCTCTTGTCCAAACACTTCTTGAACTCTCACAGGCTTGATGCAGTGCCCACTTCCCTGGAGAGCCTGTTCCAGTGCCTACCCACCCTCTGGGTGAAGAACCTTTTCCTAATACCCAACCTAAACCTCCCCTAACACAGCTTCATGCTGTTCCCTCAGATCATGTCACTGGTCACCAGAGAGGAGAGATCAGTGCCTGCCACTCTGCTCAGCGTTTTTTGCCCACTGCCACACAGGAATGGGGTCCTGGCCTTTATGTGAGCCCCAGGTGTTCCTTATCAATGAAAAGGTAAATGCTTGAAGCTTTGAGGGAGATATTACACATAGATTTCTAAGAGAAACAAGTAGTACAGATGAGATTTCCATTCAATGCTAAACTTGTCAAATATTTTACTCTAAGCTACTTCTAAAAAAACATTTTGTTGAAGAGGTACATTTGGGTTTTTCCTTTAATGGAAAAATAAATTGGGGGCCTCTGACAAATTCTGCTCTCTGTGTCCAAGTTAGTCTCTCTGAATACTTTTGGGAGAGTCTTAATCCCAAGTTCATGCAGAAAAAAATAATGTTGAAATACTGCAAAATATTCCTAAGGGTAAGTTTAAGCTTGTGCAGTTTACACCACACTAAACTGTCATGCAAGTCTAATGGTTTTTAAGTGTTTATCAAAAATAGCTCATTTATGAGATACCAAAGCTTTTGTCACTTTTTTACATTTGAATCAATGCTTTTTTAGAGTGTAGAAAAAAGTACGTTGGTCTGCACTGGTGGTGAAATCTATAATCAAAGGATAAAAATTTTCAGGAGCCTTTAATATCTAGTGAAGGCAAAAATGAGGGGATTCTCCATATTTATGATCTTTATATATTAACTGCAACTGCTTATCCCTTTTCTGGATTCATTCTTCAGCAGCTTATGTGTAGCTATCATTAAAAACCATCTTGCTGCTTTTCACTGAACAGAATATATACATTCATTATGGTTTAGCAGGTTTTTCACTCCTGTTTTGGTGTTTTGGCTCCCTCTTACGGTATCAAGAGAATTGTCTTACTGCAAAATCTCTCTTCAAGCTGCTTTTTACAGCCAGAGCATCTTTAGATGGAGCTATTGCCTTACCGTGCTATGTTAGCAAACCCAGTGAGTGTACCTCTCGCACTTCGTTGTGGGGTAGTTGTTTGTTGTTGGGTTTTGTTTGGGGTTTTTTTTTAATCAGTTAGCATAATGATACGTTTTTGTAACACAAAATGTTAATTTGCATAACTAAAAAACCCACACATGGTATACATGTATGGTGGTACATAAATATACTTTTAGTCATGTAGCCAAGATTCAAGCTCTCCTTTTGGGTTTGTGTTGGGAGGAATGGATTAAAAATTGAAAGACTGATGAGGAAGATTGTAAATCACTCAAGCAGCCTTGCAGCTGGGAATAACTCTTGATAAGACTCTGTGAACAGCAGGCCAGTGATCCTCCTGCAGGGGTCATCTCCACTTGTGTGCTTCTGTCCCCGTGCTGCTTTTGGGATCCCTGCAGAACTGTAGTGGCAACTTTCTTCCATTGCAGGAGTTAACCATTAACTCATACTCCATTCTCCCGTTTCCTATCTGTTAATTATTTATCGGACTTTGCTCTTAAGTGGTTCTTTTAGGCTTAAGACTTCTTTTAAGGCTTAAGGTTTCTTTTAAAAGCCTTTAGGAGACTTGATGAGAAGCCTTTTGGAAATCCCACAGAGTGTATTAACTAGATCCTCATTCCTTACCGATTCCTTTAAAGTGTTGTTAACAGACTCTAAAGGCTTGGAAGCGTTTCCCAGCTAAAATAAACAAACCCTAAGTTTGCAGTGCATTTAAAAAATTGTGTAAGATGAGGCAATCCATTAGCAGGTGATTACTGTGTATGGTATGTAATCCACGAAACATGGTTCAGACCTCTGGGCCCCCTTTGCTATGTTGATTACCTGTAGTAAAAAGCTTTATGCCTTAACTAAGGCTTTACTATCTGGATTAATTAATTTTTCAGGATATGTAATAATAACTATGTAAGAAATACATAGCTGATGGACAGTAGGGATTTATTATTCTTTGGAGACAGTCTGTAAATGTGGATATGTAAATAAAAATTGCAAATGCAACAAACACTTCAAATATATATAAACTTAGTATACAAAATAATGCAAACATAAACAGGACCACTTAACTAAACATATGATTTATTTATTTTTCCAGTGTCTTTAATTCTATGTGCATTTCAATCTACCCAATATGATACTGGTGATTATTTATACATTTAAATACTGCTAAGTCTTTTGTACCTGCATTAATACATTGGGTGTATACCCTTCAAGCTTTATCTGAGAGGAACTTTCATATCTTCTGTGTATTCTCATTTAGTTGTCATGTACTGCTGAGTTCTGGGTACAAATACCTGTAACTGGAAGATGTGTACAGAGCTACAAAACATAATACTGATGGTAGTTATGTAAGAAAAGAATGTGTAAGGCTTGAATTAATGGTGTTGAATAGAGGTTAATACTGGAAGAAATTTTGAAATCTGTTGAACATCAGTGAAGAGGGAGACTTCTGTGGTGTGAGGACAGTCTTTTGTGCTTGTTTGGTTTTTTTCCCATGGTAATTTCCCATTGCTACGCTTACTTAAAGTTTGAAACATTTACTGATAAAGATCTTGGAGTGGCAGACTTAACTGCTACTTACCCTGCTGATGTGAATGCTATGGGTATGATTGTACTGATGGAGAAAGGTGAAATGAATGCAAATAAATAGGAAGGATGCCCTCTTACTTTCAGCCAATGGAGTGGAAATGAACATCCTTGCACTCAGCCTCTGCACAATGCAGCTCAAGCAACCAGGGAGGAAGATGAATTAAAAACAGAGGAATAGGAGACTGACTGAATGTAACAAAATATCAGCCGTTCCCTCACCAGAACAGATTAATATGCTACAACCGGCTTTGCTGAAGAGAGTGTGCTCGCCTTAGCTATGTAGGAGGGCTGGAAGGCCAAATCAGCTTCAAGGCAAGTTTCCTCAGCTTCCCCTTAACTTTGCCAGGATCAGACCCGAGCTGAATATTAAGTAATAGGCCTGTTCTGAGCCATAAGAGTTACACATATTTATAAAAAGAGGTAACTAAATTAAGACTAATACAGTTAGAAAGAGACTGCAGCTAGTGTCACTCATTATTTTAACACATTTTTATTTACTTTGCATTTGTACAGTGTGTTTCCAGAATCCACACTTGATAAGTTGTGAGCAT
>JAWWLV010000100.1:26874494-26890207 GCA_035041135.1 Platyrinchus mystaceus | reverse complement strand
GGTTTTTGTTCCGGAAATCCACCTGGCAGAACCATCCTCAGCCCCCGGGGGAGGCTGACTGGCAAACCCATGACAACTCTTCTTCGAAATGGGGTTCCAGTGAGCTTCAGTTAATACAAAGTCTATGAAAAGACATTTTTTCAGTTGGGGAAAGTATACTCAGGGATGTGTGGATGTAGGTAGAGACCTTTAGGGAGAATTTAATACCTAGTAAGAGTGTATTATTTCTATTGTAATAACAAACACGAAGGAGATAGGCCTAAATATTTAGAATAGTGTTTGAACTTCTCCCCTGAAGTATGAAACTGACACATTACTTGCATGTGTAAAATTGTTAATACAGGATGTTTTTCTCTTCAGGTTTTCCTCAGCATACTGTTGCTTCCCTATCCGATCAGGATGCAAAGCCTTCCTTTAGCATGGTGTAAGTAGAGTTAATTAGAATTCAGTGAACTGATAAGAATTCAATATCAATTAGTCACATTTAGAAAATCTGCCTTACAGTGAAAATATTGCAAAATAACATGAACAAATAGCAAGCAATGTCTTGTGACTTCTCAGCAGATATTTTATTTGCTTATCCTGTATGTGACCATAGTTACCTCTGGTAAATATGCTTTTTAAACATTGCATTTAAACTTTTGAAAGATGATAAATGGTGCTTATTTGTGTTGTACAGTGATTAGGATACAAGGGCGCCACAAACTATTAAAGTAATTACTGCCAATATTATGTGCAGTTCTTGATTTTAATAATAATAATTATCATTATAAAAGATAATTATTAGGATGAAGGGTATTATCTGAATAAAGTACTTTTTTATCTATTTCCTAATGTAACTTTAAAGGGAAGCTTAAAATAGAGGCCTTTTGTTTACTGTACCTGAGCTCTTCTTAATAAAAAGAATCATAGTTTTCAGGGCTGATATGGATTTGAATTCTCAGAAGGAAACAGTGTCTGCTATTTGAAAGAATAAGTACACTAACATGCACCGTACAGTCAATACAGAATATTTTTGTCCCAGAGTAGAAATAGCAATGCAGTTGTCACTCATAACTTTATTTTTTAAAGATATGTTGGTGCCTTTATGTGAGAAAATTTGGTCTTTGTTCTGTTCTTGTGGGAAAATGTGGTTATGAATATCTCATCATGTCAGTTGCTTTCTGACACTTACACATGGAACTGTTGCGTGCAATCTACTGAAACTTTTTAAATTACTTGCTGTGAAAACTATGTAATGTTTGTAGTTATGTAGTATGGTGTTATCTCTTAGGTACTGAATTGTTTCTTTCTACTGTAGGCAGCTGGAAAACAACAGTGAGCCGGGTCTCACACTGGGTGGGTATTTTTGTCCCCAGTGCAGAGCCAAATACTGTGAGCTTCCTGTGGAATGCAAAATCTGTGGTAAGTAGCAAGAAGAGGTGAGTGGATGAAGTAGGAGTTAGTGGTAAGAGAGTTAAGGGGCAGAAAAATTCAACTATACTTAGGAATTAAAAGCCAGCTCTGCTTTAAGAGTCTGGCATTCCTGTGACCTGGGATGCCACCTTCATACGAGGGACTAGGGACTTTCAGGATACACCTGCAACTGTAAACCTGTATCATATACCCTGGTATAATGTTATAAACTAAAAGCCCTAAAGCAAAGCAGGGAAGAAGGGTGATCCATATGTGAATGCTAATTTCTCAAGAATCAAGATTTAACAGGAACACCAGTGTTCCAGATTCCTCAGTGCCAGGCAATGGAGATAGAATGCTTTGGGGTAAAAAGGCAGAAGACCTCCCACCTCTGGGAGTATGTGAATGGAAGATTTCCAAGTTGAACCCAAGGGCAGGCTGCACAGTGACACATGACAGGCTGTAGAGTTGTAAATGGAAGCCCTTCAGTCTTGCAAATGTTAATGGACTGTGCAACCAATGATTCCTCCCCCTGTTGCCCTTAGTGAGGGTGGAAGGAAAGATTAGCATGTTTTATAGTATTAATACTAAAATGAGCGGTGCTGTCCTGTTACCTTCTACAGGCATATGACTAAAACGTGATAGGTATTATCAGGATGTGTGTATTTGGCAAGAGGATGAAATAATTACAGTTTTGGGTCACTTTATCCTAGTTTAATTTCAAGTTTTTCATACAAGCGTGAGTTTGGTTCCTGCAAGGGAATAGTGTAAAAGAGAAATCCTGTGTACCAGCAGTGGATTCTCCACAGCTGCAGGGATCAGCAGAACAAGAGCTCAGGTGCTTACACTGCATGTGAGTGAGTGATGGAGATGTTTGTGCCAGCCCACGCCCCAGCTAACCTGTTCTCATGATGTGACCCCAGCTGGCAGCTTGGCCCCACACAGCCACTCACTCCCTCTCCCCTGGTGGGGTGGGGGAGGGAATTGGAAAGGTAAAAGTGAGAAAATCGTGGGTTGAGGTAAGACAGTGTAACAGGAAAAGCTGTACATGCAAGCCAAGCCACGTAAGTAATTAATTCACCACTTGCCATTGGCAGGATCTCCAGGGAAGCAGGGCTCCATCGTGTGTAACAGAGAAGGGAGGAGATAAACCCCATCACTCTGAACATTCTTTCCCTTCCACCTTCACCCAGCTCTACAGGCTGAGCATGATGCCATATGGTGTGGGATACCCCTTTCTTTTGTTGGGGGACTGACTGATGTCCTGGCTGTTTCCTCTCCCAACTCCTTGTGCACCCCCAGTCCTCCTCACTGGTGGGGTTAGAAGCAGAAGGGACCTTGCCTCTGTGTAAGCACTGCTTAGCAGTAAGGAGAACAACCCTGTTCCCAGAACAAGTCCAAAACACAGCCATTTACTTGTTAGTGTGAAGAAAATCAACTGTTTAAACCAGCAGAGCTATGTTAGCTATGGCGTGGTTCTGGCAGTATTGCAGGAGGCTGCAGCAGAGCATTTTAACTGGTGGTGTGATACAGCAGAACCATTGTTGCCACAGAGGAGCTTTGTACCACTGTGCATTGTAAATTTACTTCTAAAGACAGAGTTAAACGTTTTCAGTAGAAATTTGAGCAATTTGCTTGTTCTTTATGTTTGGATTTAAAGCTGGAAAGGATTACAGCTTTGGCTTATAGAAGCTAACAGAACAAATAATTTTAATTTTTTAAATTCCTGAAAGCTCTGAACCACTGGGTAATATAAAATATTTTTTTCTTTTTGACTGTATTTTATACAGAAAAGGTTTTCAGTGAGTCCTCACTTGTAATAATTTTGATGTCTCTTTATTTACAGGTCTTACACTAGTGTCTGCACCTCACCTGGCTCGGTCGTACCATCACTTGTTTCCTTTGGATGCGTTTCAGGAAGTTCCACTGGAAGAATACAAGGGGGAACGGTATGCAAATCATATTTATGTGGATCCTGTAGTTTTTTTGTCACCAAAGTAAGAATAGCTGGCAGCAGCTTCTTTGCTGATAGAGACACTGAATGTTTGTGTGGGTTTGGGCACCTCTGGCATTAAGAAATATTTGTCGTTCCCATGAATGGTTATCTGAGTTCAGTTGAATAGCTGAAATAATTGCTGTGAATTGTTACAATGTTTAAGATTTTTTTAAACACTGATTGACTTTTTTCAGTTAAAATAACACAATTTTGCTTTCAGGTATTGTCAAGGCTGCCAAGGAGAAATGAAAGACCAAAATGTAAGTATGCTGAGCTGCTTTGGAATTTGCATTGAAGGGTGTGATAAGTAGAGATAATCCTTTAGTATAGTCGTCTTAAGACCAGAAAAATATTTGTGGAAGTTTATGTCATGGTTAACTAGTGTTCTGTGTTAAAGAGCCATGGTTTTTAGACTGCAAAGTCTGTAAAAGTGTGGGAAGGGATTTCCTAGGAAGCTGCATAAAAAAGTTTCCACTCTTAGCCATTTGGAAGCATCTGCAATGACCTGAGCTCAGCCCTGTGGATATACTTGCTGTTAGAAACTTTAAGTTCTGTGTTTCAGAGTTTCAGTGATGTCAACAACATGTTTTCATGACACAATTGTTGCCCTACTGCAGTGCTATGATGGTGATAATTTTTTTTCTATTTTGACTTGTTTTTCTATCCTTTCCACACAGGTTTACATATGTAAAGTGTGTCAGAATGCATTTTGTGTGGAATGCGACCTGTTTGTCCACGATTCTCTGCACTGCTGCCCTGGCTGTATTCATGAGCATCCTGCACCCATACCTGTATGATACCATATCTTTGAGAAATTGTTTTATTTATGTCACTTTTGCATTAATTGGATTTTGTTTATTCAGCCATCATTTTAACTGACACATCTCAGAACAAGATGATTAAGGACGGACAAACAGTGGCATCATAATGTTTTAATGATTTTATTACACTTTTAATATATTCTTAAATTACCTCTGTCTATTTTCTCTGTTCTTGTCTAAAAAGCTCTGGCTTTTTCCAGCTGTTATTATGGTAATGTGTATATTTTTAAATGTGAAAGTGATAAAACTGGTTTTTATGATAATGTGGTGATTTGTTTTTGTTTCATCATTTGTTCAAAAAGAAGCCCTGAAAGTATGCTTCTCATATCTGTTGTTACAAGCTTTTGCTTTTGGTGGATGGTGGAGTTTTACATATCAAAATATTCTTTTGCAAGGATTCAACAAAGAAGTTTTTGAGCAATTAATTCGTGGATATTTCATATATTAATTTCAAGTATTGTGGATATTCACCTTGGCCTTCAGTAAGACAGCTCAAATACAGCTGTTACAAATGTGCTGAAAACACATTTTAGGTTTTAATGGTGAAACTCAAAGCTAACTGAAGTCTGTTACTGCTGTGTTCACAGCTGTGTGGTTTCACTTGCTTGCGGGAGGTAAGGTTGCTGAAAGCCAAGGAACTTGCAAAGGGGCAAGACTGGGTTTATACAAACTATTGTTTGATGGGCTCAGTATTGAAGATAGAGTTGCTGTTTGGTTCTGAAGCTACAGTGAATTGGCAGTGAATGCACAGCATCTTCTCTCCTGGGCTAAACCCCCAGAGCAACAGACAGTAAGGTGGGTGGAGAAGGGGAAGCGTGTAGTCTTATCTGAACATCAAAAGACTCTTGTCATGTGCTGCACCTCAGGAAGAGGTTACAGGTGCAGTGTCTGCAGCAGTAGAACACACCTGGTTTTCTCCTCATCTTATGATTGTAAATACTTCAGTGGCTGAGTTACTGTGGATGTATATGAAATATGACAATTTTTTAAATGATGAGCTTTGTTGTCAGATCAGAAATGGCAGTATAATCCCTGTATCTTAAAACTGCAAACAAGCAAAAAAATCAAACCTCTACCTTAAGTTAATTCCATTTTTCATGCTCACCACATACAAACGACACATGCTATGTTTCAGTTCTCACAGGCAGTTTTCAAGTCTGTTAAATATGAAAATTTTCAATTGTCAGTGTAGCTCTTTCTGTGCTTTTTCAACCATTTATGCCTGCAGGCTGGATAGAAGGAAGTCATTCTCTTATGTTGGCAGAAAAATGACTATTCACCTTCATTTCATTTTGTGCTTAATCAGAAAAATCCCTGTAAAGCCTTTGTGCTATGCCTATTACTGTAAGGGTGTCCTAAAAAACTAGCAGAAAAAGGACATAGGCCTGGGGTTTGGTGAGCCTAGGAGGCCATTCCAAGCCAAACTAACACCCTGAGCATCTTAGATATTCTGATGCTGGTGACAGTGTCTTGAGACAGTTTATATTTCCATATTTGCAATCAGCATTTCCTAGTGGAAAAAAAGGTGTAGTCTGAACACTTCAAATACCAAAATAACATATTCCTACACAGTTTTTATTTCTGAAGGCAGAAGTTCTGTGTAGAAGTTGTGGACCTATGCTCCACTACCTGCTTGTGGTCACAGCAATAATTTGGTGTGTACTTTCCTACCTTTTCCCATCACCTGTTCTCTTTTTCTGGCATTCACTGGCTGTTGGGTCTCCTTTGCTTCTGGGAAGCTTCAATCTTTTTAATTCTTGTTATTTCCCTATTTACTGGATCTGCCACAAGATAAGTTAGCCAGTGAGGTTATTAGCAAGCCTGTGAGAGATTCTTGTAGTTCTTAAAGATGTTGCATAAAAGGTTTTGGACATGAAGTGTTGAGGGAAGTGACAAAAGACCAAAATATCCTGTGGTGGGATTGAGGACACAACTGTGGCAGTAAGTTCAAGACTGGAGCGTGCTGCTGTGTGGAGGGCAGGGGACTTCAGAAAGGTGAGCGCCCTGCTTTTCCTCCACTTCACACTTTCCTTGCAGGAATAACAGTTGCCATTTGTAATAATGGTCATAACTAATTTCCAAGACTTTAGGTGCTAATAATATAGTAATTAAAATATGAGTAAAAGAGGACTCAACAAGAGGAGCCAGTGGATGATCGAAGGAGGCTGTGGGCCCATGGAGACCCTGCACCTCCCAGCAAGCTCCTGGCAGGATCTATGACCCCTTGGAGAGAGGAGTCCTTCCTGGAGCAGGTTTGCTGGCAGAACTTGTGACCTTGTGGAGGAGCCATGCTGGAGCACCCTATTAAAGGACTGCACTCCATGGAAGGGAGAGGGCAGTTGTGCCTCTTCAGCAATGAACAGTTGCTGAACAGATGATTTAGAAGCTTTGCATCACTGCAGTCAATCTTAATTTACTTCAGCTAGACAATGAAGAAAACACCTTCAAAGTTGCTTAGCTAAGTTATGATTAAGTTTTTCTCTTTTTGATTAATTTGTGGGAAAACTGATTCTCTGACACTTGACCACAGCAGGAAAAGGAAGTGAACACAGTGAAGTTGAGGCCTGTATTTCCCTGAAAAGCAAATCACTGGCATTAACTAAATTACAGCCTAGTTTTGTGGCTACAGCCTCTACTCTGCAAGAGTGGAATTGCAGAGTAGCATTCAGCCCTACATGCTAAGTGATGAAACCTGTCCATAATTAGCATTACATTTCCTTTTTATAATTTATTTTTAGGAATGGTACTCAGGAAAAGCAGCACGGCAAGACTTCCTGATATATTCCAGCACTTCATCCAACCAACAAATGCCTACAGAAGCTAAAAATAAAACCATCCCAAAACAGACCACAAAGTTTGAAAAGTAGAACTTTATTAACAAGCACTTGAAACAGGAAATCAGTCTTTCTGAATAAAGCTGTCATATTCATGATTCTAATCAGACCCATAGGATGTCTCTGTTACTATGACAGTGCACTGTTTTCCGGGCCCTTGTCACCAGTGGGCACTGTAACACACACTGCTGCCACAGCTCTCTCTTTTGTAAAAGAGTTTATTCCATAATCAAAGGTTCTGGTGCTGTCATTCAGACAAAACGTCTGAGGAGTACAAGAGGTGTTAAGATGAGAGATAAATCTATCACGTGGGATCGAAAAGGTTAAATCTATCGTGGTAAGAAGACTTGACATTGTCTCAGGGAAGTAAAAAATACTTTGTTGCTGCAGTCCTTGCTAAGGAGGTTTGACTGGAGGTCTTAAAGAAATAGCTCATTTCAATGTACATTTACTTACTAGTAAATGAAGCTACTGAAGCTATTTCTGTACTCATTAACAGGGGCAGCTCAGTGTTGAGAAAACATTATGACTAATTGTCTTGATAGACTTGTGTTCTTCACCATCAACCATCAGTCGGTGATACAGGGATATACACCTCTCAGTGGGAAAGATTTGTACCTGGCTTTAAAAAAGAAGCAAGAATTAGTATAGAAGAGCTTTTCCTTTTTAAACACACAAAGAAGAATTACTCAACTACAGAGAAATTACACGTTGTCAAGGAAAATCAGAAAACAAGTCCTGAAGAGAATACAGTTTTGTTTTATAAAGAACTGAACAATATATTGCAGAAGTCTGATGAAAGTATTTCAAATAAAAGCATGGGCACTGAAGTAATGAGAACAGAACTGCTCAACAATATCAAACTGAAATGTTGATCTTGTTCTGAAAACAGTTTAGCTACACATCTGCTGGCTATGTAAGGAAACACAGATGAAAAAACTGCATTTCACTTACAACACTTTGTTTCCAAAACAGCCCACTAATAACTATTAATAATTCAAATAAGCTGAACTGTTAATCCTGATGTAGAGAGATACCACAGTTAAACCTATCATCAGAGCAATAAATACTTTATTTTAGCTGAGAAAATACTATTCCACAGCTGCTAAGCAACGAAGGGATTAACACTGGCAGAATCAGTCTTTGTAGAGAGCTCTAAGAGCAGATGGAGGTCCCAAAGCTAATGGGTTTTTGAAGAGAATTCAAAACTACTGTATCTTCACAAAGTTGTGATACTTACAATCCTTCAGAACGATGATGATATTCAGTTATTTTGCATGCGTTTGTCTCTCCAGTGCTGCTTCCATTCGACTTTGTTTTAAACCCTACAGGATACAATTTAGGAAAATCTTGGTTTTGCTAACATGGAAATAAAAACTTGAGTCGCAGAACAAAAATATTTCTGAACAATCTTTCTCGGTCCTTCACGAATCACAAATAGTTTTTAACTCTCTGTGGAAAGCAGAATGGGCAGTTTAAAAAAGGACAGAAGCCAAACTACAAGCTTTCTTTATAATCAGCCGCTCTACAGAGTAATTTCAAATATGTATTTCTTGTTCAATTGTAAGTAGATTAAAGCAATCCACAGTTACATGTAATCTGAAACCAGAAATTCCAAAACTAGTCATTTGAAGATATCCTGTGGCATCAAACACTCCCTTTCCATCATTTCCTCATTTTCTTTCTTCTGAAGTGTACAGAGGAAAATATGAATCAATAATACAATTGACAGCTCCTGCTGGGCCTTCACAATCACACGAAACAATTACTCATGAAAAGTCTCTGCAAAAATGCCAACTGTATACTGGTTCATGTGACTCCTACTCAACAACAACAATACTTATACAATACAAAACACGCCTAAATGTAGCACTTGTAAATTAATATAAGAGACCTAAAAAACAGCCCTCCCTATCTAACCTTTTGCTGCAAACAGCAGCAGCAACAGGAAGACAGAATTCCAAAGACACTTCAAAACAAGTGTGGCACATACCAGGTAATATCCAGTGTGATAACCGCTCATGTACCAGGCTATCAACATGCTCCCCAATGCTTCGTCGTCCTCAGGACAGTCTGGCCTCATAGGTGGTGGAGGAGGAATCAACTAAGAAATCACAAAGGAAATGTCTTCGTTTCAATAGGGTGTATCTCAGGTTAGAGAGCAACCAATTCTAAAAGGTTGAAACATAAAACTGGAAAATAGGAACATATCCTGTGTTCTCTGAAAAGGAGTCGAATAAGATGTTGTTTTCTGAACACGTGATTTCCATAGCCTAGGAGAAACAGGATTCCTGTAGCTTGTACACAAATTGTTATTAGGGGGAAATATTATCTGCTTCAGGGAAATACTGTTGGTTTAAGGTATAGCTTCTTCAAATAATTTTCCCCTTGATATTCTTACCAACAGCTTCGCTGCCACAAAGTTGAGTGCAAATCAGACCTTGTGTGTTACATTAGTGCAATTATTGTAACTGAATGTGCTTACACGTGAAAAATACAGACTCTAACAAATGTGTTCTGAAAACACAGGCAGTGGGAACACCTGAGATCACTAACACCTTTCTTCCTCATTCTCCCACCACTTACCGGTGGTCCTGCTGGAAAAGGTGGTGGCCAGCAGGATAAAAATGATGGCGGCGTCTTGCATTTTGATCCAGGCTACATGGAAAAAAAGAAATGGAGCAGTACAAATTAAAAAGGATTTTACTTAAGAGAATTATGTGAAGCAATTCACATATCTTAAATTTAAGGCAATACACCCCAGAAACTTAATGAAAATACACCCAAGTAGCTATTTCTGTGGCACACTCCATGACTTGAAAAGTACAGCTTACATTACACATGTCACTGAGGTAAACAGGGCTGAAACAGGGCTCTAGTTAACACAAGCATTTTTAAAAAGCTTTTCATAAATGGAAGTCAGTCGTTGCACTCTAACAGACAGAAACATATCTAATATGCACGCAGGCAAACACATAATTTCTCTGCTCCTGTGTGGCTGGGGGCACAAGCTGAGTAAATTCCATTACACTGGTTAATGTCTTAGAAAAGATCTTAGACACAAATCTATTGATATGAAGGAAAAAAGATTAAACAAAACTTTATAAAGAAATTTTGCCCAAACAGCAATATTTAGAAAACATAATTCTGAGTTCAGCTGCAGTATTACTTAAGACTCCTACACCACAGGAAAATTTAAGGGTGTATCAATATCCCATCCCTCGTAATTCAGTAGAAAAGCTACAGCTAAAAGGTTGTGGACATCCGTTTTGATGCCTTCAAAGTCCCGTGTTGTGAAACATTCCAGTTGGCTACAAAAAGTGAAATCTTAAAACATCAACAGCGCTGTCATTAACAGCACTATCACAGTCCAGGGAAAATCTTCCCTCTTGGAAGTTACATGGCAACTGTGAAGCAAGTGTTACCTAGGCAGCAAAAGGCTTTCCCCACTAGACAGCACCACGGCAAAAGGGCTACGTTGTAGCCGGATTATCACAAAACAGCAAAGCAACAGATTCTAACATGCATATCAGTACTTTCCTTCTCAAAATGCTGTCAACTGAATTCTAGACAATGATAAATATAATGCTATTGTCTCAGTATTCACAACAATACTAGGCTTAACAGTTGTATATGAATCATTTCAGATAAGATTGAGCTTACTCTTCCCAGGCCTGGGACTGGTGGTGGCGGTGGTGGTGTGGGAAATCGCAGGTTTTGAGGGGAGAATCTTGCTTTTGTGCAGTTGTTTTTGTTTCGAGGTGACTGGGAAGATTTTTCACTTTCATCTGTTGAATATGGAGTCTCATTTTCATTCTAGAAGACCAAGACGTTTTTAGGAAATGCACTAAACAGGCGTTCACAGCTAACAGTTTTAGTGTGAAAAAGCTTGGAAAGTCCCACTCACATCCTTCCCTCTCCCTAGTCCTCCCAGTCCTACTCAGGAATGATTTTATTATCTCACAACTTTATCTGCCCACCATTTTAGCTATGTTTTCTTTCCCTGGTGAATTTCTTGTTGTCCCCTCCCTCTCTTTCATGCTGAGTTCAAGAAGTAAAGGGAAATTCTCATTCCTTCCATCAGCTTGTGTCTGTTTACAACAGAATCAGTGTATCGATTCTCTCTCAACACCAGCAGTGCTACCAGACACCCTGAGAGAAGCTGATTGTCCCGTTTTCTCTTTCCTTTACAAAAGAATGAAAAAGCGTCCCTCACCTCCCCAGAATTCCCCGTCCCATTTACTGTTTCACCGCTGGCTGGAAGAAGTAGATCAGACAGGTTCTGCTCCTCCTGATTCCCGTATCCCGTGTAAGTAACAACACATGTGCCTCTCTTCTGGTTGATGGAGGCAATAGTTGCCAGGTACAAATTGCCATCCTCAGACCAAACAGCATTGCAGCTGTCACCAACTTTCCACTGCAACAGAAGCAATCTCTTGTCAATACCTACACCAACAGTCGGAGACAAGGTGCCTTTTCCTAAAATTATTTTTTGTCCCAGCCACGAGAAAGATGACACCCACCTACAGTGCGGGTATTTTTGTATTGTGTGAAATTGCTCAATGTAACCTATAAATAAGGTTTATAACGTTATCATCCCCACCCCAAAATGTTACTGCCGAGGTGAAGAAGCTACTTCTGAGTACCGTAGAGCAGTACAACACGCAGCACAAGCACGACTGGCATGTACAGGCGAGCTGACCTGTTTCAAAGGCGCCGCGTTGCTCTTCTTCCTATTTCTGTTCTTTTTATGGTTTTTTCTCTTTATCACCATGCGCTGCTCCTGCTTGTCCGAAGGCTCCGAGCACTCCCCATTCTTTAAGGCATTCTTCGGGGAAAGAAAGGAGGAAAACAATAAACGCCAAGCCAGCGGCCCCAGCCGCAGAGTGAGGCCACGGCCGCGCCGACCCCCTTACCTTGAAGGAGGCCACCGCCTTGTCGTAGGCCTTGATGAGGGCCGTGTCGTCCCAGATGTCGGAGTCGTCGCTCTGCGGAGGGCACAGAGGCGGTCAGTCGGCGCGGTGTCGCGGCCAGTGCGGTGTCCCAGCGCGGTGTTCCCGTGTCCCGTCCCCGTGTCCCGCCCCGCTCCCGCCCCGCTCCTCACCTGGCCGGTGCCGCGCCGGAACAGCACCGCGTCCGCCATGGCCGCGCGCGCACCGCGCACGCGCGCGCCCGGCCGCTTCCCGCCCCGCCTCCCGGCCGCGCCCGCCGGGAGCCGCCGGAGCCTCCGGCGTGAGGGGAACCGGGGCGGGACCGCGGCGGGAGCGCACCGGGAATGCACCGGGAATGCACCGGGAATGCACCCACCGCGGCGGGACTGAGCCCAGCAGCAGCGAGCACAGGATTTACTGCTGTATCCGGTGCTGGGCTCCTCAATGCAAGAAAGACGAGGAGCTGTTGGAGAGGGTCCAGCGAAGGGCCACAAGGATGATCAGAGGTCTGGAGCATCTCCCCTAGAGACTGTGAGAGCTGGGACTGTTTAGCCCAGAGGAGAAACCATTGAGAGGGGATCTCATTAGTGCAGTTAAGTGTCTCAAGGGCAGGTGCCAAGAGGATGGTGTCAGAGTCTTTTCGGTGATGCCCAGTGACAGGACGAGGAGCAAAGGCCATAAACTAACCCACAAGAAGTTCCACCTCGGAGAACTTCTTTGCATTGAGGGTAGCAGAGCACTGGAACAGACTGCCCAGGGAAGCCATGGAGTCTCCCTCTCTGGAGACATTAAAATCCCACCTGGACATGCTCCTGTGTAACCTGCTCTTGACCCTGCCTTGGCAGGGGGGTTGGACTGGATATCTCCGGAGATCCCTTCCAACCCTAAAAATTATGTGAACTTGCTTAATTTCTCACCAGCTGTAGGTATTACTATGCCAGAATCGGCTACATTTTCCTTCCAGCTCTCCTTGAGCTGTGTCAGGGGCCTGTTAATAAACAGCGAATGCACTAGAATATAATAGAGCTGACGCAAGCAAAGGCCTTGAAATTGTCTCTTTAGAGATTGAAAACAGTTGCTGAAGAGCACATTTACACACCACACAGTGTGCAGCTGCAGGGGAGCTACAGGTTAAGCTCTGGGTGGCAAAAGCCCCGGGCAAGAGGCCAGGAACTGCACAGGTACCTGTGGCCCAGCCAGGTGACCAGACACTGACACAGTCGAGGACCCCCAGACTTTCCCACCTGTAGACTGTGCAGGTCTAAAAGCCCGAGGTTTCCCTTGTTCAGAGTCCCTCCCCAGAGGCACCAGCTTGAGCTGTTGTTTTGTTATTTAGTTATTGCACCAAGATTAGGTTATATCAAGGATCGGGACGTCTGAGACTCTGCTGTGGGAAGCCTGGTCTGTGTGAGTGTGGGGTGTGTAGCTGTGAAGGGGCTTTGGTCTCAGCTCAGGTGGTGTGAGAGTGACTGCCAGAGTGGCTGCTGGATGGTTAGACAGGGAAGTTTCCCTAACAGTTCTCCCTTGGTCAGCACGCAGTACACTCAAGCATGCCTGTGAAGCAAGGGCTGAGTTTTCTCACACTAACTTTTACTCCTGAGGCAGGTTTAGGCACTAATTTAAAATAGTTTTAGTGATGCACCAATTTCAAGATCTGCTGACACTGCAATTCATTAATATTAAGCCTGCAGCTTCTCTAAAGTTAGTATCAGCACTAGGTTCTGTCAGTTTTGTACACCAACAAAGTCTGCAATTCAATAGGCAACTTTGCCTGTAGTGCAGACTTACACTGCATGTGTTATTGCTTATAATATGCATTTGTTATAAACTTTATTTATATTACACTTGCATACACGTACTGTGTTTCTCCACAATATTATGTATTTCTTGTGTTCTTGGTAACTTAGAAATCAACTGACTATCAAGCATAACCACTTCAGGTTAGACAGTATTTCATGCAACATTTTATTGTAAAAATATTTCAAGGTGAGATTTACAGTTCAGACCTCTGTAAAGTTAAGCACATTCTGAATGAAGCTGTACTTTCAGAAACTGAGACAACCATATCTGGTCGAACTGCAGATGCAGAAATTCTGTTACTGGAACCATTAAGTAAAACTAACAAATGCAGCAAAAGCTGGAGTAAAGCTACTGCTTGGTACTTTTATTCATACACATGCAGAAGAGTGTAGTCAGTTTTGAAACAGCACTCCAGACAACTAAGCCTACAGTAACCAGAAAATACTCTACACTAATGCTACTTGAACAACTCTGCACGATAAATGTTTAATCATTTCATGGCCAGACACTTCTATAAATGATCTTTGATCTTCCAGGCTCTTCTGCTTCATCGATGCACTCTGTCTTATCCATAGAGGCAGCTCATTTTGCTCCTGCCTGCAGAGACTTCCTTTCATTAGCTGCCTTTTGCTTTTGCTGCATGATTTCAGAGTCTCTGTGAAGAAAAAAAGTTGGATATCAGATACTGGCTCACTGGTTTTTCTAAGCAGAGTCTCCTCCAGCTTATTTTTGCCCTTTGGTAACCTCCTCTTCAAGCAGTGAAAAAGGTTAGAATAAAATTTCTCAGTTAGCCATGAGCACACTATTTTTATTACCCCGTGTTTTTTCCGTGCATGCCGTAAGGCAGACAAGTTACTTGATTAGCAGACATTTTATAATTCTTTCAGTTTTGGAAGTAAAGGACACAGTGGATCAAACGTTTTCAAGAAAGCATTACACAATCTTTTCCTGTTTGTACCAGGCAAAAAGCTGCTCAAAAGAAAGAGAAGCTTTATGGGACTTACAAAAAAAAAACACCCCTCTTTAACAGCAGATAGAGCAAAACTTCATCCACGGTTTATGCTCTGGCACGTGATTGGACCGTGAATCAAAGCAAAATACTTAAGTGCTGTTTCAGCTAAGACACCGGATAATTTCTGACCCATTTGCCCCTCCTTTTCTGCCCAGTCATTTCACTCAACTTTGCTAGATCTTACCTCTGTTTTCTCTGAGAAGCAGACAAGCTATCCTCTTTCCTTTTGCCTTTGTGGATCTCCTGGGTTTTCTTCAGGTTCTTTTGGCGGGCAAGTTCACGCTGGTTCCCACCTGTAAGATAAAATACAGTTAAGCAGTTACTACCACTTTGTTTTTTAACCACACCATTTGCCTGTGAAAGTCTGTTATAAAGGTGGTGTGGTATAGCACAATCTGTAGAGCTGGTATGGCTGCATATTCCATCAGTGTCCCCCTCCAGTGCACAATGGGAGAAATTAAAGCCTGTTAGTTCTCACATGTACAATTCTATAGGTCATGTCCAAGAGTTATCAACATTCATTTCAACATTTCTTACAGAAATAAAATGCAGTTTGCCATAAAAGACTGAAGGAAGGCCATCACACAACGGCCTGGACAGGATGATAACAGTAACTCATCTAAACAAGAGTCATCATCTCAAACAAATTCCAGCATCCAATATAGCTTACAAGTTATTTCTAGACTGAAAGAACAGCATTAAAATTAATTACACTCAAATACTATTGAAGAGGTGACCTCAAAAGACTTTTTTATTTGAAATCAAGTGCAGTACTTTAGCATGGCCTTAGCAACTGATTAGTATAGCTTTCAACAAAAGTGAGAAGAGTAACATTACTTGTAAGTAATAAAAGTAAGTGGCCAGTCTTCGCGAACGAAGATCTGGGAAAGGTGTTTTTACCTTTCAAGCCTGCGCAATGGATTT
>JAWWLV010000100.1:26802330-26841267 GCA_035041135.1 Platyrinchus mystaceus | reverse complement strand
ACCCCATTCACTGTCTGTGCTCGAAATCTTTACTGAAATCCAAAAAGATTACATCAACTGGCTTCCCTTGGTCAACTAGGGGTGTTACCTTGTCATAAACGGAAATCAGGTTGGATAAGCAGGACTTTCCTCTCATGAAGCCATGCTGGCTGTAACCAATGACTGCATTGTCTTTCATGTGTTTTTCAACACCTCCCAGAATAACCTTCTCCATAACTTTACCAGGCACTGAAGTGACACTGACAAGCCTGTAGTTTCCAGGGTCCCTCTTCTTGCCCTTCTTGAAAATCGGGACAATATTTGCCAGCTTCCAGTCAGCTGGGACCTCTCCAGATTCCCAAGACTGCTCAAAAATCATCAAGAGAGGTTTTGCAATGAGATCAGCCAGCTTTTTGAGGATTGTGGGGTGAATCCCATCAGGCCCCATAGATTTGTAAGAATCCACATGAAGCAGCAGATCCCACACAATTTCAGGGTCGACTGGGAGTTGTTACTGGAATTATCACTAGTGTCAAAACTGTAAGAACTCAAACTTTGTGCAGTATTTTTATTAAATTAACTTTGCCAGTAAAGAATCCATTGGCAATTTCCTTTTAAAATACTTTGTTACCTGATGATGCCTTACCCTGCATCAGTAGTTGAAATATCATCTTGGTTAATATCAGGTAGACACAGCTCAAGTTTATCGTCCTCTGATCTTGAAGATGTTTTTGGGGACTTACAACTTGGACTCTCAGAAACCTCCTGAGAGTGAAGTGACATCTCCTTTCCCAAGGATTCTAGTGGGTTTAGGACTTCATATTTTCCTGTTTTCTGAAAAATGTAAACACAACAACCAGAACAAGTCATGATAATAAACCCAACAGAGACATTAAGATGTCTGTGAAGTTTAGTACTAATCACACTCCGAAGTGTTTCCTGCAAAATTCCTCTGTAACTGCTCACTAACCATTTCTTAATTTTTCCAGGACAAATACACATTTTTTTATTTTAAACTAAAATAGCTTCAAATCCAGATTCCTTCTTTGCCATCTTGTATTAATACTTTTCTTTCTTCACTGTCAACTCTACAAATCTACCTTGGGTCAGAAAGACACTGGGACACTTAGGAAGAGATACAGTCATCTTTTTCTCCCCAAATACAATCAAGTGAAAAGCTCAAAAGTTTTAATGCAAAAAATTTTAGCTTTTGAAAAAATCGTTTAAAAACTTAATAACTTTGTATTTTTTTAAATCATCAGTATTTCATTTCACAAACCCAAAGGCTCAAATATAACACAACCAAAAAAAAAAAGCCTCACATCTGTGTCAGGAAGGATACTACATTCACTGTCACACTTTGTCAAACTTTCTTCCTTGTTGGTATCTTTTTGTAATACACCTTTATTATTTAGCACTTCTTTTCTATTAGTTGTCATTCTTAAGTTTGGCTTTGGTCTCTGGAATCGACTCCTCAGAAGCCGAGCTGATGATACAGCAGTTTTCTCCTCTTCCTTCTGAGGATCAGATTCCCTACAAAAACAAACAAAAGAGCAATCAAAGGCATGGGACAACACGGCATACTTGTATGCAGCTCTCAGAGCAATAACAAAGTTACTGACATGAAAAAAGATCCAATAAAAACACAGCAATCACCATCAAAAGCTTGTGTATCTGATAAATAGGTGGCCAAAGATAAGATACAAAAAGATGCTGTTTCAGAACAACTGCAACTTTCAGCTGAGATCTGGAAGGCCAGTTGATACATTTCAAGGGGACATATATATTTTACAAATGCCTTTGCCTAACCATGTTTAAAGTTACTCAGCAGACTTAGAGAACACTTGTGGTTGCTCTTTTTTTTTTTTTTTTAAAGGGACACTTTAAGAGGAAACCAAACCCTGTACTCAAGGGTTTATATAAGCACATTTGGATACACTGCTGAGACCAACATGGAGAAGACAACCACAGGAATTGAGCATCATAAAAACGCATTTATTTGAAAATTAGGCCCATAGACTAAAAGATGAAATTAACATCCAACAGCATATAAACATAGTGCTTTCAAGCCCTTGGAGTTTTGTTTGTTGAAGTCTAGCATTGTCTTGATTAAACCTCTCATTATAGATATAAAACTTGTTTGTAATGATGGAGTTGGTAAAACTGTAGAACACCTAGAGATTTTGATGGCTTTGACCCATCTCTTCTCTCCATTAAAAAAAAACCTTACCCTGTATTGAAATCTGAAACCTGTTTCAAGGCATCTGACAACCCCTTTTCACTTTCATAGCTTTCTGCTTCTGAGGACTTTTCTTGGAAATACTGCCTTGTAGATTTTGAGTTCATCTCAGAATCTGTAGAAACATCCCCTTCTAACATCACACTGCATGGTTGAGTGTCTTCAGGAACTGTCAAATCCTAAAAGGAATAAAAGTTTCACTCTATTAAGATGAAATATTTGCTTAACCACTCCTTTAGGAGAGGAGAGGGAAAAGGAGCAGGTTTTAGGATTTCTTACAGAACGACTAAGATCTCTTTCTGTTGTTGTCATTCAACTAGTATCAAACATACTATAAAAGTCAAAAGTTATTTTTCTTTCTATTTTCTTTCTGAAGTGGTTTGTCTTCCAAGACAACTTTTTCTTTGCATTTCTTTTTTCAGATGCAGTATCAGAAATACAACAAAGTGAGACATAATTCATTTATCCATGTGTGCTGGTTTTGCCTGGGGTAGAGCTGATTTTCTTCAGAGTGGCTAGTATGGGGCTGTGTTTTGGATTTGTGCTGAACACAGTGCTGATAGTATAAAGATGTTTTTGTTATTGCTGAGCAGGGCTTACACAGAGCCAAGGCCTTTTCTGCTTCTTGTACTGCCACACTGGTGAGGGGACTGGGGGTGCATGGAAAGTTGGGAGGAGATACAGCTGGGACAGCTGACCCAGATTGACCAAAGGCATATTCCAGACCATAAGACATTATGCTCAGCATATAAAGTGGGGGGAATGATGTTTGTCTTCCCAAGTAACTGTTACACATAACAGAGCTCAGCTTTCCTGGGGAAGGCTGAACACCTGCCAGCCCACACGAAGTAGTGAAAGAATTTCTGGTGATGCTTTGCCTGTGTGTGTGGCTTTTGCTTTTCCTATTCAACTGTCTTTATCTCAGCCCATGAGTTCTCTAGCTTTAACCCCTCCAATTCTCTCCATAATCTGCTGGTGGGGGAGTGAGTGAGCAAGCTGGTACTTGGTACCTGACTGGTGTTAAACCCGACACCACAGAAAACAGAACCCAAGTGCAAGCATAAGGAAACTTTATGACAATTCAGTTTATGCTGAAAGAATAAACAAAGCATGCAATGGCTGTCCTTACAAATTATGTGGCATGTACCCAGATCTTTGTTACCAAAGTCTTCTACTAACAACCCAGCAAAACAACGTGCCTAAGCAACTGCTCAAGAAACTTACACTTTTGAGGCAGGGAACATTGTTTTCATCTCTGTGGTGCATTGTATCTTTTTCTACTTCTCCACCTTTAATTGTCTTCTCTTCAGGATCTTTTTCATTTATCCGTTCTTTTTGCCTTGCAACAGTTCTTCCTAGATTTGGTTTTGGTCTCTGTACTCTGCCTCTCCTTAGAGGCGCAGGATTCAGCAAACACCGTTTGCTGTTTTCTTGTAAACCCACTGTTTCATTAGACCTGGAAAAACACATAAGATCCATGAATTAAATATCACATCTGAAAGTGGGAGGAGAATTAGAGAAGTGGGTTTTTTTCCCTTTGTTTTTAGAAACAGTTATTAACGTACACAGATCTAGAAGGTATTATTAGCTTCTTGAACTAATTATCAAATCTGGTTTATTTTCCCCCATCCTCTTCAACTATCTCCCTTCAAAAACAAAAATTTGAGTGTGGGGTTTTTTTGTTGCTGTTTTTGCTTTAGGTTGTTCTGGGGTTTTTTTTGTTTGGGTTTTCTTGCAGGGGAAGGACAGTTGGCTGTTTTGTAAATTTTACTTTTTACAATCTCTTCTGTAAAGTGTATTCCTCCTTTTACACTACAGCTGCCAATTCTCCACTGAAGAAAAATACAACACTTTATAAATATGTGCATTAAATTACCCACATGTTGGATTTTTTTCTCATCCTACCTGACACCTAACACTTAACTACACTTTGAGAACAAACACTTATTCCTATTGTTTAAATCCTTAACCACTGAAACAGACACATTTCAGTATTAAAGTCAGCAGCAAAGGCTTGTTTTAGTTTTCAAGGGAATAAGTTTTTTTTCATTTACCATGACTGACTTCTTGTTTAAAAGCACCACTTCAAAAACAAAAATGCTTAATCTATGTTTCATGCATTAATAAAGATTCCTATTACTCCCTCAATCTGTCTCATTGCAGAATTTTTTTAAGAAATTTCTATAATTACCACACTATGAAATACTACCAGAAGGGATGGCAAATTGCTGGAGAGCAGCACATACCTCCTCATTTTTCTCATACTTACTGAGACACTGTCTCTAGGACTTGGTCATCTTTTTCTGCCCCTTCTTCACTGGTAACATCAGACCTATTACTTTGGCCAGTATTCTGAACAGAAATAGAACATTATGATATTAACTTTCTTACATTTATAAAGTGCAGCATTACCTGACTGACCAAGGTAACTGTCCGTAACAGGAGACAAAACAGATTGCTTGTGACAGACATATACAATTATAGGGTACATTTCACAGTCAGAGAGGTGCAGCAAAACCAGATCAAACAACTAAAGCTATATGTGCTGTAGGACATGAAAGATTATTGGTATCTACTGTTTGTGTAACAAGATCTCAGCATAGCAGACGTTTCTAAGCAGTATCACACTGTCACTATAGGCCAAGTGGCTAATTCCTGGTCATACTCAGGGGCAAAAAAAGAAAAGAAAAACCCTAGAAAGATAACATTACTGTTGCATCCAGCAGCTTTTTAGTTAACACATTATCTCCAGTCATGTTATTCTATTAAATACCTTTTCAGTTTCCCCCTTAAGCTGTAGATGAGACATTTTATCATTTCCTGAATCTTTTTCAGGCTCTTCTTTCCTTCCAGATGCTCTTGTAATATTAGGTTTAAATCTCTGTCGAAATCCTCGAACTACTGTCTTTACAGTTGCAGGTTTTTCCCGTTCTCTGCAAAAAGGATCCAAAACAGTGACATTTACTCCATAATATTCAAGCCTATGTAATATTCAGTGACTTGCACAGCTTTCTTTACTGGAATCAGACTGTCTTCAGAAGGATTTGCCCAAACTTAGGCAAGTTTCTTCACATGAGAAACAAACCTTGTTTAGTCTTACAGAGCGTGGAAACTCAATTTATCTAGTATTAAAAAGAGATTAATTTTTCACACAGCAGAGGAACTTACCTAGACTGCATACTATATCTGCTTCTGCAAGTATCAGAAGCAGAGCCTTTAGCTGACAACTGAGGCTGGGAGGAAAGCAAAACCATAGTTATCAATTCCCACAACTTCCCCTTTCAAATTCCAAGCACAGTTGGTACTTCATAAAGTAATGCTTTCCTCAACCTTCCAGAAAAGAAGTACATACCTTCTACCACAGTGCCACCTGATAACATCCCAGAAAATGCTAAAGTAAATTTTAAGATTTATATTAAAACTTCACTGTTACTGCTGTCTTTTTGTAAGAGCACTACATAGAATAAATTAACAATTATATTTAGTTAATTCCAGGAGACTGGAGAAGCGATCTCAATACTTACTCAGATTCATTATCCAAATTTCTGTTCTCCACTTCTGTGGCTTCACTGCTGTTTCCTCTTCTACTGTCCTCCTCAGAGCACTGGAATTGAGGCAAGAAATATTGCCCTTTGAGAAGCAGCATTTCTCAAAACACTACTTATAAGACTAGCTGGTCCACAGTATCCCCCTTGATGAAAACAGCATCAAGAACATAACATATTAAGTAACATGGCTCCCTCTGACCTTTTCAGCTGCATTCTCCGGGCTTGGAGAGGAAGTTTCAGACTCCGTTTTGTTTTGTGCTGCTGTCTCCCTCCTTCCAGATGACCTCACCAAATTGGGTTTAGGTCTTTGCAAGCGCCTTCTGTCCGCTGACTTTTCAGTGTTCCTTAAGACAGAAAAAGAGGTGGTATACAGATGCTTACCAAATATACACATAAAGTCTTATACGGTCCAAGATGTACTTCAAGAGCATCACAGACTGCATGAGTCAAGACATGAGAATAAACAGAAAAAAAATTTTATTTTTCTGATATTAGAAGAGAGGCTACAACTTTATTGAAAGAGCACCTTAACAACTTTGCTGGCTTTCAATGGATTCTACTTAAAAATACTTGAAGGAAGCATTTCATGCCATTAAATAAATAGGAACACCTCTTCTCCTAGGGATTCACAATTCAGGTCAGTGTGAACAGGCTTATTGGTTTTAACAGAAACAACAGAAATCTGCTCTATATACCAAATTTTTTGAGTTCTTAAAGTTTTGACACTAGTGAACTGCTCAGTGATCAAAATTTCTATGAAAAAACTTCCATCAAATATGAAAACAATTTATCATGATTTCCGTTCTAGTTCAACCTGCTATGGTCAAGCAGAATTATATCCAAATTGAGTAGACACAGGTTTATTTCAAGTACCACTGCAAGGTAAAATAATTCTACTTACACGATTTTACACTGAGAACCACCTTCTGATGCACTTTGCTTTTCATCTGGTCTATGTGAGTGATGTATGTCTTTGTTCTGAGTAAGAAAAAAAATGTTGTAGAACAGAAACAATACACATAGAACTTTCACTGTAAAGAAGAGTAGAAACAAGATTCCTACAATGGTTGATTGAAAGGGTCTGCTAGAGGTCTTCTGGTACAACTCTCCTGGCCAAGCAGGGCCACCTGGAGCTGGTTGCCCAACACTGTGTCCACACAGCTTTTCAATGTTGCCAAGGATGGAGACCCCACAGCCTCTCTGGGCAGCCTGTGCCAATGCTTGGTACCCCTCACAGTGGAACTGTGCTTTCTGATACTCAGAAGGAACCTCCTTATCTTCTATTTTTTGCCCATTGTCTCTTGTCCTGGCACTGGGCACCACCAGAAAAAGCCTGTCTCTGTCGTGTTTACATCCTCCCTTTTTTAGGATTTTAGGTAGCTATTAAAGAGATCCCTGAGCCTTCTCTCTAGGCTGAACCATTCCTGCTCTGTCAGCCTTTCATCCTATGTGAGATGCTTCAATCCCTTCCCAGTCTTTAAGACCCTTTGACAGGCTGTGTCCAGTATGTCCATGTCTCTCCTACCAGGGAGCCCAGAACCAGTCAGTACTTCAGGAAACGCTCCTGCTAATGCAGCCCAGCTGTTTTATCAAGTCTGAGACCTCCAGGACCCCCAGGTTTTCTTTTCTGCAAAGCTGCTTTCCACCTGCTTGGCCTGCAGCATGTGCTGCTGCCTTGGGTTGTTCCTCCCCAGGGGCAGGACTTGGCATCTCCCCCTGTTGAACTTTCCGAGGTTCCTGTCAGCCCCTTTCTCCAGCCCCTCCAGGTCCCTCTGGATGCCAGCACACTCTTCTGGTGTCTCAGCAATTCCTTCCAGATCTGCCTCATCTGTAAATTTGCTGAGGTTACACCCTGTCCCATCATCCAGATGATTGAGGAAGGTGTTGAACAGGATTCAACACAGTATTGATCCACAGGATACACTCCTGGTTACTGGTCTCCAACTGCACTTTGTACCACTGATCACAAACCCCTGAACTCAACAGTTCAGTCAGTTTTTAGTGCACTTCCTTGTCTGCTCATCCAGTCCATGCTTCATCAGCTCCCTTACGAGGGGATGTTAGGGAAGACAGTGTTAGACAGTGTAAGAAGCCTTACTGAAGTCAAGGTAGACACTCTTTACTGTCTCCCTTCATCTACCAGGGCAGTCATTACATTGAAAAAGGTTATCAAGTTTGTTAAGCATGACTTCCCCATTGTGAATTCATGCTGACTACTCCATGTCACCTTGTTTTTCATGTGTCTGGAAGTAGTTTCCAGGGTTAGTTGTTCCATCACTTTCCCAAGGACTGACATGAGGCTGACTAGACTGTCGTCCCCTGAATTCTCCTTCTTGCCTCTTTCCAAGTTGTGAGTTTAGAAGCCCAAGATTTCTATCTTACTGAGCTGAATGTGCTTGAAAACACATAAGAATTTTATCCTATTTGAAAGCAGTAGAGCCTTGAGCACTGGAATTACTGAATGTTATTGTTTCTCTGGCTGCTGAATTTTGGAAACCTATGTTAGTATAGCTGAAACTTTCTACTCTACCTTAATGTAGAGTATTTCTTGATGTTGTTTTCCTTCCAAAAAATTTTTCCCAAAAGCAATCAGAAAAGTTCAGTGCTGCAGATGAATTACCTCCTTTTTGCAGTTTTTTCCTCCTTTGTGGTTTTTTAAACTTAACCAATTAAACAAATAAATATTCAGAAAACAATTCAATTTCTAGCTGGAAGTCTTAAATTGTGGATAGTAAGCAAGCTTGTAGAGTGTATTTTGCAGTTCCTCAGAAGTAAAAGTTGAAATATATTTTTGTAGGTCCAATGATGAATTAAGTTCTGGAGAAGAGAGTGAACAGAGAGCAAGTGAACTCCATGGGATCCCAAGGTCAAACATAATGAGACTTACTAGAAAAAGGGCTTATCCCAAAGAGGGTGAAAACAAAGAAGAGGACAACACTGAGAACAGAAATGAAGAAGAATGTTTGGTGTTATTAAAAACAGGTGGATCAATGGTAGGTGTTGATCACATGTTTTGAGCCAATTATTCCTCAATTCTTTTGCCTAAGTTCTCAGAACCATAGAAGGCACAGAAATCCAGTATATTGCTGGGAAAGGTTGATGTGATTATTTGATTTATATTTTTTTAATTCAGTACTGGAAATTATGTGGATTCTAAATGGACTTAGAATCTGAAAACTGTGGAAATATTTAAAGTTCACTGTTTTCTTAAGTTCTGCTGTTTATGTGGTCATAATTCTGCATTATAATAGATACATGCTAACACTGTTAGTAATTAATCTAATATTTTTTTATTCATTGAACAATGGAAATTAAGGCCATTGTCTTAACATCTAATGTTACCTAAAACTTGTCTCAGTATACTTCTAAGTTAAAATGAGTGTGAACAATGTTCAGACCTTCTGCTAAAATTTGCTCGATAGGCCTAATTTAGTCCAGTTTAGTTCCTTCTCTGTCTAAAGCTGCAATACCTGAATCAAGTTTTTCTGGTGTTCCTCATTTTCTACATGGATGACTAAAATTTTTCAGTTAATGTATTATTTTGGGTGAGTTTCCCTAGTTGACAGAACTGTGGCTGCTATGTTTGTTTGTGCATATGTCAAATAATATTTAAATCCTGTTCTCTAAAGTATGGCAGTATTTTCTTCCTAGTTTGTTCCCAAGGCAGAAAAAATAATTTTTCCTTCCTGCAAATTGTTCTTTAAATTAATAGGTAGTTTTAGAAAATGATTCATCTTTCTAGCTTCTAAAGAATTGTTTCTCTTGATAAATTGAGCACGGTCTTAGTCTATTAACTACTAGCAGCACTGGGAATTCAGGCATCATAGATATATCAGCTAATGACACCTCTGCTATAGAGGCAAAATTAAAGGCAGTGAGGAAACATGTTCTAAGTTATTAGAGATGTCAGCTGGGCATGTTTTCAGGAAACTCAAACTTAGTTCTTTAAATCTTTTTGTCACCAAAATTAAAGATGTTTGGCACTCATTATGATACTAATTGTCTCCTCTGTTCAGCAAAATTCCAGTAACATAGTGGAAGCTACATCCTTCTCAGAGTCTACAAAGAAACACAATTTTACAGAGGGTGTTGAAGAAACATCTCATAAAAGAACCAGGCAGGTTATTACACTCCAGTCTCCAGAGATATCCTCAGAGTGTGAGAGTCGAGTAGAACAAGATGATGATTTTCAGTTTTCTACCTCTGAGGAGAAACAATCAGACAATCTGACAAGGTAAAACAACTAATTTTGGTTTGTAAACTCAACTAATTGGTAATTATTAGCCACAGTTCTACAGTGTGTTATTTGAATCCCTGCAGCATGTCAGTCCATGTGTCTTCCATCTGAACTCTGCCAGATGCATGCAGATACCCCAATGTCTCTTACCCTGCCTGTACTTTCATAAAATGAACACAGCCAGCATTCCCACCAATCCATCCCATGGTTTCAGCAGGAATTCCTGATTTTATAGAGGAGGACTATTTTTTATTGGGGGATTTGGTATATTATCTGCTGCTACTGAGATGAGTTGGTCCCTGTTATTTTTGTAACTCCCCCACCGTGCAGCTGTGGACCCCTAGCCCTTCTCTTCCCTAGATTAAAGGATCCCAGCTCTTTCTACCTCTTCTTGTAGCCATGTCCAACAAGCTCAGGACAATCCTGAGTGCCATTTGCTGGACCCTGTTTCCTCAACATCATTCCTGAACCAGGGGACCTGAAACCGCACCTGACATGGTACTGCTGATGTTGATAAGGTCGTCTATAGCTTCTGTCCAAAAATGCTGTAAGAGAAAGTTGAAAACCTTCCTGAAGCCAAGTAGTCTCGTATACCATTACTCTCCCCAATCCCTGTAACCAGGCATTTCATCACAGTTTTATTGGTCAGGCCCAGTTTGTACAGGTTAATTGTGGGATTAACCTAAACAGAAACTTTGTGCTGGGAGTGTCCTCTGCTGCCATTTGTTTCCTCACTCCCCACCAGTTTACCAAGGAGAATGTTTTTTGGGGGAAGTTTGTAATTACTTTTGGTACTCAAAAGTGGTTGTGCCCATGATTTTGAGCAGTGAGCAGCTGATTATCAAAGAGGTTGCTGGCTGAGAAACCAGAGCAGATAAGTAGTTCCAGTTGCTAGACATTTAGTCTGATCAGCAAAGCTGTCATAGTTTGAGGTTTCTAGTGTAGCTTTAGCAAAAGAGAACTGGAAGTGTTCCCGTGACTTAAAAAGTATGTGACATCCCTCAAAATGAAAATTAGTTCATCCTTTTCTAATCAAAGCATTCTGTGTTTTATAAGTTTGTGCAGATCTCTTAAACTGCTTAATACGCATTTACAATCAGTACTTTATATATACGTGAAGAAATTAGGATTTCTGATTAAATCTTTATTTGTCACTATAAATTAGGAATGAAATAGTTTGCATTATTGATTACAATGATCTTTTCTAATTGCAGTTGTTCTGATTTGTAGTACTACTCTCTTCTGAATGTCTTGGACTGCATTGTTTTTTAAACTTGCTTTTGTTCTGTGCTTTAGAAGGCAGTTCAGGAGATCATCAAAACGGATAGCACTGCCAAAACATGTGTTGGAGCTAAGAACTGCTGCTTCTTCTGCCTCTGAATGTGAGGCTGATGGCAGTCGGAAGGGGAATCAAAGGCAAGAAGCTAAACTGAGTGTTACTAGAGGCAAAAGTTTGAAAACTAAACACAGAAAGAAATCTGGGAAGGAACCCAGAAGTTCAAAGACAACCTTTGTCACCCTCCGGGCTTCTCAAGAGGAGGAGGATGAGGAGGCAGATGACTTTGAACTTGATGATGAAGATGAATGCTTTGCACCTGAGGAAGTGAACAAGGCTCCAGTGTTTGTTCCTGTAGGTCTTCGATCTCCAAAACCTATTCCTGTTCAGATAGAGGAAACCATGGAGGAGGTATTGTGTAGCTGGGTACTGCATATGTACTTTTGTTCTGATTGTTTAAAAAGCTTTTATTCTAATTGCATCTCTGAGTGTTTGGGTTTTATCCCAATTCAGTTTTATTTAAGAATGGTGTTGAGAGTAATAGGGATGTTACTTGGCACATATACTAGGTTTTGTACTTAATACTGCATCAGTCTAAAGTCCAGTTATGTGGTTACATTTACAAACTGTGTATAGGTCTTCAGGGTGCTCACCAGTTTGTTTATTGGGATTGAATACGCCACAGACTACCATGCTTACTTACCCTGTGTTTTGGGGCCCCAGATGGATCAAATGGAGCACTTTAATTTTATATTTGAATGTTAGGAAATGAGGATATGAGGGAAATGTTTCTGTATATTGTGTCCCCCCTTGCTGAGAAACTTTAACTGCCTGGTGGGGTGACGTGAGCACACAGAGCTGCTTGCTCACTCCTTTCTCCCATGGGACAAAGAGAAATTAGAAGGGAGGGTAAGAAGACTTTCTGTATTCATATAAAGACATTTGCACAGATGAAGCAAGAGCTGCATGTAAAAGCAAAGCAAAATAAGGAATTTATTCATTACTTTCTGTTGTCAGTCTACTGCCTGGAAAACAGGGCCTCAGTCTTGTGTGAGAGTAACTCTGGAAGGCAAATGCTGTAACCACAAGTGCCCTTCTCTTCTGCCCCCTTTCCCTGAGCTTTTATTGCTGGGCATGTCATCATAGGATAGAGAACATGCCTTTGTTCAGCTTGTGTCAGCTGCCCTACTGTGTGAGATCCTGACCTTTTGCCTACCCCCGGCCTCCTTGCTGGGTAAAAGAATGAGAAGAAAAGCTTTGACATTGTGCAAGCACTGTTCAGGAATAACAAAAACACTTGTGTGTTACCAACACTGTTGTAGTTATAAATCCAAAACACAGCACTGTGTGGGCTGCTATGAGGAAAATTAACTTCATCCCAGCCACACCCAGTACAATCTTCACCCTTTATTTCATACCATTTTTGTCATGCTATGCTATCCAGTACATCTTTATTAGCCACAGCTTCTCTTTCTGTTCTTTGATAAATACATGGCTATCATTCCCTTGGTCTGTGCCCTGCCCCTCAACCTTAAAATGTCCATCAGATGTCCTTTGACTTACTTAGTCCATACCTTGGGCTCCACGTATTACGTGGTTGCTCAGGAGACATGGCATGTTGTGTTGAGTTTTTGGGTGCCAAAGCACCCAAAAAGCACCAGGTCAGATCAGTCTCAGCTGCACTTGCCTGGTTTCCTGTAAGGCTTGTCTTCCCTTGATCTATATTCTTCTTATTGTAACGTGCAACTCAGATAATGGGCTTATAAGGTTTAAATGTATATCCATTAAAATCTCAAGCCCTTGTTTCTTTGGTTCCTCCTGTAGAGTTTGACGATGTGGTGGACTCCACTCCTTGCCTTTGTTCCAGTGTGGATCTTCCATGAGATATATTCCATTCAGGAATGTTCTTGCTCTGTCTGGCATGGGGAGATCAATGGATCTCAGTCCCTGATGTTGTCAATGAGAGACCATCTACATATTTGTTAGTTTTTTCAATTGCTGTATATTTTTACACTTTCACGGATGATTTGTAGAGTTGGAAACTTTATGCTTAGAGTGCAGGCCTGTGTTTTATTTGCACTCTTAGATGGTATTTAAGCTTGAGCCTATAAGACTGCAGTGATATTGTATCTTCTTACATCAGTCTCTAGAGGGGAAATGGCGTACTTTTTTGTCATTGTGGAACTGTTAAGGTTTGGGAATAGTGGACTCTGTTCAAGGCCTTGAAAAGGGTTGTGTTCAAAGGTTTAGACATTTTTCTATTTTTTTTTTCCCCAGTGTCATCACTGCTTTCCATTCACTCCAGTGCTGTTTTGCTTGCTACTACTGCTGGTCATCTTCCTCTCTTCTCCCATTGAGATACTGCTTTTATTTTGTCTCCTCAGTTGCACCATTTCTTTGACTGGGTGAAACAGCAGGAGAACTTAAAGCTCAGTCAAAACAGCAAGGGAGACTTTATAATAACAATGGGAAGCAGAGATGCTGCATGGAAACTTTTGCTGAATCTTGGATTTCAAAGTGGGGAATATATATTATATGTGGGGATGACAATCAAGTTTCTGGATTTGACACACAGGAGGCATGAGTACTAGTGAGGGATATTGTTAGATACCTGAGAACTCAGCTGATGTAAAATTTAAATAGGTCAGTAGACAGTATCTATAAAAGTGCAAACTTCTGAAAGCAACCCAGATTGAACAGTATTTTCCATGAGAAACTACTTAGAAATATTGTAACCTTTCTGTCAAATTTCAAGTCCTTATTTCTGAAAATGTCATATATCTGAAGTTCTCAGTGAAAAGACAGGGATAAAGAAGAAGCAAAAGAAGTTAGGTAAAACAGTGGGTGAGTTTCTGTGTGTGGGTATGTCTATTCCCTCTCTTACTTTGGAAAAAGGGTGAACTGTTTTTCCTTCCTGAAGACTTATAAAGCAGAAAAAGCGTGAAAACTAACAAAACCCATTTGATGTAAACAGTCATCATGAAAGATCTCAACTGCATAACTTAGTGTGGTGGAGTAATGAGCAACCAGAAACTAGGCCTTAAGTTGTCTGATGCTTCCACTTAGTTACACGTATCACTGCCTGTTTTGCCTCCAGTTCATACCACTGATGCCTTCTCAAATCAGAAGGTACGGTTTTTAGGAAGGATACCACAAGATGTTGAAGATCTGTTAAGTAGATGAGGTTTATAAAAATTTGCATTTGACAGATTTTCTTCTGCGTCTGATGAACTGAAATACTTTTAAAATTATTTTCACAGCTTGAAATATCTGTGAATCTACCAGAAGTTCAGGTGGCTACTGATGTTGAAAGTCTTTCTCATGCATCTGTCCAACCAGTAGTACAGAGGGAAGAAAAAGAAGTAAGCACCTCAACAGCTGTAAGAATTACTTGTGTTTCATAGTACATACAAAGTTATTTCAACAGTGTCTTATTGCCCTCTGCATGTAACAGTGTAGCTTGTTAAACTCGTGCCACACAGATAAGAGGGGCACAGGTATGGGAAAACTATATAAGGTAAATATTGTTACCCTTTAAAGCCAGGGTAACCTGTGGGCAGAGAATTTACCTGTAGGCATTAAATTAAAATTGTAGAGTCATTTTAATATACAACTTTGATATTGGTTTTCTTTGTATTTAAGGAAGCTACCATACACGAAAATCCAGACGTGGACAAAGGTAGATATGAAACGATCTTGCTCATCTATTTCCTATTAACTTACTACTAATATCTATATTTTCCCCTTTCTTAAAATATGTTTTCCAAAGCTGCCACCATCCTGGCTGACAGGTTCAGCTGTGTCCTGCTGGGGGTCAGTTGCAACCGGCACTGCCCCTGCTGCCAGCACCTTGCCACCCATATCCAGTACACCATTTAAGGCAGCCATGTTCCTGCTCAGTGTTTTTACAGTAGTTTGAGTTTACTGGATGAGAATGGCTGTTTGTCTACAAGCATTTTGGTCCACAAATGAGGTCAATTTAAAAAATGCCTGCTTGATTACTTTGGTGGAAGTGTCAAATGCTTTTCGAATATGGCTTACTGGATTTCTGGTTAATGTCCTTTTGATTTTTAATGTGTGTGAACAACTTCACAGGAATTAATGATGGAAGCACTGAGGCTGCTATGACTTTACTTGCAATGGGTGATCCAAATTTCCAGTTAAAAACAAGCCCTGAAGGTATGATCTGATTTATGGGACAAAGGCTTGCTTGTGCTTTTTCTGGGTCCACCTAAGGAGGGATGGAGAGTGGCTGCAAAGCTCTTCTGCATGTTGCTGCATAGCAGGAGGTCAAGAAACTTTTATGCTTTTAGTCCTGTTGCATTGTAAGACATAGTGAGTTTAGCCAATGCAGGTTGGCTGGAAAAAGTCAGGCACCCTACTGGATATGGCCAACTACATCACTGTACTAGAAAGATGTTTCTGAGACCTGTTTTAGGAAGGACATGTTTATGTCTGGTCACATAAACAGGACAAAAGAAAGGGATCAAGCTTAAAAGACTGTAACTGTCAGTGATCTTTTCAGACCTTTAACATGAAGCATAGCTTTTCCCCCCCCTAACTAGATATTACCTGATTAACCTGAAATTACCTAAGTTTATTCCAGTTTTTTATAGGTTTTATTTAGAATTTATTATCTGCTTTCATTGTTTGAATGTTAGTTTTTGTGTTCTTACTGTCAAACGTGTGCACTTATGACGGCATTTATCTGGGATGTGAATTTGCATCCTTGGAGAATACAAACTTTGTTAAATGAGCTTTGAAGTTATACAGCTGTATATAAGTGCCAAACTGGAGTGGTTTAAATCACGTTTTTCTATTCTGTTTATTGTTATAACCAGAACGGACACACACGTTACCTGCTCAAGGTGAGTTGGACATGGGTAATAGTCTTGTAACCCATGTTTACTTAAAAAAACCCAGAACTTCTAGTCAGTATTTACTTTCTTCAGACACTTCTACCAAGGAATTGCTGCCTCCTGAGGATGGAAGCAACATCACTGTAGAGAATCAAAGCCCTGGCACAAGAATCAGCATAGAAGAATATTCGGAGAAGGATCCTACTGACACCAGGTTAAATTGCTACTTCATTTTCTTTAGTGAGAAATCCTCTGACACCACTTACTTTTGCTAGGTTCTTTCTTGCATTTTGATTGAATTTCAAGTGGCCTTGATTTAGTAAAGGTTTCCCAGTTTGTGTAATTTGGTATGTAATCTGCAAAAACCTCTCTCGTCTCTTTCTTACGATTTTCAT
The DNA here is from genome assembly GCA_035041135.1 of Platyrinchus mystaceus. Classification (NCBI taxonomy): domain Eukaryota; kingdom Metazoa; phylum Chordata; class Aves; order Passeriformes; family Tyrannidae; genus Platyrinchus; species Platyrinchus mystaceus. Next base: position 26,824,734 of record JAWWLV010000100.1, on the reverse strand, counting down.
AAGATGTTTGGATGTACTTTTGGAGATGTAGAACTTGTTTTTTACTCCTGAAATTAAGTTTACCCTGATGGGGGAGAAAAGAATATTCAAGCTAAGTTATATTGGATCACTGTTAATTACCAAGCTCGTTTTCCCAAAGCTCTCTACAGCTAATCAGACCAAGGTAAACTGCTTAAGTGTCACTCCTGCTGTGGGATGTAGATCAAAGATTTAGAGCAAAGGGATGGCAAGGAACCAGTTGATTTTCTATCATTATGGTTTTTAGTGCTTTAGCTTTTATAATTTTGCAATTGTGAATGATGAAACACCTTAATGCGACACTTTTTCAGAAAAAAGTCTGCTGGTGTTCATGTATTATTTGAAAGACTATTTAACTTGTTGATTGCTTGAACAAACTATGAGATTAGTTGTTACTATGACTCTAAAAAATAATAATCCAAGATATTTTATGTCCAGTTTGATTATATTATTAAACCAGAACTTACTATCACGTGATCAGTGTTATATTTCTGATCTTCTCCTGTTATTTAAATATTTCAATTGCTTTTTGGTGTTTTTTTTTTCCTTTGGGTAGGGAACACCCTACTTTGCTGTATACCTGCCTGTATCAATTCCCAGATGATTTTTATTTTTTGTTCTGCCAGATAGTATTCTCTGCCGGCTGCAGCCTGTGTGTCAGCTCTTCATTGTCTGATCTGCCCCATATCTCTTATATCGTCTCTGCACTAACTGTCAAAAATCAAGAACTGTACTGATGGCATTTTTCTTTTTACTTGCAGCAATAGCTCTTTGCCTGTGGTGAGTAGTATGGAACTGACAGGAGACAGACTCCTGCAGCCTGAGCCAACCTTTGGACTATTGAGGTCCAGTGAAAATATAACACAGAAGTTACTTAACACAAATGTACTTGTGGAACAAGTAGAGCAAATTCAAACTGGTAAGCCTGTTTCTTATCTTAGGGTTCTGAAAATGGTTTATTCAGATAGATTAATACTGATTCATGAAATGAAACTGAGCGGAGAGTCTTCATTTTCTATTCATGTTCACAGATGACACATCACCCCTGTAATATGGGGTACTCATTTGTGGTATAGTTTTGTACAAAAGTACACCTTTCAGTATAAAATGAAATGAAATTTGAATAGCAGTTTTTCTTGCAGGTCTGAAAGTATGTGGAAAGGACTTAAATTACTGGAAGGCAAATTACAGAAATAACAGCACAATACAGTGTACTTTTTTCTATTAATATCGTCTTTCCCTTCTATTAAAAGTAGAAGAGGAGCTCGAAAGAACTGTTTTCCTATTCTTAAAGCAGTTACAAAAAACGTGCTCTTCAAACTCCTTAATTATCTTCATATCACTGACAAAATGCACAACATACCAAAGGCAAGATGAGATATGTGTGTATGTCTTATATAAATAAGACATAAATATACATGTGCACATGTACAGCAAAATTGTTAATTTTGTAGTGTGTTAATATATATACATATACATAACTTTAATATATGCAAGCTTATATGTAAAAAGTAAATGAATATATATATATACATGCAGATAAAACCCCCATTATTTTAACTTTTATTCATATAAATCTTAGATCCTACAACCCTGAGTGGTACTGCAGAAATGCAGAAGGTGGAACTAGAACTGATCAGACGAGCTGCAGATGATTCTTTAGTTCTTCATGATTTTGCAACTCAGAGTATGGAACTTATCAAGCAAGTAGACAAAACTGAGAGGTAGGAAGACTCAGCAGTTAATATTGATTTTATTCCTACAATTCTCTTAAAATGTGCAACTGAAGTTCAGGTGTAGGGTGTGACTGTGATGGAAACAGTGTGCTTACAGACACTGTGTATGTTTATGCAGATAGTGTAAAATTGAGACTTCAATTTTTAAGGTTTTTCTGCCTTGCATGTGGTGCTACAGCTTTTGGAGGTAGAACATTAACTTATGTTTGCTGTTCCAGAGCTTTGTAATTACCTTGCTGCTTAACTGTCTTCCATAAAACTGCGTCTGAAAGGAAATGTTAGGAAGCTGATCAATTTGGAAATGTTAATGAGCTTGTAAGGGTTCCTGCTTGTCTGTGCTTGTAGTAGGAAAGTCTCCATTAGTGGAGTTACGGAGGCTTTTTCCTGAAATACTTCATGTAGACTTATTGCAAGATTATGCATTCTGTTTAGTACAATGAGATGTTTTTTAAACAGGTGCCTTGTTTCTCTATACCTACATATGCTTCATATTAAATAAATCATAACTCAGAATTTAGCACATGCACAGTGTATCTTCATTTGGCTTCAAATTAACTAGATATATACCTTACAGAGCAGAAAAACAGATGACAGGTGCTTGTGGAGATTCAGGAGATTTAAGACCTGTAACTGCATCACCAAAATCTGAAAAATCACATCTTGGACTAGAGGATTGTCCAAATCAAAGTTCTGTGGCTGAAGTTCCTGAGCAAAATCCTTGTCCTCTTAAGCACAATATATGCACAATCAGCTTTACTCAGGTAAAGAACTTAATTACAGTCTAGAAGTGTCCAGTTTCTATAATTCTGTAAAGGAAAAGGTTTTCAGTGCAAATGTACTCTCCTGTTTCAAAGACCTGGTACCTGAGCTGTGAATGAAGTGAATGAAACTTGCCTTTTTTCAGGGGCACAACCAAACAGTCTTTCAGACAAACTTAGTCTTTGCAAACTGTTCGGACCATTTCACCAATAAGTGATGTACATTGGCAAAATTTTGAGCAATTTTTAAGAAGTTTTGATGGAAGAAGTTACCTAGGATTCCTGTAACTATTCAGCGTGACCTCTTATTGTTGTATTTGTTTAAATGAAAATTAAGTTTAAATGTTACTGCTTGGATGCAGCATATTCATTGCTGCTTTCATTTGCTTTGTTTAAAACAAACTGCATCCTTTGTTATGCTGTTTCTCATTTATTTAAAAACCCAATTAAGAGCTTTATACATATTTTATATATACATATATCATTTATGTTATCATTTTTTATATTATGGACAAACAGTGTGTTTTTCACATCCATTTCTTTGCAGTGGCTTGTGTATTCCTGTTCTAGTATAAATGAGAATTATCTTATTTCTTTGTGAGAGAAAGGTTCATTCTAAGTTCCCTCGGGTTTTTTTGTGTTGTCTGAGATCAATGAACATGCAGTTACAATGGAACAGCTGATCCATAAAATCTTGTTTCCCCAGTGCAACCTGTTGTGTCAAGGCCGATTTCATATTAGAACAAGGTACAAGAATGATTTGGCTCTTACAGGGCTGGCAGAGAGTATGAAAAAAGGCAATTTGCAATAGATTATTCCTGGTTTTAGCAAAGGGACAAGCCATAAAAGGGAAGGGAGAGATGAGCTGCAGAGCTTGGTGTTTTTCTTTGGCACTGAGTGGTTTTTTAAGGGTTGGAGGAATTTGCTTCGTTAGTGCCACTGAACAATTTATTGTGTGAGTCATCTCTGACAGAGTTGTGCTGTAGGAAGTATAAATTTATTTTGACAAACCATCAATACAGACAATGAGCTGCATATAAATTTTATATTTCCCCAGTGTTTCTTGTCCTTGTCAGGCTAATATCCTTCAACTTAGAACAGCTAGAAATGAAAGTTGACAAATGCAATTATGATGATGTGATTAGATTTTATTTTTGCTCTTGAGCATTTGACATGCCTTGTTTCTTTCCTGTTTCCTAGAGTTATTTCCTGGATTTATTAAGTTGTTTTATTTCAACTGTGTTGTTTCTAGAATGAAGCTCATGCTGAGAATGCTCAACAACAGTGCATGAGCAGCACAGAAGAAACTTCAGGTATAATGTGCTAATACTGAAAGTTAGCAAAAGCCCACACTTGTGTATCTTGCAGTTGTGCAAAGATGAACAAAAAAATTTAATTATTTTCATTGACATGATTAATCAATCTATTTCATTAACAAAAATAATGACCCACAGCACAGTGACGTTCCCTGCCCTAGCCTCTTACCATTGCATTTCGTTACCACAAGCTAGACTTGGGAACTTTCGGAATGGCCAGCCCTTCATTAAGTTTAAATATCACTGGCAGGGAAACTTCTTGCTACCTCTGCCTGCTGTGAGCTCCTGCTGCTTACGTCATGCTAGGTGTAGCAGTTTTTAGAGCCCTTCATTAACCTCTGACTCACCCGTCAAAAACTGAACATGACAAAGGGAGAGAAACTATGCAGTTCTCCACTGGTTTGGGGAGCTACAGTTGCTCATGAAGTTACCAAGTGAATGCTGTTGTCAGAGTTGTGAGTAGGAGGGCTGTACTGTGCAAGTGTGGAGCGGGAGAGAAAGATGAGAAGTATAAGAAGACAATCAGACTTCCTTCTTTAGCTGTACTGAGTCAACGGATTAATGCCTAACTGATTAGATGTGATGAAAATTTTGAAGGTGATGTCTGCTTTTCCCTGAAACAAGTTGAAATGCAGTTGGTGTGGAACCACTATTTATCTAATGTATGGGATAGTCACTGTGGCAGAAGCACAGAGTAGTTATTTTACATGGAAACTGCATCCAAAGCTGTAACTCATGAGCTTGTGCAAAGGATAGGGGTAATACTTCTTCTTAGACATCTGTTATTATGCTGTTATTGCCAGGATCTTGGCATGAAGCATCTTAAATCATGGTTAATTAGATTAAGAACCAAAACGAGTTGAGGTTGGAATAACAACTTTACATCATCAATGAGAGCTGTCTTAAGTAATGGAGTACCACTGTTGTTTTCCATCTTTTGAAAACTATACAAATGTTCTCTCCTTAAATTCTGATGGATGGCAGTTGGCAGTTATCTGTTAATGTCTATCTGTTGATTAAATTATTTCTATTTTTCATTTATTAAATTCAAGACTATACTTCTCAGGTCATTTTCTGCCAGTCCACAGTGAGGGGAAAAATCCTTGTGTTTACCTCCAAAGCAACAGACACCTGCCATTTAAAGAAGTAACTCTTAATACCTGACAGTTGCAATTAAAGACAGGGCCATTTGACCACCATGACACGAGTTTAATTAAACTGCAAATTGTTTTTTAATGCTAGAACACCATTTAAAAAGCTCCATCGCTACCAGGCATTTTTAATATTCTTCATTCTCAGTGGTAATCAGGACTCCACTGCAATGAGTAGGCTCCAGGGGATATTGATGCATACCTCATCTAAGGAGAAAGGAAGCAGATTGTGCCTTTTTCCAGGGAGAAATGAGTGCCTAAAATTTCATTACGCCATGTAGGAAGAGCATGAAGACAACAGCGTAATTTCAAATTTGAATAATAGTTTTTTGATATTTCTTTATTCCCCTGAAAAAAATTATAGTACTGAACGATGATCGTACATGTCCAGAGGAGGAACAGACATACCTTTTAACGTTGGTGGAAATTCCAGTTGACTCAGAGTTTGATGCATCTGTTGTGCTGGAACAAACTTCAGAACCGTTACTACCAGCCCCAATACTTATCAGTCCAATAAATGCAAGTGAAACAAGTGTGACTGAAGTGGAAAGGTAAATGCTTTATTTTTGATCAAAGTGAAACATCTTTTGTATACCTTGATTGTTCCTTGAATGTGCAGTACAGATTAGAACTTCTCAAAAGAAGAAATGCAAGAGGAGATAATTTTGACAGACTGGTCAGAGAATTAAGAAAATAAAAAGGGCTCTAATTAGATTTGAGGAAGATTTCATCAGTGATTTAAAATTAGCATTTTAGTTAGCTGGGATTTTGGCATCAACCTTGATTCTGATTTATCCTTTAGAGCAAGTCTTCCTTTTTAGTAGAAGTTATTTTTCCAGCCTGAGCCTATTCTGCCATGGATACTTATAATGAAAAGCAATTAAAATGAAAAAATCTAAGCATGTTTGCATTGTTACAGTACTTTAACTGTTCTGCAAAGTAGCTGTTTATTAATTGCTCTTCCAAATTTTTCATTTAGATGGTTTTCTGGAGAACATGATAAACAATAGATACAAATTCTGCTGTCATTCTCTTGAGTTTGTGCAATGTTCAAAAGGCAGAAGAGGTACAAAAGCAAACAAATTAATTACTCAGCAGAATAATACCTGGTTTGTATACTGTGATACAAAGGGGTTGAGTATTTTTTACAAGGAGTACCTCTCAGTGCAATGTAGCAAAATTGTTATTTAAACATTACAGTTGAACTAAATCTCCTGGTCAGTTTGGGAGAAAAAAGCCCCCAACATCAAAGGAAAAAGGCACTCTGAAGAATAGAAGTGTTGCAAAGTTGTAAAAAAAAAAACCCTATTACTATACTAATGTAAATCCTTAGATCATTATTAGAGATGTGATGCAATTCCACATAATTGTGGAGGATCTTGCCCTATGATATCAGAAACTAATGTCGTTCCCTTATAAAAAGGAGAGGTCTTTGAGTCAATTTGGCTGTATAGCCTAAGAATTCTCACTCCTGTGGAACTACTGATGATAAACAGAATTGCTTCATGATAAACATGAAGTACATGTTCTGTCTCACTGTTCCCTTACTGCTTTACGCTATTTCCCTAGTCTCTGCTGCTTCCCTGTATGTCTTACTGTCTTTTGAGATCATACAGGGTACAGGGATTCAACTGTGCTTATAAATAATACTGTATTTTAGCATTTTCTAGGGCATTTAATCAGTTGCCATATTTTTACATTTTATGAAAGGATCAAGTGGAGTTCAAATAGAACAGCTAAAGTAACTAGATTCAATTATGACTAGAAAAACTAATTCGAGATAGCACACCAAAATGTTTCTTGGTAGTAAATAGTACATTTGAAGTTAATTTTGACAATAAGCAAGAAGGAACATCACCACAGATCCATGTGTAACTTATACAGAAATGTTATATGAAGTAAATTTTGGCTTCTTGTAAAGTCGCAGTAATGTCTTTATATGTTAACAGCATTGGATCCGTGACAACTGCAGCTGGTGAAGTTGCTACGCCTTTAAACAGCAGTATGGAAACCAAACAACTGGAGAGTGCATCAGTAGACCCTGTTCCAAAGTTGCAGACAACTCAGAAACGATCAGCTGCTGAGCTTGAGGACAGTGATTTTCCTCCTGCCAAGAAAACTCTGTCTACTGTTGCAGTGGAAGGTAGCTTGGAAACCACTTGTAAGGTGAGATCAAAATGTGGAGATGCATAAATGCATTACAATAATACAGCATTTTAATGATGTTGATTTGTTAATGGTGCCACTTGCTTTAAATATGTAGTGCCTATACAACTTAAAGGAAAATCAACACTCATAGATTGCTTTTAATTTTGAATTCTACAAAAGTTTTTGGGTGTTCATTTATTTAGTATCAGGTTTTTTGAGAATCTGTGGGCTCTCAGGTTTTTTTAATTAGACTTCCTACTAGGCAGACTAGGATATGTCTTATTTGGTTCATTCAGCATATCCTTTCTGGCAATGACATTGCAGGAGGGGAAACTTTGGAGGTTGATGATTGGATGATTGACAAACTGCTTTGGTTCACTGAATGATGTGATTCTGCACCGTGCCTATTACATGAAGAAGCTGTTAGATATGTTGCTATCAATTTTTGACACAGCAGGTACTAGTTTAAAAGAGCAAGCTGCCAGTGAAAGGTGGCTAATGTGTTTCCAGCCTCCTTCTGAGGTTTTCATAATGTGACCAAGCTTGTGGCAATGACTACTGTTGATTTTTTTGAGTAGGTGAGGATTGTGTAGTGTACCTTGCTGAAGGAATTATCCACATGATTCAGAGAGCTCTACTAGGAAGGACTGGATTACAGTCCTCTTCTTTCTTGTGATCTCTCATCTTGATATCCTTGTCAAGTCATTTGTCATAAGAACACCTTAAAAAGCTGCTCAGGAAATGAGTTAAGTTATGAATGATGCTGTACTGTCTTCTGTTTCACGCCTGTTCTTAGAACTTTAAGAACATGTGTGATACAAGTTTATCAACTTTCATTGTCTCTTCTATATTGAAAGCAATAGAGAAAATAACTTCTTTTTTTTTTTTTTTTTAAAGGGTTATTCAGTTAAATCCACAGATGCACCAATGATAGCTTCTGGTAGGTAAACTTAAACTCGTAAACCAAAGTATAATGAATGTAAATGCTTAACACATCACAGTTTAATACTAGTTGTCGTGCTAAATATTCCTGTCTGAAACTAACATAAAATTAGAAACTATTTTTCCTGCTACTATGCTAATACCACCATTCCATGTTTTCTGCTGTAAACTAGGTATGTTGGATTCCATAACTGGCTGTTTATTTCATAATGGTTCTAAAAACGTTGCTGTAGGTAGTCTATTTGTGAAATTTGAGAGGTTTTTTTGACTAAACATGTTATCTTCTCCTAAGCAGATATTTCCACCTGTTGGAGAGCACTAGCAATCAAAAGCATTAACTGGCATTTTAACCACACTATGCCCAAATAATATATTTTTTTATTAATTTGCATTTCTATTAAAAAAAATAAATTGTTTGAAAGCTTAATCTGCCTCTGAAAAAGTAGAGAAAAAGCAGAATTGCTGACAATGCAATCTTAAGTGATCTGAGCCAGTGAAGGGCTTGGAGAGCTACGTTTTGGCCCTGAAAAAGACTTTAAAGGGAAATTGTAGAAGCTTAAACACTGAGATGATTTGACTAAGCTCTATGGTGTGTTGCAAAGGGTGAGAAGAGGAGGAGCATGCTGTAAAATCTAAACCCATGCTTCTATCAGCTTTTCCCCATAAGATCTCTAAGATCGTACAGGCTTTAAAAGTAGACTGTGAACTTTTAGTTCTTAGTGGTGACTTAAAAACATAAACTACAAAAGAACCTGAAAAAAAATTCAGCCTTTCTCTTGCAGTGGTGCAAGCCATCTTAATATCACATGCACCTTTTGGGCTGTTATGTTATCACTGAAGATAAGTCATGGAAGTCTTTGACTCTCAGCTCGTTTTACAGGGAATCCTTTTCGAAAAACAGAGCCTTCAGCAAAGGAAAAAGTACTTACCTCTGTATTGGTGTCTGAGTCTACATCACAACTCACTGAGAGAAGCCAGCTTGAGACTTTGGAGAATTTAGGGAAAGCACCACTTGAAAATTCAGCATCCAAACAGGAAGAGGAGGTGATATCTAGATTAACCTCTAACAGAATAGCAGAAAAAAGTGGACAAGGAAAGCAGGAGAGTGTGCATGAATCTGGACAGTTGGAATATACTGGAAGCCCAGCATCATCTTCAAAAACTCCATTACTCAGGTATTTATGCAATAATGTTTTGTTAGCCTGTTCTGTAAAAAAGACCTTGTTTCCATGTTGAGTATTTTATCAGTATCATTGTTTGTGACCTACCTGGCTAAGAGTTACAGTATCTATAGTCTCCTGCAAGTTAGAAAGGATCAAACTGTCTGCTTTGAAATTTGAATTATTTTACTCATTAAATGAGCATATCGACCAGGGACACTGCTGACATACTGTGTGGCTCTTTAGGCATTGACAGATGCCTCTTGTCAGGCAGACACCCACTAGCTATGATAGGGACTTAGGATAATTTTTGTTTTCCTTACGTAAGTCTTATGTTGTGAGATATATACCCATCCACTTGTTTTGGTGTTTGTGCTGCCTCTAAGATTTGTTACTGGTATAGGACTAGGACACTGGATTTTTAGGACTAACTTAAGACGCGTCATTTCTGCAAAGGAGGTTCAATTGTGGCAGCTTAGAGGATACTCCTCTTATCTCTCCATTGACTTGACTTTTTAAAATATACCTTTATATGACTTTTAAATATACTTTAAATATACCTTATACAAAAATGCTTGTTTAAGTGTTTGATTCCCTGCTCTCTATTGCTCCTGTGCTCACTGATTTTGATTGTGGTGCTGCGCTCTTCTGATCCTGTCATTTTCCTTTTTATTTTGCCTGTGTGAGTACCAATACTGGCTATTTGTACTTGGGACATCCACAGCAATTGGATAATGATGCATTAACATCAGAATCCTTGCCCTAAAGTTTACTTTCTGATTTGTAAACTCTTAATACCTTCATGCTCTGTTGTACCTTCCTCAATGCCGCGACTTGTGTAACTTCACTGGTACTGGGTTTGATGCTATAAGTAGCCTGAAACCCTGCAGCAGATTGTAATTTTTCTGGTGTTTGAAGTAGTCTGCTGTGGCCCCATCCTTGGGAATCAGCGTTTTTTTTCCACTGATTACATGAAGGACGCTCTTTTCAGTTTGTTCTTTAGGAATGTGTCTCAATCCCTGTTGGAATCACTTTCTGAAGGTCTAGTAGCTTGTTATGGGCTGTGGATTAATATCAAATAGTAGCTTCCTGTTCTCAGGGTTTAAAATTGTCAAGAGTCTCTGTAACTCTTCAAAAAACTCTTGTTTTGTGCCAGAATATTCAAGAATACAAAAGCCTTTCTCAGAATGACTTTTGGTTTCTTCTTACAATTTTCATAAATCCCATAGGTGTGTGTTTATTTCCTGTGTAATGACTTGGACTCCTGCAATACTATTTACATCTTCCTTTAGAGCAGTCCTGTAACATCTTGACTGTATTTGTTTTGAACAGGGGTGGACGAAAACCTTTGGGATTTTTATCTTTAATTTTCAAAAAAAGTAGTTCAGAATCTGCAGAAGATACCAAAGGAAGTAGAGGGAAGATCCAAAAGCCTCGAATTGTGACTCCAAAACGAAGTCTAAAGAAACCCACTCCCTCCACTAAGTGTGATAGGGAATCTTGTTCCCTTCCCTCTACATCATCATGTGTGGAATATGAGCACGTAGCTGCTGATGCTGCGGTTACGGTATGTGTTTACTTTGGAACACCCCTGCATTTTTGAGATGTGAAGAACAGCAAATTAGGTGTTTCAGGAGTGGGCAGCTGGGCACGTAGCGCTCATGTTTTGGGAGAGATATCTGCTCCCATGAACAAATTCTGACTTGTGCATGTCTAAGAAACTTGAAGGGAGCTAAGTTTTTTTTTTCCCTGCATGTATCCCATTTGTGACGTTGCTTCTCATTTTCAGTAAACTCTGAGGGTTTTTTGTCGAAACTTCCTACATAAATAGGAAGCTCAAGTGCGTATATGTGTAAATATATTCATACTTACACAGAGATTAAGACTCTTAAGAGCAATCTTTTCTTGTTTTATTAGGTTCCAAGTAACAGCTCATCTGAGACGGCACCTCTTTGTGCTAAAGATCAAGAGAAGGAAGAAGAACCAACCAGAGTCTCTGAGTATTTTTTCAGTGACATCTTTATGGAAGTGGATGATTCAGAATAGCAAATGGGTTTCATAAAAACCTAGGATTACAGTATATAATGCAACAAGAAAAGAGTATTTTTTTGTTCTGACATTTTTTATTCCACACTTACTATCAGCCAGTAATGCTGTTTTTAATTAATATCGTAAAGATGAAATGGATTCCTCCTTAAGCAACCTGGATACTTTCAAAATGTTGACATAATCTAAACCACTACAATGATGTCATTGGACCATACCAGCGACTGCTGACCTGTAGTTTCCCTTGTTTAGGTGCTGGCATGACTATCTCACAGAAAAGTGCAATGAAATAATGTTTAATCTTGTAACAAATATACCTTTGCATTTTAATGCTAAAGCTTTTGGTACTGGCTAGCCAAGTTCTTTACTTCTTTTTGTGAAGTATGTTATGTTTGGAGGAATAGACCTTTCAGGTACAGTGTAATCTCTGAAGATCAGAATGCAAATACTGGAAGTAGTGTGGTAAATAGGTAGATATGTTAAGCACTGCAGGTATTTTTATTAGAATCTCCGGATTACATATTTTTTTAAGAGTTTTTAATTACATAAATTAAAAGATCCCAACCTGAAAAGCCCAGTGAGATTGGTTCCTTAAAAATGTATAGAAAACTAGACAACAGAATTTACTAAAACATGTTAACATGAGGTAATCTTTGCAGTGTTCATCACCGAGAGGAAGAGATTGATGTTCCCTAGTATAAATGCTAATTTTCTTCTAAATTGGAAAACAAAGCAATCAATACCATTTCTTTTCCTTGGTTTTACATGTAGGCGTTTTATTTGCTGACTTCCTTGGTTTCCTTTGTGCAAAGAATTACAAAGAGATTGGATTTAAACCGTGACTATACAATGTTGTTGTTATGAGGATTCGCTGCTTGAAGCAGTTCAATTTGAAGGGTTTTCTCATGTTGCATGTCTACTTGTACTGTAACTTGCTATAAAATTCCAGTGTAGCTTTAGGTTTTTTACTTACCTCATCAAGATGATGAGGTAATGAGGTTTATGCACTGTCAAAGTGTCAGGTGGTTACTGACAGATTCAGTATTTACTTGGAAACTCCTGCTTGCACAAGAATGAGTGTGTAGAGTTGAATAGTCTAAATTTTTCTCCTGTTACTTAATAGTAGCAGGTACTTTCGCAGAATAAATTATTTATTATGAAAGTGAAACTGAAATCTATCATCAACTTTTAACTGGGTAATTGTTTACTGGCAGGTAAATAAGTATGTCGTTAATTCAGAAAGACTTGAAGGAAGTTCAAGAATGTTTGCCTTTTCAGAAGTTACTTAAAATTTTGTCAGTGAGGAAAAATATAAAAGCTACTGTTACTGCAAATTGATATATTAGTAGGCCTCTGTCAATGAAATGTCACTGTCAGCAGTATTCCTTGGGGTGATAGAAGAGGGACTAATGATCCCAGTGTGAAGTAACTTATTTGAAAGCATAATAATCAACCCACCTCACCTCCCCAAAAAACTCCAAAAGCACCAACAGTTTCTGTTCGGATGGTATCTTGTACTTTGCCTAATCCATTTAACTTGAAATGTTTATCTAAATAGTCTTACTGTACATTATAAAATGAATTTGTGTATACATAAAATTATGTATTGTATATCTTGTAGATACTATTTTAAGTATGCAAGTGTTTACTTACTTCATGATACATGTGGCATGTTTATATCACTTGCACTCATAGAGCCTAAAAATAGATTTGTGGGGAGTGTCTATGAAACAGTTACTGTGAGTACCTTCTGAGTGAGTACTGAGGGGATAATCATTCTACATTTAGTTGCATACGATTTAGCTTGCATTCAGATTACAAGGTGGGGAAAAAAATCATTTCATTACTAAGATTTATGGTGCCTTATCTGAACTGTTAATTGGGGCTATGCTTTCTCTTTCCTTGCAGTGAATTCCATGCACTTTGTTAGATGTGGGGGGTTTTTTTCTTTTTTGGTTAAAGAACAATTTTAATTTGGATAGACATAGGTCAATTTTGTTTTCTGTTTTGTGTATGAAAGTTCTATAACGATGAAGGATGTAAGAAAATATTGGTGAAATATCAATGCCTCTGAGTAGCATTTTCACAAAGATGTGGCATAAGACTGCTTTGCTTAGAGTTGTCTGACACCCTGTATCATCGCATATAAGCTTTCTGTTTCAAGGAAAGTAGTTCTATTCTCTGTGTAAATTATGTGAATAAATTATTTTCTATTACTTTTGTTTCCATTTCTTTGAATATCAGTTGCAGTTTTTAAATGCTCATAGGCATAGTAAGGTAAAGGCAGGGAGGCCCTGCAGAGAGACCTCAACAAATTGAGGACTGGGCAATCACCAACCATATGGAGTTTAACAAGAGAAAGTGCCAGATCCTGTACCTGGGCTGTGGCAACCCTGAATATACAGACAGGCTGGGGAATGAGAGGCTGGAGGGCAGTGCTGTGGAAAGGGCCCTGGGGGTCCTGGTTGATGGCAGGTTTAATGTGAGTCAGCAGTGCCCTGGCAGCCAGGAGGGCCAACCGTGTCATAGGGGGCATCAGGCAAAGCATCACCAGCCGGTCGAGGGAGGGGATTGTCCTGCTCTGCTCTGCACTTGGAGAATATTGTGTGCAGTTTGGGGCACCAAAAATAAGAAAGATATTAAGCCATTAGAGAGTGTCCAAGAGAGCGCAATGAAGATGGTGAAGGGCCTTGAGGGGAAGCCGTATGGGGAGCATCTGAGGGCACTTGGTCTGTTCAGCTGGAGGAGACTGAGGGGAGAGCTCCTTGCAGTTATAACTTCCCTGTGAGGGCAAGAGGAGGGGCAGGCACTGTTCTCTTCTCTGTGGTCACCAGTGACAAGACCTGAGGGAATGGCCTGAAGTTGTGTCAGGGAAGGTTTAGGTTGGATATTAGAAAGATGTTCTTCCCCCAGAGGGGGGTTTTGGGCACTGGAACAGGCTCCCCAGGGCACTGATCACAGCACCAAGGCTGCCAGACTCAAGAGGTATTTGGATGATATTCTGAGGCAAATGGTGTGACTCATGGGGATGGTCCTGTGCAGGGCCAGTTGTGGGCTTGATGATCCCTGTGGGTCCCTTCCACCTCAGCATATTCTGTGATTCTCTAAGGGTGGGCTAAAGGAAAGGCTGAAGTCGGGGCTGCAACACCAGGATGCATAAAGACCTGCTGGCCTGGCAGTAACCAGCTGAATGTGGCTTAACAGGGTCGCTGTCGTCCTTCTTGTGGTTTTGTTATGGAATAGCACTTGATTTACCTGGTATCAGACTCCTCGGTGTTATCTCTAAATAAAACGGCCTTGACTTGAAAAAAGTTAAACTGGAATGCTGGAGAACAGCAAAGCATTCAAACAAGGAAACAACTCGACCAAAGCGGTCTGGATTCTAAAAAGCTCTGTCCCTATTACTCTATAACAAAGTTTCTGGGAAGGCCCAGTGGCTCTCCTGGGCTGCACAAGCATGTGATCCTGGGCCAAATTCTTCCAAGGGACGTTGTTCAGCACCCCGTTGCCCCCGTGGCCCGGGCACAGGCCCCGCGGCTCGGCCCGGCCCCGCCGTGCCCATTGGCTGCAGCGGGGGGAGTGGCGGCAGCGGCGCGGCCTGGGACGGCCGGCTCGGCTCGGCTCGGCTCGGCTCGGCTTCGCTCGGCCCGGCCCAGCCATGCTGGGGGGTGTCCCGCGGCTCTCGGGCCGCTGGCTGGGGCTGCTGCGCCCGCTGCTCGCCCGCGGGTACCGCGGCGAAGCGGTGGCGGCGGTGGGGTCGCCCCCCGATGCGAGCTCCGCGCTCTACCAGGTACGGCGGCCCGGGCGGCCCGGCGGGGGCGGGCGGGCGGTGCGGGGAGCCCCGGGCGGCCCCAGGAGGCGCTGCGGGAGAGCGGAGCCCGCGGCAGGGCGGGGGCAGCGGGCGGAGGCCGCCGTGGAGTCGCTGGTGCGAACGGCGGCCATTTGGTGCCTGTCCAGCACTCGCCGGCGCCGCGGGGCGCGGTGACCCCGCGCGGGGCGGGGGCGAGCGCTGCTCCCGCCTCACGCCGCTCCCGCCTCACGCCGCTGAAGCGCCGCGTTCCGCTTCTCTCCACCAGCCCAGGCGTGCGGGTGCCGTGTGAAATGAACGTGGGCTTGTAGCGGTCGTCGGCCTCGTCACGGATAATTTTTTTATTTTGAAATAGGTGGAGTAGCTGTACCGTCGTGGCTGTGCCTCCATAAACACCATCTTTTGAGAGGGAGGATTAGGTGTAATTCCAGTTGTGTTTACAAATAGAGAACAGTACTTGTATCTGGTATAGGTTGGTTCATTTTTAATGGGGCATTATTAACATTACCATGTTTCAGATAAAAATCGTGTTTACACTAAGGCTGAGAAAAGCATGGCCTTAGGTGTGGATAAAAACTGATAGGAGGGCGTGCATTTGTTTTTGTATGTGTTCCAAGTAACATATAAAACAGCACATGAAGCGACAACATATATTCTTATTGAAATAACTCCTTTGGTTCTGTCTTTGATATTGTGCTTTGTTTTGCAGAAACTAAATTTGGGACAGAAGTTAGTTGACTGAAACTCCTGTGAACTTTCAGAGTGTGTGTGTGTACATACAAAGTTTGTGTATATGAAATGTGTGTATACATATATATGTGTGTACATTCATATTTTGCATACAAAAAAAAGTATTTTAATAAAGGTGTTAGCTGTCACTAGGTTCATATTTGTGCCAGTGTACATTTCAACCTCAAAAGGAAAGCAAGGCTTGGTAAATTAGGTAATAGTGTTAGTATTTGGTGGAAATAACTTACAGAACAGTGTAAGTGCAAGTAGTGCTTTGCAAACACAAAATGCTGAGGTTCCTGGTGTGAGGCGCTTAACCGTCTGAAATAAAAATAACACAGTGCAAACACAAGATAGTGATGAAGGTCTTGCCTTCTTTAGCCAATGTTTGCCTTTCTGGATGTGAATTCAGCTAGACAGGCTGGCCTTCATAATGTAAACTGTCTTTCAAACCAGATAGGTAAAAAAAGTAAAAGTGAGTCTGAATTCTAGGAAACAAAAGTCTGGAGATTTCAGGGATTAGCTCTTAGAGCCACTTTGATGGTGTAGGAGTGATTCATTTAGCTTGTGGAGTAGCTGTAGGATTAGTCTAGGTTTCACCTCTTGATTTTGCTTTAAAATTTTAGAAACCCTTGTGTTAACAGCAGAATTTTATAACCCTTTGCTGGACCAGTTTCCAGAAATAACTTGGTGCCACTTCACTGGCCTTTTTGTCATTAATTAAAGACAATAATGAAGAGCCCACAAATGTATGGTAGAACTAGCACATTTGGTTCTGAGAGGAGTCTTTTCTTTGCGTATTCAAAATTACTTCAAAACATCATCTTTTTGGTAAAGTATAATGATGATGTGTTCTGTTTAAAGGCGTGAAAGATCACGATAAAGGTTAAGTGAACTTAAACAACACAAATGCTTGCGTATACAGTATTTTTTATAGATTATCTAAAAAGTTTTTTAACAATTTTTCATGTAGAGTAGCTAAAGTAGCTACAATGAGTTGTTAATTCAGAATCTAGTAAAGAAGCCTATGGTTGCAATTGCTATTCCTCTTTTAATATCCTCTGCCTCTTTAGCTACTTTTTATTTTTTTCTGTGTTAAAGGCAAGTTTTTAAGCTCAGTACTGTGTGCAAAAAATGAGTGTATTTTGAGAAAACAAGCTAAATGAACAAGGAGAAACTGGGAAAACATTTTATGTTGCTAAGTGTCCCGTCCGGACAAGCTGAATGCTGCACTGGCACAGAATAATATTGAGTGGTTGTGACAAATGCAGATTTTGAGAGATATGGAATTACAATGGCTGATTTACAGATTTTTCACAGGGGAAAAATGTTAACTTGTAAAGAAGAGTCTTTTGGGAAGGACAGGTTTTGTTTTCTTCGGTGCTTCACATGGTTGTGTGGCCAGTTACTGTCCATAGTCTCTCACAGGAGCAGCATAGTCAAGATAAACTGCGACTTGTTTTGTTCTTAGCTTTTTGGGATCCTGTGCCAGTGTAAAACTGCCTGTGGGTCATTGCAGTGTGATTTCACAGGTTAGCAGGAAGAGGAACGGTTACAGAGGTAGATGTTGGAGCTGTGCAGTTGATGGGCAGGGAGAGGGGCGATTAAGCTATCAAAAGAAATAGATTGAAAGGGGAATAATCTGATGGAATCTGATACAGCCTTACAAGGAATGGAGGGAGGAGATGCATCAGCCTGGTGACCTATTGTGTCCCCAGTAGTTGGAGATGCAGGGGGGCACCTTGCATCAGAGAGATTTTGTTAACTAAGGCCAATCTCTTGGCCGTGTTTGGTGTTGACAGGCAATTAGGTGGTTCATACAGGTGCAGGCTGTGAGCCGTACCATGGGTGGTACTTCATTGGTACTTGGGGAATCCAGTTCCCAAGAGCCAACAGAAGTACAAGAGTTAGACTTCAGTGTTTCAGTTACCTTGATCTTAATGGATGACCTCTGAATACTGTAGGTGTACTCTGGAAACCTCTAATACCCTATGTATTAATTGTGTATACAAGCTGATAAAATTGTTCAGACCTATTTTCGCTGTATTTTTTTAGCTTTCAGTAGAGTATTTTAAATCTATTTGTAGCAATTACAAAGGGGGAGAAGTGTGTTGTTTTGAAAGTCACTATGTATCTAAAACAGAATGTGAGGTCCCTCTGTACATGTTTTTATTTTCTTTCTGCTTTGTGTCTTGGTGCCTTTCAGTGCCTAAGACTGACCTGAACAACCTTAACTGCAACATTTGCGGCTTCTAGGGGAAAACTTAGGTCTGAGTGTTCAAGTATACATGAATATAAAGAGTCACCAGATGTTTTTTCCTGTCAAAGTAGATTCAAACATAATCTAAATGAGAATTAGACAAGGCAATATGATCTTATTATGCAGCATGTTCTTTTATTGCAGTCTTTCAAAAAGGTAATATAGTTCTTAATATGTCTGAAAAAAACCCCAACAAATTAAGCTTGACTAATACCTTCAAATTCTTTAGAAACTGGAAAAAAAGCCGTGGTGTAATGAGCACACAGAGTTTTGGATAATTCTGATAGAAATGATGAGCTTGGTACTGGATCACTCATATTCAGAACTATGAGTCTTTGTTTTTCTGGAGATATAATGGCAAGACCTGACTGTTTAAAAAAAAAAAAAAAAAAAAAAAAAAAAGCTTTGTTTTATGTTTATGTTCAACCTAAACAAGAAGAATCAAAAAAGTGTTTACCAAATTCCATTTGGTCTAGATCATTCATCCTTTGCTACAAGAGAAATAAGAACACTTAATTTGAATCCACATTTTTTACATAATTAGATTTAAAAAGCAAAACAACCTATACCAAGAATAAACTATGTCTGAAAAATAGCACTTGAGCTGTTTAATGACTAGTTCTATTTTACCTTATTAAATTCAGAACTAGTCTTTTACTGTCCTAACACACTGAATTTTTGTGAGGCATGTTTATTAAATGCTTGAGAGAAGCCATCGGTAAAAATGTTATTACTTTAAAGACAATACAGAGGCAGTATTTAACAAGGTAAAATTAGATTTGGAAGATAAGTTAGTCTTTCTGTGTTTGTTTATTAAAAATTAATACTCTTGGTTAAACTTAAAATTCTGTTTTGTTCCCCACTCAGGAAAATTATGAACGAATGAAAGCACTGGTAGCTGAACTACAAGAACATGCGGAAAAAATCAGATTAGGTAAGTATGATTTTTGAAAAAAAAAAATAACTTCTTTAATTTGGTACAAAAAGCCGTTTTGTTCTTTGTAATTTTCCCCCCTATAATGGTCGTTCATGAATCACTTGAGTCAGACACAACTTACTTGCTGGATTATAGCTCACTCTTGTTGTGAGGGGCCCAAAACTGAGCTCAGGGTTTGAGGTGCAGCCCCACCAGTGCCACATAAAAAGGGACGGTCCCTGCCCTGGTCCTGCTGGCCACACTATTGCTGATACAGGCCGGGATGCCATTGGCCTTCTTGGCCACCTGGGCACACTCCTGGCTTATGTTCAGCCAGGCAGCTTTCCAGCCACTCCTCCCCAGCCTGTAGCAGCATAGCATGGGGTTGTTGTGACCCAAATGCAGGACCTGACACTTGGCCTTGTTGAACCTCACACTGTTGGTCTTGACCCTTTGATCCAGACTGTCCACATGCCTCTGTAGAGTCTTCCTAACCTCCAGCAGATCAACACTCCCTTTCAACTTGGTATAGTCTGTGAACTTACTGAGGGTGCACTTGATCCCCTTGTCCAGATTGTTGCTAAAGGTGCTAAACAGGTCTGGCCCCAAAAGTGAGTCCTGGGGAACCCCATTTGTGACCAACCATGAGCTATATTTTAATTCCTTTCACCACCACTCTCTGGGCCCGGCTGTCCAGCCAGGTTTTTACCCAGTGAATGGTGCACCCATCCAAGCCATGAGCAGACAGTTGCTCGCGGAGAATGCTGTGGCAAACAGTGTCAAGGGCTTTGCTGAAGGCAACATCCAAAGCCTTTCCCTCATCCAGTAAGTGGGTCACCCTGTCATAGGAGATCAGGTTGGTCAGGCAGGGCCTGCCTTTGCTAAATCCACACTGGCTGGGCCTGATCCCCTGGTTTTCCTCTATGTGCTGTGTAATAACATTCAAGATAATTACTCCATGACCTTCCCCAGCACTGAGGTCAGACTGACAGGCCAGTAACTCCTCAGATCCTCCTTCTGCCTCTTCTTGTAGACGGGTGGTTGCATTGATCAACTTCCAGTCAACTGGTTATCCAGGACTGGTGGGAAATGATGGAAAGTGCCTCTGTGAGCATTTCTGCCAGGTCTCTCAGTACCCTTAGGTGGATCCCACCTGCCTCCATAAACCTGTGTGTGTCTGAGTGGCGTAGCAGGTTGTTACTCAGTTCCCCTTGGATTATAGGGTCTTCAGTTTGCTCCCTGCCCCTGTCTTCCAACTCAGTGGACTGGGTATCCAGAGAAATCTGGTCTGGTAAAGACTAAGGCAAAGAAGGCATCACGTACCTCTGCCTTTTCCTCATCCTTTGTGACTGTGTTTCCTGGTGCATTCAGTAAAGGATGGGGATTCACCTTTGCCCTCCTTTTTTTAGTGGGTCTTTTCAAAGTTCCTGGCTGTAGTTGTACTGGCAAAGAGGAACAAGTGTGTAGTAGTTTAGAAGATTGAAATCTGTGTTTCTTCTTTTTGACTTGTAAGACTATCTGAGTGAATTACAGTTAAATGCAATTAATTGAGATAATAAGAGAAAATGCTTTATAAATGCTTAACTATGCTGCCAGAAGCTGAGCATGCAGCTTTAATTCTCCCCTTCTTGTGACGATCATGATACTGGTTTGTCTTTTCATATACTGTTTCTTATGTAATGTGTTTCTTTTACGACTTTGGAATGGAGCACAGTTAAGATTTTGTGCTTAGTGCTTTTTCTTGCTTGCTGTGGAAAACGGTCCAGGATTTCATGAGGAGACGCTGAAGTCCATGGACCACCTCTGACTCTTGGGGTGCAGAAACTACAAGAACAGGCAAACATGCAGCAGCGAAGGTGGCAATTCAGTGTGTGGCTCATGAACTAATGATCATGACCTTCTTCACTGCTGCATGTTTGCCTGTTCTTGCCTGTTACACAATGACAGGACAAGAACTTAGTCCTCATCTTTCCTCCATCTGAGTGGGCTCTACTAGGATGTTAATACATGGTTTTGAGTGATACTAATTGAAATTGCCTGTCATTTAAGCATATGAGAAGAATTAGTTACTTAGCTTGAATACTGTTGAAGGATATGTACAGTATCTTTCCTTTATTTTTATTCTACAGAGTAGAGGCCAGTGCAGGTTAGAATGTCTTAATGTTGGAAGAGGAATGTTCAATAGACTGGCTACAGGGTCTGGGGAGTAAGCATTCGTGAAGAGGAGGAGTGCACAGAGATGACAAAAGTCCCAGGATGAAAATTATTATTGCAGCATTGCTCAGTGTAAAGGAGAAAGGCAAGATGAAGGTCAGAGAAAATGTAGTTATGATGTGGGATGTTAAAAACATGGATGAGAGTAGTAGCTCTGTGGGTGTATATGAGAGGTTGTATCAAAAGAAACTTGTACAGAAAGAAGTTACAAGATTTAGGCTTAGGCTGGATATACAGACCTAATGAACAGGCTGAACTGGAAATAAACTGTGGACTTCTGGCATGCCTGATGGGTGGGAAAAGATGTGCATAGTGACCAAAGAATGAGGTGGGGTGGGAGAAAGGTCTTGAAAGGTAGGCTTAAAGCTCTGTTTCAGTGATACCTAGCTGACAGAGAAAGCCTGGAGTCTCAGGAGAAATGTTAGCAAAATAGCCCCTTCTTTATTTTGGACAGGGAGACAATTTTAGAGTGATGAGGTGAATCAGTGATCTGTCTACACAGAGAGACAATGTTTGTACAAGCTGTTGTTATAAAGAGGCTGAGGTGTGTCAACAAATCTTAAGTATCAAATGACACAAGGTTCTGGAGAGCAAAAGATATGATTTAGGATGACCTCAAGTGAAGGGTTGAAATGAAGCAAATATAAACTTGATATTAAATGTTGTGTGTCTAAACTCTGCTTACAGTTTCAGCTTGATCTAAGGAAATTAATCTAGATTGTGTTGGGTCGTTCAAGATTGGATTCAGCATAGCTATTCTGAATCAGTTTAGGGAATAGTATTTTCTGAAGTTCTACTGCTGTGCTTTTATCTCTGTGTGTTTTCTGCCCTCCTATTTGTTGCCAAGAAATGGGGGAAAGTTTCAGACAACTATGTTTATTAAAATCTTCACCTCAAGACTAACTATTAAAAATGAGGAGGGAAATAGAGTACATTCTAAAAAACAAGCATTTTTATCAATACCTTGAATCTGTTTGAAGTAGAAACCACTATTTATTAAATTCGTTATTAAGGTCTGTGCTTCAAAAAATGGGAACTCATCAGCACTTCCATTCTAAGTTTTAATATAAATGGTGATTTATCTATCTGTGTCCATAGAAAATGTGACAATTTACTGTTGTATCACCCCGGTGGCCTAGCGGTTAAGATGCTGGTCTCTCAGCGCCAAGGCCACAGGTTCTAATCCCGGTCCCCCGGGTAGA
>JAWWLV010000100.1:26768359-26794579 GCA_035041135.1 Platyrinchus mystaceus | reverse complement strand
AGTGACCTTCTCTTAGATGGATGGCCTTAGGGGCTGACGAGCTCCATCTACCCGGGGGACTGAGATTAGAACCTGTGGCCTTGGCGCTGAGAGACCAGCATCTTAAGCCGGCCGCTAGGCCACCGGGGGTCCCCTGTGATAATTGTAGAGCTTAAACAATTGTCACATTTCTTGGTGAGATATTTCCAGATATTCTGTAGATTAGTTTGCATTTTTAAGTATATCTGAATGTTTATATCCTAAAATAAATCTATCTGTTGATGTATATATGTAAATCAGACTGCGCTAAGGTGGTTTTTTAGTGCTTTTAGATTGCCATGCATGTTTTAAATGATAAAAATGGTTTCCGTATTCAATTTTGTAGTCTCTAGGTATGATGTGAAATTAAAAAAAAAATCAAGATCAGAGAAGTTCAGAAGCGCAACTGATCAGCTCTGTTTTATGTCATTTTACAGACAAAGGAGATGCACTTACAATGGAGTTTGTCATAGTTTTCTTACTTTCTTAGTAAGGAAATTGTTTCTAAGGGAACTGACCTGAAGAACTTTTGTGAATTACATCTTGCTTTACTGTGGAACTCAGAGTGGAATTTGTGACTGCAAAATACTGCAGTATAAGAGAGCTTTAAAATTACAGTAGCTTGGCTCCAACAAAAAGGAGTGCTTGAATGGGGTTTATTATTTCAGAAACAGCTGTATGTTCAAGTATAGGCTCAGTTTTATACCGGTACAAGTAATAATCTTTGCTAACAAAGGTTATTTAACACAAGCTTTATGAGAAGAAATGAATTTACAGTAATAAATGTTAGTGCTTGAACTACCAACTAGAGCATGACCCATCACAACTGTTCCAGTCTCAATGAATCGTGACTGGAAAAACTTGCTTTTTTGGAATAGTCAGGTGTTTGTCCTTTTGTATAAACTGTTCTGAGGCAGCACGACAGCTCTGTTTTGGTTACAGTCTTCTGGGAACTTAGGTAAGCTTTCTGTGACAAAACCAAGTGCAAATCAAGTGTCTCTCCAGAGTCCTTCCAACTTGACCAGGCCTAAATGGAGAAATCACTTTGTAACAACGTTGTTAATGAAGATATTGCTGCTTCCACTGGTTCCTGTAAGGTGGTGAAGTCTGTTGGAAGTCACTTCCTTTATCACTTAAGATGCTGGGAAAATATAGCATGTCCCACTGAACTATGGGAGGACAATCACTGACAGATTTATTTGTTGACCAGTTCCAAAGGTGTGATTGTGTTAATTTCATTGAAAGCATGAAGAACTTATCCTGTAATGTCATTTAGTGTTTATTTGTATAACACTGCTCCCATTTCCACAGCACATTTTTGCATTTTGTTCTTTTCCTTTACTTCAGAGTGATTTTTTTCCCCATCTTGATGATAAAAGTGGATTTGGCACTTTGTACCTTTTTTTTTTCCCTTCCAAAGTTCAATGTATAGATGGCTTTTAAATTCTTGTGCAGTTAAAAAAAAACCCCAAAAGTCTTACCATAACTGCAGAGATTCTTTCCTGTGGCTGGGAAATACAATTTACTATTCCAAAATGTCTTAAATAGATTCAGAATGTAACTGGCATATGGAAAACAGGGACTTGGGAAACATACCTTTAATTACAAGGATACTTTGTTGTCTACCCTAATAAAACTAAGCACTTAGTTTGAAGTAATTTATTGTTTCAGCAGAGGCTTTCTAAGTTGACCAGAAGAAAAAAGAGGTCAGCAAAAGCAGATGAAGTGATTAATAGCAATTATGTAATATAATGCTAATTTATTTACAGCTCATTAGAATTTTAGCTGTTGGAATTCCTTTGGCAGTAATGGTTTCAAATGTCTTATGTAGGTTTCTGTTCTTTTTTTCTTGTATTAGTCTTTTTCAGCTTGTTGTTTGTATGTAAACAAAGACAAATCCTCCTGAAAATTAAGTAATTTTTTATAAATTTATCACTTTAGGTATTTTGAGTTTCTTGGTGAAAAGTGGTGTAAACATGAATGAAGATAATAGTTGAGAATAGTATTGGTTGAGTGAGTAACATTGTGTGATTGACACATATTTTTATAGAGATAAGAAAATTAACTTTTTACAGCAGACTGTTAATAGCTTGGTTATTGTGTTAAGAATAATTATCCTGTTGCAGGAGCATCTGAGCTGTCTAAGTACAGACCTTTTCTAGGTTCAGGATAGCTCATCAGCTTAGAGCCAGTGGTATATGAAGGGCCAGCACTGCCTCTGGGGCTTGCTCGGGTACAGAGTAATTTGTTGCAGAAGCCCTGCTAAGAAATCTAAAGTACCTGAGAAAGCACAGCTCTTCTGACGTGGCATGTCCATTGGCAAGACTGCTGGGGACTACACCCCTGCTTGGAGCTGTGTTAGAGCTGGAAATGTTCTGCAGATCCTGGGACACCCAGTGGATGCACTAAATAATGTGTCCTGGAGAACTTACTCAGAGCCAGTTTCTTTCAAGCTCCAGCGTTATGCAAGTACATGAGGCAGCTAATACCCATACTACCCAGGAAGCTGGCATGGCTGGCAATCATTTAACTTCACAAAGAAATTTAGGTCATACATGTGTATTACTGAAATGACTTTTGCCAGTATAGGCAGCTGAGTGACCTGAGTCAGACCTCCAAGGGAAGGCTTGACTAGGCAAGATGTTGTGAAGTTAGACATGTTGATAACTTTTCACAATTTTCAGAGGAAGATTTCACAACTATCCTCCAATTTAATTTGTTCCTTAGCAACCTGCAGATGTAATGATCCTTATCTTTGTGCGTATAGATCAAACTTTAATATCACTACCTGTCAGCTTTTCTGTGTTGTAGAGCTTTTCATATTCTCCCTGAAAATATTTTACTTGCCTTTTCTAAGCATCAAAATTACTTCAGACTCCCACAGAAACTGCCATTCCATGCTGTAGCAGATATTGTAGCCATTATTGTGTGAGCTCTGTTTCCCAAAATGTCTTTCCTAAAAAAAATTTGGATGGATTTTATCGCTTACCTGCGTAAAACAAACATTCTAAGGAAGTGAAAGACAACCCCTGATGTTAGTTATAGTTAGTCTTGAGATGTGTACAATAACAAAACGTGAATTGCAGGTACAATTAGTCCACCATCTAAAATGGAAGTTTGCTTGCCCTTCTTTTTAGCAGGGTAGGTAATGACTGCATAAACAGATAGAACTTGAAGAGGAGAAGTGTCACAGTAGTAGTAATATTTAGGGCCGTTCTTCTGCACTTCCCCAGGCTGAAGGTATCTATATCCTCATCTTTGGCAGTATTGCTTGGTAGCTCAGGCTTCGTCATCTCTTTCCAGAAACTTCTGATTCTTCCTTCCCAAGGGAAAATTTGCTACTTTCTGTGCTCAGAGGTGAAGAAAAATCTGGTAAAAAAACTTATTTGACAAGTAAATTTGTCAAATTCATGTGTATGTATGTACTGGGGACTTTTCTACATGTCAGCCTCATCTCTTGTGGGAAATGCACATTATATCTGAAATTTATGTTCATTACTCCTGATAATTTCTAACTGAAATAGCTTGAATAGGGTTTCTTTGAAAATACCCACTTGCCAAGGCTCTTACTTGCAGTCTGTTAGAATTTAATGAACTTTAAGATAACTTCAACCATTCACTTTAAATAACTTTAATCATTACTTAAACTACAGTTAGTAGAATTCTCTGTTGCACTGCTGAACCTGGGAAGGTGTTGGGGCAAATAATCCTTCTCATCTACTCAGCCCTTCATTTGGACTGCTAGGTCCAGCTCTGGGCTCTCCAGACCAAGAAGGACATGGACATGCTTCACTGGGTTAGTGAGGGTCCATGAAGATCATGAAGGGACTGGAGCATCTCTGAAATGAGGAGAGTCTGAGAGAGCTGGGACTTTTCAGCCTGGTCAGAAGATATCTCAGGATGCATCTATCTATGTGTATGAATACCTTGCAGTGAGAAGTTAAGATAATAGAACTGAACTTCTCACTGATGCCCAGTGATAGATCAAGACTACAAGGCACAGACTGAAATATAGGAAGTTCTGTTTAGTTGTAATAAAACACTTTCCTATTGCAAGAGTGGTCGTGCCAAACCAAGATGTCCAGAGAGGTTGCAGAGTTTCTATCCTTGAGACACTCAGAATTTGTGGTCATTACGTGGTCATCAGCAACCTTCTCTGATTGACCCTGCTTTGAGCAGGGGAGGTAATTTGATAGTCTCTCAGGGTGGCTGACAGAGTCCACAGCTCCCATTCTGTGATTTGGAGAAGGAAAACTTCACCTCTATGGAAAAGGGGAAAAAAATATTTTTGTAAAATGTATTGAAATTAATCTCTGGATTTCTGTGCTAAAAGAAATCAGTGCTGTATTCAGATTTGTGGCAAGTTCTGGAGTAATTAACAACATGTTGTTACCGTTTGCATAAAAATGGTATGTAATTATTTCATGGAGTCATAGAATAAAATCATATAATTAGATCATAGAATCACTTATGTTAGAATACACCCCAAGATCATTGAGTCTGCCCTTAACCTGATGCTGTCAAGTCCACCACTAAACCATGTCCCTTAAGGGCCACACCTGTGTACATATAAATACCTCCAGGGACGGCAGCTTAACCAATTCTCTGAGCAGCCTGTCCCAGTGCTGCATAGCCCTTTCAGTGAAGAAATCTTCCTAATTTCTTTTAAAAGTATGTTCTTCTGTTCTTTGTTTAATGAAGACTTAAGTTAATTATCTCTCTGACAGAAATTTTCCATTAATTAGTATCAGAATGCCACACCTTCGTATTGCATGGTAATTCAAATTTCAAAGCAAAAATTCTACTGCTGAAGAGATATCTGTATATAATTTTGTAAACTTGTCAGTTTGGAAGTGTGTGTGTGAGAATATGTATTTACCTATTTATGTATCTGTATATATATTTACATGTTTAGTGTGCATCATTTTTAGTCATGAAACTAGAAAACTGCAGTCTGTTTTGGAAGGGATGATAGTTTTCCCTTTTCTTATCTCATGCTTTACCTCTGTACTGTCCATATGTGATGAATAGTGGTTTCACCAGCTTTCAAGGAATCCTTTTCAAAGCAGTTACTGTAGAGTTGAAATGCATCAAGAAGTCTTTTGGGGTTTTTTTTTAACTGTGCAGTAAATGATACTGCTTTATTTTAATAAGGAGATCATTCACTCTTGAATTACCCTTTCAGGTCTAAAATTTCACAGATCTAGGATATAGATTGTCATTCCAGGTACTTTTATGGAGACATCATGCTTGATCTGAACAGTTATATGCCACTGATATGCTCCTTTAAAAAAAATTATTGTTACTAAATGATTATGTGTTTACTGGAAGGTTAAGAAAATAAAAACTGCTAGTGGTTGTTCTGTGGTTAATATTTAGGTAAGTTAAAATTCACAGAAGAGTTTGTGTAAAGAAATCAAAAGTGAAGAATGCTAAGTTTCAATTGAGGTATTGTTTGCTTGAAGCAGTGCAGGAAAATAACACATTTGAATTTCCTTTTTAAAAAATTGTTGTGAAAATGCACATTTGTGAATCTAAAGGATGCCTAGGTATATTCACACTAATAGGGGACACAGCAGTAAATCAACAGCAAGTGGAGAATCTTTGTCAGTCAAAACCACATGTTAATGCTAGAATAAGGATACAAAATCAAAGAAAGTAAGTAATTTTGGCAAGATTCTGTGTTGTCCCATTTTGAATGCTCTGCAGGAGATTAACTGGGCAAATACTATTAATAAAGAATCATTTTGCAAAGATCTCTTTTATTGCTGTAACTAAGCCAGTGTAAATATTAATGCAAGACAAGTGTCCACTCTGAAGCTCATTTCCTTTTCTTGTGGTAGGTTAAAGCAGCAACAGGTGAAGAGGTATCAGCAGAGGATCTTGGAGGGGCAGATCTTCACTGCAGGTTTAAAGAAATATTTTCCCAGTTAATTTCTTCCATATTTGAGACATCAGCGCTTTTTTATTATTTTTTAATTAATTTTTTTTATTATTATTTTTAGATTTTTGTTGCTGTATTTAGATTTTGAAAATTAAGATTTTTGGTGTGCTTATCTGGTGCAGACAGATCATTTATTGTTAAGACTAGCATAGTTACCTTGTTGTTCTCTAGTTAAGATGCTCTTTCCTTAGTTTACTATTTTAAAATACATGTATAGTTTACTGCAGCATCATGCATAATATGGAGGACTTTACTATTTAATACTAGTTGTTAATACAGTAATAGATATTGAGATTGATAATACATTTTGCATATTGTATCTTACTGCTAGAACTTACTACAAGCAAGATCAAAATAGCTTGTGTTTTTTGTAAGAGAATGCTTGTCAGGAAAACAAAACATTCCACACACTTTGAAGTTCTAAAATGAATAATAGACAAAATTAGATATTACTGCACAGTAAGTTAGGTATTGTTGTAGAATAACTGCATATTTTTTACTTCCATTTACTGAAGTGAATAATTCTTTTGAAGGGCAGTTCGTGCCATTTTTGTGAACGTTTTTCCTTTTAATTTCAAATGAATTTTTGTTTCTTTTGAATAATGCTTATAATAATTTATATTGTCACTTAGATTTTTTACTTCCCGGAGTTGCTATTTTATGTCATGTCTGATAACTTAAAAGTACTCTTTCAAAGAAAAGGTCAGGCATGGGTTTTATTTTTAAAGTGATTTCTTAGCAAAGCTCAGAGAGCTGTATGGTAGCATCTATGTTTTAAATACAAAAATAATTTTTTTAAGGTCTTGGATGTTTTAAAACTTCAAGTTTTCATTGCCAGATTTATGGTTTCTTCCTAAGTATTGACGTTGCTGTTATTTCCATACAGAAAATCTGGTGTTACTGATCATTATGCTTTGGATGACAATCATGCGCTTCATCTAGCTAGGAAAGTTGTAAGAAGTTTAAATCTCCAGAAGAAAATAGATGTAAGTGTACAGAATCTGAAAACACTGCATTGTTGCAATTAGTTATGCTTTTCTTAGCCTGATTTATATAACACATTTTTGTCTATGACTTCAGGCATTTTGAAAATGAAAGTTGCTTTTATTTTCCTTTAAGATTTCTCTACTGTGTCAGTTCTGCAATTGCATTCCAGGTGTATTATTCACCTGGGCTTAAATGGAAGAGTGTAGCAACTAGAAGAGTGCTTCAGAGTCACAGAATTGCACTTTTAAATTAATCCAGTCTTGCAAGATGCTCATTTGAATTTTAAACCCACATGATCATTTCCATGGACTTAAAATTAGATACCTGCTAAAGCATCTTTTTGAATGGACATTTTCTGTCATTATTAATGAGAAGTACCAAACTGAGGGGACAGATGTAAAGCATGTCATTCTATTGTATTGGCTTAGAAATTGTAGAAAACGGGATGGATAGCATATGGTGGGGAATGACCCTATTTTATTTTAGTGGAGATGTGAGAGGGTGAATGGACAGCTGAAGGAAGGCAAGACGTTTTATTCAGTTGTGTGACAAAAATCTTCATCAGTTTTTCAGAATAATTCCTGCCTTATGTGACACAGGGGAAAGTAAGAAGACAGGAGCACATGCTTAATTTTTTTATAACATGGAAGAAGCAGAATACATGTGGATGTACATGCAGGAGTAGAAAAAGGGTAACAATAAGTGAGAAAGGTGTTACAACCTTTAAGATCAAGTTTAAGAAACTTGATCTTTATGCAAAATGAGGACAAGCCAATACAGTCATTTCAAGGTGGTTGATGAAGTCTGTGCTCAGAGAAGCTGGTAAATTAATTGTTTGAACTTTTAAGTAATAATGTGAACTGATAATTCCTTTGTTGTGTACATTGTTTTATTAAATTACTATAGGTGACTATAGAACCATCAGAAGAGCCTTTATTTCCAGCTGATGAAATATATGGAATAGTTGGCGACCAGCTAAAAAGAAATTTTGATGTCAAAGAGGTATGAGTATTAATGCAAGATCCACATGCCCATACATGCATGCACCCAGTTTTCTTGCAAGAAATCACTCTTCATATTATCACAGTTGATAACATCTGATTTGGGTGCTTATTTTTTTACAGTTTTGTCTTGCAGATCCATTGCAATGGCAGTGACCTGTTGAAAATAGAATACTTTTTGGTTAAACTTATAAGAAGGATGCGCAAGGATGCGAGATTGATAACATTCTGAAAAAGCTAACAGAAGTAGTAGCTTTGCATTGGCAGAGCATTCTGTAGGCTTGCTGAGTGATACAATGGCTTTCTTTTTCTGTTAATCCTGTGAAAGATCAAATATTTAAAGACTCATGGAGTAAAAGCACACCAGGCAATTGAGAGTTCTCCCAGCCATGTATGGAGTCTCTTGTACCCTACTGCAGTTCTAGTGTCATTATCTGCCTTGGTACCTTCATCTGAGCCCACATCCTGTATTGTATTTTCTGCAGATCCCACATTTTTTCACTACCAGCCAAGTATGTATTTTATCAAGAGTCTTTAAAAATACCTGTCTTAAAATATTTAAATTACTAGGGTATGCTTTGCATTAAGGGTAAAAGAGATGAACACTGGTATTGAGCCTCACATTACACTCTGAAAAGCATTGGAATAATTTGGACTTGTCTTCTTTTAAAGTTCAAATAAATGTCTTCTGGCAAATGTCTTGCTAGCAGTGGATCTGTATTTATTAAAAAATGCCCCTTTTGCATCTCAAAGAAACCTCAGATCAGATCTTCATTATTTTTGTACATCACAAATTCAAGCAAAGCTGAAAATAATCATATCTCTAAGAAAGTGACTCATGGCTTTATATGTTTTTTTTTTCTTTATAAATGAGAGTCTGTTGATCAATGTTTAATATAACTAGAGGTAGCAGTTTTTCTTTGAAATTCCACTAATCAGGAAAACTTCGTTCCTGTATAATTTAACTATTTGATTAGGATATTCTAATTTTGAAATCCCATTTTTACAAACATGTAGATAAATCACACTTTAAATGGGCATTGCCTGCCATCCAGACTGTTTATATGGTAGGTTGCTTGATGTTCTAAAAATGGAAAGGTTGTATTTTAAATTATATGTTGGTCTTTCTAAAGAAATTAAATTCTATGAAGGATTAGGAATTTAACTTAATTTTTCTATTTTTTCTTAAGGTCATTGCTAGAATTGTAGATGGAAGTAGATTTGATGAATTCAAAGCCTTGTATGGGGATACATTAATAACAGGTATTTAGAAATGTATTATAATTGTGCTGTGTATGTTCCCACTGGTTTTATAGTTGGATTCATTCTGCTTGGCTCGTCCATTGATATTTTTATGATGTTTGTCTTCAGAAAAATAGCACTTTCTGTTACCAGGAGAAAGTGTTGCCTTTACATGCCATGGGAAAATATATATATATGTGGAAAGTTACAAATTAATCTTTCTGCCTTAGGATTTGCAAGAATTTTTGGTTATCCAGTTGGAATTATTGGAAACAATGGAGTTCTTTTCTCAGAGTCAGCAAAAAAGGTAAATAGATAATTAGCTTCTTTGCCATTGAGAAAGAAAACTTCTGGTGGGCAACTTGCTCTTGAAATTAGGAACGTTTTTAAATAATGAAAGGGATCTGGCTCCACATTTTTCATGTAAATGTGAAACAGGTTCATAAGCTGTAAAACAATTGACCATATTTTAGAAATAGTGTTCTGTAGATTTTTCTGATGTGAAGAAATGAGGTCAATAGAAGAATATTTGAATTTGTATGAATACAGCACAGTTGAAATAGTATCCTGCAACTTACAGCTTTTACAGGACAAGTCCATGCTGATTGCATCAAATTTTCCTAACCTCTAAACTGTGAAGTACTGCTGTAGATCACGTATTGTTTCCCTAATTATTGGAAAATTTCAAACCTGAATTCTAGTACTCAGTTCATTGGTTTACCAGAGCTTTAATTTTCGTGCTTTGCTAAGGGATGTCCTGGCTTAGAATAAGGAGTGAAAACCTGTGCTGTCCCAAAAAATCTGTGAGCTGAAACACCTGTCATGTGAATGAAAGGACATCTCTGAAGGAATATTGTGATAGTATTACAGTTAACATTGCTTTACAGATCGTACTTGGGGGATTGATGATGCTAAAGAGTATCTGGATATGGCAGAGTGTTTACTCACCTTGGTTTATGTTGTTTGTTTTAGTTCTGTATTTTTTCTAGTAACGACTGTCAGTTGAATTTTTTTGATAGTATTTATAAATGGCAGTTTTGTTCTAGCAGGCTTCTCAAACTAGTGGTGAGGAATCATTATTGAGAATATATAGAAGAAAGGAAGGATTGATGAGAGATATGGAGAAAGGAAGTAATTTTACTTGATTTATTGCTGTAATAAAATAATACATGAAATTGAGTTTCATGTACTAAAAGAATACTTTCAACTTGGAGAGCAGTAAATTACATTGTTTTCACCTAACATTTGTTTTAACACAGTTATTTTCAAGTAGAAAATAACTCTTGCAGTATTTCTAAAACTTCCAGTATTTTTCTAATAATTTAATGCTACAACCTTTTTCCCTATCAATGAAAAAAAACAAGGAATCTTTGTCTGCTGACTTTTGCGGACATGTCAGTACTGTAAAAGGAGATGGTCAGGTTTCATTTGTTTCAATTCTAGAGAAACCATTGTCCATGAAGTTGCTTCTATAAGCATCATAATCTAACAGTATTCCTTTTTTTTCTTTTGCATTTTTGTAAATGGGCTGTTTCACATTTTTCCCATGGTCATCACTATGCAATTCATGTTGTTCTCTGAAAAAGCAAGCTAAAGGTTATGCTTTCTTATTTTTCTCTCTTTTTTCGTTTGGTAACTCTTGCTGGATTCATACACTGAAGAGGTTAGATGTTTTTTCACTTGCTGTGCTACATAATCTTTTTGATTGGTTTTGTTTACCAGCAGTGTATAAATAACCTGAGGAACTTTATTGATTTAAATTATTTCTAGTTGAAACAGGAGCTTGGAATCTAATATTTGTAACTTTGCTAGAAAATTGGTCTTTTCCTAGAAAATGGGGAGAGAGGGAATCTGCCCTCAGGAAAAGGAGAGAATGTTGCAGCAATTGTCAGGACAAAGAGCAAATAACGTTTGCTGGCCTTTTCCAGTTTCAGAGAATACTTCAATTTTATACAGAAAATGGGGAATATTTTTTTCTGGCTGGCTGTCATAATTTCTATGGCACGAAACTCCTACAGAAGTCTTACAAAACTCGATGTCAGGTGCCACACTGTTTAGCTGTCTGTACATACTGATTGAGTCAAAGCAGTTTAGTTTTTCAGTATCAGTCATGTAATGCTTTTTAAGGATATTATTCAGTAATGCTTTTTAAGGATATTATTTCTGCTTTACCCATGAACTCACACATCTTCGGAGTTTTCTTACTTCTGCTAGAATGAATGCATGTTTTGCATTTGACTTTGAATGAAGAAGTAGCATAACACTTCATGATACTCCCATGGATTTCAGTGGGAGGACTTACCACAGACTTCAGAGTGCTGGTAGTGGTGGCTTCACTTGTCCAAATTTTAAAGGCTCACTCCTTTTTTTTTTTATTATCCTCTCCACAGGGTACACATTTTATCCAGCTGTGTTGCCAGAGAAATATTCCCATTGTGTTTTTGCAGAATATTACAGGTGAGTAAGATCATTATTTTGACGTTTCACTAAGTTGTAGGCTTTGCCATTAACTCTGGGGGCTATGTTTTAGACAGCCTCCTGTGTGCTTTGTAGTACCTACATCTCCAGCCTGTTTGGAAGTCAGGCTGTCAGCCTTGTCTTATGGTTTGCTCTTCAGGTTTTTCTGCCTGTGCTACGAAGCACATACTATGACACGTACCACAGTGTAGTAATATAAAGCTGGTAAGCCTTTTCTTCATGTTGTAATTCTTTAGGTTTCATGGTTGGTAGAGAATACGAGTCTGGAGGGATAGCAAAAGATGGTGCCAAGATGGTTACTGCTGTAGCTTGTGCCAATGTCCCTAAAATAACCGTGATTATCGGTGGTTCTTATGGAGCTGGAAACTATGGGATGTGTGGAAGGGCATATAGGTAAGTTTTGCTTCACATTATGACAGCAGATAGGAGTAAGTTAAGAGAGCATAACCTGGAAGTACCATTATGAAAAATTCTCTAAACTCTTGCAGAGGTTGTGCTATTTGGAAAACAACAGTTCTCAGTGAATATGTTCACAAGTAAATAACAACCTGATAAACTTATAGAGACTCATAGGCTCATGATTAACCTTGAATTAGGTGACAGAAGAGACCTTCTAACATGTAAATGTGTTGATGTCCTTTTCTCCCATTTCAGTTACTGGAGGAAAAATTGTACAGTCCTAAACAATCACTGGGCAACACAGGCTGCTCCATTATTTTGAATTCATAGGAGGAATACCAGCTTGTGCAAAAAATCCTTAATCCTTATCACTTTTTATGTGTTAAGTTTCAGAATTCCTGAAGATTTTTTTATTTTGGCCCTTTGGACGTGACTCACATAGTTTTCTAATTTAATTTTTCAAGGTTTCTGATACTAATGAAGTTGTTTGGAATGTTTAAGAGAAAAATTTTTGGGGGTTGGGGAGGTGAGCTAAAGAGACTCCAGACAGTGAAATAAATTTTTAAGGTGCTTGAATACAGGAAGCAAACAGAATTTTTGGATTTTTAACCATAATGCAGCAAACATTGAAGTACATTAATATGCATTTTTTTAAAAACCAATATATTGTAATACTCTCATGCATGACAATGATTCTTAGCTAAGTGAGAATTAGTTCTTTACTAGAAAGTAAGGCAATGTCTTACCTTAATGTTTAATCTGTATTTTTTCAGTCCAAGATTTCTATATATGTGGC
Source organism: Platyrinchus mystaceus (assembly GCA_035041135.1). Lineage (NCBI taxonomy): Eukaryota > Metazoa > Chordata > Aves > Passeriformes > Tyrannidae > Platyrinchus > Platyrinchus mystaceus. Next base: position 26,781,714 of record JAWWLV010000100.1, on the reverse strand, counting down.
CAAATGCTCGCATATCGGTGATGGGAGGGGAACAAGCTGCAACTGTTCTGGCTACAATAGCTAAGGACCAAAAAGCAAGGGAGGGAAAACAGGTACATCTTCCTTCTTTCATTTTCAGTGAAGACTTTGTGACTTACTCTTTCACTAGAGTTGCTAACTTTGTGAGCTAGTAAAGGGTGTTAAAGGGTGAGACACCAATGAACTATCATTCTCCCAATGCCACCTAGTGCACTGACAAACATGAAGCATTTATGAAGTGTTGCTGTTTGCATCTTTGAAAGGTGAAGATCATTCGTGACATTCCTTGTCTTTGCTTAAAAAGAGGAATGTTTCACATATAATCATATTTTTGTATTTTGTGCACTGAGTTATTAGTTCTGCCCAAGATGAGCAGCCAGGATCATCCCTGGTTTGGGAGTATGAAGAGGAATCTGTCAAAATAAAGTGTCTTTTTAGTTGTTTTGAAGGTGGCTGTTTCATAGAAAATTGATCTTCAAATGGTGCAGTGCCTGAGAATTGTGAAACATGTAACAGCAGAAGTCTGTAGAAGTTTGGAAAAGTTTTTTACTCATTTCAACATTTTAATTTAAAATTAGTGGTATTTTTAATACTATTTTCTAGTTTGTACACTCTTTTTTGCTGATTTTTTTTAAATTGAGATTTATGTTTAAACTAATTCCTTGATCCCATAAGGAGTTATTTTATTGTGATTTCTTAAAATTGTTCATGTTTGTCATGAGTAGTTAATCAGAATAGGGTAGGAGTATCCACATGTTATCTCAACAGTTTCCTTTTCTATACATTACTTGTGCTTTCTGTGGTTAGAATATATTCACCCTCATCTCTGTCTGTCCTAATTTCCCAAATCCCTGATACTTAGAAAGAAATTCTAGAAAAATATTTGTAGTTAATGTCAGTAAAATGTGTTAGAAACTTGAAAATTTTCTGAATAACAGTGGTGACCACTCTAGATCATAGAGAAACCAGTGTTGTAATAGCACAGACTTATTTTATTGAAAAGTCTTGCCAAAGACAACTCAACAGCATTTTTTAATACAATAGCTGCATTAATTTTTAAGATGCCAATCCCCAATTATTCTTATGGTCAGTTAAGCATATTTTTATTCTCTATTTTCCTGTTTTAAAAGTATTTTAATTTTATTGTCGGATAAATTGGTAATTGTATGCAAAGAGTGAAAAACTTCGGGGAGATCATTTAGGCAGTTTCTTCAGGTTGGTGCTGCATGTAAAGCTCTGCTGTCATTGTAGAAGAAAATATTAAAGAGTATTTTATCTGGTTTTGTTTATTTGCCTGTTTTTTTAGTTATCTGAGGCAGATGAAGCAGCTTTGAAGGAGCCAATCATTAGGAGGTTTGAGGAGGAAGGAAACCCTTATTATTCCAGTGCAAGGTAACATATAAATGACTGTTCCAAAACTTAATTGTAATCACAGTGCTGAAGATCTAAATCTCAGTATTGAAGAACAGCAGAAGAGAGCAATCAGAAACAAAGACTGTGTTTGATGTGCAGGAGTACAAAACAACAAGCTTTAAATCAATGTTTTGTGTGTCTTGTCTCAGACTTTGTAGTATGAACTGTTTCAGAGGGGAGCATGAACTTGCAGGAATTATTCTGCTGGTTCTGTAAGTTATGATATGGTAGTGTGGAGTTTATATGTTATGTATTTTATTCTAGAGAAGTTTTTAATCATTCTGCCCCATGTAGTATCTGGTCACCTTTCTAAAGCCTGTAACAGTGTAATGAGTGGCTGCATGTGTGTTAGGAAGAATTCATTTTAGTGGGATTCTGCAAGTGGAAGAGGCCAGTGGAAAAGGAGAAAGCAGCCTGAGGAAGACCTGAAGCCATTTGAAAATCTCAGGTCATGATCATAGTAGGTGATTGTATTGGATAATAGCAAGTTGTATAGGGCCTTAGCTGGTGGGTGCAGCATACTCATGTTTGCTGAGAAGTCCTTTGCAGCATTTTGTGCTAATGGAATATTAGTAAATGCCCAGGAACTGATTAGGTTAATGAAACAAGGTGCCATTCTGCAGTGATACCTCTGGAAAGTAGCCTGGGGGCTTTCTTGGCCTCTGATTGTTATTCTGCATTAGTTTCATCCTGGCTGTGCTAAAGGTCCTGCATGTTTTTTTCCCTTGTGGTATCCAAAAACTAATTCTCCACAGGCTCTCAGCTAGTGATGGTAGAGGGTAGCGTATTTCAACCACCCAGATGTCAGCTTGGTAAGCAGTGCAACTGGCTGTGAACAACCCAGAAGACTCCTGGAGTGTGTAGAGGAAAACTTGCTGGTCCAGGCATTAGACCAGAGGAGAAATGTTACTGGACCTGGTGCTCACCAATCTGGAGAAGCTCATTAAAGGGGTTAAGTTGGAAACAGACTGAGCTGTAGTGACCATGCCCTGGTTGAGTTTAGGATCACAAGGAATGGGAGCCTGGCAAAGATCTAAGTCAGGGCTCTGAACTTTGGAAGAGTGAACTTCCAGATGTTTAAAGAGCTAGTGGATGAGTTCCCCCAGGAAGCTGTCTTTAAGGATAAAGGACAAGGGAGGCGGCAGCTCTTTAAGGCCACTTTTCTTAGAGCTCGGGAGCGCTCCAGCCTTATGTGTAAGAACTTGAGCAGGGCAGGCTGCAAACATGCATGGCTGAGCAAGGATCTGCTCCTCAAAGAGCAGCTTTTTACTCCTGAGGACTAAAAAGGCCATGTACACTTAGTGGAAGCAGAGTCAGGGTCCTGGGAGGATGTCCTTCTTCATGATCTGAAGGAAGATAGGAAGTTAATGTTAACTTTTTCTCTGTTTTCTGGTGGGATAGTGAAATATACTTAGCTGAAGTAATCATACCTGGGGAATCTATATTAATTTTCATGTTTAATCAAATGAATACCTTTGTCAAATGGAAGCCTGTGCTATTTTGCCTTGACTGGTGCTCTGATGGAATAAATATCCTCTGTAGGATGTGTAGCACAGGGTTTGTGCTGTCATCTAAGCCAATTTCAGTGGTGCAGTTGTATAGCACATAGGTCACAGATTAAGGGAGGGTTTTGGTCTCATCACTGTTTGTTCTCTCCTTCTGGTAGAGGTCTGTGTGGTAATGTTGCAGGGAGTCATAGATACTCTCACCTTCTTGAGGTTTTATGCATGTATATAACCTCCACTACTATTAAGTTGCAGTTTAGTGAGGGTGTTGTATGTAATTAATGAGGATACTTTTGTGAAATAATGTAATATTAATATGGACTTCCTAGTGGCACACTCATTTTGCTTTTTTTTATATATTTTTAATCTATTTAAATTATATGGGGTTTCCCCCATATTGAGAAATGGTGTCAGCTGTTAAAAACTTTTGTGCTATCTCTTTTATTACCCGTTAAAGATTAAGCCTTGTACCTGTGTGACAAAGCCTTGTGCTCTGAGGCAGGAAGAAAAAATGAAAACATGTGTCGTCATTTTTTATAACTGGCTTTTAAGAAGAAGAATTTTCCCCTCATATAGTGACATTAAAAACATGAGTCAAACTGTCTGTATGTAGAATTAATCCCTACCCCAGAGGAGAAGATGAATAGTTGGGTTTTTTCACATTTGCTTTTTTTTGTATGTTCACTGGAAACACAGTCAGACTCCTTGTACTCATGATTGAAAAGAATGGGATTTATTTAGCATTAAATATATTAAGTATATTAGCAATATAAAAACCTGTCCTCTTCCAGAAACCAACAGACAGTTGTCAGTATTTACAACAGTAAGTTACTAATCTGTAAGAAAGTAGTTTTACATGTAAGATTAAGACTAGCATTAAAACAAATATTAAATTGATCTTAATAATGTCCAGTGATTTTTAGACATAAAACTCAAGTATTTAATACCAGCTTTGTGCTTTCTACTGGACAACTTCTAGCAGTTTAAGTTTCCAGAATATCTGGCCATTTTGTGCAGTTCGGTTGCAAATCTAGAAGTCACCTCAGTAAATAGCCTAAATATGCCCAGCCTAGGAAGTAAGAAGTGCTCTTAATGCTAAGTGGCCTGTCATTTGATGAAAAAGCTTGGAAGGGAAATGTGACATGCATAGGTGTGAGTTGGCTGAGAACTAGCGTGGGTCTGGATTGCAGGTGGTGGGATTCATGTAATGCTGCACTCCAGATAATAAGCCCGTCTGAGGCATGAAGTCAAATGTCAGAGCTGAAATCCTGCTGAAGCCCATCTGGCTATAAGCAATGGAAGTGAAATGCCTCTTTTCACAGAGGAGTGCTTTTGACAGGAGTGTGTGAGTGGCTCGGGTCAAAACAGTCCAGGCTGGTTTCTCTCACTCTTTAATTCATGTAGGTGCAGTCTGCATTGTCTAGGAGCTTTTAATTGCTCTCTGCTGTTTTGTAGAGATAATTGGTATTTTGGTGGATATTCTCATGTTTCCTGCCCTAATTTCTTGCTTTTTTGCCAATATCATCTAATTCCTATTCAACATCTCAGATCAATAGCTCAGAACATTTCATTACTGTGGAGTAGGCTGCTCAAGCAGAAACAATGAGATGAAGTAGGATTGCAGTCCCTGCAGCAAGTAGTATACTTAAGGGAGGGATGTAGCCACCTTGCATCTTGTAGACCACCCATTTCTCAGCCAGCATCAGCAGCTGCTTATTAGCAAGCATTTGCCATAAGTCGGGGAGAGGTAACCTGTTCCCTTTGCTCTAAAGGATGCTTCCTGTCTGGTTCCAAGCATGGTAAGAAAACCAGTTGGCTGTCAACTAAATGTCAGGGTGCTGTACTGAAACTGAGTCCGGATAGCCTTGGTTTTGTAAGGTCCCTTCACTGAAAAGACCTACAAGAAGACTCAAATGAACAGCTTTGCATTACTGAGAGAAAAAAACCAACATGTGGGCACAAAGGCTATTGTCTGCATTGCTGCTCATGTGCAGCAGTTTGGAGGCTCCCTCGTGCTGTCTTCTTGCTTAATGTCTGCCTCACCCTTAATGTCCACTGAGATTGGTGTAACCCTTCCACTTGACTTCATTAGGCTTTTAATCAAGCTTTTAGCAGTAATGAGGAGAGAGAAGGAAAAATACCCTGATGATCTTAAAATACAAGCAAACATCCCTATTCAATCATTTAATCTGTTTATATAATTTTGCTTATAAATGATAATTTGCTATATGTACAGTCAGTACTGTTCCCTGCCGTTGTATTTTCTAATTAGACTTTAAACGATTACTGGATTAGAACCTTTTACAATGACCAGTCTTAATTAATGGTGGTCATTAGGCAGCACCCTCTTTAATGAGTTATATTAATCTGCTCACAGGTTTCTAAAGAGATTTCAGCAGTTTGCTTCTTAACGAATTACATGAGCATTTTACTTTTGGCGACTTCTTTTACTCACACTGTCTCAGTTAGAGATATTTTATGAGTGTAGCTGTGACTCATGTTCCAGCAATGGGGTTTTAATAGATAGTTTAATTATTAATGTTACATGCCAGTAGAGAATGTAGTTTTCTTTAAACAAAAAGAAGCAGAAGCCAGGGGTGACCATATGAAAGTAGCTTGACTGCCATACAACAAAAAATCTTTATGGTTGTCAATTAAAATTTAAAGCTACAGTTAGGAAAGGGATTATTCACAGGAACCAGACAAGAGCTTAGACAATGCATGTTATCCAGAACGTGATACAGACAATTCTTGTCTGTCATCTGCATCAGAATGTGCTGTTAGTAACACTTCAATGCAAATACAAGTGTGACTATTCCAAAGCATGGTTTAGTAGCCCAATAGAGGGGAGGTACTGACTGAGAATCCTAAAATGAGAAGAAATTAGATAGAGCTACAGTTTTCTTATATTTGTGATTTGGGTTAATAGCTTTTTTTTTTTACCTTGAAAGAAGTTTTTTTGGTTTTGTTTTTTTACCTTTGAGGAAATTCTTTACTGTGAGGGTCGTGAGGCACTATAACAGGTTGTCCTGAGAAGCTGTGGATGCCCCATCCCCCTCAGTGTTCAAGGCCAGGTTGGATGGGGGCTCTGAGCAAACTGGTCTAGTGGAAAGTGTCCCTGCCCATGATGGGGAGATTAGAACTAGAAGGTCTTTGAGGTCCCTTCCAACCCAAACCATCCTGTGATTCTGTGATTTTTTCAGACTTCTTTCTCTGCTGCTTGGAAACCGGCAGCCAAGTCAGTGAGTGCCACAGCTACTGCAGTGCACCTCTTCAGTCAAAATTTTGTTTCCAGTCCCAGGAGAAAAACAGCATAATTTTGCTGAATTACACATCTCCAGACCCCTTCTGTACTTCAGTTTTGCTCTTGTGCCCTGTTTAGTTTAACAGTCTCCTCTACTTGGGAAGCTGCACCATGATGAGACATACTTAGAGCATTCTTCCTGAGCTGAGTATCCTTCTTCTTCTCTCTCTGCTAGTTGGAGAACAGGTTCCTAAGCTGAGTCTGAACCCTTGGGCCTAATCTTGTTAGAAGAGTCTTTTACTGCAATTTGGTTTTGTGCGTCATGGTAGATCCACATCCTTGTAAAATAAAAAGCATACATTATCAGTCTCTTAATATTTTGATCTGACTTGATGGATATTGCTTTCACAGCAAATGGTGAAGTAAAGCAAAGATGGGAGGTACTCAGAAGTGTCTGCTGCTGCCTTGAGCTTATTGACATGTATTTATGTATAGTTTACAGTCCTCTTTCTTTTGGGAGTGAAGTTGGCACATTTAGTATTTAAAGAAGAGTAAAAAATACATTGTTTCCTGTCTAATAAATTTTTTTCAATGTATCTCCAAACAGTAGGAAATTTGCAGATGGAACTTCAGTTAGAAAGGAAGGGCTGTGCCTTTTCTTGGTAGAGTCAGTTTTGGCTCCCTATTCATGACTGTTTCTGGTATTTTTAAATATTCTACAGACAAAGAATTAACCATTAGTCCACACTGAAGTATGTTCAAAAATAATGTAAAGTAAGTCTCTCTTACAGAAAGATGAGATGGAGGAGGAGCATCCCTATCTTAACCAGAGATACTGTGCGTATGTTTGGCAGATGCTGATTAAAGTACATGCTTGTTTAAGTGAGACTGGGCTGCAATGAGCAGGGTGGTATCTTGTTATCTTGTTTAAGTATCTTGCTGGGAAAATAACAGTATTTACAGTTTCGTGGCCTGCTGAGAGTTTCAACATGGATTTTATTTTGGGCAGGATGGAGCTGTTCTTGAGAACTGATGCTACAAAGATTTTAAATTTTGGGTAATATCACAGACTATCTACAAGTGTTGGTGATTTGGGGGACTTTGGAATTTGGTAATTGCTCATTTATAATTTAATTGCCCTCAGACTCGGGTTAAGGAAGGTAATATCTTCCAGCTGTTCAGAAACTAACTTCATTAAAAAATAAATATAAGAAATTGTATTGAGTTTGGCTGAGTTGGAGTTCATTTCCCCACAACAGCTCTCACAGTGCTGTGCTTTGCATTGGTAGCTAGAGGGGTGTTGGTAACACACCAGTGCTTTGGATACTGCCAAGCAGTGCTGGCACAGCATCAGCGTTGTCTCTCAACACTCCCCCCATCATGGGGGTGGGCAAGATCCTGGAGGGGGACACAACCAGGTTAGCCGACCCAAATTATCCAAAGGGATATTCCATACCATATGATGTCAGCTCAGATATAAAAGCTCAGGGAAGGTGGAGGAAAGGGGGCCATTTGTTATTAACAGTGTTTGCCGCTGTGAGCAACCACCATGTGTGCTGAAGCCCTGCTTCCCAGGATGTGGCTGGACATCACTGTCAGGAAGTAGAGAATAAAGTTATTGGGTTTTTTTTCTTGTTGTCTGTGCATGTGCAGATTTTCAGTTTTGCTTTAGTAAATGTCTTTATCTCAACCTACAAGTCATTTTCTGTCTTATTTTCTGTGCCCCTGTCCAGGGGCGAAAGGGAGTGATAGAGCAATCTGGGGGCACCTGGCGTCCAGCCAGGGTCACCCAAAATTGAAATTCTGGAAGTACTTGAAATTTATTCTGACTTTTTTAATGAGGAAAGAATACACACTTGTATCATCCTTCTGACTTTTGAGTTAACCTGAATAGTGTAAATAATGATGTGACATAATCCTTAAAATGCAGGCATTCTTAATAGAAAAAGATAAGTCATAGACGGAATGTCATTTTCCACATGAATATTAACAAGCAAAGAGGGGTTTTTTCTTGAAAGTGATGACTAAGTATTAAGAATTTCATTTGAAATATGTAAACCTGATATTCTTCTTTTATCTAAAATGTGAACTTTGTTCTAGAAAACAAATTCCATGGAATAATACACACCTATCTATTGCATTGATGGTCAAGGTGAATTGACTCCATAGCTTTACGTAAAATTTAGCTCTTTACTCCTCTTTTTTTTAGTATAACCATTTCCAGTTCCATGGGCTTGAAAATCTACCAGCTGCATATGTTAATTTCCTTAAGTTATTATGGGTTTGTTATGTTTTTTGTGTGTTTTCTAGATTATGGGATGACGGAATTATTGATCCAGCTGACACAAGACTGGTTTTAGGACTCAGTCTCAGCGCAGCATTAAACGCACCTACGAAGAAGACAGAATTTGGAGTTTTCAGGATGTGATCTTAAACGTATAACCGTCAGAATTACCTCTGTATACTTTATTTGGGGATGGACAGCAAACCAACTACAATGTTGCAGTGATGAAAAAATAAAGATTTGTATAATGCTATTTTTACTGAAATTTTTTTAATTCTTTTAGCTAATTGTCACACAGTGCTTCAAGTGTTTTGATAGTGATTTGAGATTAGTCACAGTGCTTGGGTAACTGCATTGCATGAATAAACTGCAGGTTCTAGCATTATATTTCATGTTTGACAAGAAAACATTGACACTATCTCACATAAATAAATCTGCAAAATGTGCTACTTATTTGGTGTTTATCAGATCCTTTATTTCTTTTAATTCTTTTTTTATGTCTCCTATAAATGCAAAATGTTTTTTGCAATCCAACAAAAAAAATCCACATATGCTAGTAAACAATATTTGCAAATAGAAGTGCTGTAAGGACAGCTAGGAAGTTCAACACAGTATGAAAGTACAGATTTCACACAGTTGTTGGCATCCTGTCCTTTCTCTCTTTCATCCAAACAAACACGCTCTCTGTGGTTCCCTGAAGTCAAAGCAACAAGAGAACCTAATAGATGCTTAGTGTTTCCCGGAAGAGCTGGGGAGCATATGCTGGTATCTGTGGAAGCAGGAGGTTGCTGAGTGCATGTCTGAGGATGGGGATTGGCTGAAAACGTGTTGAAACATCTTGCTGTGTGGTCCTGCTGGTGATTTTAGTTTCACAAAGACCGTTCTCCCCACAAGTATCAATTCTTCACTGAGAGCAGAAGCTTGAAACCCACTGACTTAAAGGGTATTGAGATGCTGGAATGCTTTGGATGTTCTGACTTATTTATTGTAGCTTGTTGCAGTGTAATGTTTGCCAAGAATTCAGTGTCTGTAATTTAGTTTGTTCCTTTAGAAACATTGCCCCTCGTAGAAACTAAATGCTTGGCAAGTAGTGTGCCTAAAGTAAGGAGACAAATACTGTGGTAGCTCCGACTAGGAAGGTGATTTTAGCTAGCTTTGCTCTATGGGTGCCCAGATAACCACTGGCAGAAATATTCTTAACTGAGAGTCAAAATCCAGGAAGAGTCAAATCCAAGAAGAGTTAATGTTCATGAATGGAGGTCCTATCCTGTGCTGGCCTGCGGGAAGAGGAAGGATTGCTAGTAGGAGTGATCATCCTGGGTAAGATGCTAGCTGTAGTCTTTCTAGGCTTGTGTGGTAGAGGAGTTCCCCTTGGACTCAGGGAGGGGATGGAAGGTCTGCTATCTACCAGCTTTCTCAGTTGTGTCTCAGGCAGATGAAAAAGAGAAAATGAAATAATTCTTTGGAATGGGTATCTTCAGTGTAGCATACAGGCAGTCTAGCATGTGTCGAACTGTGTGGTCTCTGGCACACCTCTGTATTACACTAACAAGACCAGTTTTTCCTCTCATTTTACTGAGATGAAAGGCATCCAGAACCTGGTGTGTTCTGCACCACTAGAAGGATTACTTCTGTAGGTCTGCACACATGTAATCTCACTGTCATGCTTGCATGTATGTTCTTATTAAATATTTAGCAGAGTAAAATACTGGCAACCAGGTGCAAAGCTGTGCTTTTGCACCACTGATTCTTGTTCATGTCTCTCTACATGGATTTGTGAACATGTTGGGCATGGACCCAGCATGTCTTTATCCTAAAAGTACAGTGAAATTACTGTGGACTTCTGAAATGCCTTTTAAAATATCTTGCTTTTAAATATGTATTTATAAAATATGGCCAGGCAGAAAAGAAGTTTCAGACCCTGAAATGATTGCTGTTCATGGCTTCCAGTAAGAAGAGACACTGTATTTTTTACTACAGTTAAATAGTCAGTAAAGGCATTTTTTGCCTTTCTGTTCTAAATTATGGGGGTCACTTCCCCCGTCTGTCACTCCCAAAGCCATAAGGAGTCTTGCCTGTTTCTGCATAATTTTTTTTGCTTTAAATACTCTTTCAATGAGACTGGTAAATAAATAATGCTGAGTTGGAGACAGTAACAATCCTGGGATACAGATAATAGAAGTAGGTACATTGGGAAGGATTCATGCTTCTGAGAACGGTTACTCCCTATTACTTGTTATGTGTGAAAAGGAAGTTATTTACAGTTGTCAAAATTTCTTCCTCTGAATATGTGTGCCAAGTCAAACACGTCTCTGAATAAATAGGAATTTTCTGCCTTAATAACACGTAGCTTTGGAAACATGTTACGCAAATGAAATTAATCAGCATAGGCTTAGCGTCCCATCAGCATGTTCCTGTGAGCGGCGATTACAGAGCAGGACCTTGTCTGCAGAACAGCAATTCAGAGGACAACTAGTGATCGTCACTCCTCCACTCCACAGGTTATTTTGGAAAAGCTTTTGCAGGTTAATGTGCTGTGTTTCGTATGCAGGCACTGACTGTACTTGTGTGTGATGGCACTGATTGCAGAGATGGCCTCTTGCCGCCCAGAGTTTTGCTGGAAAAACTTGTTTTCTGTAGATCCAGCAGGAGCAAGGAGTTGGACCCCATGCTCGTACCATATTTGGTGATGTTGGTAGATCTATTCATGCTGTCTCAGAAAAATCACTCATGTCTCTTAGGTTGCCTCTAACACCAGGAATCTCATGCTTTTGCAGTGGCAGCTGCCTTTTACGTTTAACATTACAACAGTCATTCTCACTTCCCATTGGCATTGTGTACCACAGGACCTCTTTTGGATGTTTAGTGAAAGCAAATTGTAAGGAAACTTATATAAAAGGTAGCTGCCACTGCAAGGGGGATAATATTCCTGATGGCAGAGGCAATGTGAAAGCTGTGGGTAACTATTTCTAGACTTGTCCTACTCATCTCTGGTACATGTCACCCATTCACTGTAGTACTGGAGCAGGTCACAACCATTAATCTGTTCCCGTGCTGGAAAAGATGATACTTTCCAGGGATGACAATGATTTTTCAGATGGAAGTTGAGGAACAAGGGAAATGGCTGTGCCATATCAAGTGCACTAGCTGTGGTGGACTTCCAGGACATCAGACTCTGTGCTCTAGACTTCCAGGGGACCTTTCTGCTCCCGTCAGGTCTTGCCTTCAGCATAGCTGTTCTAAGCTGTGCCCCCCTCCGGCCTTAGAGAAGAGGAAAGGCCAAGAGGTTATCTAGTTCCAGTTCGCTGTGATAGCTAAACAATAGTCTGTTTAAGAGAGGTCAGCATTTGACTACAATTTGTTTAAAAGTCGATACTGTGACCTTGAGGTTTTCAAACACCTCTGTCTAACGAAACAGGAAGTTGTGAATGAGGTGGGTTAAGCTGTTCATCATGTCCCTAGAGACTGTTGCAGTAACCAAGGGTTACCTTCTCAAATTGCCTGGGCTGAGATGGTGAATTCAGGATGGATCATAAAAACATACCTGTTGCCATTTTCCTTTTTATTCTCATTCCAGCTAGGAAGGTGCTGGGAACCACTGGGAGCTACAATTTTGTCTTCAATCAAAATTGAAGCTTTGATTGAATTGGCAGTTTTCTTAACAAACATCAAGGTAGAGCCTCAGGAACACAATCATTGCAAGGCTTGTGAGCCTGCTTCCATGGCTGAAACGAGATGTGGGTAGCCAGAGTCTGTGATAGCTCTGCCTGCAGAAATCGGGAACCCACTGGGTAACTGTTCCCCCTACTCTTCCACTTTTATTGGGTTTAGTTTAATGTAGAGTTTGTAGCCTCAGTGTTTGTGTGGGCATTTGTGTATGTACTGTTCTTCTGAGAACCCATCTTTTATTTTAGTGGCTGTTTTCCAATCTATTACTCATCAAGATGAATTGCTATCTCCTGCTGAAATAGATGTTATCTTTCAAGTATGCCTCTGGACTCATTGCTTCAAATGTGGCAGAACTCTGATTTAACTTAGATTTTCCTAGCTGCTCAAGGTTTCAGACAAAGAAATGTCTTGATTGAGAAAACCGATGATGGTATATTATCTTATTTTTTTAACTGTGGTTTATAAATCAAGGCAATTCAACAAGGCACTTATAAAAGCCTGCTGCTTTTCAGCAAAGCCTTAAAGCATCCACTTAAAGCCAGACATCCATTTTCATATCTCTGATTCACTTGTTCAAATGCTTCACGCCAATCTCTACAGTCTAGTAATCCTAAAATCCATCCAACTATTATGTCTATGTTAAGCCAAAACTAGAACACATAAATGCCACAGAAATACTCAGCAGCATCAGTATAAACCTCCATTATTTTCCCGCTTTTAGAAGTACACTTAATTAGTTGATGATGATGGAAGAGTGTGATTAGGAAAGGCATATACCATGTATGACTTTAAAAATTATCCATTAGAGGTAGAGATGCTAATGCACATCGATTGTGTTCTGTTTGTACCTCATTTGCAGTAACATTCACGTGGAGAAAGTTAGCTTTGAGAAGCTTGAACTAGTAAATTGTATTAGTACATTAGTATAACATGGCTGTCCGTGTCTGAGGTCTGATGACATTTCATGTAGATTGTCTGGAGCTGAGCTCTGTAGTGCCACAGGCTCCCCCAGTTCCATAGCCAGTCCCTTTCATATGACTGGTTACTGACACAGTCAAAAGGTACCTGCCTTTTTGTAGTTGTGAACAGTGATCTTGCACTTCTATACCTTTACTCTTTTTTTCCCCTTACATGGTAGCTTCTGGCATATTTAATATTCAGCTGTCCTGCTGATATTTATCCTGCTGATTTTTTACCCCCTAGTGCTAAAGACAAAGTCCAC
>JAWWLV010000100.1:26754751-26766294 GCA_035041135.1 Platyrinchus mystaceus | reverse complement strand
GCGGGGGGGGGGGGCGCGGCGCTATAACGGCGGCGGCGGCGGCGGCGGGGCGGCAGCACCATGGAGAGCTGCCGGGCGCTGGCGCTCTGCGCCGTGGCGGTCGCGCTGCTGCTCAGCGCCCGCGGGCAGGGCTCGGCCCCGCCGCGCCGTGCCCGGGACCTGGGAGCGCCCAGCGGCGGCGGCGCCTCCCGGGAGAAGGAGCTGGTGGGGCGGCGGGGCCGGGGCTGGGGCGGGGGTCGCCGCCCGCCGGCCGGGCGGCCGCGATCTTACCGGGGCTGCGGGGGTCTCTCGGCAGATCGAGGCGCTGCAGGAGGTGCTGGAGAAGCTGAAGAGCAAGCGGGGACCGCACTACGAGAAGAAGTTCGGGCAAGTGCCCATGGTGAGTGTCCCGGCGGGGCGGGATGGGACCGGGAAGGGACGGGACGGAACGGGACAGGGAAGGAAAGAGAAGGGAAAGGAAGGGGGCAGGGCGGAACGAGGAGGGACGGGACGGAACTGAATGAGACCGGGATGGGGAAGAGAAAGAAAGGGAAGGGGAGGGACGGGACGAGACGGGACAGAACGGAATAGGACCCCCCCCTCCTCACTGCCGGCCGGTGCCCGCAGTGCGACGCCGGGGAGCAGTGCGCCGTGAGGAAGGGGGCCCGCATCGGCAAGCTCTGCGACTGCCCCCGGGGGACTTCGTGCAATTCCTTCCTCCTCAAGTGCCTGTAAGCAGGGACGCCCCGGGACAAGCCGCCGGGAGCGCAGGCACCGACGTCTGACCGCTCCGACGTGCCTGCCTGGGGTGACCGCGACGACTTCTCGCAGCTCTTTCGGCCGAGAAACGCAGCGAGAAGCCCCCGCGTCGTCCATGTAACGCCGTCCGTGACATCCGACATCCGTGGAGCTGTTTTCTTTCTCTCCCCCGTCCCACCCCTTCCCCTCCCTCTCCTCCTCCCCCGCTTGTTTTTGTCCGTCCAGGAAAATCCCGGTCCGCCTCTTGGCGAGTAGGGGTGCCGGTCCCAGGAGCTGCAGTGCCGGTGCAAAGCCGAGTGGTGCCGAGCCGTGCCATGCCCCGGGCTGTCCGGCTCCTTCCTCGGGCGAGGAACATCCACCCACAGCCGGCTGGAGGAGCCGGGGCCAGGGGATTCCCCTGGGTGGTTGGGGGCAAGATGGGGAGGCGGGAAGCGGATGTGTCCAAAACACCCTGACCTCTCTTTCTTGCCTCGCAGCTGAGAGATCGAGCTCGGCACACCCCAGAGCGAGAGGCCCGCAGCCCGCGGTGGGGTTTGCCTGCACCACTGGCTTCAGGCCAAATCCAGTTGTGCTCACCCTGTGCTGTAGAAAGTCCTGCATGAGATACTGGTGTTGTTCAGGGGTCCGGCACTGGCCTGGCTGGGGTGGGGCTGGGGGGAAATCAGTTGCTTTACCGGAGCCACCACGGAGAGAAAGCTGTCTGGATCCGTTGCAAATTACCAGGGGATATACCTAGTCATCTAAACCAAATGGCTCATGTTTCTACAATGAACTGATGTATATATATATGTCTGTCCTCCACAGGTACACTGTGTGTTTCAGCAAACTCCTAACATGTTTCAGTCCTTTGTTTGTCTCTATGAATAAAGTCAGTATTCTGATGATGGTGTTTTGGAAGTTTTAATTCACACACGGGAATGCTCAGCACTCAGAGCGAGATGCTAAGGGTTTCTTCAAAACTATTTCAACTCTGTGCTTTAGCCAGGCCATCAGGACTGAAAACTGAGGTTCATGTTTTCTGGTGCTGCTAAGGCGACGGTTGCTCCCTCCCCACTGGCACCCAGAGGGATTGGGCCAAATGCAGAGGCTTTGGACCTCAGTTTTTCTTTTGGGAGAGGACAGAGTTCATCCCTGTGCTGGGGAAGCAATGTAGGGGGGTCAGCCATCATGAGCTGGATCATCTCTGTTGCTTCATGTTTGATTCCCATGAAAGGTGGATCACTGAAGGAACTTCTTGACTCTCCGTTATTACAATTCATCTATGCGTGTTTGCCAGAACTAGCTGTTACTTCTATCAGCATGGAGATGAGGGGCTGTATGGGCAGACACAGGGAAAAATGCACAAACAGGTTTCATATTTGGTGCTGAAGAGAGCATAAATTTCTATTAGAAACCCAGAGTTGTGTGAGAAAAAGAAGAGATCTCTGTAAGGCATTTGCTTTACTCTAAGAGTAAAAGAATTTGAGCAATTCTGGCTGAAACAGGTACAGAAAAACTGACTTTAATACTATTCATTTTTTTAATCAGAATTACTATTCTTATTGTTGCTGTTATTATTGGTTTGGGGTATTGTTGTTGTTATTATTAGTTATTATTTTCCAGGACAGGGATGAGCTCTTCTTAGCCCAGAGAAAGGGAAAATAAAGAGCAGCTGAAAACATCAAGAGTTTGAAGGCTTTTGTGGCAGGTGGGGATGCCATTCATGGCCAAGGTAGTACTAATCTGGGGGGCTGTGTATGTTGGGGGAGGACAGGAGGGGAGCGTTAATTAGTGCAAGGGCCATGGTGCAAATGGCCATTCCACAGTTCAGAGAGGACCTTACAGAAAGAAGGGATATGGAGTGAGCAGGGATAGAGCAGTGGGATTTTCCAGGTGGAGATGGTAATCAGATGTGACCGAAGTTTTTGTGACTGTGCATGACTGCTGACCTGTGGGGGAGAGGTGTGATAGTGCATTCACGGGGCTGGAGGCAGTTGTCAGGTTTTGTAAATTGGTAACTGTGCTCGTGGATTTAGATTTTATGGTATTTCCCAAACAAACTGTAGGCATTAGCTCTTGATCTCTTGTGGGATAATGAAATATTTTTTGTAGCATCCGTGTTTGGTTCCCATACAAGCAATAACAAGGACTTATATTTAGGTACTAGATGCTTTCAGGCATAGAGCAGATAGGCTGGCTGTTTGATGGTCTCTTCAGCACTGTGTCCAGCCCCAAGTCTCAACATGTAACATATTTACTGAAGGTTTATTTACACAAAATTGGACTGAAACATTAAATATTGGACTAAAATATATCAAGAATTATTCAGCTTATATGTTAATTTTATAGTTCTTGTTTTGCCTGATCATAGTGCTCAAAATTATAAATGTGGTTTACAGAATGATTAAAATTATATATCTAAAACCTAACTTAAGGCAACTGGCATTTTCTGTTTACTTGCATGATACTGCTGTTATGACAATACTCTCTGCAATGTTGTGTGCATTAACCTGAGGACTCTAAGCACATTGATTAGACAGATGACACATATTGCATTACAGTTTTCTCTCTTATACAGATTAAAAAAAAATAGTGTGGGAGGGAAATTTGTGCTGTAACAATCAGGATAGAGTTGCCATTTGCATATTTTTCACTCCTAAAATCAATTACATGAGATTACACCATTTTTTCCATTAAAAGATCTCTTGATTTCACCTTACTAACACTTCCAAGGTGAGCCCTACACACGACTGAGTGCCCAAAACAAGCAGCACAGCTTTTGAGCATTCATCTTGGGTTTAGACACCAGCGAGGGTTGCAAGAAAGTTTGGACTAATCCTCTGGTTCAGAAATAATTTGTTTATTGACTATGAAGTAAAAAACCTCAGCTGCCTCAAGTCTCAGCCCATTAGGACTCAACCATGGTACATCTGCTTGCCTGCTGGAAACTCCATTTCAAGATGAAAATTTTATTTTTGGCTGGATCTTCTAGCTGGAAAGAGATGTGAAACCTGCTGCTGACAGACTGGCTGGCAGGTAATTTCTTTCTGTTTGGTGGGTTGACCAGCACTTTCTGCTAGCCCCACAGCCCAGGGAACCACTGCTGTGGGTCTACCTCACCAGGCTTCTGGCAACTCCTGGGCTCACAGGCTTGGCTAAAACATTACACCCCTTCTCAACTACTCTACACACCAAGACTGAAACATAAAGAGACATCATGAAAAGGCAGAGCAAAAAAGTGTTAATTAAAGAGGATGTGATTTATAACTGCTCTCTAAAGCTGCCTGAAAACAATAAAAATGAAGTATAATGCTAGAAATCAAGGAACCCATGCAGAAAACCCATCTCTGTCACTAGTGAAACACCAATCAAAGAGTCAGTTGAATAACAAGCAGTGAGACAGAGGCTTAGCAAGTTTGTCCAGTTTTCCTCTCCTTGCTGTCTGTGGGTTTTCTCCATGTTGTACCTGCAAGTGTAGCGTGATCCACCTTCTAGCGCATGCCAAACCTCTTCCCAGAGACTACCTGGTCAAAACTCAAGGATGACAAATTTACATCGCTTTTCTGCAGCCAAGTCTTCTGCAGGAGGCTCCACGTAATCCTCAGACTTGGTGTCCCTGTTGGAGGCCCACAGTGCTCTTCATTAACCAGCATCTGGAAAATATATGCCTCTGGGTAGCAGGTTCTGGGGTAGCAGATGGGGCAAGTACTGAGAGGACATCTGAGGTTCACATCAGAAGTCACAGAGTTTGGAGATAACATTGCCTGGACACAGTATATTTCACAGCCCCTGGACAAATCCCATGATATTTTCTGCTGTGGTGGGTTTTGCTGCTGCTTGGGCTCTGGGTTTTGTTGTAGGTTCCCCCTCCCCCCCTTTCTTTCTGAACCTTATTGACTTAGCAGAGAAAAAAGTTATGCACCAGTCAACACTGACAGAATGTGTCTGTGGATGCTTTCAAGCTTTCTACCTTTTTGTATCTGATATGGAAAAATACAGTACTGCATCCAGTCATTTGCTATTCCTTGTAAGGTTTCAGTTTAACAGAAGTAGTAGTGACTTTATGCCTTTGTGCTGGTGGTGGATCCACGGCAGACTGGAGATGGGTAAAAATAAAACAAGCAGAAGAACAAGAGGTGGCAGTGTTGTAATAGAATTACATTATCAGCAAGCAGCTGTCTCTTGCCTAAATGAGTGTGTTATGAATAGGATTTTGGGGATTGCATTTATGTGATTTTATTTTTGCAACAGAGCAAGCTGGAGCATGCAGCTATACTTAGCCTGTCTAGAGGATCTGTGACCCCTTACAACCCCCAGCAAGTCATCCTTCAACACTAGACCTCTGAGAGGTGTGACAACACCCCTTGCTGTGAAGGGGGCTGCACAAAAAAGGACTCAGGGACCTAAGCAGCCTTACCTGGGACTTTCATTCTCCCCCTCCAGTCCCTCACCCCACTGTGTGAGCCCCTTTTCAGCTCAGGCATGAGCCTTCAGTCGCCAGCTATGTCTTCTGGAGGAAGCTTGGACCTACGCTGTAGGCACCTTGTGTCCCTCATCCTGATGTTGTAGCTTGTCTCCAGTCGTATCTTCAGCCCCATCTCCTCTGACTGCATTCCTCTGATGGATTCTGGATCTTGTTCCTTACTTGCCTTCTCTGGGACCCTGTTACCAGCACCCAGCTCTGTCCCATTGGTGAGGGCACTGCCTGTGCTGGGGTCCACCTTGTCTCTCAGCTCATGTTCCTTTGGAGACAACATTGGCAGTTGTTGTCTGCTTGCATTTATCCATAAAACAGGTAACGCTTCACACCAATGTGCACTTCCTTGCCAAACCGAGATCACAAAAATGAGATTAATGATGACAATGCTCTGCTGCATTAAACAAAATGCAACTAAAATCAGGACCCTAATGAAAAGCATAAAGGCAAATGGGAAATTATCACTTTTTGTGTGACGCATCCATGGAGGATACTGTACAAACCATAATTTTATTATAACCTCACGTCTCATTTGTAATGATGGAATTAACAGTCATCTTTACAAAGTACATCGGGGAGGATATTTTGCTGCATGTGAACAGAGAATTTTTTGTTTTATTTAAATTGTAACACTAAACTTACCTTAAGACTAGTAGGCACAAGGTGGTGAATAGATATCTTCTTTAAGTGCAGAATCAAAGAGGGATTAACTGATTTATTTGTATCAGTAGGCACGACATACACAAAAAAAAGGGAGACTTTTTCCTGAGGGTATATTGTAAACACTAGTGGTACTGGTAGTGCTCCGTAATGAAGCAGTGGATGGCAGTAAATGTGAAGGCACACCACATAGGATGGGTGCACTGTGCCCTGCCAAGCTGTAAGAGCTGAATCCCCTTCTTACCCATACACTGCTGTATTCCTGATACACATCAGAGGGCAGGAATTTTGAATATGTCATGCCCTAACCTGAGCTGATCTAACAGTTTTTAGTATGTAACACTTTGCCCTCATTATATACATAAGGAACGCTGTGGTTCAGGAGACAAAACTGGCTTTTTTGAGATGTCCTAATTACTTTTGACTGTAATCATGACACAGTGACAGGCCTAGAAATTTCACTGATGTCTTTTGCCTGGAGATGAATTACCTGTTGTGGTCAGAAGTATTTTTTTCCTTTAAATATATCCTCATGAGTGCATTCAGCACTATTGCTGCTTCTCATGTTCTTCAGAATATATTTTATATGTATTCAATTCACCTACTGCAGACTCATGCATCTTTTTATATCTGGCACCTTGTGGATTTAAATCGGATTCAAATTTACCCAGTTTTATTAGTATTCTTATGTGGAAAACTTATCCAAGACTCATTTAGCAAAGACGACAAAATTCTACGTAAGATACAAGCATGAGAGAACAGGGTTATATTCATGTGCAATATACTTGAACTGACTTATTTGTTCATAGAGAAGACAATAGAATAAAACAGCTAATGGTGATAATACTGGAAGATTCTCAGAGAATCACTGCTGTGCAACAAGAGCAGTGTATACTATGGAATTCTGAAGGAGGATTTTGAAAGGCTGCAAAAAGCTCTCTATGAATCACAGAGTGATGGAATATCCTAAGTTGGAAGGGACCCACAAGGATCATCGAGTCCAACTCTGGCCCTGCACAGGACTTCCCCAACAATCACACCATACACCTGAAGGTGTTGTCCAAAGACTTCTTGAACTCTGTCAGGCTTGGTGCTGTGACCACTTCCCTGGGCAGCCTGTTCAGTGCCCAGCCACCCTCTGGGTGAAGAACCTCTTTCTAATATCCAATCTAAACCTCCCCTGGCACAACTCCAGGCCATTCCCTCAGGAATTAAACTCTACAGCTGTTGAGTAGTTTCCACAGAGAACTATTTACAAACTGTATGCAGTTCTGGTTTTCTGTATGAAGTAATCCAAACAGGAAAAAACAACCAAAAAATCTCCAAACTTTAGGGACAGTTTAGGGGCTGGAGAACTGATCCACTGATAGCTGCATCCGTAGTTCTTTTATTTAGATGCCAGTACTGTACCCTAGTAAAAAACTATGTACATGTTTTGATCTGGTTTTACTTGTCATTTCATTGCTATAGCGCTATTTCTTCTGCTATTTTTGTCTCATAAATCCTTAACAGAGTAAAGCATTGGACGTCTGAAGAGTCTTTGATTACTTTCTGGCTTTTGTTGAAGATACAGCGTAAACTCTATCTTGAGAAACATTCCTGCTTCTTGGAAAGGTGATGGTAGCTCCAAAGAAATACTGGGGCAAAACTTGTTCAGATTGAGTATTTCTGATTGTGTTTGAGAAACTTAACATGTGAGGTACTAATTACTGCTTTCCTGTCTGGGCAATAGCCAGCAGCTGTTGGAGGAACATGTAAATGTGTGAGACTTCAGGTTCTCACTGTTATGTCAGATTTCCCTTAGGAAATAACTTCATCTGCCTGTTCTGGCATGGAGAAGATATAAGGAGATATCTTTCTGGATGGGCCTTTTTACTAACTTTTGACTGGCTATTATGAGAATATGCTACCCAAGCACTGTTAAATATATACACAGATTAATTCTTATACCTTAGTCTACAAATGCAGCAGAAGAGGGAAGCAGAGGAGTGTGAACAGTGTTTGCTGGCAAATAGCTGGAAAATAGTTTAGCAATTGGTAGAGGAATGATCACATTAATTTGCTGTATTATGTATATTATGCCTGGAAATGGGATATCTACATAAATGAGTAGCCAAGAGCTCAGATTAGCAACTATCCACATGATGGTTACTTCAAGTAAATCCAGTGTATTTCCCGAATAAGTACCAAAATAATTAAAATTACTTTAGATTCACACTTGCAGAAGAATAATAAGTATTTGAAGATAGTAACAAGAAATATCTTATACTTTTAATGATAATTTCTTATGAATTATAGGAATTTATTTACCAGCTTTTTGACCGTACAACAGGGGTGTAAGAAACATGGACTTTATTCACAGAAATTGTAGCTTCTTTTTTTGTGTGCTGTCTAAGGGAATTTGTGTTTGTGCTTTTTTGTGTTTGTTGGGGTTCAGGGAAGACTAGTTTTGAGGTGGGAAAGTTAAGAAAAAAGTTACTTGGTGCTGTGTTAATTTTAAAATACCTTAAGCAGATTCTTAGCAATATGTTTCAGAATTTTGACTGTGCACACACACTCATACTTATCTACCTATGAATCAACTAATAAATCTTTCTGTGTGCATGCATGCATACAGGTCAGCAGAAGACATAAGCAAGTTTCATCAGGTGATGGAAAAAGAGGAAAGAGATTTGCAATAGTTTTCCTTCTGTACATGCCAACTTTCATCCAGTCCCTTCTTGTTCTTGAGAAAGCAGAACTACTTTATTTAGTACAATTATTAACCTTGTCCTGTCTTTCCCCAAAAGCCTACCTTTTTCTCCTTGAATGGCAGTAAATAGACAGTTTTATTCCATTTCCTACTCAATTATGTCCCTTTTTCTTTTTCTTACTCTCCAGTTAGGCATTTATTTCACAACTGGAAAACCTTCCTGTTCTAAAAGAACACAAATACAGCAATGAATATAAAAAGTGATCTCCCACAACTCAAATAGTTAGCTAAACTTAATAATAATTTAATAGTGTAGAAACCATATAACAAAAATAATGCAGTTTATGACTGAATTATTGAAGATCAGAAATGCTCTACAGAGCTGGCAGAAGCCATGAATGAAACTGTTCTAAGTACATCCAAAATACTTAATGCTAGGGGCAATGGAGTTATTGAAAACTGAGTATGCATCAAACACTAGCACGAGTATGCTCTTGGAAAAAAATTCAATAAATCACTTGATTGTGAAAAAGAATATTTTAAGAAACTGTTACCAGCAGTCAACCTAGATTCAAATTTGTTTTTTGAATTGAGATGTAACTTCACCTTTTTGTCTTCTATACTTCCAGTTTCACTCAATAAGGCAGGCCAGCAAAGTCTTTGTCATTTGCTTAAAAAAAAATATTACAAGGTAAGAAGCAAACAGCAACAAGCTGTTGACAAACAGCTTTCAATTCAGTGCTTCATTTGTGCACTACTTCTTCTTTTGACTTATGAAAAAGGGCTGTGTGTGCTGTGAGAGAACAGTTATAATCTCCCTCCGGGAAAGATGTTTTGCAGTAATTCTGGATGAGGAAAGGCCTTTGTCTTCCAGAACAACTTTGACAGTGCTCTTCAGACAAGCCAACAGACTGAAACAAGCAGTTTGTTTTTACTTGTGCCATAATCACCAAAGTATTATATCACCAAAGAAACAACAGAAACATTTGTTCTGTGCCTTTTCTTGCCTCACTGCATGTCTCCATTGTGTTAACAATTATCAGGTAGCAGGGTAGAGTAAAATCAGTGCTGTACAGAACATGCAGTCACATGAAATCAGACAGAGATTCTAAGTGCCAGATCCAGACAAGGGAATAATTGGATCACTGGAAGTACAGTCTCTTTGCTTCCTCTTTCACTTATTTCTGAAGATACTTTGCCTACATCACCCCCCTACCCCCACAGTTAATGCTATTTTCCTATTTTGGACATATGTTACATTCACAGTGTAGTTCCATGGTCACAGGTGCCAAGCTGGCCAACTGCTGTTGAATCTTGATGACTAATAAAGGTCACCCACTGGGCTGCGTGGTGGAGTAATTACATGTTGCGTTCCCCATCTCCCTCCTGGACAAATTCTCTTCTTTTTTGGCAACACAAAGAGGCCTCCAAGTTCCCTTTACTGCTGTATCAAAGCAGGAGCAGAGTATGTAAGTGCTACTAGTAACAAGGAATCTGTAAGGATGATAAGTGAAGCACAGTATTGACCACTGTTAAGGATTGAAGTAAATAAGGGATGTACTAAACCAGACCTTGCTAACAGCAAACTTATTCCACGGCTGTATCTTCATCCTAAACAAGGTTGGAACAATAGTTATGCTGACACCAGCAAGGTCAGAATCTCACCCCAGGCCCTTGCCTTCCCTTTCCTTATAATTCTGCCCAGTCTTGTATTTGGCAGGAAAGAGATGGATAATTTTCCTTGTTCTTGCTCAGCTCTTTTCTGCACCCTTTCTCATTCTTCCAAACATATCAGATCACCTTTAACATAAATTTTAAATTTACATACACACATTTATACACAAGTAAACCAGTTATACTTTACTTGAAGTGCACTCATTATGCTTCTTATGATGTAGTAGACACAGTTTACATGCATCTAAATTGAGACAAAAATACAGAAACCATTCCAGTCTTACATGTTTAGTGAACATACATTAAAAAAAAAAAAAACACAAACAGTTTTTGAAGATCTTGGAAGTTTAGAGAAAAGGAGGGTAAGAAAAAATGTCACACCTAAAAACTCTGAGGAAAACTGTCTCATGACCTGCAAACTATACTTTAGGAATAAACTTTTATTTTGAAAGACCCAGGACCTGTTATTTAAATGTTTACTATAAAGCTGGGCTTTCATGGTAGATGTACTTGATTCTATATTCCCTGCTTATTAGGAACAAAAGCTAAAAGTTATTGCCTAGAAACTATTCATCAAGGAATTACATTCCAGGCAAACCTGCAATTGCCAGAAACACAGTCATACCTTGGCTTACGAGAAGAGTCAATGGCACAGTGCTATGTTAGCATGCTACTCTTCTAAGCCATAGCTGTTGTGAAAAGCACAGAAAAAGTGTTTTCTATACAGAGAAGCATCTGGTTTTGATGAATGCTGGAAAAACAAATTTATGTTTTAAATTTAAAAAGCTTAAACTTTTAAACATTAGCAAACCTACCAAAAAGATCAGAGTTTTTGGTGCAGCCTATGGTGGGGCAGCTGTGCCCCTGCAGCCTGTGGAGGACCATCGGGGTGCAGAGACCCACCTGCAGCCCATGGAGGAGCCCATGCTGGAGCAGGTGGATGCAGGAAGGAGGCTGTGACCCCGTGGGAGGCCCAAGATGGAGGAGGGTCCTGCTGGAGACCTGTGGCCTGTGGAGAGGGAAGCTCATGCTGGAGCAGGTTTTTCCCAGGTAGGACTTGTGGCCCCTGTGGAGGACCCATGACAGTACAGCTCATTTGTGAAGGACTGCACCCCATGGAGACGTGACCCACGGGACAGCAGTTGGGGAAGAACTGTTGCCCGAGGGATTGACTCATGCTGGAGAGGTCCATCAAGGACTGTCTCTGGTGGGAGGGACCCCAAGGGAGCAGGAGAAGGACTCCTCTCCTGAGCAGCAGCAGAAACAACAACTGACTGCAATCCCCATTCCCCGTCCCCCTGCGCCACTGGTGGGGAGGAGGGA
>JAWWLV010000100.1:26703555-26754463 GCA_035041135.1 Platyrinchus mystaceus | reverse complement strand
AAGGACTCCCCTCCTGAGCAGCGGCAGAAACAACAACTCACCATAAACCACATTCCCCGTCCCCCTGCACTGCTGGGGAGGAGGAGGGAGAACATGGAAGGAAGGAGGGGTGGGGGGGAGGTGTTTTTAAGGTTATTTTACTTCTCACTCTTTTCCTCTGATCATGATAGTAGTAAATTGAAGTACTATCCCCACTTTGAGTCTGTTTTGCCCATGATGGTGATCAGTAACTGACATCTCGTAGACTATTTTATGGTACTTCCATACATGGATCAAACTCAATACTTCAGTGACAGTGTTGTGAGAATAAAAGAACAACTGCAAAGGTACACAAGTTCTGCTTCATTATGCTTTTTTCAAGTGGCACTACTACTCCCTATCAAGCCTCTAATTTTAGATTCTCTAAGAGAAACTCTAATTTTCTGAAGTAACATCTTATGTAGAATAAGTACATGAATGATGAAATTGCAACATGCACTTTGTATTTTTCAAGAGGATCCCTGTACAGCAATCATGAAACTTTCTTTAAGTTTTACTGTTTTGTTGTTCTTAATTAAGTTATGGAAACAGAGCAGTGAAATGCACCTACAACATTTCTTTAATGGGTATTCATTCATTTTTTGACTACCACTGTATTCTCATTGCTCAAAACCCTTTACTAGATGACTCTTAACAGCAAGTACAAACATTAAAAGTACATAGGGAAGGAGAATATAATCAGAAGGGGGAAAGTTATGTAAATAGAAATACTCATATGCAGTCTGCTAAGTGACAGCTCCTAGTCTCTCTGCAAAGGTCTACAGGTCAGACAGCAAATCAGACAACTCTTGTCCTGTCTGCTGATGGCCTTCTCAAGCCCCTTTCTTACTGCATCTCTGCACTGAGTTTTTTTCACAGCAAGGTGAGCTGTTTGTCATTTGAGTAACAAAAAGGAAAAAAAAAAATCCAGTCAAATCCTGTCTCTCATTTGGTTGTTATGCAACTAATAATCACATGCCACATTGACTTAAATGCAGGGCCAGAGAAATGACATTTCAAGTTATCTATAAAGATTAAAGCTGTTCCAAATGCCCATTACAATGTATAACTTCCCTCTGCCGCAAACAGACAGGAAAGATGACAATATGTTGGCATAGCAGGTTTTTAGGTCAACAGCTATGCCAACATCTTGCCTCCCCTCCAGCTCTGCATAAAGGAACTTCCTCGAAAGGCATCTGTGTGAATTGTGTAATCTCCTACTGTGATATTTTTGATCTAAAACAGAAAACCAAAATGTAGGTAGAAGCTTCACACTGTTATGTAAAACACCTGAATATCAATCTCACAGTATAGTGTACAGTAATGTTAATGTGAGTTGGTTTTTACCCCTTAGGCAATAGGATCTAAAAAAAATCCCTGGCAAAAGCCAAGTTTCTAATTCTGTGCCTAGAACAGCTACAGAGCAGAGACAGTGTTAGCTTAACTATTTTTATTAAAGCAATAATGTGTTCAGGACTTACCATGCTTACCAAAGCATGAATAAAATCCAAGGGAGAGGGTGGTCGATCTGGAGATATATACTATACACCAGAGCAGAATCGTATTCTCAAGTGACTTCATTTTAAACTCATTTTCTGTGTTTTTGGTCGATGTCTTTTTCCTAGATTCACATAAACAGAAAGGTGATGCCAAAGGAGGAGATTAAAAACACAAACATTTGCTGTTATAAAAATACATCAGCAGCTTCATTCATACTTAGAAATCACTCTGTCACCTTCTTGTAATCTATTTCCATGTGCACAAACATTTGCAGAAGGGTTTTTTTTGGGAGGGGCAGCAGATTTGCCAAGAAGACATATTTTCAGGAGGAAAGTGGTAGCCACAGTTACAAAACTGGAGACAGACTCATGCAATTTACTTTGCCCACAGGGCCACACTTCCGCTGTTTGCTGGTTGGTTTGTGTTTTCTTTTAATTTATTTTAAACAAAAGAGGGGGGATATTTTAATATATTTCTCTGATCATGTATCTGGTGCTGTGCAGTAGCCAAAATGGTAAAACATCAGAGTCTCCCAAGTTTAAAGACATTTGGTAACTATCTAGAGCACATTAACTACATCAGTCATTCAACACCAAACATATGTTACTGAACAGATTATGTTGTCATTTGTGGAAACTGTCAACTGTACCTTTAATTTTCATTTCCAAATCCTGTATTCAAACCTGACACCTCTAATGCTGTATCAGCATTGTAGGGTTTTGGTTTGGTTCCCCACCACCCCGCACTCCCTGCCATATTTTTGGGGATGAGGACAAAAGCAAAGGAAAAGTTGTTTACATTTTTGCAACATCTTTAAAATAAGACAAGTGTATTCATGGTCACCAGACACCCTGGCAGCATCAAATTTTGTAAATAGTCTTTGAAGAAGCTGGGTTATGGTAAAACCTTTCAAAGCTGTGGTTGCTGCACACTCCATTGGGTGTTACAGTGCTATCAATCATCAAGTCACTTAACAATATACAACCCAGAATCGTCCAAAAATAAAAGGAGTGAAAACAGGAAGGCATACTTTTCCATATTACATAAATAGAATAGAAAAAACATTATGGAACTGGCACTTAATCACATTTCAAAATACCACAAGAGAGCAGCTTTTGTTGTCCTTGTTAACACCTTTGTCCTTAAATACCTTTACAATTATCATGCAAGCTGTCTCACACAATTGAGACAAAATTGTCTTACACCACTGAAAGTCTGTTTGTCCAACAATTAGTCTCTTCTAAGAAAATAGTGCAGAGCTGAAGACATGTGAATGACACTACATTTAAGAGTCCCTTTGGAATTAATTTTAAATCGAACTTAGGGAAAAGCTCTTAAAACTGCCATTTGAGAATATGATCCGTGAAATACATTAGAATTTTCCAATCAGATATCTCAGGACGCAAAAACGTTTTATTCCTCAAAATGGAAATTAAGTTGTAAATTTCAAATACTTATTTCATAAAAATTTGTGCATGTACAGAAAAAAAATGTTTACTTGCTTATTTTTTGTTTGCTAAACCTTTCTTTCTGCCATTAGAATTTCGTTTATAAATATGTATGAAAGTGGTATATTCATATACAACTTTTCTTTACCATTATCTTACAGGTCTCTTGTAAGTGAGTCTGATTATGTTAAAACTTTTGCAATGTCTCTGCATGTGCTTAAGATAACAACGTTTCCAATAGTTTCTTTCTGAATTGAAAACTGCTTATATGTGGGATCTGATCCTGCAGAATATTTGTGTGTACATGTACTCACATCAGTAGAGTGTTTTCTTATTCTGACATGGCATACAATAAACAAGAATTAAATTAAACAGCAGCGTCAGCAGACAAGATCGGGGTGTGTTAACATTGATGTTCTCTGACCTGCCAATCTGATGTTTCATACAATCACTTCTATCCTAACAAAGCCCGGTTTTTTTGGAGGGCAGTTTATGAACTGCTGCTCAGTCTGGACTTAGGCCAAGGGAGGTATTATTTCAAAGCTGCATATCCTAGCTGTGCCACTAACCCAGAGAGTCTGGATTTGGCATGCTGTGATAACCGAAAATCTAATCAGTTCAAACCCCCAGCAAGACTATGTTTTGTAGCAGTAATGGGCTGCTGCTGGAAGTTAACATCCCATTTGACAAATCCATTGGTAAAACTGAAAGCAGAGCTGTGTAGAGCTTGCAGAAAACACAGGGAGCTTGCAGGACAAGATTCTGACAATCTGCTGATAAAGTACCATTGACACCACAACTCATTTTAGACAAAGTTTACTGTAAAAGAACAAAGGAAGCTGTAAATAATCTAATATAATTAATGGGTTCTGTATATTTTGTAGATTTTTCCACAGACCCTACAAGCTAAAAAGTCCAACAGGCTAAGTATCTGCCAATACCTCAAATGCTACCAAATGTACAAAGCAAACCAGCTGTTGAAAAAACTATTTTCTGACTAAGTAGGAAAATTAAATTATAACTGATAAAACTAGAGGTGGAATAGTGTGTGTTTCTTCATGACTTGCCAACTTCATCTGTTCTCCCTCTTAAAAAGTTCAGTAGCAGTACACAACTTCTCTGCAGTATGGTCAGGTAAGAATATGAAAGGGGAAAGCAAGCAGGCTACAGGCTTACTTCATTTCATGCATTAAAGCATCTCCCACTCTCAGACTGCTCTTCACAGTTTTCAAACACGCTGCTATGGGGGAGCAGGGAAGAGAGACAGCAAAAGGAGACATAAAACACACAGAAGGAAGGGGGTGATAATGCAGAAGAATGGAAGCTTGTAAGGGCAAGGACATGCATAAAGAAGAGAATTCCCTGAAACCTGAGGTGCCCTTGCAGAATCACTTTAACACTCTGCGAACTGAAGAACAAACTGTCATATCAGGAGAGACCCTGGACCTGAGTAAGGCAGCCCCATCTGCTCCCTGTATCACAACCACCACAAGAGAAGACAACATTTGATAGCAGTAGGTGACTCTCTTCTGAGAGGTGTGGAGGTACCCACTTGCTGACCTGACACACTCTCCAGAGAGGTGCTTCTTACTGGGGAGTCTTATCAGGGCTGTCACCGAGAGACTACTGAGCCTTGTACAGCCCACTGATGATTAGCTGCTGCTGCTGTTTCACATGATACAGCAACAGTGATATAGCAACACTGGTACACCCAGGGCAGGCTGAGGAGTATTGAGAAGGATCCTAGTGCCCTGGGGGTGACAGTAAGGCACTCTGAAGGGCATGTTGTTTTTTTATCAATCCTCCTGGTCAAAGAGAAGGTATTTGAAAGGGACAGTCAAATCTGGCCAACCAAAAAACGGTTGTGGGACTGGTGCTACAGTCTACTTGGGCCATGGGATTCACTTTGAGAAATGGGGTCCATCTGTCAAAGAAGGGGAAGGGCATCTTAGGCCACAGGCTTGCTAGGCTGGTGAAGATGCTGAGGGAGGGGAACCTCAGTCCATCCCACTCCTACCAGCTTGATGTCAATGTTAGTGAGAGACGCCCAGAGCTTGAAGAGGGATTGCAGGTCAGCAGGAGAGCATCTGAAAAGCATTACAAGGCAATTCCTGGCACTCCAGTCAGTAAAGTTGTCTTCATTGTGGGCCCAGCTGAAATGCCTCTTTGCAAGAACACAATGGGGAATAAATAAAGAGGACTTAAGAGACGTGCTCAAACCTACAGGTCTATCATCTTATTGGCATCACTGAAACATGGTGGAATAGCTCCTATGACTGGAGGGAAGAAGAGGAGGGGATTTCGTCCTCTCTGCCAATGACCAGATGGAGTGGATGGAGCTCTGCCTGGGGATGGAAGAGAAGCCAACTGAGACCTTATGTGTCTGAATTAAAGGGAGGACAGGGACAGGTCACAATTTTAATGGGGGTTTTCTACAGGCCACTCAACCAGAAAGACCAAGCAGATGAGTCCTCTGTGGATAGATGGGAGCAGCCTCATGTTCACGAGCCCTGGTCCTCATGGGGGACTTCAACCTATTGGAGGGACAAAACACCAGGGCACAAGAAACCCAGCAGATTCTTGAATGCACTGATGATACCTGCCTTCTCCAAGTGACGGAGAAGCCAACGAGGAGAGGTGCTATGCTGGACTTTGTTCTCACGAACCAGGAGGGGCTTGGTGGGGAACGGAAAGTTCCAGGGCAGGCTTGGTGCAGTGACCATAAATTGTGGAGTTCAAGATACTTGGACCAGCCAGGAGGGTGCACAGCAAGCTCACTGCCCTGGACTTCAGAGAGCAAATTTTGGCCTCTTGAAAGATCTGCTTGTTAAAGTACCATGGGATAAAGCCCTGGAGGGAAGAAGGGCCCAAGAAAGCTGGTGAATATTTAAGAATCACCTCCTCCAATCTCAGAAGTGATGCATTCCAACAAAGAGGAAGTCAGACAAAATCACCAGAAGGCTGTCATGGATGAACAAGGAACACCTGGACAAACTCAAACACAGAAAGGAAGCCTACAGAGGGTGGAAGCAAGGAGAGAGACTGTGAGGAATACAGAGAAATTGTCCAAGCAGCCAGGTTTTATAATTCTATGGAAGCTAAATCCCTGGTAGAATGAAATCTGGCCAGGGATGTTCAAGGGCAACAAGAGGAGCTTCTATAGGCACACCAGTGATAAAAGGAAGACTAAGGAAAATTTAGCTCTTCCCTGGAAGGAAATAGATCTGATTATCCAGGGCATGGAGAAGGCCAAGGTACTTGATGACTTTTTTTGCCTCACTCTTTAACAGCAAGTGTTCCAGCCAAATTGCAAAAGGTGAAGGCAGGGACTGGGAGAGTGAAGAACCACTCACTGTAGGAGAGGATTAGGCTTGAGACCATCTAAATAACCTAAAGGTGCACAACTCCACGGGACATGATGAGATGCACTTGCATGTCCTGAAGGAACTGGCAGATCAAGGGGCTACTATCCATCAAATTAGAGAAGTTGTGACAGTCTGGTGAAGTTCTCACTGACCAAAAAAGCGGGAACATAACCCCCATTTTCAAAAAGAGAAAAAATGAAGACCAGGTGAACTACAGGCCAGTCAGTCTCACCTCTGTGTCTGGCAAGATAATGGAATAGATCCTCCTGGAAACTATGCAAAGGCACATGGAAAATAAAGATGTGACAGGTGACAACAAAGATGGATTCACTAAAGACAAATTGTACCTGACAAACTTGGTGACTTTCTACAATGGGGTTTCTGCAGTGGTGGACAAGGGAAAGGCAACTGATGTCATCTGCCTGGACTTGTGCAAAGCATTTGATACTGAACCACACGGCATCTTTGTCTTTGAATTGGAGAGACGTGGATTTGACAGAAGGGCCACTTGGTGGATAAGGAATTGGCTGGATGGTCACACTCAAAGAGCTGTGGTCAGTGGTTTGATGTCCAAGTGAAGACCAGTGACAAGTGGCATTCCTCAGGGGTCAGTACTGGGACTGGCACTATTCAATATCTCTGTCAGTGACACAGACAGTGGGATCAAGGACAACATCAGCAAGTTCACTTACACATTAAGCTCTGTGGTGAAGTTGATGTCCTGGAGGGAAGGAATGCCATCCAGAGGGACCTGAACAGGCTTGAGAGGGCCTCTGCAAATACTTACGAAGTTCAAGAAGGCCAAGTGCAAGGTTCTGCACCTGAGTTGTGACAATATCAAGCACAAGTACAAGCTGGGCAGAGAATGGATTTAGAATAACCCTTGAGAAAAACACTTGGAATGTTGGTGGACGAAGAAGCTTGACATGACCCAGCAATGTGCGCTTGAAGCCCAGAAAGCCAATTGTATTCTAGGCTGCATCAAAAGCAGTGTGGCCAGCAGGGCAAGGGAGGTGATTCCACCACTCTATTTCTGCCCCCACCAGAATTACTGCATCCAGTTTGGGGCCCCAAATATAAAAGGAATGTGGACCTGTTGCAGAGAGTTCACAAGAGGGCCACAAAAATCATTAAAGGGTTGGAGGACCTCTCCTATGAAAACAGTCTGAGAGAGTTGGGGTTGTTCAGCTTGAAGAGAATGCTACTCTCGGGAGACCTCACAGCAGCCTTCTAGTACCCAACAGGGGTTACAGGAAAGCTGGAGAGAGACTTTTTTTAAGGGCATGTTGCAATTGGAAAACAGGTAAAAGCTTTAAACTGAAAGAGGTCAGACATAGACTAGATATCATGAAGAGTTTCTTTACTGTGAGGGTGGTGAGGCACTGGAACAGGCTGCCCAGAGAAGCTGGGGACACCCCATCCCTAGCAGTGCTCAAGGCCAGGCTGGATGGAGCTCTGAGCCATCTAATCTGGTGGAAGGTGTCTCTGCCCATGGTGGGGGGGTTGAAACTAGATGATTTTAAGGTCCTTTCCAACCCAAACCATTCAATGATTCTGTGATTCTATGAAAAGTGATTGAATCAGACAAAAAATCAGCACCTCGCCGAAACCAAACTATAGGTTGAGAAGGATCTTGAAACAAATGCAAAACTTCACATGAACAACTGGGGTCAAGCTTTCAGGAGGGGAAAAAGGAAGGTAGAAATAACCATTGTTGATACTGATTCACTGGGAGGAACCCTGCAGTAGAAAATACAAAGTTGCCTTCCAACCCCCAGCATCACATGGTTATTGTGTATAGACCTGCTCCAGGTTTAGACAAACAATATTTAAAGTGCTGACAACTCCCTGAAGATTCTTCTATTATAGGACTCCCACTACCAGAAGCAGTACCTGCATTGGCATTAGCAGTGTGTTTGTGGTGGAAAGCACCAGGAGAAAACAGACAGCCTTACGGGCACATTTTAATCCCCGTAATTATGCAGACCTGGTAATGTAAAGGTCTGCAAATGAATTCTGAAGCTTCATAAAACTGGGAGTTTGGGACATTCCCTCAAGGATCTTTGTTTTTTAAAACAAATTTTTAGGCAGCCTCTGACATACATTATCCATTTCAATATATTTTCTCACTAATTATACGGAGACTATGCCTAATTTCCTCAGAATAATAGCCTGAAATTTCTAAAGATAAGAGTCTGTCATAAATTGACTTAATTGCATTTTAATTAATTTTCATTTATTGCACTGGCTAAAGTATTTTTTCCCATTAAATGCAGAATAAGCACATTTTTGAAGGAAAGAAATACTTCGAGGAGACCAACCCAACATGCAGACGCAACACTGCTGAAGAGTAACACTCTTAATCCTACAGGACTGGTGAACAAACAGGAGGTACTCCAATCTGTAGGGAGACTTAGGGCAAGCACATGTAAACTCTGCTATGGACTGGATTCCCAAAGAACATTTGGTAGATTTCTGAAAAGCTGAAAACATTCTGGACTGGGAAGAAGATGAAAGAAATAAGCAGGCAACCACCTTCTAGCATATTCTGCAATCCCAGTTTGCACGAAAATTTTCAGGTGGGAATACATCAACAATAAAGAAGCTGCAGCTGGAAACAAAAAAAAAAAGTACAGCTGATTGAAATACCCATGGAAGAAAACTTTGCCATATTTCTTTTAAAAAGATCCACATATATTCCTCTCTCACACCACATTACTGGGCCATTGGAGAATTTTATAAATTATGAATCCAACATTATTTATTCATTTATTACTTTATAAAAAGTTATTCATTCTAACTGGATTTAACTGCATAAAACTGTCCTCTTCCCACAACTGAAGGATTCTTCCATATAAAGTTTTCCATGGGCATTCTTCTGCCTAAATAAAAAAATTATTTTCTTCTTTTCCTTGCTCCCCAAACCTATGAAATTGTGCCATAGCTTAATCCACATAATTTTTCTTGCATGGTCTCAAAAAATGCACTACATTACAAAACCTGTCGAAAAGATTTTAGTTAATTTCTGTGGATTTTGAATTGAGCCTATTAGGTCTATATGTTCTGCTCTTTTTTTTTTTTTTTTTTTGGCATTTTTTGTTTTTACATGTAAAAATAATAAAAAGCAACTGACTGTGCACTGTGCAATTTTTTGTGGATCTTTACATCTTCATATTGAAGTTGGCTAGGACATGACTGACCTTCATCTACCCCCACAAATTAATGCATCCATCCCTATGATGATTTTTTTAGCTCAAGCTAAAAAGAAAAAAAAACCTAAAATTACTTTAAATAAAATTTTCCTGAGCTCCTTTGACATTGTTCTTCTTCATTGAACATTATTTCAATTTTTGAACTGGTCTTTTTCAAATTTTCATTTTTGCCCTTAAAAAAAAAAATCCAACTTTTTGGAGGTGGCTATGGGAATAACATAGTACAGACTGCATCTTCCGAGGAATGATGTGTTATCTGTCTGTCTCTGGACACTGAAAAAAAGTGGAAAAATGGAAGCTCAGACTGAAGGATCCCATGGAGCCCTAGTTTCTCTGATTCTGCTGAATTCCAAGTCTCTGGGAGAATCAACAATCTTTAAGGTGGCCCCAGCACCAAGGAACTGGAGTGTGTGAGAGGGATGGGTTTGTCTGAGCATTTAACTACACATCACTGAACCCTGACCAGCTAATATCCCTGACTTTACCCAGTAATTAATAAGCTGTGACTCTTATGCAGGTGTCTGATTCCAACTATTCACTTTCAAAAAATACTGATCTGTGAGTTTGTTTAAAGAAAGTGTAACTTCAGTTTAATTTCATTTGTTTACATTCATATTTATGCAGACACAAATAAAATACACATTTTATCACAATTAGAATTAAGCAATACACTTTGCATGGTCCAGTCTGCAACCATGAGTAACAACTCCAAACACCACTGCTTATGAGTTAGATGGAAACAAGAGCAATTCCAATGGAATCAGACAGAACTGGATAGAAACAGAACTTGCTAAGATACCCAATGCTACAGATACACCAATACTCATCCAGTCCTTATTTATAAAATAAATCCCTGTGATTTTAATGTCAGACCCTGCAATAAAAAAAAATGAGTTTGAAACTCCGCTACAGATGATGGATGTACTTCCTCAAATAACTCTTCAATTTATCTAAAAAATCCACTAATTATGTCAATTTTTAAAAGTTAGAAGTGATACTGCACTTTCATGTATTTGATTTTGTTTAGTTAGAAAGTCATTGTACCTGCTATCCAAAAATTAATACAAACTTATATGAAAGACTAAGTCACATGAATAAGCAGGAAAGTAAGCATAAAGGTATTTTTTTTAAAAAATAAATCAGTAATTTTTTGAGATCAAGCACAGTGATGACTGCCATTTGTAAACCTGGTAAAGGTGCCTGTCCCAATTATGTTAAACTTCTTACCTGTCTTTAAGATTAAAAAATTTATACAGTAGGAAGAAGTTTGGAATACATGATCCTGAGATTTTGCAACCCTATATCCCATTGGTGTAACATGAACATCTCTCATCCTTGCTGGAAGTAAAAACTTCAAAAATCAAAATCAGTTAACAGCTGACAATTCAGTCTTCTGGGCAAATGGGATTTTTCCAATGACTTGGTGGAAGCATGGACAGACTAATGCTTACATTTGGAAATCAGAATGTGAATGAAACCTGAATGAGGTTAACAGTATTCCACTCTCCTGTGTGAATTCTGTCCTTTTAACACACTCTGTGAGGCATTACTATGCCATGGAAAATAACAGGTTGTCATTAAAAAAAAAGAAAAGAAAAAGAAGTAATTCAGATCCTCTGAATATTTCTCTTTCTCCAATGAGAACTGATTAAGTCAGTTAGCTAATGTGTAGCCAGATGCAATAAAATATATCTTTAAAAAATTGGGAAATTCTGCAATCTTTAAACAGGACCAGAGCGTTCTGTAAGCTCATAGTAAATTTAGCTTTGGCCCTGGAAGACTAATTTTAACAATCTATTAACACTATTTTAATAGTGAAAATAATGGGTGCGATTTTTTTCGGGAGTAGGTTGTATAGCGCTAGTACAGACTTCCACAGTGAAGGGGATGTAATGGATAGTTTCTCAACCCATTGTTTGATAAGATAATCATCTTCCCTTTCAGTTTGGAACACAGTTTAATATAAATGACAGATAACACTCTTAAGTGGAACAACGAGGGTAAATGTTCTTTTGTGAAAATGTAAGCCAACCAATACTGGTATATTCTCTATTGGCAAAGAAACAGCCTTGGATACTTCCTTTATTTGTTCAAACACATTAGCCGTTCTCAAGGCACAACCTAAAAATGCAGATGGGCTGTAGCAACACGTGTTACCAACATGGTTCTGTTCATCCAAATAACTTTGCTACTACTACTGTCCTTAAAGGAAATCTCTACTTTGTATGAGATGGTGTAGGATGCATGTGCTGAATGGCCATGGCATATGGTAATGACAATGGCTTTGGCGTGTAAAAGTATGTTTAGCTGCACCGTGATACACTGAACTAAGGGCTCAGCTGGGTCTGAACAAACATGTAAGAAACATGTAACAAACATGTAACAAACCCTCTCTCTTATCAGTAAGTCCTGATAACTAACAAAAGATGCATACAGACAATAAGCAGATCACAATAAGTGATTGGTTAAGAATGTCTGTATGCCTTTTGTTACTTCTACCCTATGTGTTTAACTTCGACTGCATGGTAAGGCAGATAAAAAACACTTGCTGGTATATAGTGGCATTGGTTACTGGCCTTCTGCTCCTTCCCACTTTAACAAATGACCAGCAAGTCTACCAAAATAAATCAGGTACAACAACATGAGGTATAAATTGCTCTGCAGCTCACAGTCCGTCAGTTATCCAAATTATTCCTCCCATTTTTTCTGCTCAGTGTGGGAACCAGACACTGATTCCTCAACATACGACAGTCCAGAAGTTGCAAGGGAAGTTATTGCAGTGCAGTCCTCAGGGAGGTATACAATATCCATTCTTACCTTTGCATTATGACTGGTTCATGTCAGCTACAATATTACTGAAACCTACCAAATGATTGTTGTCACAACAATAATTTTCCAGTTTACAAACTGGGACTTCCAAAACTACACCAGGTTACAAATAAATACAAAGACGATGCAGGCATCTATCTGTCTTGTAAGGAGGTGGAGATTTGAAAACATCATTAGTCCTTCAGGATTTTGCAACAACCACTTTTTTTTAAAATTAATCTACTTATGAAATTAATTATTCTTTGTTCTTTGCTGTTTCACTTTACTATTCCTGATCCTATCTATCTGAAATTCTCCATTGCACTTTAAAGGAAGTTGTTAATTACTATTCCTGGATAACTTCTTACAGGGGCAGGTGTCTTGCAAATGTGTTCGTGCAATTTAAAATGTTCTTAAAATAGCTTTTTGTGAGCAGCATGTTCCTAAGTAGGTCTGAGAATCACTGATTAAGTAAAGCTCCCTCCTGTGTCAAGAACATCTTTATTGGAAAGAAATCTGCAAATTAACCAGGGTTGATCTGGGTATCTGACTTTTAAGTATGGTTTAATCCAGCTCCAAGCCAAACCAAGGAAGTTTTGTTTTTCTAATTTTGGCCTCAGACCTTTTCAGTTTGCTGCACAGAAAGTTGTCTAATGTCTACTACTGCCTTTCTGCCCATTCATCCAATGACGCACACTGCAGACACTGCTGGTAAAGATACAACTTGTTCTTGGAAATTTAGGTGAATCAGTGATGATATACTGGGGACACAGAAATTGTTGCGGGAATTGTGCATTTTCTTGTATTTTCTGTTTCTTTAATATGGAATCTTAAAAGGAAATAAATAGATGGGCAATTATGAAGCATAATCCTAGGAAAAAGGAAAGGTTCACCATGATTAGCCAATAAAAATTGTTCGGATAGAACACAGGAATTATGCTCTTCACGCAGAACAGGTTAAAGAACCAATCGCTTTGTACAACTGGTTAAATTTATGTTTCTGGGCTGCACAAGTAGTGTGGCTGGTGGATACCTACTTATCAATGATGCAACAGGCATCACTACAGAAGAACTAGAGGGAACGATGGTTTCTACTGGAGGATTCCTTGGGCAGTTGTTGCTGGAGAAGGGCAGATGAACTGGTCTCTGAGAGGTAACTGGTGTCAAGACCAACACAGTAACGCAAGAAAAGTGATTTTTTTTTTCCTGTCCTGTTCATAAACATTAGAAGATTTTTATGCTCAATAAGCTCCAAATAAAGGTCAATTTCTCCAAATATCTGAGCATGAACTGATTTAGCCAGAGTAACAAATTGCTTTATTTGTTGCACGCAATAACAGAAAGATTCACTTAAAACAGTAGCCCACTGGAGAATGAGTACACAGCCACTGCCAGGGAAGGTTAATTCTAAGTGGATTTTGAAAATAATCCTATGGTGTTTTATTATTTATATGGAGCTACTGCCTCTTTTTCAGCCTATTTGAGGAAAAACCTACAGAAAACATATTGACTTTGTTTGAATTTTTTTTTAAGTTCAGGGAGTTACCATTATCTGAATTTTTAAATTCTAAGATAAAAGAATGAAACCTACAAAAGAATCATTTTATGTATACAGTCTATATTTTAAAAAAACTGTAATGAATCGAAATTTTCTCATTAATTTTTTCATGTATTAAAGTGGGTCATATACGTGTACACAGTCACAGGAAGAAATGTCCTTTTTTTTTCCCTAAGTCATACTAGTTAATTAAAACAGGATTTTGTGGTCCGAAGATCTCCATAAACAGATTTCTAAACACGGCTTTTGTGTTACAGTCACACATTCAAGAAAGAAAAGCATCTTACTAGTAGCCAACAATGTTGTGTCTATTTAAGATAGTATAAATATTTAAATTAGACTCTAGTCTTATGGTTTGGGGTTTTTCTCTTTTACTAATTTTAAGTGGTAACATATGTATTGTCTTGGGCGAAGAAGCTCTAAAATGCATTAGAGAGTTACAGTTCACTGCTCATTTACTCCATTTAAAAAAATCTTCCATATTTTACCCTCTCTAACTCTCACCTCCTAATTATCTTGAAAATTTGTGAATACTATTTGCAAGAACAACTGCTTCTTATATTTTGCTACATGAAATATTTGCCAAATTCCTCTGAATGTCAAGGCTCATTTTGATTACCAAATCTGTGGAAATGACTGGTGGGTGCATAGTACTCTACCAGATCAAGTCTCAACAGATAATTATTTACTGCCAAATACAAACTTAGTTTTTTATTTCACTTTCTTACAGAAATTTGTATTATCAATATTTACTGGCTATATGCTCATATCCTATCTTTTCAAAAGTTTTCTACCTCGTACTGTCCATTCAAAAGATGATAATCTGGGAAATCACTAAATGAAACAGTGAGGAAATGAAATAGATGCACTGTGAAAGGGAAGTTAAGCCTTGCAGTGTAACCTCACCATGGTCAGAGGTTCCTTCAAAATACAAAAAAAATGAAAATCGATTTCAGTGAACTATGGGCTACCAGTCACCTTTTTCACTAAATCAAAGAGGTCATCCGATGAATGTGTCAGCAGCAGTCTGTATCAGAAACGTCTCAAACACACTTGCACAGAATAACTACTGGCTTGCAAAAAAACCCCCAAAACTAGAGTAGCTCATAGAAAAAAAAATTAATAAAAATATTAAAAATTTTGGATTGTTTATAAGTTTTTGCTCAGTAAGATCACAGCTTTCAGAAATCTTTTGTACTATGGTTCAACTCCAGTCATCAGAATTCAAAGATCCAGTTAAATATCCTGGAGGAGCAACTCGTGCGAGTTAAAAGCAGTATGTTTGACAGTATCTACAGGAGCAGATATGTCAGAGATCTTCAGAGGGCTAAACGTAACTAAGTATGTGATCAGACAGTAACGTCTTACAAGTGGCCAGCTGTAAAACGCGGTAGTTGTCCTATGAAAGCATTTACCTTAAACCACACCTGAGCACCACGGCAGGTCTGGCTGTGGCTTTGTGCCTTTCCCCATTGTTTGCGTGAGAGAAACTTGGTCTTTGCTCCCTACCATTCACTCCTCAAGCACATTCTAGCTAACACAGTACTTATTTCACGTTAGCGCAACTACTGTTTAAAGTGACTTTTAATACTTTGACTCTTCAGCCGACGAGAGGAACCACCCCCGCGACCGGGAGGGAGCCCGGTGCCGCTATCGACAGCAGGCCCGGGACACCCGTGTCCCTCTCCACGTACCTTCTGCCGCCGGAGAAGCCGGTTCCCGATGCAGGGGCCTGCTGCCGGCTCCCCGCAACCGCTCTGCGGGCTGCGGGACACGAAACCTCCATGCCCGTCGCCGACGGCCACGGGTCTGACGAGGGGCGCTGGGATCAGGGACCGCTGCTCCTCCGGGGACACCGCACTCCCCTTCCTCCAAACCAAGCAGGACCGCGGCAGGGCCGCCCGAAGGGAGGTCTCCCTGCCACGGCTCGCCTCTGGCCGCGGGAAGCGAGGGCGGTCCCGCCCACAATGTCTGAGGGCTCCGCGCAGCCCCCGCGAGGGACCCCAAAGCGTCAGCACATCCGCCACCCGCGGCGCGACCCCGTCCGTACCTGCAGCGGCGGACGGGAGAGCCGAGAGAGAGCTGTGCTCGGGGGGGCTGTGCTCGGCGGGGCTGTGCTGTGCTCGGCGGGGCTGTGCTCGGCAGGGCTGTGCTCGGCGGGGCTGTGCTCGGCGGGGCTGGGCTGTGCTCGGCGGGGCTGGGCCATCCCCCGCCCCGCACACCTGCCGCCGCCGCCGGCCCGCGCTCTGCCCGCGCCCGCGGGGGCCGCGCCTCGCCCTGCTGGGGCGGGCGGGGGCCCGGCCTGGCCGGGGACCAGCCCCGACAGCGGCGCCTCGGCCTCCCCGCGCCGTCGGCCCCCGCTCCGCTCCCGCCGCTTCGCCCCCGCGACGTGCCTGCCCGCGGGGCCGCCCCGCTGTCGGTGCGTTCGCCCGTTCTCCTCACGCCCCCGGTGTTGCCGCCCGTGCGCGGTGCGCCGAGACCTGGGGGCTACCGCGGGGTCCGCCGGGCAGCCGCGCCGGGAGTCGCCACCTCCGAGAGCCAGCGCCCGACTGGCAGCGGCTCCTGGCCGGGATCGTGTCCTCCCGCAGGTCCCGGCCGCAGACCCGCCACGAAGCTGCCGGCGGGGCCAGCACGGTGCGGTCCTGCCCGCCCATCACTCGGCACCGCGGCTCGGCCCAAACACCTCCGCGGCAGGCGCTGGGGTCCTCCGGGGTTGCACCCTGTCGCGACAGCAGCCGACTACAGCGGAGAGTAAATCTCCCCGTGTGGGCTTACACACTGTTCACATGGGCGGTATACACGTGCAGACGCACAAAGGATATGTATACCGTCTACTTAGTCTACTATATGCACCATTTCGAAACCATACGTCTCAAATACCAGCCTTCCGAGGTTGAATGTTCATCAGCTTTTGCCACTTTCTGTTTATTTTAGAGCAACCGGCAAGATATCGTAGCTTATGCAGAATGACAACACCACTGATACTTTCTGCTGTTTTTACATTAGGAGGACAAACACAAATATTTTGACTTTTTTTTTTTTTTTCAATCTCAAATGTCTTGGCTACTGTATGTGTAGAAAAAATGTTGCTCATCCAACCTGACGGTACAGCTGGGAAACAGAGCCAAATTTTTGGACCTAGCCCCTTGTCATGGCTAAAAAAGAAGCAGCAAAATGCAAGATTAAAAACTAAGTGAAAAAATTTTTAAGTAATCCGTTGGGTTGCTTGAGAATAAAGGTAGAGAACTTTGATATTGCGGAGCAGGGAGATAGGTGGGTTTTGTATCCTGTTATTCAGGAAAATAGAACTCTCATGATTTCACTCTGGTAGTGTTTTG
The DNA here is from genome assembly GCA_035041135.1 of Platyrinchus mystaceus. Lineage (NCBI taxonomy): Eukaryota > Metazoa > Chordata > Aves > Passeriformes > Tyrannidae > Platyrinchus > Platyrinchus mystaceus. The sequence goes on along the minus strand of JAWWLV010000100.1, from coordinate 26,737,216 downwards.
CTTACAGTCTGAGCTGGGAAGTTTTGGCTAGAAGGTGCAATACGAAACAGCTAAAAACTAATTTGAAGTCTGATCTTTAAAGCAACATTCACATATAGGATAGTCAACTCTCAGCTTTTGTTCCAAGAAGTACACAGGCAGACACCATAGAGAAGCATGATGCTAATTAAAAATCATGCTGATTTCTAAATTTAGCTACATTTACTTCCAATACATGCTTTTATAAAACAGTGATTAGGCAGATGTATTTTTCTTTATTCCAGTTCTGGTTTGTACTCTTATCAAAAATCTTTGCATAGAGTAATTTTCAGTATTTCCTCCTGTGCTCAGTTAATTGCATAGCGCCATGTTCTTTTATATAGTGTTGTCACAGCAATTTGAAACATTCTTTTGAAATTAAGAGAAGGCAATTGTAAACCCGCAAAACTGACGGAGCAGCCAGTGAGATAAAATCTCCGGTGCCTCCTTAAGAAGATTTTCAGTTACACACTTTGAGACTGCTTTTCCATAGTGCCCTTTAAGAGAGGTGGCACAGTGGTCTTTCAGGAGAAAGTTTGCTGAGTTGAGATAGGCATTAGTTTCCTGCTTTTTGCCTTGCAAAACAGCTGGCTGTAGATTTTTTACCAATTCCAAAGTTATGTCAGTTTTAATCACCTTCTACTTGATGAAAGCAATATATGCTACCAAAGTAGTCCCTCACCAATTTATTACTAAGCAAGGCTTGAACAGGCTGCCCAGCACATGTGAAATCCCTTTTTGCCTATGTCAGTGCATTACAACTCAGTTAATTTCTGGCTGTGGGAGCTGTTGCTCAGGTGTTTGAACAATATTCACATGTGTTGAGCAGGCGTCCTCTGCTTCCAATCATGATTATTAATACAGCATAACATTGCGAGAAACAAAGAAATTGCTTGCTTTAAAAATAGCATTAGAGGAGTAGTCTATAAATATCCTGGCTGTATGTACAGGGCTGCAACTGTAGGGTCCTTTGGCAAAACCTTTTGGAATGGAGAAAAGGACCACCAAACCAGACCATCTTCTTTCCAACTGTCTGCTGACTACCAAGCACTTTTCTGAAGTACATACTGATGCCAGACAGTCTTCTGCCCTTAAGAGTCATTAGTTTCTGCAAAGATGGTTGAGTACAGAGAGCTTATTGCAGTTTCAGACCCCTAGCAGGAGGGGCATTGTAATTATTTTAATGATTGAAGTCATACCTTTTAGATATCAATAGGGTTATTAGAAGAGAAAAGCAACAAAAACCACACAAGGCTGAAAAATGTCATGGGTCATGTCGATCTCATAATTTCCCAGAGATTTTTTTATGCTCAGTAAATTGATACACATCAGGAAGTGACTGCAGATTCCATGGGTTCATAAAGTAGTGCAAGCATTAATTTTACACTTTTTATTATCCATGCTGTGATATTTTATTATCTATTCTGTGATACTGATGCAACTGGTCTAGTCAAACCTAATCCTAAGTAAATCCTAGTAAAGTTGGAGCCATAACTGCTTGTTGACTCACAAGATATGATGATGGGTTAGGGATTATAAAGCACTTTGCAGACATCAACGAGATTTTTTAGTAGTTATTCTGATATTTCTGTTGAGCAGGGGTGCTTATTTTATTTTTTTTTTCTGAGTTTGTTTTAGAAACATGTGAGAGCACAGCTTTCCCACCCTTCAAATATTTTAAAGAAACATCCTAAATGAAACCCCAAGCCATATCTACACTCAGTTCTGTAAGTCTTTCTCCCCCTTTGGCAACACCTGAAAGTTTTAAGACTACTTAAAACTGCGGGTGCAATGAGAAAGAACAAAAGGAATTGAAAGAGTGAAAATTCAAGTTAGATATTACGAAGAAATTTTTTACTGTAAGGGTGATTAGACAAGGGAACAAGTTGCCCAGAGAAGCTGTGGATGCCCCAACCCTAGTGGTGTTCCACGCCAGGTTGGATAAGGCCTTAAGCAACCTGGTCTAGTGAGAAGTGTCCCTGCCTAAGGGGGTGTTGGAACTAGGTCATCCCCAAGATCCATTTCAACCCTGTAATGTCCTATGAATCTATGAATATACTAAAAGTATAACTGAATTTTTATGCTGTAAACCTGGATTTGACTTCAAGAAATGTCAATAAACCAAATGCCATGTATGTCCACCTAATGTTTTAAAGACCTAATTTTCCAGACCACTTTATTTTTAGAAGCATGTAGCAATCCACTGACAGTGCTGCTATACTAAAGGATTTCAATAGCAGCAATGCCTGGGAGCTTAAAGTTACTAAGGGCTTTTCTTCAGAAGGAAAATACACTGTTTCTTTAATCTTGTATGAGCTTTTTTAAACTAACCCCATGATTTGGAGAGGGAAAGAAAAATTGGGTTACGATTTTTGAAAGCCCTGGGTTAGCAAAAAAGTATATGAGATTGTATTTCTGGAATTCTTGTTTTACAAAAATTAAATTCTTTCTAATATCTCACTTTGTCCATTTATTGGGAAAAGTAGTAAGCAATAAAAGGTGTGGAATAGACAGAACAAAGACACAGAGAGCACGAAAATGCTGCTCAACCCTGTACAGGCTGTTTTGGTAAAATATTTGTTTGGCTGTGGCTCTTTGATTCTCTGCCTTTCCTTTCTAGCTAAAAGAGACTTTCTTTGTGAAATTTGTTAATTCTACCTGTCAGACAAAGGCATGAATAGCACATACCACCCACCTCTCAGTGCCCAGTGCTCCAGTGGGTTAATTCTCACTGCAACAATGAAAATTTGAACTGGACCTCCTGCCAGCCTGCAGAGTGGCAGGTGATTTCTGAAAGGCTGCTTTTCAATAACACTGAAGTGCATCTTGCCTGACAAACAGTTTCACATTGAACTTAGTAAACACAGAGCACTTTGCTCCTGCTTCCCCCCCCTCTTTAAAAGTGCATAAGGCAGTTCTCTTGTCAACTGCTAAGGACTATTAACAATCTGACTAGCAAATATTGCATGGCAGGAGGAATGTAGTGAAGCTTTTTCTTCCTTTTTCACTGGATACCTGAAATAGAGAAAACTTCTAGTGCTTTAAAATATAACAAGACCTAGAAAGTCACATGGATAAAATAAGTTGCTAAAATGAAAGTATTTCCTTCAACAAAATCATCATCAAAAAAAAAATAAAGCTCTCCAAACTTAATTAGCAAACCTGCAGCTTCTAGAACGTGGGGTCTTTTCAGAGGCACCAATGAATGCTGTGTTTACTTCAAATGAGCTCTTGCTTGGAGATGGGGACAGAATTCCAAACAATTCCATGGTTCATATGGACCTCTCTGGTCCCTCAAACGGTTCACTAATCTGCCCTGAACAGGTATCAGTGCTTCCCCTAATGTGGGCAAACCACTGGATAGAACATCTGGCAGCTCTGCTCCTAAAGTGATGACCAAAAAGGGATGTGTACTGTCCTAGAGTTCTTTCTCTAGCATAGCACAGCATAGCAGGCAGGCACTTTTGACCACTGTGAGCTCAGAAAATAAACATTTTCCAGTTGGGCTTTGAGGGAGAAACGGCAGTGCTTATCATCTGGGGTAGCAGGACACAAGGCCAGCAGACAGGTTGGCCACTTGACTGTCCTTTTTCCACCTGCTTCTGTGTTCAGAGGGGATCTGTGTTATTTCTAGATGCTACTTGGGTAATATGCATATTGATTAATGCCCTCTGCTAGGTGCTTTGCGTCTTCTAAGTGTTGCAGCATTTAGCATTCATTTGGTTTACTCTGCTTTACATTAAAAGGTGAAGGAGTTCAGTGAGGTCAAAAGCAGGAGTTTTGTTTTCACAGCTACCAGCTAGTTCTTAATTAAGAGTTTAAAACCCTTGTAAATGCACTTTTCACTGTACTCCTGCAGAAGCATTATGAGATACTGCAGATGTGTCAAATGCAGTAACAGTGTGTTTGAGGTTGACCGCTAAGAGGCCACAAAGCAAGACTGGAATATGTATTAGCTTCCTCACAGACTTCAGTGAGGAACTTGTGGGTTACCCTTTCCACAAGCTTACTTAGTTAGTAGAGCTCCATCACTGTGCTTTCTCTTTTTTTCTTTTTTTTTCTTTTTTTTCCAGGTCAGAGTTTGATAAATTCTTGGTGCTTGGCTTGTAGAATAGATATATAAGTTACAGCACATTTTATCATGAAAGAAACCTATATGAAAGATAACATGTAAAAAAGATTTGTGTATGTTTGTAAATATCAGTTCATATGGGCTTGCCATGAACAGTTATTCAAGTGAAGTACCAGGCTGTTAATCAAACAGGTCCCACGTAAGTTTTCACTATCCAGGTCTCTGAAAAATTCTGTTATCAGTTTTCTGCAATTTTTGAAAACTAAGTTGCTGTAAACTCCAGTGCCCAGAGTGTAAAGGTAGAAATCAGAAGGAACAGTGTTTCTCTTTCACCTGTATTAGCCTTAAGTACTTTTCACAGACAAAGTGACAGTAAGTAGGTAGGTATTATGGCCTCATTTTACCAATGAGAAAGATTAGGATCAGACAACACAGGTAATTTTTGTGAGGACATACAGTGTCATAAAAACACCACTTCTATTTTCTTCATTAAAACAGAGAAGCCAGGTCTTGCCCTCTTAAAGGACAGAAGTTTTGTGGTAGTGTGAGTCAGAGCGTGACTCTCACAGCTGCTGTGAACTGGTATCTGCACTTGATGGCCACTGAAAATGAGCAACAAAATAAGAGTAACAAGTGCATAAGATTGATAAGTCAGTGATTTTTGGTATGGTATGGAACTGAAACTGAGGTTTAGAAACAGCATTCACTACTTGAGCAACACTGTTGTGTGGGTTACACACACACACACACAGAGGCAGTTTTAGAAGACCCCTTTCTGGTGTTAGAAGGGGTATCATGTAATACGGGAATTCCTCTAATTTAAGAAAAAAATGAATGCTAGACTTTTATCCAAGTCACTTGGTTTAACTACATGGGTTTCATCAGCCTGTCAGCACAACTGATTTGGGAAGTCCTGTTCATTTTTAATCAGGAAAAGACTTTCTAGAAGGATATCATGCGAGATTTGCCTCTTTCTTCAACCAAGTCAGTTACAGAACAAATTTACCATCTTTGCTTATGTTAGGCTTTGTCTGCTTTAAAAACTCTGAGTATAGTATCTGTGCCTTATTGGTTTCCCTTTTCCCTCCATAGCTACGCAGTGAATGTCTGACAGGCTAAAAGCTGATCATTGTTCCTTGGATGTCATGGCTGGCTGTCCTTCAAGGCTTTATGCAGATGGTGTTACAGGAAGCATCAGGGTCAGGAAAGAATGAAGAAATCCAGGCTTTATAGCACAGCTGGGACTGATCTGCTGCAATGATGAAGATTGTCTTATATGGGATCCTCATGGTGTAGAAAGAAGGAAGCAGAACGACAGCACAGCTGTTGGATCTGGGAAATGGTTGCCCCTGGATGCTTCCTTCTGGGAATTCCCAGGGTTTGTACTGCTGTCAGAGTTTGTCCCTTCCCTCTCAGCTCTGTCCTTAAAGCAGCAATGAGAGGGGACATCCATGAAAAGGAATACACAGGGTTACATTTGCCTCTATGCCTTATAGATTGTGCAGAAGTAGGTGAGATACTTTGCAGCATTGGAAGGAAATTTTTGTTGCCTTTCTGTCGTGTCTGAGTAACTGTTGTGTGCTCATAGAGATGTCCTTTTTCAGTCTGAGACTAAAAGGATGTGTGATTTCAATTTGGAACATGAAAGCTAATTAAGCATAAGTTATTTTTCCTTCTCTAGCTTTTTCTAGTGGATTGGAGTGGTAATCTTTTCATTCCTAAACTTTCAGTGTGAGCGCTTGTATATTTCTATCTAATTGTTTTTAGGCTTAGATCTGTTTCCTTGGAACCCTTGCTTTAAGACATCAATTTAACTATCTTATTTGGACAAGTATTTTCTCTGTCTACTCAGGTACTAGCCATTCCTAGCGAACCTGAGGTGTTTTACTGTTACAAGGGAAGATTGTGTAATCTGCAATCATTTGATGAAAATGCATTTAGAAATTGCTTTTTACTCTCTATGACCGAAATAAATTTGTACTGAGAGGGACTTACTACAATAATCAAAATCCTTGTTTTGTATGCAGTTAGATGTGCTAAATTTGTTATTTACCTTATAACTTTTTTATACACTTGCACATTCAACTTATAAGGCTGCTTTGAAAACTCAGTCTAAATTGTATCTGTCTAATGCTGGATCTGTCTTGTATTGTGCCGGATAAAACATGTTGAGATACACGAAGTTGCTAATCAGATGCTTCTGAGGAATAGCTAAAACACTTTTTGGAGAACAACACCCAGTAAGAGGCAAATCAGTTAGCAACAGTCAGAAAGTTGTTTTGATACACGATACCTGTAAGTGTTGTGGAGAGGAATAGGAGAGGGTATTTTGCTCTACATTATTGTCATCCTGTGAAGGCAGTACAAAAGCGCCATTTGAATTTAATTGAATGTGGATTAGGCTTTCTGGAAACAATTCATGACCATTTACAAGTCAATTCATCATTTCAATACATGTTAGGGTCCCCTTTTTTCCCCAATTTTTTTTTTTATTGGTGTTGATAGGAATGATTAATTTCCATATGACTGAGTCATCTCCTCTTGGCCCTAGATGAATAAAACGCAGAAGCTCTGTGATGTCCCAGGCCTATTGTCAATAATGAGCTGTTGGGTCCCTAGATGTCAATTTTTAGGCAGACTATCAGGTAGAAATGTAAGGGAGAAAACTTTCTATGTGTTTGTACTAGGTTTTTCCTGGATAGATTTTCTAGAACAGAAAAAAATATTTTTTATTTTGAAACAACCTGTTATTTTGTATATTGTGAACATTGCATAAAGAGACATGAAAAGGATAAACAACTTGTTTGATTGAGAAAATTATACTCACTTCTAACTATTGACAGGCTTGTCTTTATGAATGAATAGAAGAAAAAAAAAGTCTGAGTGCCCTGCACTTTGACATCTGAGCAGAGCCTTTTTCTGTCAGTGTCAAAATCTGATGTCCATGAATGAACAGGAGTAGTCTCAACATCATCTCCATATGTCTGTAAGCTATATATGTATGAATACATAGTATATAATATATATAAAGTATATATATATAGGTACATAATTTTTGTTGTTGATTTAGCAGCATTGCAAAGGATCATGAAGGCAAAGCTCTCAAAGCTACAAGGAATAAAATGCTGACACTTAAAAATATGGCAGGTAGTGTTTTGTCAGATCACTTCATTTGCACTGCTTTAGAATTATTCCTTTAATTTTTCTCCAGTTTATTGGTATTGTTTGAGAGCTCAGATTGTCTTATCTCATTTAGATTCCTTTTATCTGTTATATTATCGTTGTAGCCAACCACTATTAAAAAAAAAAAAAAAGCAAAAAACCCACCATAAACAGAAAACACTAAAACAAAAAAACAGAGACAGCTTAGATTGTATTTTTTAGTTAGAATATACCTTCCTTTTCTTTACTCCATTTAAACTTGTCTTCTTATAGTTAGGAACTTACAAGTGATTGGTTTTTACCTTATCTGATGTATTTTTAATAAGGGTAATGAATTACGTTAGAGCTGAATAAAAACTTGGGTGTGCTGCTGACTCAAATGAGGTTTCAGAACTCATAGACTGTATTTTAATTTGGACGGTTGACATTGGGGGATTCAAAGTTTTGGATTTGTTTCTGGGGTTTTTCTCAGATTTGTTCATGATTCCTGGCCAAGAATGAGCTGATCTCAGTGGCACTGCTTTGGGCAGGGTGTCATAACAGATGTGTCCAAACATCAAAGTGTTCTGTTTGTACAGAAAGGGGAAAAGACCACAGCTGGGAACAGCTTAAGGGCTGTTCAGCCAAACCTGAGATTTCTTGCAAAGGCTGAGCAAGCTCACTTAGTACTTTGTTGTGCAGATGTGGCAGTCTGAGCTCCCAGAATCAGACCTACAACCATATTTACTCCTGAAGTAACCTCACAAACTTCAGCATTGGTGATGCTGGATCAGCTTTGTTAGTTGCTCGTGTTTACTCAAAGATTTTCTGATAGCACATCTATTAAAATTTGGTGTATGTAACAGAACAGACATTGGATGAGACCCTGTTGCCGCTTTAAGAGTAGGAGAACTCTGACATCCAAACAAGGAGGCACTCTCTGAAGTCCTGCAAAGGCACTGTGTGAGAAAGGTCATTTAATCTTCTTGTTTTCAGTTTCTAGTATTTGTTAATTTCAATAGGAGTGTGGTATTAAAAGTATGATGTATAAGAATGCTAGAAATTAGAAAGTATTTTTCATTTATTTTCATGAAATAAGAATCAGATTATTTCCTTCTTCTTCATTTTCCTTCTATATATGCCCATGATTCTTGTTCTAAAATCTTTGTTTGGCCTCTGGAGCAGCAGGCGTTTACTAGTTCTGATACATTTTCTATGCATTTATTCTGTCTCTTCAGAGAGTTAGGATTTTGCTGAATACTATGGAGTTTCTTACTCTACAGCAGTTCAGTTATACATTTAAATTCTAATATGGGACTTAAACGAGAGATTTGAATGCAAAAAATCACAGAGTATCACCACAGAGTCTCTCCATAACGTTGCACTGTAAGGGACAGAATCATCTGGCACAGAAAGGCTTTTGAATTACAGGGTAGCATGAGATCCCCTAGCATGGCTAAGATAAATCGTTATTGAGAGAGGTAGACATAGAAAGAATTAGTTCATATAAACTGCCTTTTTTTTTTTTTAATTTTGATGCCTTAATAATATTCTGTATCTGGGTGCTCAAGAATAGAACCACTGCTGCCATGCCTACTCTTGCTATTCTAGGGTTCTTTTTACGGATACTGTATTGCAAAATTGTATTGTCTAAGCACACATTTAATTTGATTGGACTACACATACATGCAGCTAGCCATATGCATGTGCATTTTTTGGAATAGAGCCTTTAAGAACACTTAAGAACAAGGTAATAAAAATGACCAGAATAAGTGTGGGTTTTTTCTTTATTATAGTGGGGGATCTTTCACCATTATATGTGAAGGAAAGTTTTTTATTTTAATTATACAACTTTGCTGGGGAAAAAAAGGACTGTATTTATAAGGCAATATGGATGCTGCATCTGTTTAGATTTTTCTGTAAAGTCTTAAAGGAAGCAGACGTTTGAAAAACTGTCAGTAGCAGTTTCAAGAATATTGCCTTAGTGAAGTGGGTCTCTGTTTTTAGAAGTCTAGAAGAGAAAGGCAGAGCCTGAACTTTGTGTGCACATGCATGCAGAGAGCAGCTGGAATCAGCATCTTCAAGAGAGCTGCCTGGCTTATAATAAACACAGTCGTCTTATGCATCAGTGTGCAATTTGGTTTGCTTCTGATTGAGCATGTCAGTTAGTTCAGTGAAAGTGGACTTTTGAGAAAGGCTGGTGGGTGTGTTTACACTGCGGTCATTGCAGCTCCTGTGGAAACACCTGAGTTAAACTATTGAAATAGAAGCTGCTGGCAAAGTTGCTGTTGCAGCACTGAGTGCAGAGCAGGCCACTGCATGAATATTTACTCAGCTGTTGGAGTGCAGGGTTGGCAGTCTACTGAGTTTCGTGCTACCACTGCCACTGGTATGCAAATGTTTTAAGGGATGTGGATGCACAAACCCTGTCCAACGAAACTGTTCTGATCTCCTTTGGAGAATGTGAAGATGCTGAAACTGTGCATTAAACAAGTTGCAAAGATCTTCCACATGGCACTGAGTGATCAAATTTCAGAACTAGCTGGGCATAAAGCTACCTCTGTGGGACACAGCACTTCTGGCAATTACTCTGAGAGATGGAATGGGTTACTTGAAGGTAACAGTGATAAATGGAATAATATGACTTCTGAGACCTGAGTTAATGCCTAATCTCAAGGACTAATATACTTTTGAGCTGATAGTTAGCTTCCTTCCTCTGACAGACTGCAGTGTAATTTTGAGTAGAATAGCTGCAAAGTAGCTGAGTGCTCCAGTAAATGCTGCTTTTATAAGTTTTTGGAAGTGGCTACTTCTTCTGTAGTGATAATACCTGTCATGCAGAATTTAAATCGTAGTGCAACCTAGCAGATTTAAATTTTAAAGTGAAACTCATCAAAAATTCTACCACTTTCTCATTGTCTTCAATGTGACTCTAAAAGACAGAAAACATCACTTTGCAATCTCTTTTAACAGGTGGGATCTACTGATCTTGTGATGTCTACACCCACTGTGGGAGCAAGTAATTCAGTTTTTCAAAATCAGTGTGGCTTCCACCAGTGAGTGCCAAAACAAACATTTATTGTATCACTGAATGGAGAGATTACATCTGTAGGATTGTAGCCACTCCCAAGTTTGGTGGGAGAAATAATTATTAGTGTGCCACATATGCACATCTTAATCTTTGAAATTTATTGGTTTGGGTTGTAGGGGTTTCAGGAGAGCAGAACTACTTGTCATGGGAGGATGCCCCTGGCATCACTAGTACTTGGGTAAACTGTATTCACTTTCTTAATCGATAGTCCTTATGAAATGCTAGATCTTTCAACTGACTTAGACTTTGCTTTATTCTGAAAAACCCATTTGGGTCATCCTTTTTTCTGTATTCTATGTTGTCATTATACACCTTTGAGTTCTCAAACCGCAGTATGGAAGAAATTAAAAACCACGTTTACTGTGGAGTTCATTTACAAAGATACCTGCTTGATGAAGGTCTGATACATAAACATCAGACAGCTTGCTTTCAGAACCTGTTTCAAACAGGTGGCCCAGGACTGACACAAAATTGACTGACATTCTAAGAATATAATAAATAATTTAATTCAATAGTAGTCAAGACATTCCTCAAAGATGTTGTAGACAACTAGGTAACACGCTGTATAAGCCAGAAACATCTCTTTCATGGTACCTGTGAGAATTCAGTAGCTGGACTTCAGAGATCATTGGAATATACTAGATATGAATGCAAGATAATTGTAGTGAACACAACCCTTTCCTTTCTGATTAGTTTTTATTTGTAAATCTTTGAAAAATGGGGGCATCTGGTGGCTTGTTCCTTACATAATGTGTCACACCTTTAGAAGCCAAAGGACCCGTGTTTAAGATGCCCTTGATTTGTTCTAGTTGCGGTAAATCTATGTGAACCTTTAGAAAACACTGGGGTCTGACTGCATTCTATGTATTTGCTGCCACAGATTTGCTTTAATTTGAATAACATGTCAAGTCTCAGATTTCTCTTAGATAAGGGGAAATAAAGTAGTGAGATTTTTATTAGGAGAAGTATTGTAGCTTTACTTGCCATTCTTGCTTTAATAAGTGTTCAGGAGCTATTAGAGATACAGATTCTTCATGAGCACTGTTTAACTTGTATAACATACGTATATGTATATGTGTGTAACAAAGAGACCTCTGGATTTCTTTTGAATTAATTATAGAGAAAAGCATGTGTGAAAGACTATATGAATTTTTTTCATAAGAAAGCCTGTGCAATGTAGATTAAATTATTAAAAAGAAAAGGAGCCAGAAGTATTACCTGAAAGCATGAAAACCAGTATTAATATACAATGTGCACTTAACATTATCCTAATAATTTCTCACAGTTCCTGCGGCATATTCTCTGTTTTCAATAACCTGATTTTTCCCTCTTACCTAATTTTCTTGCCTTTTTAACCAACCACTAAGTCTGATACTAATCATAAATAATGCTTTCTTCATTCATGATTCCTATGATCCTGTTTTAGTTGGAATGACTGAATACCCAGGAATGCCTCCTCCTGCCTGGCTTGTCCTTGTTTTAAAGTCCCACCGAAAACTTCCAATCACACACTGATTTGCTCAGTTTTATCTTCTAAGTGTCCCATGGTCTCCCTTTATTGGAGATTGAAATGAAAAGTAAACCGAGTTTTGTATCATCAATAGCACTTAAGATGGGATGGTTGCAGATTAGAGAAAATAAATAGAAATAATTAATTAATTCACAAGGTATTGTAATGTATTAACAACATGCTGCAATAAGTAGTTGCTGGATGCATTTGTGAGTGAGATCAGGGTTGTAATAATACATAGCTGATGCCCGATATTGAATTTTGGGTATTTATTTCTTCATGTATTTCAAGGCTTGCAACTTTCTAAAAAAAGCAGAAGGTAACAAAACAGTTCTGGAGACTTACAGACCTTAGCAATGCTACTTCTGGTGCTCTTCTCGTGTTTTCTAGGCATTTCTGCAATTTGAAGAGTCAGTGATGGAAGTGGGGAAGAAGTGGTGAAAGAGATTTATTGTCTGCAATTATTATCATTAAAAGTGATCCTGAAGGACTACAGTGGGCATCCCTCTGGTTCCTCTCACTCTGGCTTGTTTTCACTGTGCCTGTTGTCTGTTTACAAACCTTTGTGAGCAAAGATCAGAATCTACTTCTTTCCAAACCAGGGAGGAAAAAGTCTTAATCCTTCTCTCCTTATGCAATCATATAAAAAAGTTTGCACAAGTTTTGGAATACAAAGCCAAGAAGCAAGAGAAAGGAGTGAAGCAGAGCAGTCTGGAGCTGAAGAGGACTCCTTCATTTGGCAGCAGATACAGTGTGTGTCAGAAGCACAACTGGCTTCTTCAATCCTTTCCTTGGAGATTAGAAGTTGGACTAAACAGAGTCAGGAGTCCAGTTGTGACCTTATTCTATGGAATAGCTTTTCCCACAGGGACAGCTATCAGTTTCCTATTGTAAGCCCACTTTTATCGTGGGCTGAGCTAAACCTTACTGAGACCCGTTCTGGAGTAAACTGGTAGGGAAATAATTAAATATGTGCAGAGTGCACACTACTTTATTTTGTAATAGATCCCCCACATAGACAAGCTGTTACTCTCACTTCTAAACAGCACATGCAGTCAAGGGTGACTTCAGCTGCTGACAGTCTGCATGGTTTGTGCTCTGCTTTTGCACTCCTCTGTATGGAGGAACAGATTGTCTCATTTACCGTTCTTTTTCCTCTTTCTATTTTACCCTTTATGATGGTTAACTAATAAAAGAGTTCACTGTCTTTCTTCTGGTGATGCTGAACTATCAGACACTATTAGAGTTAATAAACCAAGTCTTCTGAGCTTCTGGGGGATAGGTTTTCCTGTGGAATATTTTAAATACATATTTACTACTTATTCAAGTATCAGTTGTCCCCATTCTCGTTTTGACTATAAAATGTGATAATTAGTAAGTAGGAAGACCAGATTCTCTCTTGTACCTTATTTAAGTCCTCGCTTCTCTGTTAAATTATTTGTATCACTCCTTTATAGATCTTTTCTGTTTTGTGTTATATATGGGGTACAGCACATGCTTTCTTATTACTGAAAGCATGGCATAGTTCTTGCCTTACCCCAACTTGCTGCCATTTTTCCTTTATGACCCAGATATTGCTGGTCTTTTGGGTAACAAACATGGTTTGAAGTTTTTAAAATTCTGTTGAAGAGCATAATCAATCTTTCATTTATGGGAGCTATGAGAAAAGGCTTGTTTAGACATGATTATTTTAATATATGAAGCTTATGCTTAAAATCTTCTGGAAAAATATTTATCTGCACATCTGTTGGTGTGTTTGCCTTTCATAATAATAAATATTTTGTATTCGAAAACTTGCTATCAGTTGGGCTTTTCTGTTTGCTTCCTGCTTTCTTGGGAGGCAAGTTTATCTGACATTTAATGTTATTGCTAATATCATATCCCATAGGAAATGTTCTTAAGGATGTCTTTAAGAGTGTCTGATAGATTTCTGCATTGGAGAAGCAGATCAAGTCCTGCATATCTTTCTCTGTAATTACTTATTCATAGAGTCTTTGGAGCCCAATAATGAATATTCTTACAAAAACTATAACATTAGGATCTATATATTTTAAGTGTTGTAGCTACCATTTTTAAGTGATTTTAAATTACTTGAAGGAAGTTGATGATTTTCTTTCCACCCCTGCAAGAGTAATGCGTTTTCTTACTACTGAAAATAACACATGACATGATTTATTGATGCTGTTTTAAACCGTAGATTATTAATTTCTTTCTCTGAAAGACCTGGCTCAATGTGTGTGTCTTGTCATGGAGCACTCAATTCAGCTCTTTGGACATGTTATCCAACCAAAGGCTGTGTTTTGGGGCACTTCAATACAGCAGCCTTTATTTGCAATTACTTTGCTGTCAAGTTTAACGAAATCCAACAGATTTCAAAATTGGGATCAGGCCCACAATTTAATAAAGTTGGTCTGTTATTTCCAGATACGTCTGTTATGACCTGGCATTTGTGGGTGTTTGTGGAAATACATGCATTTTAACCACTAGTCAAAATGAAAAATATACTCCAGAGAGGTGCAGTCCTCATCTGTTATTAACAGCATATTACGTATATCTGGGAAAGGCTTTCGTCGCACAATCCACGAAACCGTGTCCAATGCTGAATGATGGTAGCTGCTTTCTGGCAAGGATTGAACACCTTCAATCCTTAACAATTTCTGCAGGACAAAAGAAGGCATATGGCCTACAGGAGAGATGCTTAATGTTTTACAAAGTGAAGCTGAATGAATTTAAAATAAAAGAAATACCTCACAGGAATCCATCTATACTTGCAGTATCTCTTGGGCATATTTTTGTCTCTCTTTACTTAATAAATCCAAGGGTGGCAAACAAGACAACTTTATGCCAGTATAACAGAGATCAGTGATTCCTGTGTTATACATTTCTTTAATCTGTGGCTAGAATTTATCATGTGTGTCAATAGGTGTTGAGTTATACACAGTCAGTGCCATATCAAGGGTATGTCCTGTAGAAGTGATAAAGCCCTACATTGTAAAATGGCTGTTAAGGGACTGAGAGTAAGTCTTTCTTTGCTGTTTGGTTTAGCTTTTACTCTCTATTATAATCTTCAGCAGTAAATTCATTTTTGCAGCATCTAACAAAATGGTTCAGCAGTGATTTTCAGATTACAGTAGATAGAGATTTTAAAAGCTGTCCAGACATGCTTTTGCACTGGAAATAATGAAACCATTCCGTGTGGTCTTTTTCATTATGAGTAGTGTGTCTAAATCACATAGATTGCCCTGAAAATCATATTAAATCTGATTAGTTCCTTTAACTATTAAGCGTAATGTGTAAAGCAGAACTGGATTTATAGTGATTGTACCTGAGAGGTCTTGTGTAGAAAGACCTTTTCCAAGTCTTCTCCGCACTTAAAAATTCAGAGTAAACAGTACAGGGAGTAACAGGTTGTCAGTGCTTTTACAGTCCTTCTGAAGAGAAATACTTGCTACCAGACATTAACTGATGATTAATCTGTACTTGGGGAGTTTTTTATTGTTAGCGTGGATATGTAATCTTTTCTATGGAAAGCCTAGACCAGATATTTGGACCATCCAGTTTTCTGAAGAGAGGCTTCCTCTGAGAAATACTCACTTATTATTTGAGAAAAAAGTTCAGTGTTTTTTTTTAAATCAGTCTCCTGAATGGGTCTTGTCCACTTGGAACAAAAGCATGGAAAGTCACCTATCATGTGGGAACCCTCTCTGAGTATTTGCAAGGATTTTTGTGCCATTAGAAGTGGGAGGGGTTTTTTGTTGTTTGTTGGGGTTTTTTGTTTGTTTGTTTGTTTGGTTTTTTTTTTTCTGTTCAGAAGTGGCATTCTAATGGCTTTCTTTTATGAATATCTGACTGAAAGCATGTTGAAGAAACAAAATCATATTATTTAATTTAGGATACTAGATTACTAACATTTATTGTTCCTCTGCCTTCCCAAAGCACAGTGTTGCTTCGTTCTAAATGGCTAATAGAAAAAAATTAATATTTTACCATAAAAATATTTTTCTGAAAGTGACTTGAGTGGCCAAATATTTTAAAAACATTACGTCTTATGTTGGCAATTTGATAAAAAGCATTTGGACAGTGTGGAGCTGCTGAGACTGATCAGTGAGTGATGAACTTCTGTTAAAATTATCAGTGAAAACATCACTAACCAGGAGACTCCTCATCCTAAACAGGTGCTGAGGTGCCCTTCTCTTCTGGTTCTTCCCAAAGCTGATCACAGGCTACACCTGAATTTCCTTGATGGAGCCAAGTTAAAATCTATAATTAAACTGCAATTTGTATTGTCTGTTGAATAAATGTCATACTAACTTGAATATTTTTGAAATTTTTAGCTGTTTGTACTTCAGTATAAGGCTCTGCTTTGTTTCTTCTTAGTCTTAGCAGCAAGCCCTGAATTAAGATATCTATTGCCTGCATGAAATCTAACATTTTCTAGCTTTAGCAGTGGTGGAAGTAAGGCTTTTGGTGTAGCTGGCTTTCTGCATTTACCAGTATACTTTGTCAAGATGCTACTGGTGAAGTCCCATCTAGTTTTTAACTCCATTGCTGCAAGGCAAATGTCAACTCCTCTTGTTTTTCTTTCTTTTGTGTTTTATTAATTTCCCTTTCACATGCCTCTTCGTGCTATTTAGGCGGTAACCTTGGTAAGGATACTTCTCCTTTCACCCTGCAGCAGGAGAAAAACACTTTAGAGGCGGTGGTGTACTCAAGGTAGATTTTTCATGCTATTAATATTTTAAGATTCTGCCTTTGGCGGAAATTTGGAAAGTACCATGTTCCTGGTGGGGCTGTAGGAGGCAAGGGAAGTTTTCCTCCAGCTTCAGCTGCAGAATGATTGACACACATGCTGGAACAGCAATTACCACAGTGAGTTACCCTAGGGTTGAGCACCTGGACTACTAAACAAACAAAAAAATGTTCTAAAAAGTCTTCTGCTGCTAGATACAGGCTGGATTGGCCTCTTTATCTGTTCTAAAAATCTATATGCTGTAGTTGACATATATTGCTCAGTTCTAGTTTTAAACCTGCTTTGAACAGCTATTCATTGTGGCTTTCCATCACAGATACCTGATGTGATCTCTACAAATTCTATAAAATTATTGTAATCCATTCACTAGGCTGTCACCTACTTCTAATATCTGCCCTTTCTGTAAGACTAATATTATTGAAGTCCAAGAAAGGCATCTGCAGGTTTTTTTGAAAACATGAAGAGTAACAAGGTGTCTCTGTTTCAACTGACTTGAAATTTGCTGCATTGTTGTTCTGTTTTTATGTACATGACTGTCATAAGAAAAGCCCCCTTAAGACTAGAGATGACTACAGGCCATGCAGAGTCACTAAATATGTATTTTATTTCATCTCTACTGTTTTCCTGGTTACTGCTGTCTGGAGCATAACAAGTGACCCAACCTGTCTGACATTTCACCAGTAAAGCCTGGCAGATGAGGTCAGGTGGCACATTTGCACATCCATTACAAAAAGTCAAGAAAAGCTTGCATTAGGTATTCCTAGATCTATTGTGCAAACACTGCAAATTGCACAAACTCAGGCTTAAGAGAGGAATGTGATAGTCTCCTGAAATTCAAAGGTAAAGCAGAGGTCTACAGTAGTACCACTTACTGTAATTAGGTTACTTATGTCTAAGATTTTGAATATTTTAAATAAAATTTCCTGTAGTATTTTGAAAAATACTGTTTGCTAAACTGATAAATCAATGTGTAACTTAGCTCAAGCAAAAGTACTCTCTTATCACAGAAAGAGCTTTTGCTATTTTACTTACTGAGGTCTTAAAGCAGCTGTGCAACTTTTAAACATATTTGCATTATTTTGTATTATTACTTTGGTTTATTTTTGTAGAAAAAACATCTTTCATATATTTAGATTTTTAGTTGCTTTTCTAAACCCTGGTGTGAAGTTATGCTTTTCAGAATATGTGGCATACTGCAACGTTTGTTTCCTTTATGTGTTCCAAATTTAAGGTAAAAATTTATGAAAAATGCAACACACAGTTGTGCAGGTTTTTTTTTTTCATAATCTTTTTTCTCCAAAAAAGGAATCAGCCTCTTGATTGAAAACCCTTGTACTGATGTGTTGGTCAATGAAGACAAAAAAGGGTGTCTTTTTTGGGGGGTAAATTTTTTATTCTTCAGGTATTACAGTTAGCTTCTCCTGGCGTGTTGATGTTGGTTTATTTTAAAGTTTCATTTAAAACCAAGGGTTTCTTCCCTTTTTATCAAGCAAACTTTGCCCATGGAAGGACTTCTGCAAGTGTTAACTTCATACATGTGAATATTACTGCTGATATGGAACCGTGTCCATGCTTAATGTAAAGCACATAATTTTTTTTAGAAAAAGGATTCCAAGAATACATGGTGCTATTAAGTGCACAAATTGGTATTATTCCAAATGCAAATGCCACAGTAATTTCCAAAGCTGGCAGTAAAATGGTAAAAGACCTGAGTGGTACATATACAAAGCCACCATCTGTGACATGAAGCTCAAGCTGAACGAGCACGAAGTACACGGCACAACACACAGGCATTTATTTGCACAAGTGAGTCATTATTGAATTCAAGTGTTGCTGAATTCAGTGGTATTTGTCAGAGTTGTCCAACAGCAGTAAACAGGGTCTTTAAAAAGTACTGATTGTCATTTGTAATAAAATCACATTACCCCCAAATCACAGAATATCCCTGAAGAAAGTTATCTAAGGCTGGGGAGTCTTGAGCTAGGAGTAAGATTACAAGGTAACTCTAATTGGACTGTATCACAAAAACTAATATCCTGTCTAGGGAGGAAATATTTCTTATGTGCATTTTTAGCTAAGGGGAGGGGGTGAAATGTGTGAATATTTCATCAACTTGGAAGTACTTACAAATCTAATGTTTTCTGGATGGCATCCTGGCCTCTGGATGTAAGCACAACTTAAGAAGTAAAGGGGATAGATCTTACATCCTATAGTTGTCAGGGATGGGGAAATCAAGTAAATAGCTATCATCCTTTAAAAGAATATGCAGGACTAAAGGTATATGGTGTCTGCTCAAGCAATATCAACCTTTCCATTAACTCTGATATTTTTGTAAGCCTCTGCTGTCCAGCTGACATGTTCAAAGTCTATAAGGATCCATTGGCCAGTAACTCAGGATGTTAAATAAAGATAAAATGAGAGTGAACTGCTCTGCAGTACTGTGTTTTAGAAAAACTCACCACAAAAGGTTTAGAAGGGTAGATAAGTGAATGGATAATTAGAAATAAATTCAAAAGATAGGTCATAGGAGATTTGAAAGAGATACTATGTTGTATATAAAACTTCACTTGAGTAAAAACCAATTTGTCCTAGCATGGCTGTAGTCTCAGAATGTTTAGTGGCACTGCCTAGAATCTTTCCATCACTAGACACATTCAGATGAAGACAACAATAATGCAAATACAAATTATATCAATATCAATATTTTAGAATTGCACGGAATGCCCATCAGTGCTGCAGTTGAAAAAAAGAAAAATCACTGAAATGTTGCCCTTACCTTTTAGTGACTCTCGTAGGAGTGCCTTTCAATCTGATGTCATTATTATTGTTGGCAGTTCCTAAAACATCCAATACACTTATTCTTCATCTTTGTTTTGCTTTCAAACTTGCATTTTGCCCGATCAGACAAATATGAACCCCAGACAGAACTGTTCACTTATGTTTGAAATTGAGCAGAATGAGTCCAGCCATCCACAAGGAGAGCTTTTGAGCCATGGCCTTTGGAGACACGTAATTATTAGTCAACAAATAGTCCTCTCACTGGTGATTGATGTACTATGATCCTTCTCACTAATCCTTTTAGTGATTCTTTTAATTAATTGATGGGGGAGATTAGTCTGAGTGTTTATGGACCAAGGGAAAACCCAACCTTAAGGAAATAGATTTCCCCTGTTTTCTGTTACACTTTCTTTTTTTCCCTCTCTTTCATGTAATTACTCCGTAGGAAGAAAATATTGACTCATATCCTGGGTTTGCCAGGTCCACCTCGTTGTTGTATTTTTTACACCTACACCTAAGTGAAATCTTAAGAATGACAAATTCTGAACCTGCCATCTCAGTAAACAGAGGTGTTCTCATGTCAGTGTTCCATTAGGTCCAGTTGAAACACAATCAAACAAGAATAAGGCCTATGACTTTGAAAGTACTCACAAGCCTTTTCCTTTGATCCAAGGTCTTTGGATGTAGTCCTATTATCAGTCTGAAGTTGATTCAAATAATCTTGGCCACATAACTACATTTCTGTACAACTGCTACTCAGTATAATGAGTACATCAGCTTCATGCATCATTAATGATACTTAATATAATATAAAATTAGAATTGTTTGAATTGACTGTACTTGATCTTGACTGCAGCCTTTCACGCAAAATTAAAGCTTCAAAGTTTTCTGAACAAACTTGAACCAGAAAAAGGACTTTACACTAGATCAGCATTTTGCCACATGTGGCTACATCATTTTTGATGTGATAGGAGAAATCCTAAAGGTAAATTTATTTCTTTACAAAACCACAGTCTTAAATGAAATGACTGTACACATTTTTTCAGAGAGAAGCTTCAGCTTCTTGTAAACAAGATAGATAGTTTATCATAGTTCTTATAGTGAGTCCACTTCTACAGTCTTTGAACACTTTGCAGACTTGCCACTGTGGTTACAAAAGCACTTTTGCGTACTGTGAATGTTTCATGTAATATCCTGGATTTATAACTCCTTTATAAAGTCTTTTGTTTTGCAAGCTATAAATGGAATATTTTTGAAAATAAACTAGAAATAGCTGTAGTTTTTAAAGATAATGTCTGGGCAAAGAGAACAAGCCACTTTTTAATATTAGATTTCTCTTCAGAAGTAATTTTTTATATGTTGCAATATCTCTGTGAAGTGGACCTCTTCTTAAAGCTTAAGAAAAGCTCCTTTCTGCTTAAGGGAAGCCTTTTCTCCTCAGCACGTTGAAGGACTGTGAGATCTGCTGGTGTGCTTCATGCTTATATGCTATTTTGTGTATTCCAAATTCAGAGTAATATGAGTAAGGTGTCCCCATCATCTGGTCTGTCTCCCTGAAACTAACAAAAAGGGGACAAATTTTTATGAAGTAAAATTTGGTACCATTTTGGCCTTTGCCTGGGAGAAGAGTGCAGGCAGTAGCTTCAACAGTACAATATTCAACTTGTTTGTGCCACCAAGAATCCCTTCACAGAGAGGTACATTGAAGATTCTGTCTAAAAAGTGGTCATTGAATGTGCTTTGATCCCGTTGTTCCCATGTCCTGTAGATAATGTGGTGGTGTACGTCAGGGGACCATTGCCAGACAAGGAGTGAATGAAGGAAAGGAGCTGAATTATGTGACTGGAATGGGGCTGAACCTCAGCCTAGGAGGAAAGAGGAGGAAACAGGGAAATATAGTACAAGGATTGATTAAGGCTTCATTTCAAACCCTTTCATTTTGGATGTTTCTTTCACTGTATGCCCAAGATCTTATCTTTTAAGGCTCCTGACAGCCTCAGCTTTTTCTGTCTAAGAGGACACTGAAGTATTCATTCTCCTGAACTAATTCTATAAATTAATATAAGTGTATTAATAAATATAACTGTATACAAAAATATAAAACTGGGACATAATGAAACTTCTGCTGCCTTATTACTTATACCTTTATTATTTACATCTTTATAAAGAAAACTGTACATATGACCTTGCAAGCAGAGGTAGAGGAATGGATTTGTTCTTGTTCCCAGATGGAAAATGTGTAGTCACCTCAGGAGCAAGTATCTTCAAGCCTAGCAATTTATGGCAAAATTATGGCATTTTAACTGCTTCAGAGTAGATAGGAATGTGATAAAGCAAAACCTGATATACCAGATATTTTCCAGAAAAAAAATACACAACCAGAATTGCAAATGGTATATCCAATTATGGGGAACTGACTGAGAAATTAGACTTTGCATCCTGAGTAGGTCTGACATCTCTGGTACACTGGTGCCCTCAGAGCCAACCAAAAGGATGACCATATCATGAAAGAGTCATCCAAATTACTTCCCTTTTTGCTGTGGGCTAATCTGCATGGCTCTGTTGCTGACAATCTTGACACTTTTTCTTACTTGAGATTCAATCTCTATCTGGAAAGAGAAGCCTGGCAACCAAGTGAGATATGCAACAAATAGAAACACATTGAATATCCTGGGAAACCTGAGTTGGAATCAGTCTGAATCAGAGCTACTCCATATCAAGATGTACAAAGGGAGCAAGAATGCTGCCAAAGGAAGTGGTGCAAGGCCAGAAAGGCATGGACTCACTTTGCATACTGAACATCTGTCTTTGTCCTTCCAAGTAATGCATCAAAATTAATTTCCCACACCTTTGAATCTCATTTCACTTGCTCCGAGAAGTGTTATCTCCCCTGATTTAGAGTTGTGAAATACACTAGTTAACATGCATTAATACAGGTGGTTACTCTGATATTGTCACTGCTTTTAAGTTTTTGCTTTAAGCCCATGTTCTGTTCAAGTGGAAGCCTATCTCTTTTTACAGGTATTAATCATGCCTTAGTCAGAAATCCCCCTGTGGGTGCTGGTGAGCTGTGCTCAGGAGCTATTGCCCTCAGCAAAGGTGTTGCCTCACAAGTGTGTGCCAGTTGTGCCACTGCTATGTCTGAAAGGAGCACTTAGAGATAAGACTGAAAATTGAGCTCTGCCTGGATTAAAGACACTTTGAGTTAATGTAGGATTGAAATTAGGAAATTAGCTGTTCAGTGAGGGATGATGTCCCTCAGCGACCAGGGTGTAAATAGATTTACATTTTACATATGAAGGTTGACACACAGTTGGTCTCTTTCCACAGAAGAACTGTTGGCCTTTTGGTTTTGATGTCTCTGTGAACTTTGTTTCTACTCTCAGACAATGCATTACATGACCATGACTTGCAGATGAGTTTTCATTCAAGGATGGTTGTGTGAAGAACATTTGAATGTAGACAGTGAGGATTTCCTTGTAAGAAACTATTTATAAGGTATCTTAATTGCCCTCTGAAAGAGGCTGTCTGTCCCCATTCATTATGTATTAGTGATCCAATTGCATTTCTATCTTTTGATGAAGCACTACTACTTTTCAGAGAGCTTGCATATTTTATTGGGGTATTTATGCCTTCTTTCTACAAATATTTTTTCCTCATTTTTGAAAGGAATTTATTTATTTCTATTTATTATTACAGGTAAGATAGCACTGGTTTTACATTTGGATCATATTCTCTTTGGCCTCACCAAAAAATAGACCACCTGGGACAATGTTGTTTCTGCAGCAATGTTCCAGTCCTAGCAAAACTGTGGTCCTGAGAGGTTATTTTCAATGAGGCATGTGAGATCTGGGAAGTCAGGAACAGCAGAGATTTAATACATCCTCACTGATGAGTACTCGACACTAAATGATCCTCAATGACATCACTGTGGATACTCATGATGTGGGAAGAATCTGACAAGTTGAACTGTAGTTCATGTCCTTTCAAAGCAGAGAGATTTTTGGGAGTTCCCTAACAGTGGCCACAAAAAAATCAGACAATTGCATGAACAAAAGAAATCAGGAATCCTGTTTTGCTTGGGTTTGTACCCCAAGACTTATTCTTTTAAGGACTTCCTTATGGTTTCCTCAGTGCTCTGCTCTGAATATTGGTGCGATGCTTTTAATCTCCCCCTGCATCCATCCTTCCTGCTTGGAAAATGAGAGGGATGTTTTTTCTTGCACAATGAAGGATCAAGAGATCATCATCCACGTTCACAAATGCTGTTTGAGATATTCTAAAATGAAAATAAAAGGTAATGTTTGTAAATTTTTGTCCAGCAAAATTTCTTGAAAAGCTGCACTGGCAATGTGTATTAGAGTAAGATTCCACAGTATGGTTTCTGGGTGAAAAATCTAGTTAAAAGCTTTTAATCAGACTACCATCCTCAGTGACCTGTGGGAAGTGTTCTATGCCACTGAGTGAAATGAACTGGGTTGCTAATAGCCTTCTAAAATATAGAAAACAGCCTTGGCAGGTCAAGTCTCTAATGTGCACTTGATGAGTGACTTGCCCTGCAACACAGGGGAATTCCTTGGTGGTGAAGTATGTTCTCTAAGTTGTAAAATAGCTCCATTACTATTTTTTGTTTGTTTTTTTCTTGCTGTGTTTCAAGGCTTGTTGTGTATGAATTGTTCAGTCTCTTCAATTTCTGGGACTGTTTCAATGTCCTGACCTTCTCCTTCTCCTTTGGTGCCCTGACCTATCATTTCGAGACCTATCTCAAAATGATGTAAAAAACTTTATATCATTTTGATGATTTCTTAGTCTCCATATATAGTTACCTATACATAAAATAAATCACATAAAATGCTCTGTAGGCTGCTGTCTAGACTGCCAGAAGTAGTAGGAAATTTTAAAATTGTACAGTGATAGCATAAAACCTTACAAATGTGGGATGTCATACATTCAATGTCTGTGCTCTCTTTCTTGTGTTCATTCATCAGTGCTAGGCAAAATACAACATGGAAATTATGTAAAATTACAGTCT
Organism: Platyrinchus mystaceus; assembly: GCA_035041135.1. Taxonomy (NCBI): domain Eukaryota; kingdom Metazoa; phylum Chordata; class Aves; order Passeriformes; family Tyrannidae; genus Platyrinchus; species Platyrinchus mystaceus. The sequence continues at coordinate 26,712,824 of JAWWLV010000100.1, read as the reverse complement.
TTGAAGCACTTAACTTAAGGACAAGAGTAAAGTAGTGGGATATGTAAAAGTATGCAATCTGGCTACCTTATACTAAATAAATAAACAAATAAATAGAGTTAAATAAATAATTAAATAGTGGTGAGTAACAAATTATTTCTAGTTACTTTCATGATTCCTCCTCCATGACTTCAAACTCTTTTCCATTAAATATTTTCAGTGCAAATGACATGAAAGAAGAGAAAAAAAAAGGTGGTAGCAGAACGTTATTGTCACAAAGAGGAAACAGACAAATTTGGCAATGAACAGCCCATCTCCTCTATTAGAAGTGCCAGAGAGTCTCTGATAAGTGACACTTGTGTGATATCTCCTCCAAGAGACCCACAGCAGACAGCAATATGGCAAAATGATATCAGGAACTCTCCCTGGTGTAAAACTGCAGATCTGTCTCTTTTTCAAAAGTCCAACCATCTATGGTAGATGGGTTTTCTATAGCTACTGTTGTCTATGTTTTTTTTTTGTGGGAAGGGGGAAATTTGGGTGGTTGCCACTGGATATACTGAGAGCACAATTGTTCCTTGCTGCCTTTCATGCACTGACTTGATCCTGTGTGCAGCTTTTGCATGAAGGGCTTATAATGTTCAGAATGTCTTACTTGTATTATGGGACCAAACCTAGAGCAGAGGTTTCAAAACTGTATTCAGGGAAGACCAAATATGCAATAGGAGATTATACTAGGGAATAGGCAGCAAAATGTTTCTGTTGTGTGACTTGGGATGGTGAAGATTTATAAAGTACGTTTCCAAACTCTAGTAAAAGTTGTGCAGGACAAGCTTGGGAGCCCCTGCTCACTGTCCTTCTGAAGAAAGTCCTTACTTTGCAACAGTTTTGACTCAAGGGCATCTGTGTCAAAGTCATTAATCAGACAAAACACTCATATGAATAGAGGCTGCAGGATCCAGGAGCAAATGTAATATAACTGTATCTTTTAACAACTGGAAGAAAACATTCAAGTTTTAACATAGGATGGGTATCGTCATTTCTGACGGCAGCAGAGCTCTGGAATTTGTATTAATTATCAAAAATGCAATGACTGTACTGCTTTAGCAGTTGGCATGAGGAAGACCTCATTGAGAACGAGTCATAAGTCATAATGAGTGAGTCATAAAAAGAACTAGGTTTACACACAGTAATTAACTTCTCTTTGTCCCAGTGTATGATCTGTTGCATACTGGCACTGGGCCATCAAGATAGAGGAGACCAAGATACCTTTTATGCCTACTTCTCCTTTTTTCTTCTTTACTTCTCTGCAAAACAGAAACTCTACACATCCTTAAAATGCAAAGTTTGGAGGTTGTAACAACTAGCAGGTTGTGTTAGTTACAAAACAATAGTGAAGAGAACAGCAGAAGCTCAATACAGTATCTGTACAGGATAGCTGTATGTGGTGATGTGTATGCAGTTTTGTAAATCCTAACATGTAAGCAAGTACTATCCTAACATGTAAGCAAGGTCTGAAGTTTGTGATTATATTGAGTTGTCCTCCTGGCAGAAATTTCATAGGCTCTGTATCTGCAAAGAGTGAAAAAACTTGCAGAACTGCATCGGTAAATTAAAGTTTGCAAGATAAAGACAGCAAAACATTAAAGTTAAACTTCATTATACTTAGAGTTTGTTGTGTCTCCTTGTGGTTTATTTCAGATGTACAAAGCCAAAGTATTGGAAAGTGGTTGCTTTTTCTGATTGGTTGTCTTCATTTGAGTTGTAGTTAGGCTTTTAAACATAAACTATTTATTTAATGGATACCTTTGGCATTGTTGTTGCAACCAGAATTTCTCATCTGACTCTATCTAGCAGAATTGGGGTACTCTGTTGGGAGAGTGAAAAGGAATGTCTGTGAAATAGGCATGTAGCTTTTAATTTATGACTATAGTAATATACATTTTCTTGCAGGTGAAACACTTTAGAACTCCTTTTCATTTTTAGCAAATGTAAAAGAAACATGTTAACATTAAAATGGTGAGACCTTTGTGATTGATATAATTTTGCTGTCAAAAGTGACACCCAAAAAATAAACTCATACTTAAATTGTGAGCATTTGTCTTAAGTTTGTGCATTATGTTTAGTGCCAAGAGTAATGTGTGTGTGCGGAAAAACACCTTTTTACCTACACAGTGTACATTTATGTTTTCATTACACTTCTTTGTTAAGATCAAATGAAATAACATGAAATGCTTCATTTAGTGATTTTTTTGAAGCAAAATATCACCACTATGCTTCAATTTGTACTTGTCACATGTCCAAGCCTGCTGGGAAGAGGCAGGTGAAGAAGGCCTGGAATCATTCTCTGGACTAGAAAGATCCACGCTAGATCACTGGTTGACATGTGACCCAAGGGGGCAGCAACTACAGCAGTGTCTGGTAGCTGACCCTGTCCTAGGTCAAACAAAATTAACTCTTCCCATATCCTCCTGGAAAAACGAAGAGCCATATTATGTGCTAGCTGGGATTGCTGTGACTTTAGAACTTCTAGACAGGTCTGTCTCTAAAGTAGGTCTGGCTGCCAGCAGCCATGGCAGTGCAGGAGAAAGACCTCACTAAGGGCTAACCCTCTCAAAAATTATCCTTATTTTCAGAACAAGGGGTAAATTTATTGCTTGGTTGAGAGAAAGCAGAAAGGAAGTAGTATTTTATGTCCACCCCTGTTCCCCGCCCTCACGACACAGTGCTTCAAGGTTTAAAAAGGGTCCCTGCTGACTTTTTAAAAAGGTGTTGATTTGGTTTCTATTTGTAATTTTTTTTTCTTGGCAAAGCATCCTTGCATAGGAGGATTGTATAAAGAAATAAATGTCATAGTAATTTTCCTGTGGGTGTAAGTTTTTCAGTGTGCGACTGAAATGTGTCCAGCAAAGCTCTTTGGCACGTTGCTGCATATTGCTGCTGTGGTGAATTGGACCGCTATTGCCCCAAGGGTTATGCACACAGTTAAGTGCTTTGCTTGATCAGAGCCTAATTTCAGATACTTTTTGGTTCTTTCAGCTCTTGGCCTACTAATGCTGATAACGCTGTGTATGAAAAATAGCTTTACTGTGGTTATGATAAATGAGCCACACCACAAGCATGAACTTTCTGGATTAGGCAGCACTCTTTTCTAGATGACAGTCTATTTTTTCTTTTCTCCTTACACATTTTCTTTTTTCCAATTAACATAGAAATAAAATGTTATTTCTTAGTATGAGTATAGAATTCTCCTCTTCTTAAGAATTTATACAATACATATTGGTATTTCCCAGAGGAAAATATTTCAAAAATTAAGTAATCATAATAACTTCCTGTTTGTTTTGTTTCTGTTATTAGTTTCAACACAGAGGTTAAAGAGCCCAAGTCCCTTTTTCCCTTATTTTTGTTTTACTTTGTCAAAGTAATCTTCGTTTTTTCAGAAACTTACTGATTATCCCATAATTGCATGATTTTCTCATAATTACTTTTATTGTCGCTCAGACTTTACCTGTATTCTGCCACCCAAAAATGCCAAGTGAAACAAATTATTTGTCCTTAGCACAGAGCACAGTTTCTGGACATGTTCAAGGCCAGGATGGACTGGGCTTTGAGCACTCTGGTCTAGTGGAAAGTGTCTGTGCCCATGGAAAGGGGAGTTGGAATTAGATGATCTTGGAGGTCCCTTCCAACCCAAACCATTATGTGATCACTGAATACAGAGGTATGCTGTAGTAGCCTCAAACTTATCTGAGTGATTTCTCTTTCTTTTTTTATTAATCATCTTCTATGAGCTTTTCTGTTCTAGGGTTTGGATCCCCTTCCTTTTGTTAGAAATATTTCTTTCTAATCATCAAAAATAATGGTACTGCTTTTAGTTAATTCTTTACTTTCTGCTTGTCTGAGCTTGGATATTTAACTACATACACATCCGGTCTAAATTTTTATCTACAGTTTCTAGATTATTGACTCACTTGTTTTTTATGCATTTGCAACAATATTTGAGTTGCTCAGAGAGAACATTTGATTTTAAATTGGAATTTTGTTTTAAACCACAAAACAGATTTTCACTTGCCCTAGGCATTGTAAAATTCGTGTAATTATCTGTTGGTTTGATACGAAGTCCTAACTGATTAACCTAATAAAAGGATCACAGAAAAGGAGAATGTTGATTTATTCTTTTTTTTTTTGGTGTCTCAAAGACAAAAAAGAATGTAAGGAAACCCAATTTTTAACAGACTAAATGGGAAAAATTGCTACTGAAATGCATGTGAAATACATTTAAAAAGTGTAAGTTGATAGAAATTGTGAATAGAATTCATGCAAGGTACAAATACATTTTTAAGGCGAAAACCAGTATAAGCTTTTATATTTGTGCTCTAAGTTTTGAGCACGTGTAAGAAACAATGACCTCACCATTGTCAAGGCCTTCACCAACACAGGGGACCATAGGAATTACACTCTGGAGTGAAAAATTACTAGGTCATCACAGACAACCCACAGATTGCTGTACTCCCTTCACCTGAAGCACATGATGAATCTCACTGAAGCCAATATCGTTACATTAATAATATCTCCCTTATGTTTAGGCTTAGGCACACTTTAATCTGTGTGTTATGCAGTATGCTTTCCAAAAAAAAAACCACGTAAGATTGGGTTTACTTGTGATTTTGTTGTTTAGTGCTATATATTTGTGGCTAATAAAGTTAATAACTTGACAACGATAAAGTTACCTTGTGGCTGTTCTTTTCCCATAAAAGCAGGTATCCATCATTTGAGAGCAGTTAGTGTTCATCCCATGCTATGCTAAGACTTAAAATATAAAAACTATGCAGTGCAACACCTTGAGCAAATTCCTTGTGATATGCAGACTATTACTCTTACTAACGATTTGCTCATTTGGCTTGCATAACATTTGTTTGCTTTACTAAAATACAGGCAACCCCTTTTTTTTTTCCATACAAGCAACCTGCAAGCATAATGAGCACTATCTTGCTGTGGTGTTATTTCTTCTTGCTGACTTACAGAGTAAACTGCTATTGTGTACAATGGAAAAGGAGGGAGAGAGTCAAACCTTGAGGAAAGAATATTTGTATGGTCTACAGAATTCAACATTATCTTTGAAGTTCGTCCTGGTGCAGAGCAAGCCTAATGTTAACCTGCTTGTTGTAAGTGTATGTAGAAGAGTAAATTGCACAAATGAAATGCTGGACGCTGCTCAGGCTTGTACTTTAGTCATAGTTAGTATTCCAGCACTGGAGTTTAGTATTTGCTTTTCTGGAATATTTTTGCCAAGAAAATACAACAGCTCATAAATCAATGCACAATTAAATTATTTCTTTAATTCAAGTGGGGTTTTTGTTTGTTTGGTTTTTTGTTTGTTTGTTTGGGTTGGGTTGGTTTCGGGGTTTTGGTGTTAGTTTTTTGTTTTGTTGTTTTGTTTGTTTGTCTGTTTTTTGAAGTCCCTTTCACTGAGTCCTACCAGAATTACTTTTTCATTTGTTTAAAGCAAATTTTTTGACCAGGCAGAAAAATTTTCAGTGCTATTTTGGTACATGCTCTTGCCATGTAAATATACTCATAACATTCCTTATCCTAATAGAGATCCCTGTTCTCAGATGCTACCTAATCTGCTCAAGAAAAGCAATAGATCTGTGCATTTGAATTCAATTTCCTAGTCCTCTTTATCTGTTTTATTTTAGTCATAAAAGGATAAATATATTTCCATGATGTAAATGAGAGTATGAAGGAGCTTTAAGGGTTGCTAATGTGCAAAATTCTTTTCTGTGCCTGCTCTACAAGAAGAAAAGTGGAGATTATTCCTTTTTTGTAGGGTTGTGTTTAACAGAAAGTGGTTACTTATAAGTTCATTTTGTTCATATGATAATCCAGACTACTGCACAATTATACTATTTTCTGTGCTTTGGAATGTATCAGTTCAATGGACCTTATTTCAGAGGTTGCCCTAACTCCTCCAAATCATCAGTAGTTAATTTTGCAGCCCTCAGGAAACAATTGAGGGGTAGTGCCAGTTAAAAGCAGGGATGATGGTTGTCCAGTGTTCTTCATGGGGAAGCCTCATGGATGCTTTGGCCTTCCCATGGAACACTCCCAGGCTTCCTTTTCTTAGGAACTTGCAGGAGTCAGCTGTTAATTATACTAAGTAAGATGCATTACAGCAGTGATGGTTTATTGTGCCTCTCACTCTGAATCCCTGATTTTCTGGATATAATGAAATCAGAAGGTTTTCTGATATTGATGGAAAATGACCAAAGCTTTGAAAGTCAGGAAGAACTAATCATCAAGTGACCTATTTGATGCTCTTATTCATCAAATGAGTCATCCAATAGTGCTTGAATACAATTAAACTGAAAACCATAATATTAACAGATGACGAATATTCAAACTTCAGTGTTCAATAAAACTCAGCTCTGAATTAGGTTCTATAAAGTGAGATGGAGTTATCTCATATTGTCATTCCAACGTGTAAGAAGGGAAGTTGTCTAATGTTTCTGGTTCATATCCATCTGCCTTAGTATTCGTAGGTTTAGCAGGAGAAGCAGGAGGTGATACCTAACAAGAACTCCCACAGGTTCAGGCTAAAAGCAGCATTTCTGACAGCAAGGGAGATGAAGGGGGTCTGATTCCTTTCTCTGTCCTCCTCCAGCTGGTGTAGCAGGGCCCTGCTGTAGTTGTCACACACCATGATAATTTCAAAAGACCAATACACGTTCAGACAAAGAGTTTACTTATTGCCTCTTGTCTTCTGACATAGAGCCAATTGCAATCTGACCTTTAATTGCGCCAAGTGTATTTCTGCTCTTTGACCAAGATACAAATGGATGTAAACAATCAATGGCTTTTCCTTTTGATTACAAGATCATCACTATGTCTTCAGTCTGATCTCATCTGTTTGTTGTAAACTGGGCAAGGACTATACTTAAGTGATGCTACTTAAGGAGTATACAGCTATAAAACATCAGGACTTTGTGTAATGAGTTATGATGGCATTTTTCTCTTGCTTTCTTTCAAAGCAGTAGTGGTCCAGCCTGAGACACATTGTACTGATGAAGTCCAAGAGAATATTTCCAAATTTTTCTGCATATTTTTCATATGTTCATTTTCTGGAAACTCATTTTTTTCAAGTTGTCTTTGGGCTCCTGACTGAAACCTTGAGGTAGGTGTTATCTAATGTACTACAGTCAACGGTGAGGAATACAAGCTTCTAGAGGATGACTTATACTTGCAGATCTCAAAATCTGAATTTTCAGTCATTTCAACAATGGCTTTGCATCCCTGCTCTGCCACCCACAGATCTCCTAAATCTTTCTTCTTCTCCATGCCAGACAAACTCTTTATTTTCAGACTGCTTCCCTGCACCAGTCCTTGATCTTCCCCTCCCTTTCCCCTAGGAGAAAATCTGCCTTGTGTCTGACTCATTGCCACATTTAGCCCCCTCATGCAGTTAAGTGTTTGTCCTACAGAGCCAAGTTTGTTTCCTCACTCCACCACTTGATTTTTGACTGTACCCAATCTATTCCTTATACTCAACCTCTCAGATATTTTCCTATACTTCTTTGAAGATTACCCATCATTAAAATTCGTAATTAACACAAATGATAAAATATGCATAAATAGGAGACAGAACACAAACTCTTAAGTACTGTTTCATACTGACTGTATGTCAGTTTTCAGGTTTCTCCTGCAAGTCCAAGCAAGCACCTCAGTAAGCTAAAAGTATTTAGTATTGGGTATGTTGTTCTTTGCCTTAGTGTGTAGTATTTGACAACCATTTCTCAGGTTCACTTATATGAATCTTTCAGTAATGCCAAATCCTCTTCAAAACTCACTACACTTCAGTGAAGTATTTTTGGGTATGTGTCTGTGCATGTGTGAGTATATACATATAAATATTATATATGCTCATACACACATATTTATCCTTCCATTATGTTAAGATTTTTTTATATTTCCTTTTCTAAGCTAGCTGGTCCAGATATTCAAATTAAGCAATTGAGAAAACATGTAGTTTCAAAGTGATTACTGATATATGTCAAACAGTTTATGTGGCGACTAATATTAATATAATTAGTGATTATTAATTAATCAGGATATTTGGTGAGAAATCAACAGAATTGACCAATATCAGTCATGATTGTTGAGTTGCAGGCTCCTATGTGCTATACTTCCAGCCAAAGGTGCAAACTGGGATACAGCTTTCATTACAGAATTTATTTATTTATTTTCCCCCCTTCAGATAATCTTTCTCTGTTATTATTTGGGCAAAATTTTCAATACTAGGAGCAAACTGCTTTGCTCTCTTCAAAAAGGCATGGTTTGGTACTTGCTGACAGTGGAGTGCAGGGCTTTGGGAATTTTTGTGTGGGTGGTAGGGTAGGGAAGGGCAACAGAACATCTTTCTCTATGCAAAGTTCGGGCTTCAAGGGGTATTCTGGCTTACTGTGTTGCCTTAAGAGACCACGAAGAAAAAGACTCCAGGCCAGTTTATTGTATGAAATAATATAAAGAGAGCTGGCCATTCAATGAGTCCTTAGGCCTAGAGGAATACATACCACATGCACCGCCCCCTCCCCCCCCCACAGGGGATCTAGGATTTTATAATAAGGTCCATCCAATCCCAATTTGTCCACCCCTGCAGTTCTGCCTCCCGACGTGACCCTTCAGGAATTGGGTTTGGAGTCTTCAGGACCCCTTCTTCCTCATCTTCATCTTCTTTGCAGCACGCACAGTTCTTGGAGTTCCTCCAAAGTTCTGGGGACAAAGGTGGCTCTGTCTGAGTCATATCTTCTGGTCCAGGTCTTATGGTGTTTTTCTACAATTCTACCTTGAAAAGAGGACTAAAAGTGCTAATGGAATTTAGAGGGATTGATATGGAATGGGGTAACAGAGTTAGCTATGTGTAACTACTATGTTAAGGGTAAGGGTTATAATACAGCTACATTAAAGTCTACATTCACTACACAACTACTTCTAAAATCTACAATTAAAAAACCAAAAAGCTCTGAAGCATCACTGGGAGTCTTCCTAAGACATCCTTGTTGTCCTAGGTGGACTTCAGGTTTTTGTGGTACTTTCACAATACTGTATGCTATTGTACAGCTTCTGACACATCTTTCAAGGCTTTTGATAGGATGCAAATCTAGGTTTGCAAGAAAGTCCTGAAGGTGGCAAGGCAGAACAGCCCTCCTTGTTTCCTTTCCTTTTATTGCCCATTCATGCTGTTGCAAACTTTCTACAAAAAAAAAAAAAAAAAAAAAAAAACAAAGAAAAAA